>CM057388.1:50658585-51258585 GCA_030015415.1 Cynopterus sphinx | reverse complement strand
ATTCATCACTATTGTGACAGTACCTAGGTTATGCACTTGTTAATGGTAAATAAAAAAGAAATCATGGTCAAGGTATAGCTTAAGGACCAGAAATAGGAGGCCAGACAGAAGACTAGAGTTGAGGAAGGTTAAGGTCTGGTAGAAATAAGGTGAAAGGGAAGTCACACAACCTGGGAAGTGAAGGTCAAGAAACAGATTTAAAACCTCAATTTGCTCTACCTAGAGCTAATTATGGAGCTGAAGTAAAGCTGAAGACTTTTACAGTCAGTTTTAAGGTTGATGCCATAATTACTGCACCAGAAATTGGAGAATTTAAAACAACAATACCTTTAGATTTAAAATCTCCTCAAGTTTTGGGGAATTTAGAAGAATCATAGCCTTCATGGCTTCCACCACTAAGTTTCTTGATCTTTTTTGTGTGTGGGTTAATGGGAAAAGAAAAAGAAAGGTGAATGGGTGGGTCCAGGGTCAAGGAGAATAACTAAGCGCTGACTTTGATGCCCACAGAAATTGGCTATCGATGTCAATACCAGTGTCCAAAGGACTGGAGATGACTGTGATTTGCTCAGCATGGTGCAGCTAAGGAACAACCCTTTCATTTCTAAGAACTTATCTTATGGAAATAATCAAGGATATATCCCAAGGGATAACTTCAAATATATTCTTCTCAATATTGTTTACTATGGAGAAAAAAGCTAATTCTCAACAAGAAGATTGTTATGTAGGTATAGTGCATACATCCATATAAGGGAGTGTATATCAACCATAAAAATAATGTTTTAGAGGAATATTTATTTACAAAGATAAAGCTAACTTTAGAAAGAAGGTTGCATAAAAGTATAATACATAAAAGTAGCAATTTCTCCACACTCTCTGGCTCTGTTATCTTGCAGTATTATTTTTTCTAATAGTACTTATTCCTATGGTATACTTTATATTTACTTGTTTACTTTTTATTGTCTATATCTTTTCCAAAACTTCATTAGAATGTAAGCTCTAATGAAGGACATTGTTTTATTCACTAATGTATCTCCTATTCCTAATACAATGCCCGGTATATAGTAAGTCCTTAATAAATATCTATTTAATGAATGGCTGGATAATTACAACATGTGTTGTAGATGGGCACAAAGTTTAGGAGCACAGAAGAATGGCTCAAACACAGTCTGGACAATGATTAGGGAAGACTTCCTGGAGAAGATTATCTCTGAATCTATATTAAAGCATATGCAAGATAAAGTCTTTTGGAAGTGTCCTACTATCTAATTTATTTTCCATTGGCTCCTGATGCTGAAGTCTTGGCTTGGGTCTCTAAACCTGTTTATATTACAACCTTCCCTCTTTGGTTTATTTCATGCTCCAAAAATCTTTTAATACGATATTATTTAGGAAGCTAAGAATCATTAGATATAATTATATGTTGAAATATAATAGGTAAAATTAAATAGAATTACTTTTTAATAAAGTTACTCTTCTTCTTCATATCAGACATCTTATCAATTGAATAATAATATCAACCACAGTAATGACAACAAAAACAATATCAACCTGTATATTTGCATACTATTTGCATACCATTCTAACATATATGTTCAGGGCCTTTGTGTATATTTTATAATTTGAAACTCGCAAAAACTCTATGAAGTAGGCAAGGCAAGATGATTATCACCATTTTAATGAGGAGAAAAACAAATAAGAATATGAATTGTGACTTTCTAGTTTCACAAAACACCTTAAATCTTGGTTTTATGACTTAAAATCTGAAGACACAGTAGAGATTAGTTTAAAAAAATCTCCAAAGGCAACCTGTTTCTAAAGAAAAAAAAAATAAGTGCATATGTTGTGTTACTGTTCTATAAAGGTTGGGAGGGCAGGGCAGAATGAGTGTCACAGGAAACGTTTGCCAAAATATAGAAAGTTATTTTTTCATCATTATTGAACACTATGATAAAGTTGCTTAGATTTAATTTAGTTTAAAATCATGTAAATGAAAATTGATTGAATTCATGTAGTTTCAAGTAAATTTGAATTGATGAAAATGTTGTAATAAACTAAACCTATCTAATTAAAAGATTATTTTTAAGCATGACAAAATATTTGAGTGCCACCAAAACAAACAGGGAATATAAGATAAACAAAATAAGAAAGAAAAAATAAAATTTTATTTCAAAGAGGTCATTGGCTATTATAGTAGGTAACAAAGAAATCAAAATGAAAGTATTTAATTTTGGTTATCAAATTAAGAAATAATAATATGATCTATAGTAATAGAATAGGTTTCTTTATAAATTAAATTATAAAAATGTAATCTTCAGTTTTAAATATTGTATCTCAAAAATTAAACTCTGCTCATAAACTGATCAATATATATCCCTATCTTTATTAAAGAGTTAGATTTATTAATGTTGTATTATATTGAACATTGTATTATTCAATATAAGTGTCACAAATGAAGCACATGGAATGTGAGCTAAATGCATTTACATTCCAGGTATTGCACTGCCAATATTAATATTGTAGTATCAAGTTAAAATTTTGTTATTAGAATTGGAAGTAGTCCTAGCCCATTTAGTTATTTAAAAGAATTTTAATGTTATCAAGGGTAATTAGATAGGTTGGAAAAATCAATTATAGAGGACACATGTAAAGTTTTAAAATAAAAGGAGCAGTTGATATATATCTAGTACAAATGTACCTGGTTCTTAGCCAAGACAAAAGCACCAAGGTAGTCTTTGCCAAGATTTATATAAAATAAAATTACATGACATCTAGTTGTATTGCAGTAATGTTGACATAACAGAGAGTGTAATCTTTTGGAATAAAAGACAAAAATATTCAAAAGCACATAGCATTTTTGTGGGTAGAGCTTATGAAGTACAACACGAAAGTAATCAGGCTGCAAACCTAAAGGAAGAGGTTCTCAAATGAAATAGCCCCTATTATATTCCCATACCCTATACGAAGCAAAGCCAAAAGTCTTCTTTTATATTGATATACTTGCCATACCATTATAGTACTATGTGCATTTTAAGGTTATTTGGGAATAATCAAAACATTCTAAAATGTAATTTAGTAAATGTCAAATGTTTTTTACTAGATGCAATAAGAAGAAAGCAGTCCTGGGATAGGCTATGCCCAGAAGCCTTAAAAATAACCACTTAGAAGTTGCTGTTATGGGTTGAATTGTGTCTCCCAATAATTCATAGTATCTCAAAAAATGACCTTATTTGGAAATAGGATCATTGCAGTTAGAATTAGTTAAGATTAGTCATTAGGGTGGGCCTTAATCCAATCTGACTGGTGTCCTTATAAAAAGGGTAAATTTGGACACAAAGACAAACATGAATAGAGGGAAGACTACATAAAGACATACCAGGAGAAGACAGGCATCTGTAAGTCAGGAGAAAGGCCTGGAACCTATCTTTTACTCACAGCACTCAGAAGGAACCAACCCTACTGATGCCTTCATCTTATTTCTAGCCTCCAGAACTGTGACACAATCAATTTCCCTTGTTCAAGCCATTCTCTTTGTGATACATTTTTACAGCAGTCCAACCAAATTAGCAGTTATCTATCTGAAGTTTTATATGAAAACAAATACTGTAAAACATCACTTAAATAAATTTTATATTGATTAATCAATGATTATAAAATAAACTCTACAGAAATGACACAAGATAAGATCTTTAGTGTATATGGTATTTTAGTTTAACTAAGATCCCTAAACTGACTGAAAAATTCAGTTAAACAAACCTCAATATCTTAACCAATCTGGTTTTATAATTCTGTATAGATTTGAGGATCCCTTAAAGAAAACATACTATAGATAGAGTGGTAAAAAAAATCAGCTGTGATCTCTGTTCTCAGGAAACTTATAGTCAAGTAGAATGTGTGTGTGTGTGTGTGTGTGTGTGTGTATGTGTGTGTGTGTGTGTGTAAATTGGCCACAGCATGGAAAGGAACAAGAATAGAACCAAAATTTCAGAACCTGTACACATATTATTT
This sequence comes from Cynopterus sphinx, assembly GCA_030015415.1. Taxonomy (NCBI): domain Eukaryota; kingdom Metazoa; phylum Chordata; class Mammalia; order Chiroptera; family Pteropodidae; genus Cynopterus; species Cynopterus sphinx. The sequence goes on along the minus strand of CM057388.1, from coordinate 51,254,580 downwards.
TATTTCCACAAAAATTCTATGAGATTCTTATTATCTACATTTTAGAGATGAAGAAGCTTAAACAGAGAGAAAATAAGAAACCGAGAAATAGTAGAACTGAGATTCAAACCCAGATCTCTAACCTGCAAAATTCTGTTTGTTTATTCCACTAATCTATTTTCAGAAAGGAAGGGAGAAGGAGAAAAGGAGACTGTATGCATCTACATAATCCACACAGTACTACATATGTATACTTGGGATTGCACGAACAGTGCATGTATATCTGAGGTAGATATGAGGTGGAGCACTACATCCGGGAATTGGATTCAGCCCAAAGATACAATTGTATCTCAACACTAATTTTTTAAACTTATTATCTAAAAACCATTCTCACTTTTAATACACATAGTTTCTACTACTTACTCAGACTTTTCAAGTAGAACATAGAGTAATTACTAATGTATTGATTATGTACATCTGTTCTCCAGTGTGAATAAAAGCCGCTTTCTGTTGGTGTTGGTGAACTGGGTAGCCTCAGAAACTTTATTTGTCTGCACCTGGAGATTAGACTCTGTTCCAAAGAGGAACTCATATTGACTAAATTCACAAGCAACATTCAGAATGCCAAAAATTTAATTAGCAACACAAGATACAACTCTCATGGTGTTGCAGGAAGCGATACCCGATGGAGGAAATTTGGACACTCAAACAACTTTGTTAGAGAAAAGAGAGTTTATTGGGCCGGCAGAGTGCACAGATGCACAAGCTCTTTCCGGTTAGCTTTCTTACAGTTTATATACCCCAGCAGTGTTCCATGCAAGGGATGCGTGATTTCTTTGCCTGAGAGTCTACATGCACTTCCTGACTCAGGATAGGAGGGGGAGTTTCTGACGGGGGCTCCAAAGGGAAGGAATTTCTGGACCATCAGTAGGTGTGACATGTTTCCAGAAGGCCATTTAAAGATCTATAGGGTGTGGTTAATCTATACTCCACTTGAGCAAGTCATTTCTGCAAGTCTTTTCCTTTGCATTTTTTCAGATACCTCCTCTCTTAATAGTAGATGGAATGCTCACACTGAAGTGGCCAAATTGTTCTCTCCTCAGAGAAAGCAGAAGGATAGCTTGAGGAGCATGTAAGGAATATAAGTGGGATAAAATTTACGTGTGATCCAAAATAGCCCCAAAAGATTAATGTGTTTATTTCTGTTACAGGCATGTACATGCTAAAGGACCTATTATAGTGTCCTATGTGGCCCTCGCACGCTCTCCCCAGGGCAGTGCTAGGATGAAAATTGCCAAGGCATTTGTCATTTTTTTCCTAAATTCCTGTCTGGCAGCCTGATTTGCATGGACCCATTCTTTCTTTAGACATGTTAATATAATTTGTTTGTCTTGATGTAGCCAGGGGACCATTCTCTTTCTTTGGTATGTGTTTGCCTATCTATGATGGTCCCTTAGGCCTTGACTTTATAGTTTTAGCTCAGAGGGTGAAGAGAACCAAAGTTTTGCCATCCTGAAGCTCTCTTTCTGTGATATTGACTTTAAGCGGTTTATTAAGTAACTAGACACAGAAAGAATCTGCTCAAGAGATTCAGGCAGAAGAATCTGCTTCAGGAGAGAAATCTTAGGATGTTTACCTCAGTCTATTTTGAATTCAATATGGTAAATAGCAGGGCTTCAGGCAGGAGCCTGTTAACTAGGTAACCCGTGTTCTATTTCTGAGTTGCTTGGCAAAGATTCGCCTGCCTGTGTGTCCCACTCTTCCTCAACTACCTCTAAACTGGTCATTCTTACCTCTGAAATCTAAGACTCCATTTCCCCCCTTTGTTCTTTTGTCCAAAACGTCATATATCCAATGCTCCCTCACAGTTTTTGGAATTGTCAGGCTTATGTGAATTCCTCATGCACATGTATTAAAATCTGATTGTCTTCTGTTAATCTATCTCTGTTAATTTGATTATTAGCCCAGCTAGAAGAACATAGAAGATGGAAGAAAAAATAGTGATTATTTTTTAACTCCCCAAAAGGTAAACAATTTTTGTTTTCGGAAGGTATCTCACTATTGCCTATAAACACTACTCCCTTTCTTCCATGTGCTTTCTACAGTATGCCAAAAATTTGACTCTTTATTTTTCAGATACAAGTTGATTCTTTTGTAGTTTTTGCCTTCTGTGTTTTTGTGAAAATTTCCTGGCCATTTTCAGAGTATACTATGTCACTTTAATAGAAATTTTGAAGTCCTTGAATGCTAATAACTTTTCCATGTTTTCCTAATGAGTGTTTTTATTTATGTGAGAGGAAGAGAAAAAGACTTTTGTATGGGAACCGATTTCGAGTGCAGATAAAACATGGTTAGTAAAAAATGAAAATAAATATTAGTTATGAGATGTTTAATTTTTTTCACCTTTTGCTCAAATGTATATAAATAATAAATTTTTATAGCTATACATGTATATTTATATTTAATATTGCAAGTTCTTTGCTTTGTGAAATAGAGAGATTCCTGAAATTTCATCATAAAATATAGTGCAAAGAGCCCTAGACAAGAAGTTAGCAGTCTGGAGGTCTTGCCTTTATATCTGTGAGGGTTTGCTGTATGGCTGCTGACAAATATTTGAATGCTTACTGCCCTGATCCTCACTTAAAATGAGTGTCATGCTAGGGCAGGGCAAAGGTCTTTATGTTTGGCTGGGATCCAGAAATCTGCCTGGGAGAAAGGACAGCGGTGCTAGGATTACCAGGAAGTTCTTATAAAAGGGATAATCCTTGACCTATCTAATTCAAAGAGGATTTGTGAAGAGGGTCAGAAAACTGGGTAAGGGAACCTACTTGGAAAAGAATTAGTTGAAACTTTTTAGAAAGGGAGAGGAAAGATAATGACTTTCCTTCTGACACTACACTTATTTATATCAACAATTTTAGCTTTATCTAAAATTTCATTTTTCATGTAAAAACCTGTCCAGATTTTCATCATGTATTCATTCTTATAAGCTGTCACTTCTGTGCAGACAGCCCTCAAATTGATCCCAACCAAAACTTTTATCTTGAACTACAGAATGGCATTCTTACCTGCCTGTGGATCATCTCCACTTGGGTGCTTATATACACCACACACTCAATTTCATTAAAGAAGTTGTCATTTGCATCAAACTTTCAACTACAGTTTTTTCGCTTGATATCTCTAATATGTAACCACAGGTTTAGTTTAGATTTTTAAAAATCCTGTGCTTAATGATTTGTCAAGTTCTGTATAATCAAATACTACATCTCTTCCTCTTGTTTCCATCCCCTTCTTCTCATTCCTCTTGCATCCATCTTATTTCAGTCCCTTATTACATATTATGTGGATTACAGTAAGACTCCTCTCTGTTCCCTCCTTTCACCTGTCTCTAATCCATCTTCCACAGCCCTGGGGAGTAATCTGAAGCACACATCTGATCATAGCACTCCTCTGGTTACTCCCCTTCAGTGGTCTCCTATTGTCTAATAGTTAGAGTACAGTACAACGAGGCTTTTCATGATCTGGCTCCCATCAGCCTCATATTTCACCATTTTGCTGCAAATATGTTTCAGCCATATGAAGGTACTTGTAGTTCCTCTAACCACCCATGTCATCTCTTGCTTACATTTGTTGTTCCTTCTTCTTGGAATATCTTTTCTGCTTCTTTACTTATTTTTTCTGCTTTGTAAATTCTTATCGGACCTTCAAGATTTAGTTTAAGGATCACATCCTCCAGGAAGCTTTCCTGAATATCTCTCTTTGTGTTTGCATGACTCCCAGGATGTAATACTTTTATAACACATTCTATTACAGTTGTTGATTAACTTCTCTGTATCCTTCACTATGCTGTAAACTCACTGAGGACGAGGATTTTGTCTCATTTATCTCTGTGTTACCAAAGCTAAGAGAGTACTTTGCATAGGTAAATACAGTTCATTAAATGAATAAACCGATAGAAACTTCATCATTAAAATTCTGACCAGTACACCACCAGGCAGAAATTGGAACATATGTAACCCAGAGACAGAGGTTTAGGTTAGGGAATTGAAGTAATTTATTAGAATCAAAGTATCAGGAAAGACAAGGTAGTAAGAAACACAATGTGATCATGATTAAGGACTATAAGATGGAATTAATATGCTAGGAACATAGAACAAAAGCCAAAATAATAAACCATTGTAAAAATTTAATCTGAGCAAGATTAAGATTGTGAAGACCAAAACACAGAAAACAATGCAAGGAGGCTATTGTTGGCCCTCATGCTTTGGTGAGAAGCTTTAAGTAATAGAACCCCTCTTCAGTAGAAATATTCAAAAGATGTATTAGGCCTGGTTTCTGGGCCTCACATATGACAAGATTTGGGTTAGGTAGAAAATAGTGACTCTGAGTTAAATCTAGGGAGCTGGCAGATGCAAATGGATGCTATTCTGGATTAACCACATTTGCATTCAGCATAGCTATGTAACAATTAGACCAAAGTGCTCCGATTTGTGAAAGCTGAGCATGACACAAATGTGGTTTAAAAAAAGTCAAAATTGTCATATTAAATTGGCCATTAAAAGGTTCTTATTAATTGTCATTTTCGCGGTAAATAAAGCCATTAAGTACCCCCAAGATGTGACCTTATCATATACTTTACATTTTAGCTTTAATGTATAAATCAATGTAAATTGATTTAGTTAAGGAAGCTGCATAGTTCTTCCACAACATGACTCACTTTGCTTTTGTAAATATTTCAACTGCCAAGAATTTTGCTATGAGTAGTGTGACTTTTACAAATCTTAAATGATTTTTTTTAATGATTGTGGACTGATTCCATATTAAGTATAGATCAAAAGACACTGAAATGTGTTTTTCAGGTCTGAAACTTTTTCATTATACTCTTCGTTACATTTTTCCACTAAACATGTTTTCAGGCAATCACATTAACCTTAATTAACTTTCTGTTGCTCCAAAGAGGCTGATTTTTTTTTTTTTTTTTTTTTTTTGCAAAAACAGTATCTCTTCTACTCTGGGAAAACATAATAACAATAAAATGTGTAAATAAAGTTACCTGAGTAATTTTTGAAGGACATATATGACAGCTTTTGGAAAACACCAATATAGTCTGTCAAATTGCAGTAAATTTGTCTCATCTGTCATACTATTTTATTCATCATGTTTTACACTCTACCTAGAGAATATGCTCCTTGAAGGCAAGATTATACTTGATTGACTGGGCATCACAATTCTTGGCTCAGTTAGTATTTAATAAATGCTGTGTAAATGAATGTGGCTTTGCATGACAATTTTGGGGCTGTAATGAAGACTAATAATTCACTTATTTAATATTCTTCATATTCCACCTCTGCAATATTTATAACCTATTCTCTTTCCTCTAATTCTTTAAGTATTAAAGCCTAAATGGAAATTTATATGACCTCAGGCTAAAGCTATCAAATTTTAATTAAATCTTAGTCATCCATTATAGTGGGTAGTTTTCTTAAAATCTTTATTTTAGACAATATGTTTTTACTGGGCACAAAATATATAATTAGTATGCATCATATAATTTGAAATATTAATTATTTTTAAACAACATATTATGCTTCCCTTTTAGAACTTCTTTATTAGAAGCACAGACTTTATGTCTGGGGAAAAAATGGGTCATCTGGTGAATAGGCTGGAAAATGAAAACAACCTTGAGGAATTATCCAGGATATTTCTTGGAAACCCACTATAATCTCTTCAAACAGTTCAGACCAATTTGTATTAATATTACTTTGAAAAATTTTCCCTGCTGAGCAAGTTCCTTGGGTAACCTAAAGTTTACCAGTTCTTTATATGTCACATAAAACCTTTCTGAGAAAATGCCAACTTGTTTTCTCTTTTTTATCTTCAATGAAGACAGGAAAATAATTGCCAGGAACCGTTTTAAAGCACTTTGTATCATTGATGGAAACATTGAAATTATTCTCAGACTTTTTGGCTTTTGTCAATTTACTTTCTCTGGTATTCCTAACTCTATGCTTTTGCTTTTTCTGTCCCCACTACCTAGGATACTCTCTTCCAGTCTACCTATCTATCATTTACCATGTTTTGATTTATTCTAAAGTGTTTATTGGCATTTGTAGTAACTGCTTGAAATAAAAAAATTAAAAAAGAGATAAACCCTAAGTCTGCCCTTGATGAAGAGTTTGTAATCTAATATGACAATATTAAATAACATAAGGCAAGGATTGACAAAGTACAATTCATGGAAAAAATCCAGCCTGCCCCATCAAAATAAAGGGTTATTGGAACACAGTCGAGCTCACTAATTTGCAAATTGTTTATAGCTACTTATATCCACAACAGCAGAGTATACGAGTTGTGACTGAAACTGTATGGCCTACAAAGCTTAAAATATTTAATATCTGATCTTTATCAAAAAAGCTTGCTGACACTTGCTTTACTGATTAAGAATTAACTGAGTGGTCAAGATTTAGTAGGTATAAGAAGGAAATGGTAGAGGCTTGCACTAGAATAGTGCTTCTAAATTTGTGTAAGGAAGGATGTTTTTTTTTTTTTTTATCCCCCAAGTCTATCATGGACCAATACCTTTTGAAATCACAATAAAAATAAATCACTAGAAAGATAAAACAAAGACATACAAGCTACAATCTCCAAATTTTTAGTTTTAGATTCAACCAATATAAAATTATTATTATTATTATTATTACTATTATTATTATTATTATTCTTTTAATTATTTTGTCAAATTGAAATAAAAGATGCTAATTGCTTGCTCTTAGCTTTGGTACTTATCTCACTATGGACCCAAAACAAATAGTTCATATAAGGGCACCAGTTCAAGGATCATACTTTGAATACCACTTGTCTAGAAAATGTCTGCCCAAACCAACCTCTTTTGTTTGACACACTATAATAGCATAAAATTTGCAGTCAAGTTATAGTCAACAAGATTTGCAGGCCTGTAAAACATTCTAAGGTAATTTTTCATATTTCTAATTTTATACATTGTGTTGATATAATTCAGGTCTGAAACAACAATTTTCTTTATTTTTAAGCTTATCAATATATTAATAATGGACTCATTCTAACCAAACTAACAGGGCAGCAGTATTTATTATTGTTATTATTTAGTGAAAAATAATTGTTACAAGCATGTCTTTAGGAACAATACATTTTTTTTTTATTGTTGACAAACTTAAAAAATAAATTAAGTGACATATTCTATATCTTGATTGTGGTGGTGCTTATAAAACCATATACATTTGTCAAAACTCATAAAACCATACCCCTAATAGCAGGATTTTGATGGTATATAACTTATCCCAGAATAAATCTGATTTTAAACAATGCAGATTATTGGGTACCTTCCACTGAGTAGAAAAGGCTGGCACTAGTGGAGTTAAAAATATGTGAAGTCTATTGGCTGGAAGCACCTGCTCTCTCTCCATATGAGCAATGCCTTGTGTTAGGAAATAGAAATATTTGAGTCCAGGGCCCAAGCCTCCCTCTCCCCAGAAAGGTGCTCTTTGGATAAAGCTAGCCCTAGCTTTTGAGATTTGTTGGTCTTTTTTTTCTCTTAATTCTTCCTTTCCTTAAAGACATAAATAGTTCAAAAAGGATATAGTCAAGTGTTGGAAGCCTATAAGTCATTCTGACCTTATAAGATGACTTTGCATATTTCTGTTAATTTTCCTCATTCATGACCAAATTCTTGTGGTAGAGGTAGAGGTTGACTAGAGATATTAGACTGTAGACTGTAGATAAGTAGAAAAAGAATGCATAGGGTGCTATAACTGGAAGGAGTTCATGGACAAGATGAGGTTAATATGGCTACCTATGGTTAGGAATTGTACAGAAAAGTATTTCTAAAGAGAAAATTGAAGCATGCTGCTTAAGCCATTCTAGCTGGACCAGAGGATTATCACTGAGATATGGTGAGTGAGTTGAGGTGAGAAGAACAGATTTATCCTGTCAGCAATGAGAAACCATCACAAGTGTTTCATAGGGGATGTGTAATACTTTTTCAAAATCTAGCTAAATTCCCACTTACTGAAAGCTATACTTAAAGTTATATTGTATAAGACTTGATAGCATTCTATTTTCTATATGTGCACTTTGTTTTTCTGACTAGACTGTGAGCTCTTATGAACAGATAATCTCTTGGCTTGTCCTGGAGTAGGCAGTTCTTACTGAACTAGTCGGAAAGTATTCCTTAACTTGTTACAGTCTTATAGATTGGTCTTTTAATCACTATCATACTTTTCTTTCTTTCAGGAATTTTCAGTCTGAGCCTTGTAAGACTGTAAACTATGGTTAGAAAGTTACCTAATAGTTCCTAGATAATATACTCTAGTTCATACAAGCCAATGTCATGCCTTTTTTAAAAATAGAGTTGCATCTTTATCTAAAGTTTATATAATCTTGAAACCTTGGTGGGGGATTTAGATATTTGTTGTGAAACGCAGTCTCTGGAAACTTACCACAAACTACTCTCTGTGGAAAATATATTATGAAAGGCTGGCTTTTTGCAGAAGAAGTAGATTCCCTGTGAGCTTTACAACATGATTTGCAGTTGTTTCTCAACTTGTCCTGTGAAGCAGCCCTGTCGCATCTCAATGGTTTTTCTTACTTGCCAAGCTTGAGTTATAATCAGAAAATCTTGTAGCTCAATTTCTAGTGGGTCAATTTCTAGTGGGTCACTTTTAAATTTGGAGCATAATAAATAATCTACCAAAGACTTTCTCTCCTTTAATGAGGAATAGGACTGGAGAGCAAGTTCTTATAGTTTTCCATGTCAAAAGTGCCTGACTTTTCTATTCTTCCCTCCTCAATCCTGTGTTGAGTGAGCCTCCTTAGTATGCTCACAGTACCCTGCAATTATTTTTTTAAAGCTCTTACTACATTATATTGACATTATGGGCATATGTGTCTATTCTACATCATGTAAGCTTTTACCATGGCAGGGACTGATTTTTAGTCACCAATGGCTAGTGGAGTTGTCTGACACATGGTGTCTTGTTAGTGAATATTTGTTGAGTTGAACTAAGGCAAATAATATAACAATAATAGGTATTGTTGAGTGCAATTACTTTGCACCAAGCATTGCTTTAAGGAATTTACAAATATTAATTCATTTACCCTTCCCTGCAACTCTATTCAAATTATATAAATCAGAAAAATAACAAAGAAGCTAAGATCAGATATCTTCATGGTTATGAAGCTGGTGAGGCAGGAACCTGTGACTCCAGAGCTTTAACTACTATGCTAAATAAATGTCAGGTGAAATAAATATTTTGTCTTCTAATAAAATTGTCTGTACAAAAAAGCTAATCACCTAAATATGAATTCTGATTTCCCAAGAGGAGGAGTTCCTTCCTTTCTCTTGGAATTTAGCAATTATTTTCCATTCCAATGTATTACTTTTTAATATGATTGCTTCACTTTTGCAAATATTTGTGAGATTGGCTTCTTTTGGATTAAATCAGAATAGCAGATAAATTGAATTAACATGGGTTTTATAGTTGAAGATCTTGCACCTTTTTTAATTGGACAACATGAAAGAACAGGTGCAAACTTGAAATTCCAATATGTGTAGTTTAATAAAAATAATATTTTAAAATTACTTAAGCTTTTATTTTTATTTTATTTTTACTAAGCAAAGAACTTTATTAACCTTTATTTCAAACTTTATTCCCAGGCTTCTTCAGCTTAATTAGCTGCAAAGAATGATTTGTGTATAAGCAAAAACTGAAAATAGCTGCAGTGTTCAAGGGACTTGGCCTTATAAATGTTAGAGATCGAGATTTTATCAGATCCATGGACAAAATTTTAAAAAGCAGCCATAATATAAAATAGCAACTCCCAGTAACTTTTTTGAGTTTTATCTTCTTCAGAAGTTGACTCAATTCATCTTGCTTTAATCTTGGAAGCCTTATCACAATTCTCTACAAAATCTGGAACTTCATTCATCATCTTCCTCTTCTCTAGTTAAAGGTGATACTTTTCCATACACACATTGTTTGGGCAGAAGTTCAGCTAATCTGATTAAACTAGTAGTCAGGCTGTCTGTACCAAGCTGGTTTAAGATAGTATTTCATTGTGTAGCATTGCTGTCTCCTGCTTTGTCTCAGCATGGCCTGCAATGGTGAAAGAGTTTGCGGCCAGGAATGCCTGAACTTTAGGGTTGTTATAGTAGATAACTGTTCCTTGGTTTATAAACATATTCACCTCTTCAATATCAGATATATAATATAGTTCCACCTCTAACTTCTTAAGGAGAATTTAAATTTTTTTTTTTATCATCTGCTGTGCCTATTCTGTGAACCACCTTCTTTCTGCAAGCAGTTTCTTTCCCACAAATGCGCAATTGTACTTGCAGTTTGGCGAGTGTCCCCTAGTTTATCCTAAGTTCTTTCATCTTGCTGGAGAGAAAATGGGGGACTAATGTTTGTGCTCAGCGGGTCTTGGACAAACAAGCTGAGAATAAGCACCTCAAATCACTTGAGCTTTAATTTTTTTTCTAAATTGTATTTATTTTTATTAATTTTTAATTTTTCAATTTCACTTGACATTTAATATTATTTTATATTAGTTTCAGGTGTACAACATAGTGATTAGACATTTATATGATTTACAGGAGTGATCCTCCTGGTAAGTCTAGTACCCACCTGACACCATACATAGTTATTACAATATTATTGACTATATTCCCTATGCTATACTTTACATCCTTGTGACTATTTTGTAACTACTAATTTGTACTTCTTAATCCCTTCTCCTTTTTCACCCTGTCCCCAGTCCCCTCCCATGGGACAACCATCAGCTTGTTTCCTTCATCTGAGTCTCTTTCCGTTTTGTTTGTTGATTTTGTTCTTTAGATTCCACATATAAGTGGGATCATATGATATTTGTCTTTCTTTGTCTGACTTATTTCACTTGCATAATACCTTCCAGATCCATCCATGTTGTAGCAAATGGTAAGATTTCATTCTTTTTTATCGCTGAATAATGTTCCAATATATATATGCACTACTTCTTTATCCAATCATCCATTGATGGACATCCATGTAGCCTCCATATCTTGACTATTGTAAATAATACTGCAATGAACATATGGATTCTCATGTTCTTTGTAGTACTATTTTGGGTTTCTTCAGATAAATACCCAGAAGCAGGTCTATGGCCATGCTACCCTGAGCAAACCCGATCCTGTCTGATCTTGGAAGATAAGCAAGGTTGGGCCTGGTTAGTACTTGGATGGGAGACCATCTAGGAAGACCAGATGCTGTAGGCATAAAAGATAAGGGGTTGTAAACTGACAAGGTCCTTGCAATCTGTTAGGTCAATAAGGGTTGCCTTGACTAAAAATTAAAAAAGAAAAAAAAATACCCAGAAGGGGGAAAAATAGATCATGCATTTTCTTTTGTTATAGCCTTTGTTTTAAACTCTATTTTGTCTGGTATAAGTATTGCTACTCCAGCTTTTTGTTGTTGTTTATTTGTTTCCATTTTCATAAAACATCTTTTTTCCATCCCTTTACTTTCAGTTTACATGTGTCTTTAGATCTGAACTGAGTTTCTTGTTGGCAGTATATGTAAGAGTCTTATTTTCTTATCTATTCAGCCATGCTATCTTTTGATTGGAGCATTTAATCCATTTATATATTGAAGTAATTGTTGATATATATATAGCTATTCTCATTTTATTATTCATATTTTTTATCTTTGTATTTTCTTTTCTATCTCTTTTTAAAGAAGCCCCTCCAACATTTCCTGTAATACTGGTTTGGTGGCGAGGAAGTCTTTCAGTTTTTTATTGCCTAAGAAGCTCTTTATCTGTCCTTTGATTCTAAATGATAACTTTGCTGGGCAGAGTAATCTTGGGTGTAGGTCTTTAATTTTTCACACTTTGAATATTTCCTGCCAATCTCTTCTGGACTGCAAAATTTCTGTTGAGAAATTGCCTGACAGTTTTATAAGAGTTCCTTTGTTGGTAACTAAGTGTTTTTCTCTTGCTGCTTTTAAGACTTTTTCTTTGTCTGCAACCTTTGGCATTTTAATTATGATGTGTCTTGGTTTGAGACTTTTCAGGATCATCTTGTTTGGAACTCTCTGCACTTCCTGGGTTTCTATCTATTTCCTTCGCCAGGTTAGGGAAATTTTTGGTCATTATTTCTTCAAATGGGTTTTCAATTCCTTATTCTCTCTCTTCTCCTTTTGGTAACTACCAATTTGTACTTCTTAATCCTGTCCCCTTTTTCGTCCTGCCACTATCATGTGAATGTTGTTACACTTGATGTTGTTCAGATTGGTTCTTTTTTTTTTACATTTTCTGCCAGGTCGCTGATTTCATACTTTGCTTCTTCTAACCTGCTATTGATTCCTTTTAGTGTATTCTTCATTTCAGTTATTGTATTCTTCATTTTTGACTGTTTTTTTTTTTTTTTTTTGGTTTCTGGGTTTTTTTTTGTTTTGTTTTGTTTTGTTTTATGCTTACAGTCTCTTTGTGGAAGTTCTCACTAAGTTCCTCAAGCATCCTTATAACCAGTGTTTTGGATTCTGTATCTGGTAGATTGCTTGGTTCAATTTTGTTTAGTTCTTTTTCTGGTGTTTTCTCTTGTTCTTTCATTTGGGTCATGTTTCCTTACCTCCTCATTATAGCCATCTCTCTGAGTTTTTTTCTATGTATTAGATCTGTTACTTCTCTCATTCTTGGCAGGATGGCCTTTTGTAGTAGTTGTCCTGTCAGACCCAGTGGTGCAGTATCCCATATGAGCTGGGTTTTTCATGTGTGCTCCTTGTGTGGGATGTGTGTGCCCTCCTACTGTAGTTGAGCCTTGATTGCTGCTGGCACATCATTGGGTGGGACTGACCCTCAGGCTTATTAGTTGTGAGGATTGGTCAGAACAAAAGAGCTGCTGGCCAGAGGCTGACTCTCAGAGTGGGATTCAATCCAGTGAATTCTGATGTCTGCTGAGACCACTCCTTGGGTATGCTGCTTGTAGGGCTAATTTGGTGGTGCTCTGTTGTTGTTTGAAGCTGGCCACTGGGTGTGTTGGTTCTGAGGCATCTTGGGAGTGGTTTCAGTGCAGGTCAAGGTCAGTTGTTGTCCATGACCGGCCCAGGGCTACCTGGTAGGAATTATAAAGTAATCCCTGGTTAGTAGCTTCCTTTGCTAGAACCTGGGGTGTGTGGGAGAGGCCATGCTACAAATCAAGGTCAGCTTGGGGCAACTCAGCAAAAAGCACAAGTCACCCTGAGGCCTGCTGTTGTATGCCAGATGCCCTAATGCTCAGCTGCTGAGAGCCTCAGTTGATAGAAGAGTTGAGTGAGGCGGGTTCTCAGGGAGTCATCAGGGCGGAGTGAGCAGAGTTCACCAGGCCAATGTAGGCTCATCTTTGGCTCTGTAAGGAAGGGCTCAACACAGGGAAAATGGTAGCTGTCCCTCTAGTCCTCACCGAGAAGCCACATAACTCACTCTCTCCCTTTATGTTTTTGGTTCCTCTTGAGTCACCGTCCCTCCTCCAGTGCCTGTGAGAGAGTGATTGTATGTGCAGGCCCTCTAAGAGGATGCCTGGGGTCTTGGCAGCCTTTGTATCACCCAGATGGATGGAATTTCCTCACAGCCAAATGTTGTGGGACTCCAGGTTGGGGAGCCCGGTGTGGAGCTGAGACCTCTTGCTCCTCAAGTGGGACCTGCACAACTGTGATATCCCTCCAGATTCTCAACAACCACATGTAGGTGTGGGGTCAGCTCGTTTTGCATCTTCTCCCCTCCTACTGGTTCTCTAAGTGTCTTCTTTATGTTCTTAGCTATGGACTTCTGCTTAGCTAGTCTTCAGATGTTCTCTGGTTGATTGTTCTATAATTTAATTTTAATTTTGATGGGAAGAGGTGAGCACAGCATTTACTTGCTTCACCATCTTGACTTGCTATATTGTCCTTATTTTTAATTATGTAGATAATACGTAAATAAATTTTCATTGTGAAAAAGTCAAACAATATAATGTGGAAATCACTCTTTATCCCCTTTTCCCACCTCAATTTTTTTGCATAGGATTAACTATTTTATTCTTTTGGTGTGTATAATTCCAAATAATTTAATTTGTATTAGTATACTTATGTGCTTTTGTTTTGTGTATATGTGTGTCTGCTTTCCATAAACATATATATTCCATAATATGTTTTTTTTTGTTTGCCATTATGTCTTAGTTATTGCTCCATGTGAAAACATGTAGATTTATCTCATTATATTTAACTGTTGTATAGTATTCAGAAGTATAGATAGCAATATGTTTTTTTGTCATTAAAGTATAGTTGACATACAATATTATATTTGTTTCAGTTGTACAACATAGTGATTTGACATTTATATACATTATGAATCCTCACCACAATAAGTCTAGTAAACATCTGTTTTTACAAATAAAGTTTTTTTTACAGTATTATTGACTATATTCCTTGTGTTGTATATTACAAATCCTTGTGACTTATTTATTTTATAACTGAAAGTTTGTAACTCTTATTCCCCTTCACCTTTTTCACCCACCCCCACACCCTCCCCTCCAGCAACCATCAATTTGTTCTCTGTAACTATGAGTATTTCAGTTCTGTTTTGTTTGTTCAGTTGTTTTATTTAAGATTCCACATATAAGTGAAATCATACAATATTTGTCTTTCTCTGTCTGACTTATTTTACTTAGCATAGTACCCTCTAGGTTAATCCATGTTGTTGCAGTTACACGATTTCATTTTTTTAATTGCTCAGTAACATTCCATTGTATATATTTATATTCCACATCTTCTTTATCTACTCATCTATTGATGGACGTTTAGATTGCTTCCATGTCTTTTCTATTGTAAATAATGCTTCAGTGAACATGGGGCAAAGATACTTTTTTGAATTACTGTTTTTATTTTCTTCAGATAAAAAAAAAAACCCATAAGTGAAATTTCTGGATCATTTGGCAGTTCTATGTTTAATATTTTGAGAAACCTCCATACTGTTTTCTATTATAGCTGTACCAATTTACAATTTACATTCCCACCACCAGCGCATAAAGTTTCCCTTTTCTCAACATCATTGCCAATGCTTGTTATTTGTTGACTTTTTGATGTCTTTTCTGATGGGTGAGGTGATATCTCATTATGGTTTTGCTTTTCATTTCCCTGATGATCAGTGATGATTATGTATGTTGGCCATCTGTATGTCTTCTTTAGAGAAATGTCTGTTGAAGTCCTCTACCATTTTTTAAATCACTTTGAAATTTATTCATATTTATTTTCCTATAATGAGACTTTTAACTATACAATAAAATTCACAGTGATAATAAAAAGAGTTAGAAAAGCACAACTGAATAATACAGCAAATGGTCAATATGGTAAATGCAAACAGATATACAAGCAAACAGAAAACAATCAGAATTCATGTTTATTTCCAAGAACTTTTATCCCGGTACTATTGAGAAAACAAGTTACAGCATTATGTTATCAGAGAGAGGATGCATATTATTTCTTCAGTTGAAATAAGAAAATTTAACTATGGACCTTCAAAACAGATATTAGATGATAATGGATGACATCATTGACGAACACAGGACAAATGTAGAAATAAATTTAATATGACTACTTCTATCTTCAATAATAAGAGATAATAAGATTCCTAATTTGAGAAAAGTTATCCTTAGAGGCACTAAGAAAATGTGATCCAGACATATATCTTTTTGTTGGTCCAAATAAGAATAGGATCCAAGTAAGTTAATACTTATAGAAATAGATGAAGGTTGGAAAGCATTCTGCTTAAACAACTTTCCATGAATATTCAATAAACTGAGATTTTAAGAGTGGATGATTTGATGTGGGTTAGTAACATTAGTATTCTCAATGCTGACTGACAGTAAAATCATATTTTTTAGAAATCAACTGAATATATGACAAAACTGATACGATATTAGAAAAGTCAGAAAGTACATTCATCGTTTTCTCTTTATTAACTATCTCTCTACATCCACACATGTGGTCCAAGAGACTCCATAAATTATGTTTGGTAATTAAAAGTTTTATAAATTGTTTTTCTATATTCTTCTCTCTTTCAACATTATGTGATAAAAAAAAGTCCTTGATTTTCTCCCTTTCCAATCCCCTGAACATCACTCATTGAACTCTCCTCCAACTTTCAGGAGTTATCTAGGTCCTACTTCTTCAGAAGATGAGGCCTGGATTTTTTAATTCTCCAACTACTTACACTTGTAACAACATAGTTACCTATTTCTCAACTATCTCCATCTCCTTACCTCTCATTACAAATGATTCAAGATATTTCTCTTTTTCCAGGTCAATCCAGGTTAATCTAGATTAACTCTAGGTTTCCTCGACCTCCATTTCTCACTAGACTGTGAGCTCCTAGGCCATTTATTGTGTTCTAACCTCTTTGGTATTCACCAACAGATGTGGAGGTGACCTGCCTCTATCGCCTGAGCCTTACTAATATAATGCATGAACTCTTACTTCTTTTTGCCTGCATTTTTATCTAGTGGCAGTGCTGCTCTGATCACATGTGCCTTATGTGGAAGTCCTAGAGAATTAATCACTCCTTTCCACTGACCGGGGTTAAGTCCTCAACTGATGACTTTTTCAAAAGCTTGTGTATGAAGTGAGTAAAGGGGATCAAATATATGGTAGCTGAAGGAAACTGGACTTTGGGTGACAAACACACAATAGAGTATACAGATGTTAAATTACAATGTACACCTGAAAATTAGATAATTGCATTAACTAATGTTACCTCAATAAATTTAATTTAAAAAATCTCTATGGCTCAGATCCAGTCAATTATTACTATGAAGGCTGCTATAGACTTAATTATACCTGCCCCTCCCCCAAAAAAACTTGTTTATAAATAATTCAGCTCTCTGGCCCCTCAGGCACTGGCCCCTCAAGCAGAATAACTATGAGGCATATGCTCCATACTAATTTCCAGAGTTTATCAGTATAATAAAATCTAGTGATTCACAGTAATAACTGGTTTAATAACGGACCCAGCCACTTCATTGGCTGCCATCCCTTCCCTATCTCTCTTGCCCTCTCCCCTACCCAGAAACTTTCCTGAGATCACTTTCCAGAGAAACAACTTGCAACCAAATTGTTATCTCCGAGTTTGTCCTCTGCCCATTTTTAATCTGACTGTTGTTGTGTGTGTGTATTGAGTTGCACGAGTTTTTTATATATATTGAATATTAACCTCTTATTGAATATGTAATTTGCAAATGCCTTTTTTCCATTGGGTAGACTCACAGAAATATGTTCTTTTCATTTCCCTGTTGTTAAACATTTAAATAATTTTCTTTCTTTTTAATTTTTAATTATTATTATTTTTTTGCTGCTACAGAGAATACTGTAGGACATTTTTAAATACAGATATTTCATCTATGGCCATGCTATCCTGAACAAGCCCAATCCTGTCTGATTTCGGAAGCTAAGCAAGGTCGGGCCTGGTTAGTACTTGAATGGGAGACCACCTAAGACCAGGTGCTGTAAGCTTAAAAATAAAAGAATAAGGGGTCATAAGCTAACAAGGTGCTTGCAATCTGTGAGGGCAACCAGGGTTGCCTTGTCTATAAATAAGTAAATAAATAAACAAACAAATAAATAAACAAATATATTTATTTCTCCAATGATGAGAAGGAATTGCTGGGCTATAGGATACATGCATTTTTACTGTGATAGACATGGCCACATTATCTCCCCAAATGTCTAGGACAAGGACAGTAGTTTCTCCATACAAAAGAAAACTTTGAAAAAACAGACAACTTTAATAAATTAAGAGATATGTCATGCTCCTAGATGGAAAGTCTTGATTTTCTAGAGATGGCAGTTCATGTCTAATTAATCTGTAAGTCATATGCAGTTCCAATTAAAGATTAACAGAAATTTGTTATAAAATTTGACAGGCTGATTCCATTTTTTAAAAGGTAGAGAAAATAAGTGAGAAGACTTGAGAAATTTTGAAAACAAAAACTAAAGAGTGGTAATGTTACTGTAAAGGAGGTACTGACAAAGTGAAGAGATAGGGAAAGATAAGAAATAAAAAAGGCTACCAAATAGATCAATTCCCATGACATATTATAAAATAAGTCCATCGGATATAATTTTTACATTTAACACTATTGCAAGTATGTAAAATTTGAATATGCATATAAACAAGGACAAGAAGGAAACCTGCTAAAGTGAAAACATTGACTTGGTTAGGTGATAGGATTGCGAAAAATTTTTGTTTGGGGAGGCAGCCATTTTAATACTTATATGTTTATAATGTACACATTGTAAAGATGATCAAGAACCTTTAAGAAAATTTTATTTTCTTATTTTTGTTATTGTCCCTTCTTTTTTCTTCACAGTATTGCTTGTGACAATTAAGATTTCATTAATTCAGATATCATCGATTCTTGCTCTTTTAGGGCAATGTTTTACTCTCTGTTAAATGTTTTTTTCTTTACTTTTCTAAAATATCATCACAGTATATCTTGGTATGGGTCTTTATTCATACATCCTGCTTAATACCTGATGGGCCTTTTAAATCTCATATTTTCTTTAGTTTTGGGAATTTTCTTCTATTATTGTTTTGTATATTTCTTCTCACCTATTCTTTTTATCTCTTCTTTTTCATTTGGCACTGAGAGTAGATGAATGCCTGAACTTCTGAATGTATATACTCTATGTCTCCTATTTTTTTCCGTGGTATTATTCTGCACTGCAGCATGAGAAACACATTTGTTTTATTAAGGGAGCTAATGAGTAGAGGTGGCCATCTAAGAAAGGCTTCTGGCATGTTAAAGTTCTGTTTCTTGATCTTGGTCTGGTTACATGTGTTTGCTCAGTTTTTGAAAATTCTTGAAGCATTAGACTTCTGATATATACACTTATTTCAATAAAGAATTAAAAAGTAATAACCTCAAAGTTTTTGGCCTCAAAGGTATGAAATTGCCATCTGCTGAGATGAAGCAGGTTTCAGGTAGAGGAGGTTTGGGGAGAAGATCAGGAGTTGTTCAGGTTTGAATATTTTTACTTTGAACTGTCTCAGATATACAGAAAGAGGTGTCAATTATTGTGTTCAATCCTTCTAATAGATTGTCTGCTGTAACAAAACACCATAGACTGGGTAGCTTAAAAACAACAGAAGTTTATTTCTCACATTTCTGGAGACTGGAAGTCCAAAAACAGAGTGCCAGTATGGTTAGGTGAGAGCTTGTAACTTAAAAATAAAGAACAAAGTGAGAGGCAGCAAGCATTTATATAAGATAAAAAAAAATAGCTATTCTGGAAGCACTGATTCAGGCAGAAGCCTAAAAGGTGTTCTGAGTTGAAGATGAAGGCAAGGAGTATTTATGAGAAAGAGAAAGGGAACAATTACATCAATAGAGGAAGTCATTTCTATTGGTGCAGATAAGCTAACATAGTGATTTTAATTCTAAACATTGTTTTAAATTTTCAGTTTCATAGTCATTTGTCCAGTAGTCAGAATATCTACTTTCTTGTTATCCATGCAAACATTTCTTTGGACACAATGTTGCTTAGGCCCAGTCCAAAAGTTATTTTACCCGGTTTTAACATTCCAAAAGTTTGAGAAATGCAAGGTTGTTCCTCTGGGATGGAAGCTCCAACTTCATTTTATTAAAGTGGCTCAATTTATTTTCTTTTTATAGAACTCTTTTCCAGATCACAATAGTCAACTTCTTGCTGTGTCCTCACAGGGTGGAAAGGGCTGAGGAGCTCTGCGGAGCCTCTTTTTAAGAGAATTAACCTGACTCCTGAGAGTTCCATCCTCATGACCTAATTACCTCTCAAAGGCCCAACTTCCTAATACCATCACATTGGGCATTGGGATTTCAACATATGAATTTAGGGAGGAAACAAACATTCAGACCATAGCCTAGGTCGAGTAAGATTAGGATAGAATATTAACCATTGGATTAGCAATTTGGAATTCATTAGTCATCTTCACAAGAGAAATTTTAATGGAGTTGCTGGGAGGGCTAGAGGCTGATTAGAGTAGTCTTAAGAGCATGTAGGAGAGAAAATGGTAATGGGAAGTATAGGTAACTTTGTTGTTTGCTCTTTGGCCCAATATCATGTCAAAGGCAATACAATGAGGTCAAATGTCCTGGCTGCTTCTTCTGTAGGGTTCAAACCTATTATTATTTTGTTGCCCATGGACTCTGCAAACTCTGTTCTATAAAAACTCCTGAAGCTCTACGCACTTATCAGAAGCCCCTTCTGTGCAATTTTTGCTTTCTCCACTTGTCCTTCCCCTCTCCTTCCAGTTTCTTTCTTTAATTTGATTTCATCTGACTTCTATCTTTGGGGCATTTTTTCCTTTTCCTGATCCTTGATAGCACCTGTTGTTATTTCTCAGTGTATTGTAATCACCTTACTCACTTTTTGAACCCTGTTTCTTTGCCTATAAAATATGCCAAAGAATGGTCACTTAACTCATGGGTTTATGAGAGTCAAATGAGACTACATAAAGTAAGGTCCTTTGTAAATTCTATACTCTATAAGAATGTTAATTTCATGTTAGCTCTTACTTTTAGTTTTTTAAAGAGTGATTGAGCTTGTTATTTGGACATATAGATTGTTCTGTTTTCCAAACTGTGATTGTTTTCAGTGAGTTTGGATGGCCAGCATTTTAGTGATGACCTTCTTGACACTTTCAATTATGATTAGTAGGACTATGGGAAGTGGGACCAAAGATATTTAGACTCATTTCTGATCTCATTTTTTTCTGCCAAATGGCATGTTGAGTTTAAATCAGTGGAAATCCTCATTACCCTTTTATAAATGTTTATGAGTCTTTTCCCATCAAATAATTAGCTGCTTAAGGATAAGAGTTAAACCTTATTCATCGTGGTATCCTCAGTGTCTTGCAAAGTATTTGGCATGCAGTATGCACTCATTTTATGTTTATTTTTAACAATTGAACTTTAGCAATGATTCTTGTTTGCACTCACTTGAGGGATATTATTAGTGTGATAAAAGTTTTGCTTAAAAATATTCTAATATTTTACTGGCATATTCATAGCAGCTATGGTGTGGGCATTTGTAGCAGAAAAAATATAATTTAAGAAGCTGAAAAAGCTGTATTTACTGATACCTGCTATTTATTAATATTGTCTCTAATGTCACAATAACCCTGAAAGTCTCACATCTGTTAAGGCATAGAACTGAAATGCATATCCTGATCTAGCTGACTCCAAAATCAGCTTTCTTAATTCAATCATTTGCCTTTAATTTGTTTCAAGCCAAGTAGGTAAGGAGTATCAGCTGGCAGCCATCTCATACAATTTTAGTTTTCTGTTGTTGGGAAACAGTATTTACCTTTTTTTTGCTGTTTTGTTTATTCACTTTTTTCTCTGGGAGTTAATGATAAAAGTGATTCTTGATCCTCTTATTCTTTCATGCTGACTTACTTTTTCTTCTCTCCTTTTCCTTCTCCTTCTTCTTTTTCTCCTCCTCCTTCTTATCTTTCTTCTTTTCCTTCTCCTCCTCTTTTTCTTTTTTTTATGATCATTCACACTGAGGCTCTAAAAGGTCTTGCCATTTCAATTCCTAATTTTTTCACAGGAAGAATAGAAATGGCTTTTTCCCCTCAGGATTTTATCTAATTTTAGCATTGTTTATGCAATGATTTTGAAAGTTTGTTTTCAAATTGCCTTTAGTCTCTTTGTGTAGCCCTTGTTGCCTAAGCAACGATCAAGATTAAATGTTAATACAGTTAGTGAGAGAAAAAGCATATTTATGAAGTGTCTACTATGTGCCAGCATAGTTATAGTCACTAGGAGAACACAGCAGTCAACAAAACATACAGAAAAAGTAAAGACAAAAAAGGATATATTTATACTAAAAAATGATTCAATGTCAATAAAACACATTTTAAAATTCCTCAATAAATGATATATTGTTTTTCAAAGCAGGTTATATACATTTTTGGGTTTAATATCTACACTATAATAAATTTATGTTAAATGAGTAAAACCAAACTAATATCACTGGCCCATTTTTTCTTTTTCTCTTTTGGTTGCCCCAAATTGTTTGCTAAGTATACATTTTTCTCTTATCCTTTTTGTAGTAACTATTAACTTAAAGTAATTTGGGGCATTGAATACTTCCACTTCAATGAAAACTTCTGTTCAGTATTTACTTGACATTTTTCTTGAGTTATGTGCTCTTTGCCATAAAAAGGAGACTAAATTTTGGTGAAATCTAAGACCTTAGATTTGAGAAAACTACTTTTTAATAAGTTGGCAGGAATTTTTATAATTTCACAGTAAGAGTGAATAGAGCCTATTTTGGGGGGTAATATTTAAAATTCCTTAACAAACTTTAACTCTTATCAACTTTTCTATATGTATCCTGTGAGGAAAGTGAATGTAGAGTGTCTTTTTATTCCTGGTATATTGGTGATGACACATGGTCTTGTCAAAGAATGGCTCCACAGAGCTGTGCCTGGTAGTTATGCAGCAGATAATAGATGCTTTCCTACTCCTGCTCTATGTAATTCCTCTGAACTACCCTTTTCTCTTCTCTGGTCAACACCTTGCTGCCATCGAACACTTGATTATATGTTAGCTCTCATACTACTTCTTAAATTCTCCTTGTATGCTAACCTCACATAAGTTTTAAAGCTCCTGGCAACAAAGTCAATGTCTTAAAATTAAAAAACCTTTTTTTAAACTTTAGCTTTCCCTTTAACACATGCCACACTGGTAAGCACATAGTAGGAACTCAATAATTACTTTGGATTCATTCATTTAGTCAAGGTATAAGGAGTACAAGCAGTGTGATGCAGTGGAATGAACATGGAAATAAAAGTCAAAACTTAAAAGTCAGGAGAACTTAATTCAAAATTGAGCTTTACCATTTACTAGCCATATGATCTTAAACTTTGACAATCTAAGTTGTAATTTTTTCTTTAAAACAAAGGTGCCTAAACTAAATTTTTTTCAAATTCCTTTCAATTTATAATCTAGTAATTCTTAGAAGAGTCCTCTGTTTCTAATTTCCTACTTATGCCTTCTAGTTACTGAATATTCTGCCATTCTTTGATGATATATAACAATAATTTAAAAAAACTTGAATACAGCATGGTTTATTCAGTAGAAAATTAGTATATAAAGAATAAAAAGGCAGATTTTTTTCACAGTCTATTGTTTTTCCAGGCACAGTTACCAATGGTTTCAAAACATATCCCTCAAAGAATAACAAGACTTTTTTCTCCTTAATGCTTTCCCTTATACACTTGCTTTATTTTTAGCTGAATAGAGGATCTGTGTGTTATAGACCAAATTTCCTCAAGCTTGCCTTCTTTTTAATATGTGCAATTTTTCTAATTACAGTTATTTGTGCAAGCAAAACCACGCATACTGATCAGAAAGACAGAAGAATCTGCTAATTTTAGGAATAATTAGACCAGTCATGAAGATAACTATGTGCATGGGGCCTTAGAAGAAATCAATCAGGGATAAATATGTAGAGATTTTAATATAAATTTCTTGATCAAATGAGAAAAATTTTAATGAGAAATTATATCTAATATGCCTCGCCTTTCTAATTTATAGAGTTGTTGCAAGGATTTAATGAGATTAGATTAACACATTGATATTAGTTGACCTTGCATGATACCTTAGGCCTCTCTCCTCACCACTGTTGCCCATTCTGGGGGAAGGAGAGAGCACCCCTCAGTAACTCTAGGAGCCTTAAATTGGCATTGGTGAAGAATGAGAAATCTGCATTCTAACCTTGTTTTCTACATTAATTCCTAATTTAATATTTCCAACTGTCTATTAGAAATCATAGATAAGATTGTGACCTACTATCACTGCAAAAATCAATAGAATCACAGTTAAATGGAACACTTTCCCCATACTCCAACTGTTTTCTTTCCTAAACCTCCTAATTTTTCTCCAAGTTAGTTTTTCCCAGTGCAAACCAGAAAAAGAAAGATGACTTAGGCTTTGACTAATGCGATGTAAATGTCCAAGAGGGAGCAACATCTAGAAAGACAGTAACTTTTAATATGTGCACTTAACGAGTCAAAGTCTGGGAAGTTGGAGAGGTGAAGCAGGAAATGAGCTGGAGACAGAAAGCTTTGGAAACTGAATGATTCAAAGTCAAGGAAAAGCACAATGGAAATGAAGGTCAGTTCAGGAACTAATTACACAAATTCGGTTCATCTGTTTCACTAACCTTCTTATGTGGTTAAATCACCCTTTAGTGGCTATAGTCTTATTTTTAAAGTCACCAGAGGGTAAAATAAAATTTCACTTAATATGAATACTTCTCTCTTTTTTAAATATCAAGCCTTGAAGCCATCTTAGAATCTTCACTCCTTATAATGTTCTACAAACTCAATGGTACTCAATAAATGCTGGATGGATAAAAAGCCCGATAGTTACTTCCTCCTCTTGGATTCTTATACTCATCCTTTATACCCTATTCTCACTGTTAATCTAGCCAAAGACAAATAATATCAAGTCTGAACTCTCCTCTTTAGTATTTTAGTTCCATCATAATTGGACCTCAATATATTTCCTACTTTATCTTTCCCTACTGACCATCAAGTTCTTTCCACTATATAAACAAGTATCATCTCACTCTCTTGCTCATGTTCATTCTTTTGTTTCTTTACTCTTCATTCTTTATTCTCCCCTAATTTCAACTTCATCCAATATTCCTTAAAACCCAGTTCAAATCCTATCAGCTCTGTTAAAACTTCTACATACATACATTTTAATGAACAAGAATCTTATATTTTTCTTAAAAAAATTCTATTGTAATTCCTGCTGTATTATGCATGTTGGCACTTAATTATTTTTTCTCTTTAATGGTATATGTGTCTTGATTTTCTAGGAGTGAATGTGTCTTTGAGGGCAAGACTATATATTATACTTCTTTTGTGTTACCCACAATGTTTAGCAAAAATGGAATTGAATAAATGATTCATGTTGAGTACAGAAATAGTAAATAAGGGGGGTGAAGATGAAATAATATAAACCTTGGTTTCACTGTATTATGCAAGAGATCAACAAAATGCATTAGAGACTAAATATATCCTTGATGTCCAAAGTTTATAATAATAACACAATGTATATAAAGATGATACACAAATATATACAAAAATAACTACATATTTCAACTTTACAATATGTAATTGTACATAAAAGACAAGAGAATTGTCTAAAACAAAAATTTTTATGTTGAAACCAATTCAACATAAAAAAATTATTTCCTTGCAAACATATTTGAGAACTTGGAAGGGTATAAATTTATGATTTTTGGAATTCTGAATGAATATATTAGTCTTCTAATAAAAGAATAAAATAATCCCTGAAACAATCATTTTTTGACAAAGTCATATCCAACGAACTCCTAATGAGATAAAAACTGCTGTTTTCCTTCTTTTGAAACTTGGAAATAAAATCACTGCATTTGAATGAAGATTTTGAAGGCAGTAATCTAATTATCCCCACATATTCCAGGGAATAACTTAAAAATTTTATAACTTAAGTCTTGTAAGAAACAATCAAGTCATTGAAGGCAAGAAATCTTTGGAATCTATAAGTGAGGTAAAAATAGACGAAACTTGTGAATGTTACAAATTTTATTTTTCAGATAGATAAATTTTAAACAGAGAGAACCCTTAAATTAGAAAAATGTTATCGGAACATCTCTGAAGTGGAGACTGGTCCATTTGTCTGAGGATTATAAAATAATAAAATTAGCTCATTCTTAATAACATGCTAATCTTGAACCACTTCATGAAATTGACATGTATGCTTTTAATAGCTCATTTTCCCTTTTTTCTCATTTTTTTTCTCCTTAACATCTCATAAATGTCATAATACACATTAAAAATCATGATGCCCCCCTGTATTTCTGAAATCATTATCTTGGATTTTATTGCACAATTTCAAACATTTGAGATGCTGCCATTGATTGATAAAGTTATTCATAATATATGTCTATTGCTGATTTAATTACTTTGGGGTTAAATGAAGAAGCATTTTAATGGTGTGCTCTAATGTAGTTCAATTATTGAAAATAAATCAAACAAGAAATATGCTTCAAAAAAAGAAAGATGATAAAAGGACAATTTCTCTGAAAAATTTTATTTTTAAATGCAGAATATTTATAAATTAATGGCACACAAAAAAGATGAATTCTTTGTCCTTTATCTTTAAATATCAACATCATCAAATATTAAGTCTGTAAATATCTACTCTAACTGATCTTACGCTTTTCCTTGACTTAGATACATAGCTACATATTTCCCTAAATAGCTAAATACCTATTCAGTCCTCCTGCTTTTCTGGCTAACTGATTTTTCCTGTTGCTAAATCATTCACTCCCAAAATTCTGTTCCTTGTAGGATTTAACCTCTCTTCTCCAAAGTTTCTGTATATGCCACAGCCTATCATACTAATGCTGTCTGTAAGACCTATCAGAAAAACAATTCTGCAGTAATGGTAGTGTTGCAGCTTTCATTGCAGCTCCAAACATAATACAGTCAGCTCGTGTCAGGAGATGAAGTAAGATGAAGTTTCAGGGCTGTGATAAACAACTCTTCAAATCTAAATAGCTTCTGCAAGGCAAATGATTCTGTGTTTCTCAGGTAATTGTAATCCCTGAAATCAAACCACCTCTCTAGGGGTGCAATGAGATGGTTATCAAATGTTTTAAATGATTTCTTGAGCATCAGAGCTAAAAAAAAATGGCATGTTTAGATTTGTTCAAAATTCATATTTGTCATTCAGCCGCTGAACCAGCTTGTTCCTATCATTTGGGATGAGGCTATACAGATGGCAACCACTTGTATGCCATTTTTTTTCCCAGAGAGAGACTGCTGTCCTGGAATTATAGCAGCATATTAAAGAAAAAAAATATGCCTTTTAAATATAAATTTCCCAGCTCCCATGGGATATTATCTTGGGAAAACTCAATACTTTATTAAACAGAGCTCATGCACAACAATATCTTATGTCAGTTAAAATGCTTAGAGTAGAAGTTTCCTTGGTGAATCTTATATGTTTCTAGTTAGAATTTTAAATTTATTTTGCTTTAAATATTTTAAGTAAGATTATGTTATGTAATTAATAAGAGCAGTTCTACTCTAAAATGTTTTTCCAACAATAAACAGTTATTTTGGTTGAGGACTACAATGCAAAAAAAAAAAATGTGGATCTGACCTATACAGAGCTTGTTGTAACCATTAATGAGAGAGATTACAAATTGTATTTAGGTTTAATGTCTTTTTAAAAACTTGCCTTAAATGACTATCTGCATTACTTTTTAATGTCAGTGCTTAACCTATTTTAATTAAGATTCAGTTTTTTTAATCATAAAATAGATAGATGGGTATAAGTATGCTCATTTCTTTCTCTGTTAACCACACATATGAAGAACATGACTGCTCAAGTCAAAAGAGCATATCTGAGTCAGTACCAATAACACAGTGATATTTTCTCTTAATTACAGGCAGAATGCTTAAAAAATGAACAAAAACACATGTAAGCCTTTTCCCTTTTCTGCTCTTCTGATCTACCATGGCATTTGCTGTGTAATTTTGTTGTTGTTGGTTTGTGGGCATCCTCCTTGCTTTGACTGTGTGCTTCTTGAGGGTAAGGACCCTTCCTGCCTTTCATCTTTATAACCTCCTCACTTAGCACAGCAACTACCATAACATTAGGTGCTAAAACAGATCTGCCGATTGACTTAGTATCTTGTGTTATAAAACCATGAGAACAGTGACTCTGTTGAATTCATTTTTATATCTTGAACACCTAGTATGCTTCCTGGCTAAGCAAATGTGGAACAGATGAAAAAATGGATTTATATTTGGTAAATAAATGTTACATACATCATCTCATTTTATCTTTTCATAAGCTTCATGGACTAGTAGATCAGGGAGTTTATTATTATCCCCATTTTACAAATGAGAAGACAAAAATCTAGAGTAATAAATTAACTTACTAAAATTAATTTAACTTATTAAAACTATTTTATGAAAGACTTGGCAAGACAGCTCATCTATGAGATAGCAGTGCCTTTAGGAATAGATCTTGAGGAAGTCTGCTCTCACTCCTAGACAGAATCTGGAAAATTGCTACGATTACATATGGGTATTGGCAAATACTTTTTTCTCAGAGATGTGTGTGTGTGTGTGTGTGTGTGTGTGTGTGTGTGTGTGTGTGTGTGTGTGTGTTTGGTAACATTCTTTTAGTTCCTTCAAAGATATGAGGACTGATTATACATCACCTAGTGCTTAATCATTTCTTTTTCATAATCTTCGTGATGCACCAACTAACCTAAGTAAGGTACTTGATTCATTTCCCTGAAACTGGGCTTTTTCTCTTTTAAGGTGGCAGAATACTTGTCACACCTTTTCCAATCATAATGTTTGGTACAATGGATCCATTTTCGAGTCTAAATGATAATGGGATCATAGGACTAATATCTGGGTTTGAAAATGATGTCAATAAGTTTTTATGTAAAATTAGTGTCAAAACATTTTTGGAAAAACATTTTGATTAATGTTAAAGTTGACTAGAACTCTATTTTCAAAAAAGCAAAACCTTGTGAAGATATCATAAAATACGTTTCCATTTATTACTAAAGGATTCTGAAGTGTACTCTTCCTAAAGTGGTCCATGCTTTGCTTCACTTCTAATGGTTTTCCAATAATACAGTAGCTTGATGTTGTCATTTTAAGTGGAAATCCACTTTAATCAAATCTTAGGTTGCTACTCCAGTGTTTGATAAACTCTAGATATTTGTGCCTGCTGTTCTATTTTCATTCATTGAAAATCTTCTAGCAGGTCATACGATCCACTCCTTTTCAGCAATCAAATAGCATTTGGGCCATTGCCAACATGAGGAAGAAAAGGGAAGTGATTGTGATGTCCTGTCAAAATTAGTGAGCTTTATATCTGGAGGACTTGGTGGTTAGATGGAAATATTTTGCTACTTTCTGAGCTCTTTTCTTTGAACAAATTTTAAATATGTTACATGAGAATTTTAGGGTGAATTTTAATATATTGTACTTTAAAATATATATTTTTAATAACAATTGACATACAATATTATATGTTTCAGGTGTACAACATAGTGATTAGATATTTATATACCTTATTGATTACCCTGAGAAATCTAGTACCCATCTGACACCAATAGATAGTTACTACAATATTATTGACTGTATTCCCTATACTGTACTTTACATCCCCATGGCTATTTTATAACTGCCAATTTGCACTTTTAAATCCTGTTTACCTTTTTGCCCATTACTCCCACCCACTCTCTCAATCTAGCTACTGCCTATTTGTTCTCTGTATCTGAGTTTGTTTCTGTTTTTTGTTGTTGTTTATTTTCTTTGTTTTTATTTTTAGATTCTACATATAAGTCAAATCATATGGCATTTGTATTTCTCTGTCTGATATATTTCACTTAGTTAATACTTTCTAGGTCGATCCATGTTGTTGGAAATGGTAATATTTTATTCTTTCTCATGGCCAAGTAATATTACATTGTATATATGTACCACTTCTTCTTTATCCAATTGTCTATTGATGGGCACTTGGGTTGCTTCCATATCTTGGCTATTGTAAATAGTGGTACAGTGAACATTGAAATGCATGGATCTCTTTGAGTTAGTGATTTGGATTTCTTCAGATAAATATCCAAAAGTGAAACTACTGGGTCATAAGGTAGTTCTATTTTTAATTTTTTTGAGTAAACTTTATATTGTTTTCTATAGCAGTTGCAGCAATTTGCAATCCCAACAATAGTGCATGAAGGTTCTCTTTTCTTCCCATTCTCACCGACACTTGTTGTTTGTTGATTTATTGATGAGTATGACTCCTAGAATCCTAAACCTAACTTTCTTGGCCCAAAGCCAACTAATTTCTAGGAATGAATCTTTTTCTTGGGGATGGGAGATAAAAGGATAAATAAAGTTAACAGCTGTTTCTTTCTTTCTTCCATCTTTCATCAATCCATCATTTCTTCCTTCAGATTGGTGAGTGATTATTGCTGGAGAGGAAGAGTTACCTTGAGACTATAGTCAGGTAGATGGTAGTACTACTGTTGAGGGGAAGTATATGCCAGGGACTGATCAAAAACATCCATGATCTTGTCTTGAGAGGACCAGTGAAGATCCCCTGGGATAAATCTTGAAGTCATCGGAGGCATGGAAAAAATGTCTCTGAAAGGCAGATCTGTCATCTTGCCATATATACAAAGCACTGGCACCTAGCAGATGGCAGAGAACCAGAATTCAATAGCATCATTGGGTAGCAGAATCATCAGTAATGATGGTGACCATCAGCTCTTGATTACCCTCTTCTCTCTCCTTTTCCTGTTACTTAGTAAGCTCTGCAATTCCCATAGGCTCTGATAGAGGAGGAAGTTCTAATAATGACTGATAGAGAATGTCCTGTCAGCTAGAAATGTGAAGGCTCAGAACCAAGTTGAATTTAATTTAAAAAAAAGAAAAAAGATGATATTTTTTTACCAAAGCATTCTGGAACAAATTCAGACTTATCACAAATACATCTACAAAACTGAAGGATATATCAATCCTCTGAGAAGTATGAGGGGGGCCAGAAGACATTTCAATTTCTAATTAAAATGTATGTGAGCATGTATGTGTATCTGGAGGAAAGAGAGAATAATTCTTTCCTATCAAAGCAAAAGCAAAAGTCATTTGGGGTTGAGAAGAGAATCTGGAGATGCATAAATATCTCCAAGGTCATCTGAATCAACTCTAAGCCTGATACTTATTCCTAGGATGACTTTGAGAGTCTAAAGCCCTAGATTCAGGCATAACTTTGAACTATATGATCTCTTCTACTCATTATCCAATTCCACAAAGGATGTTTGGAAGTATAAATATTTTATACTATTTCATAAACTGAAATTATATGACCAATTCAATACCGCTTATTTATTCATTCAATATTTAATGAATATTTATTGGTAGCCTATTATGTGTCATGCACTTTCTAGGTACTTAAGTTACATAAAAAAATTAAAAATGAATTAATTAATCCTGACTCTTTAGCCCATTTTATTTGACTACTTTTTTTGTGCCTCCACACTATTGATATGGGACATCCTGTTGTATAACTGTTGATCCCATTGTATTAAAATAACCTGTTTATGCAATTTGGGTTGACAACTAAGACAGAAAACATAAAGAAATGAGAATAATAGATTTTACTAAATAAAAGTTGCATAGAAAGAAAAGAAAAAGAAAATATCAAGGAAAATGATAAAGTCGGGGAAATATTTGCAACATAAATGACATACAGGTTTTCTATCTGTAATATATAAAGTGTTCTTTTAAAAAAGTAATCAACAGATCAATAATCAGTTGAAAAATCTTCAAAGGTATAAATGAAAAATATACTAAGGAAAAAATGTAATAGCTAATAAATATATTTAAATATTTAAACTCACTAGAAACCAAGGAAATGTAAATTTAAGCAGCAAGGTATCATCTCTAGCTATCAAATTGGAAAAGACTAAAAATTAAAAATATTCTATTCAAATTTTCTAACAGAATTTCTCAACTTTGGCACAATTGATATTTAGGGAAGGATAATTACTTGATGTGTGTGTCGAGGGAGCTGTCCTATGCATTGCAGGATGTTTATCAGCTTTCTGGTCCCTACCCACTAGATCCCAGTAACATCCCTTTTCTGTTGTCACAACTAAAAATGTCTTTAGGCATTGTAACATGTCTTCTAGGAGGGAAAATCTCTCTTATTTGAGAATCACTGTTCTAAAAGTATGGAGGTATTTGCCATTTTCCCCACTCATCATGATCTCAGTTACTTTCTGATCTGTGCATATTCCTGCTCTAGTGATCTCTTTTCCTACTCTTATCATGATTCATGTTTCTGCTGAGGCTTTTGGGAAATCCTACATGATCTCTCAAGATGGGTTCCCAAAGCACCCTGCATTTACCCTGATCTCAGCACTTATTGTACTGTCTTATATTTTATCTATTTGCTCATCTTTTTTAATAGACTAAACTCCAAACATCACTTTATAATGAGCCCTAGCAACTTTTGTGTTCATGGTCCACTTTCTCCATAAAAAATATTAAAATTATATTTTATGACTGCATTGGTATAAATACCAATAAAATTAAGCCAGGATTATATATATACACATATATATGTGTGTGTGTATGTATACGTATATATATATATGTATACACATATACATATATCTGTATGTATATACATACACATATATACGTATATGTATACATGTAAATATATATGTATATATGTGTATGTGTATGTATATATATGTGTGTATATATATATATGTATATATATATGTATATATATATATATATATATAAATTTCCCTTCTCATTTTAAAAGAAATTAAAACATTTTCATGAACTCCTAAAAAATGTTGTGGGTCCTAGGCCCTGTGTTTGCCATATCTAATGAACAAATTGGCTCTGGCTTCAAAAACAAAGAGATGGTAGGTATCTTGGTTATCACTATAAACAATGCCTACTATTCAGTTGTTTAATAAATAATTCTCAAATTAATAAATAGATTAAATTTTTGCTAAAGAAGTATTTCTAAATATCTGAGCCACAAAAAACTTCAAAATATTTTTAACTGAATCAAGATATAATAATTTCATTGGATTTTTTCTAAGCTAATTTGTGCTCTAGTTTTGATGTACATGAAAAATATTCTACATTCTCTAATATTTATTATTAAAATATTTCTGATATGATTTAAAAATTGAAATAGATCCTTGACCATGTAGCCTTCAACTTAGCTCTGCTATCAAATACTTGTGACTAAGGTGAAAATATAGGTCCATGATATATATCAGATTATTTATGTGGGTTCTTCATTAATTTTCTATTGACTTTTATTTTGTATAATAAGGATATAATAGGTAAATTTGCAAATCTAGTAAAATATGTAAAAGTTAACTGACAATTAAGAGTCAGTTTTACCTTTCTGGCACTTAGAATTGTGGTTTTCACAGTTTTGTGAATTTTCAATTTTGCCATTTTACTGACTCATTATGAACTGTCAATTTGATTTATGCTAACCAGTATACAGTCCTTGCCTTCAAGGAGTTCAAAGATTACCCTTAAAATAATTTTCTTTCTGGTATTAGGGTGCATAATTACCTTAGTAATTAAAAGGCTACTAGGCATTTATAGAATATGAGCAAAATAATTGGTAGTCTTGGTAGGAGAGTGCATCTCAGTTATGTTTGAGCCAAGCAAAAAATTTGAATATAGAATGACAAACACAAGGTGCTATGCTAAAGCAGAAGTGGTAAGAATAGAAAGCAAAATGTTCTTTTTCCTTAAAAAATTTCTAGTATAGTGGGAGACACTGAGTGGGAGCAAAATATGCCACTTTGTCATACTGATTATTTTGAATTAAACTTACTTAAGAAACAGCCAGTGCAAAAAGAATACTCTGACTCTCCTTTGTTTCCCTGAAAAAGGGAAACAAATCTCCTATATGAAATGTACCCTCCCTGTACCAAAAGGGTAGAAAGCATTCTTATCACCATAGATATGAAATTTATGGCCAATGAGGCTATATAAACAAAACTTGTTACTTCTTCACTAATTTCTTATCCCAATAACCTCAAACTCCTTTGTCTTGTCAATTCTTCACAAACGTATTATTTCTTGGTCTAACCAGTATAGAAGCTGACTTCTTTGGTCACTTCTTTGAGTCTCATAGTTCTATGAGCTCTCATACATACAGTCATAAATGTATTTTTCTCTAGTTAATCTGTCTTATGCCACTTTAATTATTAGGCCAGACAAAGGACCTAGAAAGAAGAAGGGAAAAGTTTTTCTCCCCTCCAACTCTCCATATAGAGAGATCAGTCTGTATAACATTCAAAACCTTTTAGAAAGAAGAGCATGAGAAACGGTCTTTAAAAAGGAAGATAAATGGAGAAAGAAGTGTTTTCCTAGAAACATATGTAGTTGAAAAGAGAATTATCTATGTTTCATATATAATTAAATTGTACAGACATGCCATCAAAGTGCATTAATTTGCAGATAGATACAGATTTATACACTTTTGAGGTATGGTATCATTTTAATGTTCATGAAACACTAAAATCTGGTGTCCTTAATTTATTGAGTCATCCAGTAAGGTAGATTGTCTACATTGTGTTGGCTGATATGTTCTTTGAAGCCTCAATGAGTATTTGAAATAAACCCCATTAAAGAAGTTGGTAGTTTTTATAATAGGCAGGACTTAAAAATATCCTTTAATTCTCCAATACAAGATGCCTCCTAAGATAAAATGCGAAATTTTGTTATGATGACTTTTACTACAATCTTCCTAACTTTCATGTCAGGAAGATTTAATCATAATCTTTAATCATAAAAATGATGGCAAAATTCATTTGAAAATGTTTTCAGAATTCTCATTAGCAACACAAGGAAAATTTTCATTGTCTTGATTTTAGAAAAAGATGAGAACTTTCATATATATATTCTTGAAAGTGAAGATAAAAGCCTGCTCTTCAACTGACGAAGAAAGACTATTTCACTAATCTTTTATCTTTCTCTCCTAAAAGAGTTTCTTCACTTTTCCTTAGTTTGCTTTCCTCTATCAAATAATAATGATGACTTATTTTGTGGTTTAAAATTAAACAACCAGACCCTGACCTGAGCATAAGAGGAGGGAGGCCTTTGGATATAATATGTAGCTGTTTCTTACAGCTTGGATTTTTTCTTGCATTTTTTTATAGCAGACAAATAAATGATACAATCTTGAGAAAGCTTTCAGAATGTCCCAGAGGGTTGTCTTAGATAACTCCAAATCTCTGTTGAATTAAATAAAGAAAGCAATTCTTGTCCATGTGAAAGAGTGGGTAGAGTTGTGTATTTACCACTGTGGGGATTTTAAGAATATCTGGGGAAAATCTATTTCCCTGGAGTGTGATCTAAGTTTCATTTTATGGATGATATCTATTGATGCAATGCTGTCTTTTGTGAAGAAGAAAGCCAACTTACTGTTGACTTATGAATCTGAAGAAAAAAGGCAAGGAAAATATAAAGCAGCAGTGTGCTTTTTACCTGTCAAGTCTACATGGATTAGACGTCAAAATGAAGATAACATTTATCTTAGGAATCACTTTGAATAATTTGGAAACAATATTGAATGATTAACTCCTTATATGTTCTGTCATTCGTGTTCCTACCTGTTCTCACAAGATATAACATTATTATACACTGGGCTTTACCCAAAGGATCCCAAAGTGGTTTACAATCACAGCATACTTTTAAATCAGTCCTGGTCTCCTGGTTGAATAATGTATTTAAAATGACAGAATTACAACTTCTTTGGCAGACCCATGCATAATTCACTAAGAGTATCTGCAGTACAAAAAAAAAAAGTCAGTTTGTATATAATTCTTAATAATGGAAAAATCACTCTCTTGAATTGTGTACTTGTCAAACAGAAGGAGAAGGTGAAACAACAATGCTAAGAACATAAAACTTGTGTAAAATTAAAAGAAAAAGTCACCATTCTGCTCCCATTAGGGATAAGTTTGTAAAGGATTGTAAAGAGGACTGATGTACATAGTAAGTGACATAATTTATGTATTTATATGCATCAGTAATTCTAGCTAGAGTGAAAGGACTTGTTGAACATACATTAGTCACTCTTCTAAATTTACCATACCAACTATGTATCCCGCTTGCTCATTTGATGCTATTCAAATTGAAACTGTAATAATTTAATGGTACCACTCATTTTTCCTCTTTTTCATAGATACAGAGATATTAAGAAAAATAGGAAATCAGATGAAACTTAACAAAATCAGTTTTTGTGTGAGAACTTTTAGAGCATATCTGCTAGTAAATATCACTTAGAATATAAACTTTATAATCATTTGAGTTCAGCATAATCTTTGTTGAGGGAAATGTTCAAAATGTTTTCTACCTACAACTTTAAGGCCAAATTAAAGATTAAGAGGAATCAAATTCAGTAGTTTATCTAACCATGGTATCAAAAATGTAAGGCACATGAAAGAAATCATTTCTCAGTCTGAAATTGAATGCCAGTATTTATGATTCACTGTTTCGTAATGTAGTTGATTATGGTCAATTTTTCATAAATATTTTGTATCAGTATGTTATCATTTTTATTGTACTTTTCAAAATGATGTGCTTGAAGGCAGAAAAAATGTATTTGAAAAATACTTAAGATTTGGTCTTTTTCAACATACCACATGGCAATTTTTTTCTAGTTATTACACTGTAGTAAAATTTTAACACCTGTATATGTGCAGGTTCACATACCCTTTTATGGAAGGATGGGATTTCTGTACATGGTGTTCAAAAGTGCTTAACCCTAAGCATATTGTACAACATTACATAAATGGCTTCATACAGTAGAAAGTATTGAAAATGAAGAGTGCTGTGACAACAGTAAGGAAACTATGGCTCAGCTCTGTACTACCTCTGTTTAAAGGGATGGAGACTTGCAAAGTAAAATGCTAGTATTTTCCAAGGCATTCTCTGTAATGTGACTGAAAATGTCAGGAAATTAAGATCATCAGTGGATAAGGTTAGCATTGGATATTTAAATCTTCAGTTAATAATGGGGCTCATAATTTGCTGGTGATCACCCCACAAACTTGAAAAGAATAAGGACTGAGCCAAACTCCTCTCTCCTAGTCTATTTCTGAAGAATTACAGTTGTTCAAAAAGAGCACAGACCCCAAATCCTTAAATTTCTCCCTCTCCCCCATTGTGTTGGTTCAACTTTAAATGTAAGGAATTCTAATAGTTTATTTTGTAGCTAATTATGTGAGAGATGTTATTTATTTTTCATGCTATATCTATCAGTCATCTATTATTTCTTAACAAATTACCCCAAACCTCAAAGCCTTACAACAAACACATATTATCTCAGTTTCTATAAATCAGGAATTGGTATGCAGCTTACCTGCATGTCTCTGGCTCAAAGTTTCTCATAAAGTTCCCAACAGTGTCTGCTCAGGCTTCTATCTCAAGGCTCAATTTGAAAAGGACCCATTTCTAAGCTCACTCAGATAGCTGTTGATAGGCCTCAGGTCCTTTCTTGTTTTTTTCCCAGAAATATCTTCTCCTTACCATGTGGGCCTCCCATGTGCAACTTGCAATGTGGCAGCTGACTTTTCTTGAAGCAAAGGAATGAATGAGGGATCCAAAGATGGAAGCCATGATCTTTTTGTAACCTAATCTCAGAAGTGGCTTCCCAGTACTTCTGGCATATTTTATTTGTCAAAAGAAAGTCAGTAAGTCCTGCCAACACCCAAGAGAAGGGAAATATGGTAGGTGTGAGCACCAAGAGGTGGACATCATTGGGGTCTATGCTTTTAACAAGTCTTCAAACATAGTCGAATATGGACAGTGGAATCTCTCTGAAGTCTATTCTTCTGTCTTTAAAATTTCATTGTATACATCTGCTATCTTTGATAATATTGAAGTAAACTCATCTTGCTAATATATATTTGCCAAAATGAAGGGCAAAGCTGGGTGTCTTTTTTTCCTTTTGTTCATTGACCCTTATTTCTTTTTTAAAATAAAGAAGATTTTCTTTGTCTTAAGCCCAAGTTACTTGCCAAGCATATTGTTAGTGGTGTCAGAGATTATTTTATCTGGAAGATAGGTAGGATATATATACATATATTCACATATATACATATGGGAGAGAGAGAGAGAGAGAGAGAGAGCGCACAATCAGCTCTGGTGTATAGTATTGACAGTAGAGAGCTTGACAGGGACTGAAATTCAAGAGAGAAAATGACCTGAAGCTCTGGTCACCAGGTTCTTGTCTTATGCCACAAAAAAAGAATTCAAAAGCAAGGTGAACATCAATCAGAAAAGCACACTTTATTAAAGCAAAGTCACATACTTAAGAGGGATGTGTGGGAGAACTCAAGGATTGTCACACCAAGAGTGTCTGAATTCTGAGCTTTTGAGCTTCTTGGGGGAAGGCCTGGGGTTGTGGTACTAATATAGCTTTATTGTCCCCTCCAAGTAGTCAAGGAGCTCTGTTTTCTGCTCTTTCTTCCTTATTTGGTGTTTCCAGAAATGTCATAGTGTCAAGTAGGTAATGAGAACCGTGATATTTGCCATTCAGTTGACATTATAATGATATTATAATTAGCCAAAAGTCAGGTATTGGCCAAAGATGGCATCTAGGTTAGAAAAGAATGGTTTTGGCTTACCTCTCCTTGCTGAAAATAAAACAGGGAGAGGGCTGGCTGAACAAAGGGCAAAGGAAAAATTCTGGAGCATTATTCTGGAGGGGAAGGGATGTCCCTAAGCTACCTATCCCACCTCACTATGCCTAAGTATTCACTACCACACAGAAAGCTGAAAATAGTCTGGTTTGTATTTCTGCTCTCAAAATGATCTATATGGAGTTGGCAAAGGTGACTTTTACACTTAAGGAGAGCAGAGATTTCTGTGCCTTTATTATAGTGTGGGAAAAGTGGAAAATGATGTAAAGACACAAGTATTTTTTTCCTTCATTATATATTTTTTGATGACAGCTTTATTGAAATATAATTCAGATATATAATTTACTTTAAGTGTACAATGGGTTAGAATATACAAACCATGCACAGTGTTCTGTAACCATCACCAAAATCAATTCTAGATCATTTTCATCATTCCATAAAAAAACCCATGTTCTTTAGCTATCACCTCTCAGGGATCCTTCCTATCCCTTCCAACCCTAGGCAACCAGAAATCTATTTTCTGTCTCAATAGATTTGCCTATTCTGGACATTTCATATAAAAAAAAAAAACATAAAATAGGATGTGTTTTATCTGCCTTCTTTCAATTAGCATTATATGTTCAAGGTTCATCCATGTTGTGGCATAAATTAGCATCTCATTTGTTTTTATGACTGAATATTATTCTATTGTAAGGGTATATCACATTTTGTTTGTCAGTTCTTCAGTTGGTGGACATTTTAGTTTTTTTCTATTTAATATTATGCCTAATGTTGCTATAATCATTTATTTACAGGTTTTTGTGTAGACATATACTTTCATTCCTCTTGGGTATATTCCTTCCTGAGAGTAGACTTGTAAAGTCAAATGAAAACTCTATTATTAAATTTTTGAGGAACTGCCAGATTGTTTTCCAAAGTGGCTGCACTAGCAATGTATGAAATATTCACTTTCTCCACATTCTCACTAACACTTATTATGATCTGATTCTTTTATCTTAGCCATCTTAGTGGGCATAAGAAATATCTCAGTGGGGTTTTGATTTGCATTCCATTGATGACTAATTATGTCAAGCATCTTGTCATGTGCTTATTGGCAACTGGTGTCTCTTTGGAAAAATATCTATTCAGATCTCTGGCCCATTCTTTATTTGGGTTCTTTGTGTTTTTATTATTGAGTTGTAAAAGTTAGTTATATACTTTATATACAAGTCCCTTATTACATATATGGTTTGCAAGTATTTTCTTTTATTCTATGAGTTGTTTTTTATTGTCTTAATACTGTAATTTGAAGCAGAAAAAAATTAATTTTGATAAAATTCAGTTTATCTATTTATTTTTTGTTTTATCATTTTTGCTTTTGATATTACATCTAAGATTCTATTGCCAAATATAAGGTCATCAAGATTTACCCCTATGTTTTCTTCTAAGAATTTTATGCTTTTTGCTTTTATGTTTAGGCCATTGGTCCATTTTGAGTTAGGGATCCAATTTCATTCTTTTGCATGTGAATATAGAGTTGTCCCAACATCATTTGTTGAAGAGACTGTTCTTTCCCTATTGCATGGTCTTGGCACCCTATTGAACATTAATTGACCATAGATACAATGGGATTTTCTTACAACTCTCAATTCTATTGCATTTATCTATACATGTCTATTCTTATACCAGTACCATGTTGTCTTGATTACTGTTGCTTTGTATTAAGTTTTGAAATTGAGATATGTGAGTTTTCTTTGTTCTTTTTAAAGCTTATTTTGACTATTTTGTGTACCTTGAGTTTCTATATGAATTTTTAGGATCAGTTTGTCAATTTCCACCAAGAAGCTATCTGGGATTGGGATAGGGATTGCATTGAATCTGTAGATCATTTGGAGGAGAAATGAGATCTTAACCATACTGTCTTCTGGTCTATAAACATGTGATGATATCTTTCCATTTATTCAGAACTGTCATTTCTTTCAACAGTGTTCTGTAGTTTTCATGTATTTGTTACACCTATTTGGTTAAATTAATGCCAAAGCATTTAATTTTTTGATGATATTGTTAATAAAATTGTTTTCCTAATATAATTTTTAGATTGTTCATTGCAAGTCTATAGGAATACAATTGATTTTTGTATACTGATATTATATCTTGCAACTTTGCTGAACGCATTGATTAATTCTAATATAATTTTAGCGGTTTTTCATATTTTAATTGAAAAATAATATATGCTTATTTAAAAATACAAACTATACCAATCCATATCAATCTATATCTACCAAATTTTTTAACCCAGTCTCTGGGGTAATCAAACTTATGTCTCTTGCCATAACTTTCTTTATATTAATTCAAATGTGCACATACATATGTCTCTCCAAGTCAATGCATATATGTATAACACATTTTCGATATCACATAATATTTCATAGTGTTGTAATTTTTTCTTTACTGCTGCTTCTTGTTTCCCTCATAACTTTGATTTGGTAGCCAGAGGGATGAACAGAGCCTCTTTTATCTATGCCATTTTGGTTCAAAGATATGTCTTTTCAAAACGAATGAAAAATACTCATAAGCAACAAATGAATGGTCAGATGCTTTAGGAGTTCAGAGATGAGAGAGACCACTGGGGTGCTTCAGAGAAAGGGTCTAGGTCTGGATCTTGAAGAAAACTTGATCTTGGGTCAGAGCAAGTGGCTCACAGGAAGCAAAGGTTTAAAGAGACAAATTTGTTGAAGATGTGAGAGAAAAAATGAATAGGTCTAGCACAAACTAGTTATATGACCTGGGTTAGTCACTTAATCTTTCTGAACCTGGCTTTCCTCCTATGTAGAAGAAATAATGGGGTATGACCTCACAGGGTTGCTGTGAAGATAAAATGAGATTATCCACAAAATCTCAGCATAACACCTAGCACTTTGTGAATGTGCAATAAATATTTCTACTATTAATAACAAATATGAAAGCTATTTCATAAATCACTCCTTTTGCCACATACAACTTCTTTTCAAGTCTCAATGACCAGATCTGGGTCATATAGCCATTCCTAGAAATTGAAAAAGTAAACATTTTGTTAGGTCAGTGGGGGAAGGGCCCGTCAGATGCCTTCCTGGTGACTTCCCAGCTTGAAACCCAGAATCCAGACCTTCTGAATAGGGCCCACCCTAAAGCCCTAGGCACGACCACTCTAATCCTGAGGCTCAATTAACATTTGATTAACATTCCCCACTCTATTTCCTTACCCCTAAATAACCCCATAAAAACTGCGCCCTCCCACCCCAGAGCGCTACTTCTCTGGCCCCTCTCCTCTCTGGACCAGAGAACTTCGCCGGGGAGCCCTTTCCCAATAAAGGCTTGCTTTTAAAACTTCTGTTGGTATGTCATGCATTTATCTTACACATTTAATTTCTCTTGTATTTGTGGATTAAAAGCAAGGGTAACTTTGAGTAAGGCAAGTTACCTTCCATAATATGGATGGGTCTTATTCAATCATTCTAAGGCTCAAATAGAACAAACACTAGCCTCCCTGAACAAGAGGGAATTCTGCAGCAGGTGGCCTCCAGCCTTGAATTGTAACGTTGGCTCTTTCTGGTTCTTCAGCCTTTTGGTTTTTGGATTTGAACTGTAGCATCATAATCATCCATAATTATGTAATGGGTGGGGTAAAAGGGTTCAAATATGTGGTGACAGAAGAAATCTTAACTAAGAGTGATGAGCTCACAATTAAATATATGTATTTCTTACTGTTGAATTGTTCACTTGAAACTTTTAGATTTCATTAAGCAATGTTACCATAATAAAAAAATAAATTAAATAAAAGAAAATAGATCAAACAGGTCACGTGAATTCAAACCACGAACTCATTGTTTAGAGGTAGGCCTATGATTAGGAATCCTTAGAGGAGCCTCTCTGCCATACCCCTCCCCAGAAAGAAAGCAAGACAATACAGACAATTCTTTGTTTTCTCCTTGTGCCAGTTATTTACATTCTTCCACTTCTTTTTACTAAAACTGTAGCCACTGGAGATCCAGTTTTTGTGAGGAGTTTCTCATTTTCACCTCCATGCTTCATGTGTACACTAGGCTCCATGCCCTATCCCTACTTTAACTTTAAAACCCAAACTTTTAAATTGTTGTGACCAGAAACATTCTTTGACACTCCTGCAGTATCAGTTCAAAAGCTTATTTCTCTGGCTTTCAGTTTTTCTCGTCATTCTTTGCCACTGGTGATTTCCTTTCTTTACATTGAAGCACAGAGACACTTTTAGAAGGACATCTGTTATATTTTATACAGAATTCCTAATTGTTTGTGGTTGGGGAATTTTAAAGTTATCTAATATGTCTGCCACATTTGTAGAAATGTAAGTTGAACCTCAAAATTTGTAATTTTTTTTCTAAAAAGTAATTCAGGTTTTCTCTTCCTTTTGACAAGGGCTTTAACATGCATTAACTCCATTTTTGCTATTGTTCTATCATTTTCTAAAAATAAAAATTAATTACTATTTTTTTATAATAAAATTTTAATTCATTTTACTGACAATTTCTTTATTAAGGCTTTTGTTTTTCTATCCAAAGCTTTCCTTCTGAATTTTATTTTCTTTCTCCTTCTGATCTTTCTTCCTTCCTCTCTTCCCTTCTTTGCTATCATTCTTGAATGGTACTTTAGGTGGGAAGAACATTTTTCACTCTAAACATATTCAAACGTTACTTTGTTTCCTGGTATTATTGCTAACGAAAAGCTGCTCAGCTTATTTTTTGTTCTTACTTAACGTAATATCTTTTTACTGGTAATATATATATATATATATATATTTTTTTTCTTTAAAATTTCACCTTTGTAGTTAGATTTCTTTCAGTCACCACATATTCGACCCCTTTTATGCCATCTACCTCTCTCCTCCCCTCTTTACTGGTAACTTTTATTATTCTATTTTTATATTTTATGTTATTATTTTTTCTTTTTTTACTATATGTCTATATGTATATTTATTCAAACTTGTTTTAGTAATCAGAGTGTACTTTCCATTTAAATATTTGTGTCTTTAGATTTTGGAAAAACTCCATTCATTAACTATACAAACATTGATTCTACACAATTCTTTCCTTTTTCCCTTCATGAATATCTATTAAAGGTATGTTGTGGTCTCCCAATCTA
This sequence comes from Cynopterus sphinx, assembly GCA_030015415.1. Lineage (NCBI taxonomy): Eukaryota > Metazoa > Chordata > Mammalia > Chiroptera > Pteropodidae > Cynopterus > Cynopterus sphinx. Next base: position 51,211,162 of record CM057388.1, on the reverse strand, counting down.
TTTTCCACACCTTGGCCATATTTTTCTTTTTGTGTCTTTGTGCTTCATACCAGGTGAACTTTTCAGTATCACTTTCCAATTAACTAAATTATCCTACTATTTTTCCTATCTATTGACTTTATTTTTTTAAAGATTAGATGTTTTATTTCCATAATATCTGGTTGGTTTTTTTACACATTGGCTTATTCATATTTCTGTTCTGCTTGGTTTTATTCTATAATTTACTGTTTTGATGAATATAATTTCTTTATTTTTTTATTATTCAAAATATATTTGAAATCTTTGTCAGACTAGTCTCTAAAATTACTTGGCAAAAAGAAAAAGTTTTATATATACAAACAAAAAGAGTCACCTCACTAGACTTTTAGTTCCTTTTAGCTGCATCTGCAGACAGTTATTCATTATTTTTTTAGCCTCCATTTTAGAGCATGATAAATCCTTCCCAAATCCTTGCTCATTTTTCTTTTTATTTCTACAGCACTTTTAGGCCATGTTACCCCACTGAACACAAACTCCTGGCCATTCCTACTCTGTTTCTGAGACCTGGAACCAGCACACCAGTAGCTCCAGGATTCCTTATCATTTTTATTTCTGTTTAATTTTGGATCCAGAGAGGTGTTCTTGCTTTCAAGATTAGTTGTAACTTCTTATTTTTATCTTTATGTATTTTATCTAGAATTGCAATGTGTTTGGACTATCAAATTGTGACCTTCCTATGCCATTTCACATTAAGCCTTTTTTTTTGATGATTTATAATTATACTTTTTACTTTTTTTCAAAATAAATAAATATAATTTTTAAGGTGTAAAAGAAAACTTCTTGGACTTTAGATAACTACTGTAAAATTGTTTACTCTTAAAATATCTTAAAATAAGGTTTTCATAAAGAAAATTTTGGGGACTATATCATATTTTCCAACAATAAACATTAAACTTTTATATTCACATATTACTTTTAACAAAGTATAAGAAGCTCACTGTTCTTAAATGTTTTTATTATGGAAATTTTTTAATTGACAGAAAAAGAGATTTTAGTATAATGAATCTTCATATATCCATCACTCAGCTTTAATTATTATCACCATCCTGCCATGCTTGGTCAATTCATCTAAACTCTCTCTTCCAATATTTTATTGTTTGTTTGTGTTGGAGCATGTCAGGACAAACTTCATCTATGATGTCATCTCAACCATGTTCACCTCATTACATCTCTCTTAACAGATAAGACTTTAAAAATTATAACCACATATAATTATCATCCTGAGAAAAATAACAGTAATTCATTAATAGCATCTAATAGATTTGTGTTCACTTTTCCTCAATGATCTCAAACATGTCTTTTTACATTTGGTTTGTTCAAATCATAATCCAATCAAGGTTGCATATTGAAGTTGTCTATGTCTCTCAAATCTATTTTAATCAATCATAGTTTTTCCTCAACCTTTTTACATCTATGCCACTTATTTGTTGAATAATTGGATCAGTTACAGGACATAGTAATTTTATTTGCAAACTTAGTTAGAAACAATTATATTTTTTAAGAAAAATATTAATTTTTTTATGTATAGATAAGTTGTAAAAGATCTAGGAAGGAGCACTCTGAAAAGTATATTTTAACATATCATTTAATATTAAAGTAGAATATTCTGTACTAGTTATATATCACTGTGTATCAAATTATTCTAAATCTTAGGCAAAAACAACATTTATCTTATAAAGTTTTGGAGGGTCAGAAATTTGGAAGCAGCTCAGCTGGGTAGTTGCTCAGGATCTCTAATGATTTGCAGTTTCTGAAGATTTGACTAGGTCTGTATGACTTTCTTCCAAGATGGCTCACTCACATGGCTATTGGCAGGAGGCTTCAGTTCCTTGTCACCTGAATCTCTCTATAGAACTGCTTATAGCATGAAATGTCTTCTTTAGCCTGAGTGTACTGAGGAGAAAGGGGCTAAGACAAAAGTCATAGTCTTTTGTTATCTGATCTCAGAATTACATACTAGCATTTCTGCCATATACTATTGGTCACATGGACCAACTCTGGTACAGTATGAGAAGGGAGTGTGAGTACCAGAAAGTGAGCATCCCTTGCAACTATCTTGGTGGCTGTCCACCTAAATGGTAGTAACCCAGAAAGAAACTGATTTATAATTTTGTCTATCATTGATCTTACGAACAGCATAACTTCTTTCCTTGTGGTAGGTCCCAGGATAAGTCACTGATATGACAATATTAATGGAAATTTCTGTTTTCAAATTCAATTCACATTTTACGCATGGTAGGAAATACTTCTCTGCCATATGAACATTTCTAACACAGCACTTAGTGAAAGGATGCATCTGTCTTCAATATAAGAGACAATAACCTCTAAGGACACTTCCAAGCCTGTTTTTCTATGAGGTATTCCCTGGAATGATAATTTTACACACAGGGATAACATGATTAGGATCCCATGGCATTTCAGAGATGATTTTAGTAATAAAAGTGGATGAAATATTAGGAAAACACAATCATGAGCTATTTATTAGAAGTTTTTAGGCTACTAAGCTCATTAGCATAACATAGTTAATATTCCAAGCATGTACTATTAATGTTATTTTGTCACTATGGAAACAGAAAAAAGAGTACTTGTAGTAATGCCATGGGTTTCAAAAATGTCATCAGAATAAGAATTATGCATGCATGAATATTTGTTAGTGCTTCTTATTTTAACTATATTAGTATGCATACTTGCTTATATAAATATAAGGCATGGACAAAAGAAGTACTGTAGATATGTTAAAGGTATGATGAACATGTCTTATCAGTAAGTATTCACTAGCCATTTTTTTTCATAATTTTAATAATAAGATATTGGAACTGAATGAGATTTTAAAGTGCATATTATTTTATCCCTTCTTTTTAAGACTCAGAAAGGTAAAATGATTTACCACTAATCAAAAGGTAAATTTGTAGCTCAAACTCAAATAGAACTAGACACAACACACCTGTCTCTTATTTCAGGGACCTTTCTAATATATTGTACCACTACTCAAATCACTAAAAGTAAGACATATTCAGTATCACCTATGAGGTTTTTTAAATTAATGGAGTTTATGAGGCAAATATCTATATTATCAGCATAAAAACAAAAATAATTTAAATTCCAACTCAACTCACAACTGTCAAAAAAACATTACAGAAGGGACATAAAGTCAACTTTTTCTCTTGTTGATAACTGATCTACTGATGGACAAACACACAAGTACTCATAAACCAAAAAATATATATATATTTGTAGCTTTCGTCTTAATTACAGGCCTTGAAGAAATATAAATAGCATTAAATTCCATTTTAATAATCAGAAACCATAAAACAAAATTATAGAATTTCTATAGAGTTTCTTCATTCATTTTTTCCTCTCATGTGCAAAGAATGTAAAGCAGTCTTTTGAGGACAACATACAATAAAATGAAGAAATTTCAATAGGAATTATCAAGAAAAGCCAAAATAAAATTAAGAGCAGAAAGTCAAGATCAGGGAAAATCAGGGCACAAGAGTTTGCATAACTTCTGAAGCTGAGCTTCAAATTTAGCTCTGAGATAACTGGAAATAAAAGGGGAAAAAAAACAGTTATTTTCATAATCTTTAAGGTAGCTTTTCAAGTACCAGTTGGATACTAAAATAAATTCCACACGTGGAGTTTTCTACTAGGAATACTGAGTGATATAGTGGACAACCATTTCAATCTGTAGCAAAATTTGTAGTGAGATTCTTGTTGTTTCTTATATTGTGCTTTGAAAATTGCCCTGATGTTAACACACATTTGACTTGATGAAGTTATTTCTGAAGTTCTAAAGCAGTATAGGCTATGGACATACTATCCTGATAGTCTAGTTTAATACAAGAGTAGAATATAAAATATCCAGGAAAGTAAGAGAACTAAATACCATTTGGCTAATTCTCTAAAAATATCATAAAATATAGTTATAAAGTACTTTAATCAAAAACCCATATAGCTAATACTTAAATAATCATTATTGATGTGGTGATAAAATATAAAAGTAATTTCAAAATAATTACTAAATTATATAATAAAAAAGATTTAATAACCTCAATTTAAGTTATTAGATTATTTCAGTAAAACATTAAGATTATTGGGGATTGTTGGTGACAAAGAATAAATGCACATAAGCCTCTCATCCCATATAGAGGAGATCAACTGACACGCATATTTTTGATGCTTTTGGATATATATATTAACAGCTTTTAAAATGTACACATAGCATTTGTAAAATAAATTTGGTGGTGTAATGTAGTTATTATCTCTGCAGTCAGTAGTATCATGTTAGTATACACCAAAAAACAAAAAAACACTACAAATCATAGGTTTTTTTGGGGGGGGACCAATTTACTAGAAAACCGCATAAGAATACTATCACATACAAATTTCACTTCACTAGATTAAAAAGAGAAAATGGAAAGTGAGCACAAGGAAAACTAGAGAAATGAAGAAAGAGGTTTAAAAAGAAATGACACATTAAATCTGGACATATTAAATATATCATTTTCATGATAAATGTGAATGAATTAAACCCTGCTAATATAAGACGAATATTGTACAACTTGGTCAGAAAAAGTTTAAAACTAAAGTGAAGTACAAAGGTATACAAAGCAAATACAAAAGGCAAATACGAATTAGAGGAAGGATTCACAACCTCAACACCAGGCAAAGTAGAATTAAAAGCAAAGAGGATAAAACTACATCGAGACCAATATTTACAGATAAAGTAATATTTATGTATCAAATAAAATGATATCAGAATATATAATGCAAAAGTTGTTAGACTATACAAGATAGTTGACAAAATTACAGCCATCTGAAAAGATTTTAGCACATTGCTCCTAATCTTTAACAAATTAAATAGTAATAGCACAAAGAAAAAGAAGATTAATAATTACATCAACTTGATACACACTTATACAGTAGAAATACACTTCTTTATTTTCAAATGTCTATAGAACACTTACCAAAATTGGTCATAGAAGATCTTACTACTTCCTCAAATTGAAAATTGTGTAAACCACATTCTTTGGCAAGAATGCACAAAACCATGTATCAGTAGCAGAGTTATAAAGAGAAAAAATTGAACCACTAAAGCAACTAAAAACACTCTCATAACTATTGGATCTAAGAGAAAATCAAGCTTATCTTATATTACTATTTAGAAAAGAATGCAGTCAAAACAGTGCTATCAAAATTTATGAGGCCTAAACTGCATTCAGAGAAAACTTACTAGTTTTAAATGCAATTAATATTAAAGAGGTAAGAATGAACAATATTTCTTACCCTCAAAAAAGGACAGAAAGAAACAACAACTACAACAACAAAACCAAGAAAAATTAGATAAATGAATTAAAAACAAAGATTTATTAAATAAAATCTATCATTTTATTGGTAAATAATTACAGAAGCTATTTTTTCAAAGTCAGTAATAAAATGGACAAACTTTTAATAAAGCCAAACAAGAAAAAAAGAAATAAATCAATACAGCAGTAGAAAGTAAAAAAATGGTATAACTATGGAGAGAAATATGCTTTTTTCTCTAAAAACTATTAAGTCAGAAAATCTCAATATCATGAATGAGCATTTTGGGAAATACTAATTGTGAAAGTCAATACAATTATAGGTAGAAAACTTGATTATAATTGAGACATCACAGAAATCACCTTGTAGAAACTATCTGCCAAGACAATTTCACAGAAAAAATATAGAATACACAATAATAAAGTTAACAAAAATGTGCATGACTAAATTCAAATAACTACAAAACTCTACTAAAGACATAAAAGAACGCTTTAGTAAATGGAGGGACATATTACAGAAAGTATATCTTTACAGAGAGCTCCATCTATACATGCACACATTCTCAATTGAAGCCACATCACAGTATTTTGTTACGCATTTAGTATCTATGTGTATGGGAAGAGAAATGTGATGTGACTAGAGCACCTTAGAGAATAAACATGAGAAGATAACTAATTAAACTCTGAAAAAGCAGAATAGAAGACTGGTGAGAGATGATTGGTCTGCTAGGTATAAAATCTTATTATAAAGTTGCAGAAATTGGAAGGGATAGCACTGGTGCCAAAATTAAAAGATGAATAGAATAGATACATAGGGCATTTCAAACCAGTGAAGGTACTATTATTAAACAACTCTAAACAAATGGTTAACCATTTGCACAAAAATAAATTCTAGATAAATTGAAGAATAAAATGTACCAAGTAATAGATCTCAGAACATATGAAAAGTTAATATACTACAAAAAAGTTTATTTTAAATTCAATGGAAAAATGAAATATTTAATATATGGTTCTGGGACAACTGGCTATCCATACGGAGGAATATAAAGTTAAGACTCCTATCTCATATCATCATAAAAAAAAAAAAAAAAACAGAAAAATGGGTTATATACTAGAAGAGACATTAGCAAAGCAGAATAACACAAAGTCATTATATATATATATATATATATATATATATATATATATATATGACTATATATATATGACTATATGAAAATGAAAATATTTGGTATGGGAAAAGATCTAATAAATCAATAAACAAATTATAGATTTGAGAAAATCTTGTTACTGAAGATGACCAAGAGTTAATATCTATTGTATATAAGAACTATTACAAAATGAGAAGATAAAGAAAATGACTCAATAGAAAGGATCTAAAAAAAGTAAATGACAGAAGAATAAATGCTTCTTCAAAAATGTAAATATGCTAAGCTCACTGAATAGGGAAAACATTTAATTGAAATAATGAGTTACCATATTACATTTGTTCAAAAACATTTTCTCTCAGTTTTTCATTTCTAAAATTGGAATTTGCCATAAATGTGATTACATTCTACAGTCACTGTAGGCTAGGTAACAGTCATTCTATAATTAGCCCTGCTACACAAACATAGTTGCTGCTCCCAGAGGCATGACTGGACAAATGCAGTCTCTCAGTGTTTCACTCAACAAAATCTTTGGAGACAATAATATGAGTCCTGGTTGTTTTTTGAAAACCTTGTATTGACACTTCAAATAAAATTGGCTTCAAATAAAATCCTGATGATGATGATAGTAGAGCACTTTTTAAAGAAATACCTCACCACCAATATTTTTGATGACACAGAAACAAATATTGTGTGCAAAAACCTTGTCAATGATGACTGTGACTTGGAAAGGTAAAGAATTGAACTCATGTGAGAAAGTAATTTTTTAATGAATACTGTAACTAATTTAATTTTTGTAGTTTTTAAAATATATGCACAAGAAAAATATATGGTAAAATTCTATGTGTAAATATGTCTAAAAGAACTCTTTTACTAAGAATAAAACAAAGATTCTAAGTGATAAGAAAGCATTGTGTCATATTTAACTAGTAGTACTTTTTATTCCTCAGTGGTACATAAAATAATAATGCATCTTACAATCAAAGGCATTTTCAGATTTAATAAAATGCAGTATTATGTCTCATCTATCAAAAAAACAAGATCCTATTTCCAGAAAAATATGTAATATTATAATGCCATTTTTGTAAAATAAATGATGACCCCAAACTCCTATGTGTAATAATAGTTTATATTTATATACAATGTGTCAGAACTCTTCTAAGGAATTTACATGTATTGACTCAATTAGATTTAATGATGCCTACTTACAAATGAGGAAACTGAGAAATAGAGCTGTGAAGTCACTGGTCCAAGTTCATATAGCTAGTATAAGAAAGAAATGCAAGTTTAACATAAACATTTTGGCTCCAGAGTATTCACGTCCTCTCCTCTCCTCTCCTCTCCTCTCCTCTCCTCTCCTCTCCTCTCCTCTCCTCTCCTCTCCTCTCCTCTCCTCTCCTCTCCTCTCCTCTCCTCTCTTCTCCTCTCCTCTTCTTTCTCTTCTCTCCCTTCCCTTCCCTTCCCTTCCCTTCCCTTCCCTTCCCTTCCCTTCCCTTCCCTTCCCTTCCCTTCCTGCTCTCTCTCTCTCTCTCTCTCTCTCTCTCTCTCTCTCTCTCTCTCTCTCACACACACACACACACACACACACACACACATTTTATTTGCTTTTTTTTTCTTTCTTATTGTGTTTAATTATATGAACATGGAGAAAACTCTAGGATACATGCTAGTTATTAACATAGGTTATGAGGGTGAAGATGATGTAGGAGTATGACAAACAAATGAGAAAGAAAAGAGAAAAAGGAAAACTTCACTAAAATGCCAGCCGCATATGCTATATTTATGTTTATGTCTTAGGTATACTTGTATATGTGTGTATGTATATAAAACATAACAAATAAATTAAAGGTTATCTAGTTATTTAAAATAACAGTCTTTAAATTGACATAAATGGTCAATGCATATATTTAAATTTTACTAGTCATCAAAAAAATCAAATTAAAAGGATGACATGATTTTTGTCCATCGGATTGGCAAAGCTGAAGTGAAATATGTTACTAATAAATCAGGGAAATGGGAGGCCTTACATGCTGTGAGTGAATATTTATTTGGTCCAACCAATAGTGAGAAAAAAACAATATAATACTAAGACCTTTGGTCCAGTAATTTCACTTCTAGGAATTCTCCTTAAGATGATAATTAGAGATGATAACAAATATTAATGTTAAATATGTTCAAAGCAGCTCTATCATCTATCCTTTCATTTATCAATATGTTCATTTATAATTTAGTATCAGGATGCATATTTGTTAATTACTACAGTGAATAAGGAGAAGGAAATGAAGGAGGATGCAACTCGAATGTCTAAAAATATGAATGGCTAAATGAATTGTGGTATATTTATTCAATAGAATATTATGCAATAATTAAAGTTATATTCACAAATAATATTTTATGACAGAAAAAATGTCCCATTTGTCTATAAGGTAAAAAAATTACATCTATTTTATGATTTAAAATTTGTACAATAGATTAAAGAATTCATAGAAAATTTGAAAAAAACTTTAGGGGTTATTTTGAGTATAGGAGCTATTCATTATTTTATTTTTTTATTCATATTAGATATTTACATTAAAATTATTATGTATGACATTTATATTTCTATACTTTTTACACTTTATAATTAGGATGCAATGTTCATTATGTTATCAAAAATGATAAAACAGAAACAAACTAATACTAGATTATATCACTTAAAAAAGTAAAACATTCTAGTAAAATAGAATGTAGTTCAGGAAGAGCATCTTCCTTTGACAAACTCTCTTCCACAGCTTAATGGCACAATTTAAAATCAGATGAACCAACAGTTGCATAGCATTACCATGTTTTTGGAGTGAATCTAAGTGTTTTATATGTATTAACTCAGTTAAACCTCACAACAATCTTTACTTAGAAACTGAAGCACAAAAAGATTAAGTAAATTCCCCAAGGTCACAGCTAGTAAGAGGTGGATACTGAATCTGAATCTAGGTAGTCTGGCTCAAGATTTTGGGCTCTTAATCCCCATGCTTATGCCCCTATCACACAAGAAGAAAAACAATAACAAAAAAACTCAAGACCAGTGATGTAACCATATAATATAACTGGAGATGGGTATCACAAGAGAATTTTGGTTGGATGAATATGCAGTTAAGTAAAGTCATCTGAAATAGTTTGTGGGAGCTTGGAGCAGAATGTGAAGTAATAAGTAGTAATCTCAGTTTTTTTCCACATTTCAGTGGATACTTAGTAATTATGGGTAGATAATTCAGATGTATTATCACAATAATGCTTCCTTCCCCTCTCTGACCCCCACCCACCCACTCTGTTCCTTCTTTCCTTCCTCCTTTCCTTCCTCCCTCATAGAAGCAATTCTCATGTTTTAGTTCAGATTTCTTTTTAAGGTCTCTACTCTTAAAACAGGCTCAAAAGCTAATTCTTTATAAAATGTCCCCTATGCAAGCGGTTGCTTCAGGCTACCTCAGCAAATTTCTCCTTTCATCCTTTGTTTACTATATAAGATCACCTATTGATTCCCCACGATGGTGCCAGCCAGGATCTGATGGTGTCTTCCTTTACTATGTTGTCTTGCTGTGGACATAGGGTTGGTTTCCTTTGCTCCCATAACTGTACCAGTGGGATCATAGTCTGCTAAATCTTAAGGTGGAGTATCCACTGTCCTCACACTAGAAAATACAAAAATGCAAAGAAAATAAATAAGCACATTTCCCAAAAAAAAACTATATATTATTTTCTAAAAGCAAGATGGTCAATATGATGATCTGGTTGAAAATAAATAACTGTATGAGTCTATTTATGTTACCATAACAAAATACCACAAACTAGGTGGCTTAAACAATAGAAATTTATTTTCTAAGAGTTCTGGAGGCTATAAAACCAAAATCAAGATGTCTACAGGTTTGGTTTCTCCTGAGGATTCTCTCCTCGCCTTGTAAATGGCTGTCTTCTTTCTGTGTCCTCACATGGCCTTTTCTCTGTGTATATCCTGGGTATCCTCTTCTTCTAGGGACACCAGTTAGATTGTGTTAGGGCCCTATACTTAGAACCTCATTTAACCTTAATTATCTCCTTAAAGAGTCTATTTCCAAATATAGTATAATTGGGGGGTAGTGCTTCAATACATGAATTTAGAAAGACACAATTCAATGCATAACAATTATCATAATTACTTTTTTGGGGAATTGGCTGAGTGTAACATTGAATTTTTACAACTCTCTATGAATCTTTAAGTATTCTATTTTTTAAAATTAAATTTATTGGGGTGATATTGATTGATAACATTATATAAGTTTCAAGTGTACAATTTTATAATACATCATCTGAATGTTGCATTATGTGCTCACTACCCAAAATCTAGTTTCTTTTCTTCATTATATGTTTGGATTCCATTTTTTCACTACCCAAAGTCTAGTTTCTTTCCTTCATTATATGTTTGGATTCCATTTTTTCATAGCATTTTTTCCATATTGAATTTTTATTTATAATTTTCATTAAGTTGTTTGTGCTTTGCATGAAAAGGAAAAGTTGAAAAAAACAAAATGTCCAAGAATAATTTTATTTTATGGTTTATTATATTTTTATTACAAAAACAATATATATTTATTCCATCCATCCATCCATCCATCCATGCATCCATCCATCCATCCATCCATGTACATGCATGTATACAAGCAAATACAACCTTGGAAGGTGCTCATAATTCTATCCAGATGTAATGACTTTTAGCACCTGGATATATGTCTTTCAGATCTTGTCTGACATTTTCTCTACCATTTTATATAAAATGGGATATTACCATGTTATAATGTATTTAAGTAATCATTAACTTTAGACCTTTAAGTCAAACACTACCATTACTAGTAGTAGTAGTAGTAATAATAACGCATACCAAATATCAATACCATTAGAAACTGACTCCAAGAGTTGATATGAGGATTAAATAAAATATAGATTGCAGAAGTGCATTCACCACAATTCCTGGTCTTCATTAAGTGGTTAATGAATACTAGTGTACTTTAATTTTTTGTGTGTGTGTCTATTGCAGATCTGTGTTTCCAGCATTTCTCCTCATTTTTCTTCTACTGCTTCTATGGCCTTCACCACAAAATATAAAACTGAGCATGTCTTGCAAGAAAGTTCTTGATTTTATGGCTGCCAGATATTTTTTCTTTCAAGGACACTTCCCTGATTCTGCTGTTAAGTTAGGTTGCCCTTTTATGAGCTTCTGTAGCATCCTTGATTCCTCCATCAGAGTACTCACCACAGTTCATTCTTGATGCTTATTTAACTGTCTTCTTGGCTAGATTATAAACTTCCTGATTATGCACCTTGTTCATTATGTCCTCAGCATCTAGTACTGTACTTGAAAAATAGTTGGCACTTCCTCTGCTGGGATTCTAAGCATGGACATGTCTTCTCTGCCTTTATAATAGGCTCATTAATTGATCTACCTATCTCTCAGGACTATTGAGAGGATCAGATGAGGCGATGCATGTGAAATATGTAATATATATATAAAGTACTTCACAAATAAGAACATTTGAATAATTTGTATATAACCTTGCACAAGATTAATAAATCTTAATAGTTTAGAAAATTGTAATTGGTTTTTAATTGGCAAATGTTAATATATATTCTCCATCAATATTTAGTAATTATATTAAAAAACAGGTAGGAGACATTTCTAGCAGTCAAGATCTTTATAGTGTAATTCAATACTAATAAATTTATGAATATCTCTTATCTCCTGGAACAGTTGTATATCTTAAAAACTCATTATCATATGCATTCTCTGGATTTTCACAGAATTAATCCTGAATAATTAATGAATATAAAAGAGTTAGGCAAGTACTGTAACATGCTAATGATTTGTTTCAATGTCAATTAGAAAAAATAGTCTCTTTGGTCTGCTAACTTGGAATATGTATTGTAGAGCTAACTTTTCATTTACAAATAGGAAATATTTCTAATTATTAAACAAATATATTAAAACAGAGAGCAAGCCTTTTGTGAAAGTTATAGTTTGTAGGGAAAAACAGAAATACTTTGATTTGCCAAAATTATTAACTGTATAGAGACAGTTCTTGCAAATATGTTTACATATTTCCATAAAATGTTTACACATTTTCTCAAAAATAGTATACCTCAAGGACTAATGACAGGAATTATATCAAATGCAAGTCTTAAATAATTTTAGGCAGAATGAATATAAATTTAATAAAACAGAATTGAAGGGTAGGTAGCATTCATTTATACTTTATAGGTCTCTCAAATGCATATTAAACCTTGGTTATTCTGCTCCTTAGGATTTTGCTCAGTTTCATCTCAGTCATCATTTATTGATGCTTGTTCAAAGTTTCAGCCATAAAGTTAAGGTGAAAGTTGATGTAACACTAAATTAAAATTCTTAAAATATGTTGACTTCCTCTATGAATTTAGCTGAGGAAACAACTTTTGGATCAAAGGATGAGAAAAATAATTTAACAGTTTATTTAGCCTTGACTTTGTTAAGATTTAACTCCATTTATAAGTAGGGAAAAAACTTTGTCACAGGGTGCATTTCCCTTATTAAATAGTTGAAATATTATTCATTTAGACCTGGAAAGTATTTTGTAGGCATTGCTATGCGTTCATCATGGGGGAGTGCTTCTGTCTGTAGTTACTAACCTTTGATTAGAAAACCTGAACTGAAAGTTTATGGAACTTGTCCTTTTTCATTGTTGATCTGCCCATGTGGCCTAGGCTCAGTAGAATCGATCTTTTTCGTAGGATGGCATTAGTAATGATTCTGCAATGATGAAAACAATGCAAATTATAAATTTTGTGGGAAAAGCACTGGATTGTAAATCAGATGACTAAATTTGAGACTTAGTTGTCACTGATTAGCTCTATGACCTTAAGAATATCTGTATTCTAAACAAACTTAGAGTTGTTTTTTAATTTGTAAAATGGTAATAATGCTTACTTCACAGAGCTGTTAAGAGGATGAAGTAAAATGCTGGGTGGGTGAGTACTTCATAGACCATGACATATTATACAAATACAAATAATTATTTTATAGAGGATCAGCAATTTTGTTTCACTAATAAATAAGTTAAAATCTTTGATTAGTTTGTTCATGGGTAAATACACCTTGCTTTGTATTGTAGCCTATTCATTTCTAAAGGCACTGAACTAATTTTGATGGACTAATTATTTTTTTAAAGTCAGTATTCTAGGTAAAATGTGCATTTGTGCATGTGCAAAAAAAATTAGTACTCAATGAATTTCAAATGACCTCTATTTTAATATGCCAAAAAAAGATTGTGTAATTTTAAGTTTAGTGTCTTTTTTTTTATTTTTATGGTGCATTTCTATACTTTGGTTAATCTTGGATAATTTAGACAAGTTGTAGATATAAATTAGGGAGCATGTTAACATCTAAATTGTGTCTTTAATGCTGTGGATGTGTTTTCCTCTGTAAGTTCTAAAATACCACTTTCACCATAATCCTGCTTTCAAAGCTGTGGAACCTAGTGTTACTAATTTTTCCTCTCAGTAATTAAATCTGCTGTTTTCCCTAGTTAAGCACTGAGCCATGAATGGAGCTTTTATTTAAAAGTTATAAAGTCACAAACCTGGCCCAAACTTATTCACTTACCCATGTCTAGAGTCAGGAAACTACCTTCATTGTTGCAGACACAAGTTAGAGTGCTAAAGCAACAAGCCCTGGGAAAGGTGGCTGCTGCTAATACTGTCTCTCCAGTCTGAATCAAAGTCAACTGCCCTTTCAGCTGGCCCTAAGTTGAAGAGGCTGGACCTTGACCACTAAAGAACAGCTCAGAACCAGAAGGAGGTGGTTGGGAAACCAGCCAAGAATGGTTTTCCTTTGGTGGTTATTTTTTCAAGACAAAGATGCCATTTATTTGTCAATCAATTGAAGTTACCCCTTGAGGAAAGAACAAGTGGTGCCAAGAAAGATGGGGTCTTAAATTTCATAATGGTAATGAGACAATCCATTGAAAATCTCAGACCTATTTTTCCCAAAAATCTATACCAGATCCATCTTCCATATGGTTGCCGGTATCTTAAAACAAACAAAAACCTGTGGGCCTACATTACCTTGATCTTTTTGCATTGTAAAGTTCCTGAAGGCAAATCTCATAGCTGGCAAACACAAACACATAATTTTATACAATAAAAATGTAATAGCTATTTCCTATAAGGTCATTCTAGGTAGTGTTATTCAGATCCAATCCACTGGATGAAAACAATTCTGGATAAATCACCTTAAAAGCACTGAGGAGTTGAAAGGCAGGTGCAACCTAACCAGACCAATTCTGAGAAACTTGAATTCAAAGAGACTAGAAGATTATTAGAATGCCAAAGTTGTTTTTGCCTTGAAGACACTGGAGGAAGAAGGGTGACAGAAGTTGAGGTGCAGAGCACATTCAATGTGAAGACTTTTACAGGATACCTTTTCCTGCATTAAACTGGGTCCCAAAGTGTTATACTCTCAGGATTAGGATGAATCAGAAATAATCTATTACCCCCTGATTTTCTTCAACCTCACAGTCTGAGAATAGTGGAAGGGAAAAGAAAGGAATAAAGTATCCCTGAGAATGTTACCGGAGATCAGGTTCTTGATGTTTCTCATAAGAAAGAATTCAAGAACTCACAGCATAGCAAGCATGCAGCAGGTATATTAGGGAAGGACAGTACACTCTCAAGATGGTAAGAGCAGGAAGGCTAGGAGAACAACGGCCTCAACCAGAGGTGGGATTTGGTCATTATTATATACAAAATGAAAGGGTGAAACATTCAAAGCTTAGAGGTGCTGTTATAGGTGTTCCTAGGTGAGTCCTAGTGGACCACTTGTTCTCGTTGAGAGGGGCTATTTTTGTCCTTATTTGGCTCCTTTGGAATTGTCAGGAAAACATAGAGGGTGGAGATTTTCTTAGGCTGCCAATAGTTATTATAATCAGCCAAAGGTCACCTGAAGTAGTAAGATGGATTTCCAGAGCCCGCATAAGCGGTCTGGATCTAGTTCATGTTGGTCTGGTGCTGGCATTTTCTCTATGGCTGATTGAACTTCCTCCCTCCTTTCTTCCTCCCTCCCCTCTCCCCCATGGCCCTGTTCTTCCTGCTTACTGTAACGAGAAGATGTGGCCATAGACCTGCCCTCATATAGACTGTACCCCAGGAACATGTAGCATAAATGGGCAATAAATTTGGTTTGGTCTCCAACTTGTTGGGCCCCTAAAAGGCAGCCAGAAAGAATAAAGTACATTTATTAGCTTATTACCAGCCTTAGGAAATCTCTATACATAATTTTTTAAGGGCAATAACCAGTTAAGCAGTTGAAGAAAATCAGACACATAGGGAAATTAAAAATAAATCAGATGCAAACAACTTAAATTACATTAATTAGTAATTTTGATTAATATTATGACCAAATCAGACTAATCCAATATAGAGTCCTCTCTCTTAATGCACAAATTGTGTAAAGGATATAATTATCATGATCATCATCCTTATATTTCTCAGTATGAGAAATCAGAAATGATTTTTAATAAGTATTGCAATAGTTGCACATTATATGTTTTTCAGTGGAATACTGAAGATTAGCTACTAGCACTCATATTTAATTCTACAGAATAACATATATTGCTTTAATATAATGTCTGGTGTTTCTGAAATATATATCTATGATTGGTATATAACCAGATATTTCTAATAATAGTCATATAGAATGTCTGAATTACCTTTGTGTTTCATAATATTTAGAGAATAGTAAAGGATAAATTCATTTTTTTATTTTATAAACTCTAATGTAACTAGAGTAGAAAACAAAACCAAACAATTAAAGTGACAATAATGGAGCCTTCACTCAAATCCAGAATGGTTACTATAGTAACTTAAAATTGGAGCATTATAATAAAAGTAGAATGAAAAGATAATTTCAAATACTATATTAATCTTTTGAAGTAAAAAGAGGGGAGTTGTTGTTTGATAGTTAAAAGAGATGAGGTTGTTGTTGAAGCTTCTATGATGACTAATTTTGTCTTATCTCATTTCTCTTTTATATAAATGTGTAACCTCTAACTTCAGGCATTAACTAGAAGAGAAATGACTTGTTAGTTTTGCTTGTATTAATCTTTCTAAGACTGATGACAATCACTTCATACAAGCAACTTATAAATACCTATGAGAATGAAGGGCAGACTGAGTGAAAAAGTACATTTACAAATGACCTCAAGGATCTTATTTTGATGTTTATTTTCTACTTTCTCCATCACTAAGATAGAAGTTGTCAGTGCCGAGCTGATCAAAAAGGGAAGGCTTCTGTGGTGAGATGCCCAGTTGAAAAAAAAATGCACGAGGAGCCGACTTGAAAATGAAACAATAGCCACCAACTTTATTTCAAGGAGTGTGGGCTTCTGCACTAGGAAACCGCATGGGCTTTATATATGTCAGAGAATAGTGGCATTCTGCAACACATGTGTGATAAACAATTAGCTGAGTCATACTTGCACAAGTTAGGTGTAGACGCCATACTACATTATTGTAACATTTTATATCTGGAGTTTATGCCAGCTGCAAGCCTGGATCACAGCCAGAACTGGGACCCACAGAAGTGCAGTCATGGCTACAGACATATTATAAGAGATTTAACTAAAGAAGGAAAGAGGGGAAACTCCAGAGTTTGATATACACATTTCATAGGTCTCATATTAAAACCACTGGGTTTGTAATATATTAAGGTAACTTTAAAACTTCATGCTAGTGGTAGAGTCATTGTCAGAAAGTGGTTGGTGCTAGCACATCTTCCTGGGTTTAAAAACCAAAGATAAGTTGTCAGAAAGGCAGTGAAAAAGAAGCTAAATATTAGTAACTCTAATGAAGCAATAAACCTCAAAAATTAGCACTCCTAATTCTCATAAACAGGGATAAGCCATTCTCTTATTTATGTACACATGATTCTTCCTCCTTAACTTCATCCCTTCCTTCCTTCTCTCCTTTTTTTCCTCCTTTTCGTTCATTCATTCTCCTCTTTACTTCCCCCTTCCCCCACTTTCTCTCTTTTTTCCTTCCTCTCTTCCTTCCACAAATGTTTATTGAGCAACTTCTATGTGCTGGGCCCTGTATTGGTCTCGGGGGATATACTATTGAACAATACTGATGTCCTGCCTTCCTTGACTTTATATAGTCTAGTCCAGTGAGAAATACAGACAATAAACAATTATATAGGTAATTAATTACAATTTAGATTAGGGCTAAAATTGAAAAGTACGGGGGCAATAAGAATATATGACAGGAATAAAACCTAATCTGAGGGGATAGTTAAGATATTTTTGAAGAAAAAATATTTATATTGATCACTATAGAGTGAATAGGGCTCAGTCAGCTAAAGGATGCAAGAACGAACATTTCAGAGGGAGAAAGTAAGTGTAAAGGCCTTAGGTGAAGAGGACCTTATTGCATTTGAAGCAAAGAGAAGGCCAGTGAGACAGTAATATAGTGACTAAAATGAGATTAGAATGGTAAGCAAGAATCTTAGATTTCGTGGTGTGATGTTTCAACACTTTTGTTTATTCCATTCTATTGCAAGTATTTGTATACATGATCGTGGAGACTTTTTTTTTTCTTTTCATTTTTGTATCTAGTGAGGGGGACCAGATTTTGTCACCCCAAAATATACCATTTGGTTACTTATTTTAAGCTGGTTATTAAGAAATGAAAGACATGGATAGAACCTTTGACCTGCCTCCTTACCTGCCTAAAGTAATTCAGATAGATAAAACTACTTAAAGGATCATAATATGAACTAAGTGTGACAGAGAGAAATCTAGGAAAGCCTATTGGTTAGACTCCACTCTGTGCCCCATTGTTTCTGAGGGGCCCAGCAAGAATTCATTTACCACATATTTGCTTTTTTTCATCTACCTGTGAATTGGCTACTTTCCCTTTGAAATCCTAGATCCCTGACTTCTTCTCCTTAGACCAGAATGGCATAAAAGCCTGAACAGCCCAATGTCTTTGGGTTCCTTAATTTTATGGCACCCCTGAATATACATACATAATCAATTTGGACATTTTCTGTTGTTAATATGTTTCATGTTAATTTGATTATTAGCCCAGCCAGACGAACTTAGAAAGATGGGAAGAAAATTATTTTTTGCATCCCCACACTAGTATAGTGCCAAGGACAGAGTAAGCGGTCTATAAATTCTTTTTGAATTAGTGAAACAAAAAAAAATGCTTCTTTATGATTGGAAGAACACAGTCATTACAGAAAATAGAGATAAGATCTGTGGATAGCAAAGGAGCTTTGTAATAAATCTGATATGTCCAGTAACAGAAATTAACCTCACAGGGCAATGATCAAAGTTCATAACTGGGTAGATCACAGTGGGTAGCCATGCCCCAGGACTATAACTTCTTTAGCAAAAGGTTTATCTTTGTCTTAATCAAGCCCTGTCTATTGTTCTTGTGCACCTAGGTTAATACACCCTTCAAATAACAGAGTAATCATCTTTTTCAGACCCATGGGAGAAATAACCACTCTCAAGGGAGCACATAATCTTATTAATTATCTTGTACCCTACCTTACTTTTCCTGCTGTCATGTAATCTTCCTTACATTCCTCCTTAATTTCAAATAAATAAAAGAAGAAGCAAAACTTTCATTCTTGGGAGCATTTGAGATCTCACTTCCCAGCAATTATCATCAGTTGGCTCAGATAAACTCTTACTAAAATTCTCTACAGGTTTGGATGTTTCTTACTTTGACAGATTGGCTCTCATTTCTCTTATCATGCCTGTCAAGTAACATTTGTTTAAATAAAGGCAACATTTTTTCTATAAGCAGAGACTGAGAGAGACTGGTTAGCCAAACAGTGAATTTTTGAAAAGTATAGTGCTAAGAGAAAACCAATTTTTCAAGAAAAATACATTTTTGCTTATGTAGTTAAAATGTGTACTATAGGAAAACCCTGGAATTCAAAGGGGGGTGGGTCTATTTGAGCTTTTCAAACTGAAACAAGTAAAACTTACTGATTTCCACTTCTAAAATTCACAAACAAATGACAAAGGATCGACTGCACCCCTGGACTCAAAAATGCCTGCTACTATTGTGAATGAAAAAGGGACCACATACTATTTCTGACAAGCTCAGGGAAGGCAAACGAGGACTATAAACTCAGAGACAGAAAATAACCACATAGGATGGTCTGGTCGTAAAAATTCCTAAGTAAAAGCGGGGTCATAGTAGGTAGTTATATCATAGGCCTGTAGCTTCCTTGACATAGGTCAGTCTTTACCTTAAGTGAGCCCATCTATTGTCATTTTGCATTTAAGACATACCTTTGAAATATCATGACAATCTTTTGCATAAGCACCCACCAGTGCATGACACCACAAAACCCCTCATTGCTCTTATTCTCTACATACTGATGCCGTGTGCTGTAAAAATTAATTATTAAGTATTTTGTACTCAGCTGTGTAAAAGAAGTATATGTCTCTCCATTTTACTTTTCATCCCAGTTTTTCCTGCTTTGCTTTCTCCCACCTCTTTAGTCTGCCACCAGTGGATTTTATGCAATCCTCCTTCTCCTCCTTTGATTCTAATACATAAAATAAACTGCAAAACTGTCATTTTCTGGAGCATTTTCTCAATCTGTTAAGATTTTGCTTCCCAGCTATGGTCATCAATTTAGCTCAAATAAACTCATTAAAATTCTCTACAGGTTTGGACATTTTTGATGTCAACACTAACTTTGCATAGTCATACATATGGAGGAATCTCAGACCCTCCTCTGAATTTCTATACCTGTCATTGGCTGTTAAAATCATTTGATACAGGGGTAATGTTGTATCTGAATACATCATGTACATCTTATCTGAACTAGATTATAAATCCTTTCAGGAAAAGACCTTAGGCTTTACAACTCCAACAATTCTTTGCATAGCTGGTGTTAATTTAGGTTTAATTGCAATGTACTTAACAGATTTTATTTCAAGTAATTTTATAGGTTGTCATACCTGACAATAATGGAAGAGTGCTTTGATAACTGACTCTCTGATCTTAAGACTTGCTTAAAATTAAAGGTGCTAAACATGAAATATTGTTGACTATTTTAGCTTTGGCATAAAACTGTTTTTGGTCTTTGATTTTTATAACAATGTGTTTTGATTATCCTCTTGTGCCCAAAGTTGCGAATCCCAGAAGACCACCAAGGAGCCAACACCGATGCAATCACATGAGGGTTTTTATTCAGACTCAAGTCCGGACTCTCCACCGACACTGATGCAGCAGTGTTGGAACGAGAGCCCCGAACTCTGGAAAAGCGGGTGTTTGTGCAGAGCAAGTACAGAAATTCCAGACTTGTCCCTACCTGATTGGCTGTATCCAGGGTGGTGTGAGGTTAGGTAGGGGTTGATTGTTTTTTTTTTTTTTCTTTCAGCAAGGGGTCACAGCAGCTGAAGGCATTTTTACCTTTAACTAAGGGTCAGCAAGAGGTCACAGCAGCTGAAACTAAATCCCTTTCAATCTCACAATGGAAAGGCTAAATAAAATGCATATGCCTTCCTATACAAGTATTCTTAAAGTTTTTGTGTATGTTACCAATATTTTCATTTGCAAGATTTAAAAAACTACCATGGTCGAATTGTACTGTAAAGGAAAAGCCATGAAAATGTCATGTTTTCATTTGAATTCCTTACTGGATTTTAGAGTTGCTTTTGGTTTTGACCTAAGTTTTCAAGTAAATCACATTTGGTACTATGTTCAGTACTTGCTTTAGGTTATCTGACCACATTGACACAAGATCATTTTACTTTTCTACCTAAAGTAAATTCACTTTGTATAATTTCTGATGAATAAATTCAGCCACTTATTTGAGATAGTGTAAAAGAAAAAAAATGACACAAAAATAATTTAAACTCAAATCACAATGTTCAGTTTGTAGGCATTATCATGACATTTAGATGCTAGAGTCAATGTGATTCACTAACAATTAAACAGTAACACTCCAAATGCCATTTTCTTTTGTGTCATAAGTATAATGCTACCTGAACTGAAAGATATTATAGAGATTCTTTCTGCCCTCATTGTTTGTCAAATTACTAGACTCTAGGGTTCACAACAACAAAAAACATGACTTTTTGACTGGATTTCATCATCCTGCTAAATCTCACAGGAATTTTTAGCTCCTCTAAATTTACATGACAAAGAAGATGTTGCATGTAAGTAAGGTATCTATCAGCCTTGGAATTTGCTAATAGCTTTGTAATTATCCCTTGCACTTAGAGGGGAGGGAGAGAAGGAGTAGCCAGCATCTGTGGTTCTTTTCATTTCTAATATTTTAATAATTCCAACAATTATAAGAAATAGCTGAGCTGTTCTTAGTGGTGACTGATCAAATGGCAGGATCCTCAGTAAGTGCGTACATTACATGTATAGCCACATAAAATTGAAATCACTTGGTCCACACAAACTCCTCTTCATTAATAGTCATAGTGAGAGAATCTGTGTATGTGTACAACCTTTTTGCTCTAATCTAAAATGTCCTACGAACTCTCTCTCAGTGTAATAAACATCCTGTACTCCTTCAAAGCACGGGCCAAAGGTCACTTTCACCATAAAATCATGTTCAACTGTCCCAGGAGGATTAAAAGCTTTGTCCATGTTTCTCACTTATTCAGTCTGTGGAGGTGACATTAATAATAACACCTCAAACAATTTGTTCATGTCCCCATCTGTATGATGCATGACTTCATGTTTCTTCAAAAATCCTCCCTTAAGTGTTTCTGGAAGGTTTCAAGATATTCCCCTTGAACAAATTGGTTTCCACTGAGTGTAGCAGCACCTCCACCAGATTACCTGCTGTTATCCCTTGCTTTTATTTGTCTCCAGTACTCTCTGTTAAAAGGGAAACCTATATGAGTGATGCCTATACCCTCAGTAACATAAGAGTTTAATGCTTACCAGTAAGTAAAGTTGGGGCCAGGTTCAGGAGATCAATACAAATGACAGTCACATGTTCTACTTAATATCACTGAACACTTAAAAAGACTAAGATTGTACTCCTAGATCCTTTTTCCCTCATGATGAGTGCTTCCAAGAGGCTCTTCAGAACTCATACACTTTTATCAGGCTTATTTAACCAATGTGCCAGATATGTCTGTTCTTTGTGAATCACACACACCTCAGATTGGGACTCCCATAATTTTATTTTCAAATGACAAGCAGCGTCTTCAAGATGCTTTGATGTAAGATGTGGCAAGTGTAAAATCACTGAAAAAGAGAAAATCACTTTCTGCAATTGAATCACCTAGTGATTCCTGTCCTCAGTTATCTTGGTTGTTTCTCTTTATATACAGTGACCTCTATCCCTCGCTCTCACCCAACCCAACTGCTTGTACTAACCCAGTCTATGGCAACTCCTGGAAATCTTCCCATACAAACCTTGATGTTTTACCCTCTATGACCCTGACTCATGGATCAGATAGTGATTTTCAGTGAATTTCTCTCCATCTGACTATCTAACTTCTATCTTACTGGAAATAACCATTATAGCACTTATCCCACTCTATTGTAATTATTCAGCATTGTTAACTGTGTCCCAAATTCAAATACTTTTGCTTATGAAGACTGCCAAGTGCTCTTTTCATGAGCCACTTTCCCAGGCCTGTTAGCTCTCTGTATTGTTAGAGAAATAGCCCTCAAATATGGTGATGAAAAATCTGTTTTGCAAGAGACATTAAAAAAATGGATAATG
This sequence comes from Cynopterus sphinx, assembly GCA_030015415.1. Classification (NCBI taxonomy): domain Eukaryota; kingdom Metazoa; phylum Chordata; class Mammalia; order Chiroptera; family Pteropodidae; genus Cynopterus; species Cynopterus sphinx. The sequence continues at coordinate 51,187,913 of CM057388.1, read as the reverse complement.
TATATGAACCTCATTTTTACATTTTCTAAGAAATTATATCTTTTTTCATTTCATAGTTTTATAGAAACATAATTCACATACTATTTATTTCAGCCTTTTAAAAGTATATCAAAAACTAATCTTTTTTTTTTTCATAATTGTGGATATGTATGATCATCACCACAGTCAACTTTAGGACATTTTCATCACCTAGAAAAACCCTGTGCCTTTCACCTGTATCCCTTCATCCTCCCCAGCCCTAAGCCACCACTAACCTACTGTCTCCACAGATTTACCTATTCTGGACATTTTATTTAAATGAAATCATATATGTTTTTTTTGTGTGTTTGTGATTGACTTATTTCACTGAGAATAATGTTTTCAAAGTTTATCCATGTTATAGCATATGTTTATACTTCATTGCTTTTTATGGCTGAGTAAATAATATTTCATTATATGGATATACCACTATTGGTTTATTCATTCATCCATTGATGGACATTTGGGCAGTTCCCATTTTTTAGCTGTTGTGAATAATGCTGCAATAAACCTGTGAGTACATGTACTTACTTGTTCAGTATACATTTCAATCTTTTGGGTATATATCTGCCTAAGAAAGGAATTGCAAGGTCATATGGTAACTGCTTGTTTAACTTTATGAGGAACTCCCAAACTATTTTCCACAGCAGTTAAACCATTTTACATTCCCACCAGCAATTGACAAGGATTCCAATTTCTCTACATTTTCTCCAAAATTTGTTAATTTCTGTTTTTATCAACTACAGTAGTTCCCCTTTATCTGTAGCAATTTCAGTTAACTGTGGTCAACCTTCCCAAAAAATATTAAATGGAAAATTCCAGAAATAACCAACTCAAGTGTTTTAAATTGAATGTCGTGATGCCATATCACTCTGTTCTGCTCTGACTGGCCTAAGATGTGATTCACCCTTTTGTTCAGGACATCCAAGCTTTATCAGCTCCCCACCTGTTAATAACTTAGCTGGCTCGGTTATCAGATTGATTATTCAAGAAAGAGAAAGAACGCATTTTATTACAGTATATGGTGATAATTGTTCTATTTTATCATCATTGTTGTTAATCTCTTACTGTCTCTAATTTATAAATTAAATTTTATCATACACATGTATATATAGGGTAAAACATATTATATATAGGGTTTGGTAATATCCACAGTTGCAGGCATCTCCCATACCCCACAGATAGAGGTACAACTGTGTGGCAGTACTACTGGTTATGAACAGGTACGTCATTGTGGTTTTGATGATAATTTCCCTAACAACTAGTTATGTTGAGAATCTTTTCATATACTTGTTGGCCATTTGTATATTGTCTTTGGAGAAATATCTATTTTAAGTTCTTTGTCCTTTTTTAATTAGATTGTCTTTTGTTGTTGAATTGTAACTGTTCTTTATATATTCTAAATCTTAGATGCTTATCAGACATATAATGTGCAAATAGTTTCTCCCCTTCTGTAGAATGTCTTTTCACTTTTCACGTTCTTGGTAATGGCCTTTGATACAGAAAAAAAAATTTAATTTTGATGAAATTGAATTTATCTATTTTTTTCATTTCTTGTCCTTGCTTCAGTGTCATATCTGATAATCCATTGTGAAATCCAAAGGTCCTCAATATTTACTCCTATGTTTTCTTCTGTGAGTTCTATGATTTTATCTCTTGTATTTAGATTGCTAATCCATTTTGAATTAATTTTTGTTTATGGTATGCGATAGGAGTATGACTTCATTCTTTTGTATGTGGATATCCAGTTGTTCCAGCACAATTTGTTGAAAAGACTATTATTCTCTATTGAATGGTCTTGTCTCTCTCTTGTTGAAAATAAGTTGATTATAGATACTTATGTTTATTTCTGGACTCTCAATTTCATTCTATTGATCTATGTGTCTGTCCTTATGGTAGCACCAGAATGTTTTGCTTACTGTTGTTTTATAACAAGTTTTAAAGCTGGGAAGTGTAACTCCTTCAACTTTTGCTCTTCTTTTTCAAGATTTTTTTGGCTATTATGAGTCTCTTGAAATTCCATATGAATTTTAGAATCAGTTTCTGAATTTCTACAAAGAGACCAGCTGAGATCCTGATAGGAAATACATAGAATTTGTACATCAGTATTAAGTCTCCTGATCCATGAATGAAAGATGTTTTTCCATTTATTTACATCTTCTTTAGTTTCAGCAATGTTTTACGGTTTTCAGAATGTAAGTTTTGAATTTATTTTGTTAAATTTATTCCTAAGTATTTTATTATTTTTGATGCTATTGTAAATGGTTTTCTTCATTTCAGGTTTTCCATTACAACTATATAGAAATACAAATAAATTTTTTATGTTGACTATCTATCCTGCAACCTGATGACTAAGTATTTTAAATGGGTTTCTTATAATTTTCTACATATAAGATAAAGTCTTGTATGAACAAAGATGGTTTTACTTCTTTCTTTCCAATATGAATATTTTCTTTCCTTTTTGAATTCTATTGCTCTGGCTAGAAACTCAAGTGAATTTTTGAGTACAGTGGCAAGAGTGGCACCCTTGTCATGTTCCCAATTTTAGACAAAAACATACAGTCTTTTACCAATAGGTATGTTAGCTGTGTGTTTTTCATAGATATCCTTTATTTGGTCATGGAAGTTCTCCTCTATTCTTAATAAAAAAAAAACTATATCTTTTATTTGTTTATTTAAAAGTTTATTGTAGTAGGAATACAACATGAAATATAAGATCTTAACAAATTTTTAAGAGTACAATATATTATTGTTGACTAGATATACAATTTTATATAGGATATCTCTTATTCATCCTACTTAATTGAGACTATATGCCTGTTGATTAGTAACCCGATTTCCCCCTCCCACCAGGCTCTGGAAATCATACCACTCTACTGTTTAATTCTATCAATTTGACTATTTTAGATATCACACACATGCAATATTTGTCTTTCTGTGACTAGCCTAATAAATTATGTCTTTAAAAAACTATCCTGGCTTTATTGACATATAATAGACAATTATTAGTTGTTCATATTTACATTATACAATTCAATGAGTTGTTTTAGTTATAGATGACATAAAATAATATACCAGTTTCAGTTGTACAACCTAGTAATCAGAGATACAATCTAGTAATCAGAGATCCACATAACTTACAAAGCAATTACCCCACTAAATCTAGTACCCCTTTTTCTCCTTACATATAGATTGCATTATTAGCCATCTTCCCCATGCTACACTCTACATCTCCATGTCTATTCTGCAACTATCCATTTGTACCTTTTACTCCCTTTAACTTTTTCCCACCCCCTCAACATCCCTCCCATTTAGTAGCCCTCAAAATAGTCTCTGTATCTATGAGTTTATTGCTGCTTCTGTTGTTGTTATTTATTTGTTCTTTAGATTCCAAATGTACATAAAATCATGAGATATTTGTCTTTCTCTATCCAACCCATTTCATTCTGGACAATACCTTCTAGGTCCATCAAGGCAATATCTTTCTTCATTCTCTTCATTTTAGTCTGCGTGTGTCTTTTAATCTCAAGTGAGCCTCTGACAGGCAGCACATGTAGGGGTCTTGTTTACTCATCTATTCAGCTAACTCATCATCTGGTTTCAGGACTTTTTTCTTTTTATTTAAGGTACTTATTGATAAGAATGTAGTTGTTAGAATTCTTTATTCCTGTTTTTGATTCACATATTTCTAATAATTCTTGCTTGGTGTTTCCCTTAACTTATTTTTGTCTGGGAAGCTCTTTATTTGTCCTTTGACTCTAAATGATAGTTTTCTGGATAAAGTATTCTTGGTTGTAGATCCTGAGTTTTCATCATGTTGAATTTTTGTGCCAAGCCCTTTTGTCCTAAATGGTTTCTTTTCAGAAATCAGCTGGCAGCTTTATGGGTACTCCCTTGTAGGTAACTAACTGCTTTTCTCTTGCTGCTTTTAAGATTCTCTCTTTGTGTTTAACCTTTGGCATTTTAATTATGATGTGTCTTGCTGTGGGCCTCTTTAGGTTTCTCTTTCTTGGGACTGTTTGAACTTCCTAGGGTTTTATATCTACTTCCTTCACTAGGTGAGGAAAGTTTTCCATCATTATTTCTTCAAATATCTCTTTAACATCTTGTTTTCCTTCAGGTACTCCTATGACATGGATATTTTTACATTTAATAGTGTCCCATAGGCTCCTTAAATTATTATCATAGTCTTGGATTCTTGTTTCTTGCCATTCTGATAGAGTGCCCTTGGCTTCCCCATTCTCTATATCAGTGTTCCAATCCTCTTCTTTATTCACTCTGTTTTTTTCCATCTAATATACTCTTTCATCTCAGATAATGTGTTCTTCACTTCTAACTGGTTACCTTTTATAATTTTCATTTCTATTTTTTTTTTATCTCTGTGAAGTTTCTCACTGAGTTCATCTATTTTTCCACTAAGTTCATTGAGCATCTTTATAAGCAGTGTTTTGAACTCTGCATCTGTTAGATCACTTGACTCCATTATTCCTGAATCTCTGTTCTGTTCTCTCATATGGTTTCTGATTCTTTGTCTTCCATTTTGGTGGTTTTTTCTGTGTCTGTTTCTATGTACTAAGCAAAACTCCTAAGTCTCTTGGTCTTATTAGCATGGTTTTGAGTAGTAGGTGTCCAGTGGCACAGTTCTGAGAGAGGTTTAGCCACAGGCCAAGTTTAGCCCCAGCATGTGCTACTTTGGGGCCACCTATTAATATTTAGCAAGCAATTCACAGATTCTGTGCTTATAGTTGCCTCAAGAGGCCACACCAGATAACGAGGCCAGCTGCCACTAGTGTGCATCTTGCCTCGGCTAAACAAGGAGCACCTGACTAAGCGAGGACACACCTGGATATGGCTTGGGTAGGGTGATGAGTTGGAGGAGATGGAGTTTCAGAAAATCCTCAGGCTGAACAACCTCTGTTGTCAAGTTTGGTGAGGTGTCAGCTATGGTGGTGCTGAGTCCACACACTGGGAGGGGGAAGGGCTCAACAGAGGAACAATGGATACTGCCAGCACTTCTATATAGATTGAGTCTTGCCTTGGCCTTCACTCCAACAACTCTGTGCCCCCCTATAAGTCCCTGGTGCCCCCTGAGCATCCGTCCCAGCACTGGTGCTCAGAGTAAGCAGGTCCATCACCGTGAAAGTCCACTCACAGACATGGGCTCTTCAAGAGGTGTCTGCCGCTGCTACCACCTCTGTGTCACTCAGCCACTGGAGACCGGGCAGCCTCATTTCCTTGCCCCATCCTACCTCCTCCTGTTGCAGGATGATTTTTTAGTTCTCTCCCTAATAGTATAGCTTGTTCATCTAGATCCCAGGTGATTTTTCTTGCTGTTTGCTCTTTGTTTTCATCACAATTTTGATTTTATCAAGAGAGGGATGAACAAGCCTCTATCATCTATGCCATTTTTTTTCTCCAAGAAATTATGTCTTTTAAATCAGAACATTTGCAATTAAATTTAGACATTTAAAACATGGTTTCTCCATTACTGAAGAGTTTAATTGTTTTCTGATTAACATTTCAGAGGATAGTAATCTCCTAGTCTTTTTTTTTAAAGTTTTGTCCCAATTATTGTGGCCAAATTGTGGTCAGATTTATTTTTCTGTCCCCAAGCCCCTCATCCACCCTGTCCCTGCCATGTTGCCTATTGGTTTTATTATATACAACATGTATTCCAATGTCAAGTATGATAATTAGATTTGCAGTGAAAGGGAACTTAGAATACTAAGTGATTTTACTTACCACTAGCAAACTATAAAATAAGTTAGGTTAAAACCAACTGTTGCTGCAATATGTCCCCAAAATACAAGCAAGGAGAAGCTCATCTTTATTCCTGGGTCTCTTCTCTTTCTCCTTCACCTTCAGATGTGTTATGTACCTTGTGGCCAAGGTCTCCAGTGCCACACTTTTGGCAATGGCTTGTCCTCATTTCTGACTCAACTCTCTTGAGACAAGAAGCTTCTCTAGGCCAACACAGCAATTATGCTAAGGAAGACTTTATAAATGCACCTATAGAAATGAGCAGAATTACTGTTGAGCAACTTAATCATTTAAGATTACTATTCCAGAAATTAGGCTATGGGAAATATTTCAAAGTTGTTAGATCAATGCAGTGTGAGAGTTGCTTAGCATTATTCCAATACTTGGAGAAGAATAACCCTCATTCATGGACCAGTCAGGGAAAAGAAAAACAGCACTTTGAGGAATTATCTCTGGCTCCATACAATAAGAACCAATTTAAAAAGGTAACGAGATCTTTTGTTTCAAGCAAAAGTGGAGGCATGGATGTTTTGAATACTAAGGAATACCCAAGCACATATTATGTTAAATCAGTAATGCTTTTAGTTGCAGATAACAGAAAACTTGATGAATGGTGGATGAAGGAAACAAAGGTTTATTTTTCCTCACAAAAGTGACTTCTCAAGGTATAGAACATAGACCCCATGGGTTCTTCATACCCTTTCAGGTTTCTGCAAGGTCAAAACTACTTTAAAAATAATTCTAATATATTATTTGTCTTTTTCATTTTTGCCATTTGTACTGTTCATACTAAAGCAATGGATGCTAAAATGGCTGGCTGCTGAACATGAATCAACAAAAATGGTACCGAACTGTACTAGCAGTCATCATTATATTCTTCATTGCTATGTACTTGAAGAAAAACAAGCCAGATCCTCTTTAGAATGCTCTTGAAGAAACAGTAAAAAGAATATGTTAATTTTATTAAATCTCAGCACTTGAATATACATCTTGTTAATATTCTATGGGATGAAATGGGAGAGTATGCATAAAGTACTTCTGCTATATATAAACTGGCATTTAATAGTTGTCTCAACAAAAAGGAGTTTGAAAATCCATGTCACCAAATGGAGACTTATTACAATTTCTGCTATCTCAGAAATGGAATCTTAACCCAGTCAAATCAGGAGTTGACTGATTTATGCTAGTTAGGCAATCTGCCTGATAGACTCCTACTGTCCCCTAAAGAAAATGAACCTTGCAGTAATAAACCAGCTTTTCTGTATAAAGTGACTTCCTTGTTCCCCCTCTCTTCTGTCTATAAAATCTTTCATTTCATTTTGTACAGCTCCTTGAAACTTCTCTATATCTGTTGGATTGGATGCTGCCTGATTTGAATTGATTTTTGTTCAAATAAGCCTTAAAATATTATTTTTTAAAGAAAGGGAGTTTGTGCAATTGAGTAATGAGCCGAATTGGCAGCTTTTGTCAGAAAGCATAATTTTTACTTGAAAGAATGACTGACAGGCAAACTATGGTTACACCAATTTTGCTATTTGGCAGATATTTTCTTGAAAATGAACAAAGTGAGACTGTCATTTTAAGAGAAACAACTCAAAGTATTTGTTATCAATAATAACATCTGTGTTTTCAAGTGAAAATTAGAGTTTGGGAAAACTTATATCTGCTAGCATTAGTTTGTCAGCTTCCCAACATACAAACTTTTCTGATAAGATCAATGGTGGTAGTAACAAAAATGTGATTTTTTTTCATATTTTATAATGAAATATGTCACCAATTGAATGTTCTGCATAAGATTCAGTGAACTACTATTTTTCAAATGACAAATGAGTGAGTACATCATGTTATAAAATGATGAGTGAGTAAAAGATCTATTCAAAATACAAGGTAGACAAATAGATTTTAATATGCCAGAGCATGAAAAGCTCATTGATACTGTTTTCAATTTCATGTTGCAATTTTTTTTTAACTACCACTTCTTGAATTTCAGTGACTATCAAAAATAAATATTTACAATTATCTGGAAAGGCCATCAAAATACTTCTTTCTCAAACTAAATACCTGGCTGAGGCTAGATTTTCTTCATATAATTGAACCAGAATTACATATTATAATAGGTTGAATGCACAAAAGGTTGAGAATCTAGCTATTCTTTATCATTCCAGATACTGAAGAAATTTTCAGAAATATAAAACATTGCTACTTTTCTCACTAAATATACTTTTTTTTTTGGAAAATATAATGCTCATGAAAGTATGTTACCATGTTAACATGTGATAGGTATTATTTTTAGTGTTTAAGTGAATGAATAAATAAAATGTTTTAAGTCTTTTCAGTTTTACTTATAACATGGTAAATAGCAATAGATATATTTCACATAAATTAAAGCTTTTGGGGGCCCTCAGTAATTTTCTAAGCCTTTTAATTTGAAATGACTTTAGATTTACAGAAGTGTCACAAAGTTAAAGGAGTTTCTGTATAACCTTCATCCAGCTTCCACTAATATTAACATAGGACATAATAATAGAACCTTTTTTAAAACTGATAAATTAACATTCTTCAATAATGAGTATGTTTATAAAGAATTCTGAGACCCATAAATTTGAGATCTGCTGGTATATGTATAAGCAGTTGCTGGTATTGCTTCAGCTGCTCAACAGCAGCATCAAGGGCCCAGACTTGTTTGTTTTTTGTTTGTTTGTTATTATTGAGATATAATTGACATATAACTTTTTTTTAATCAAGCTCTAATTGACATGTAAGTTTAAGGTGTTTAACATATTGATTTGGTACACTTATATTGCAATATGACTACATTGTTGCAGTAACTAAGACCACTCTCATGTCACATAATTATCATTTCTTCTAGTGGTGGGAATAATGAAGATATAGTCTCTTAGTAAGTTTAATGTTTATAGTAGTTTCATTGTTTATAATCACTGCACAGTTGACCCTTGAGAAACATGCTGACCCCCTGCACAGATGAAATGTGTTAATTTTTTGACTCCCCAGAAACTTCAGTTTTCCATCAGTATCCATAAGGCATTGGTTCCAGGACCCCACATGCTCTGCTGCAGGTATCAAAATTCATGACTGTTCAAGTCTTCTATATATGGTGTAGATCAATGAATATAGTGAACCTTACACATCCACAGTCTCCCAACCATGTATTGAAAACAGTACAGGTATTTATTGAAAAAAAATTCATATATAAGTTCACCTGCACAGTTCAAACTTGCATTGTTCAAGGATCAACTGTACTGTGCATAAGATTTCAAGGACTTATTTATTAGTTGCAAGTACTAACATTTTCCCAGTGCCCCACCTCCCAGCCCTTGGTGACCACCACTCTACTCTCTGTTTTTTTTGTTTTAGTTTTTGAGTTCAGCTTTGTTTTTTGTTTGTATGTCTGTGTATGTGTTTTAGATTTTACATATAAGAGACAGTATACAGTATTTGTCCTTCTCTGCCAGACTCTTGTCTTTTCATTCCTGTTCTATTGGCTTTTTATCCTCATGATTATCATTTCATGGCTAGCAGAGCCCCAGGCTTATCTTTTTTTTTTATTTTAGGCTGAAAGAAATAAGAAAGGACTGTCCTCCTAACCAACAAGCAAAATAATTTCTAAAAACATTGCTTCTTGTTTTGTGGCAGCATAACTCCAATCTCTGTCTCTTTATTCTTATAACCTTCTCCTTTTGTGTCCTTTTCTATCTCTTATAAAGATACTTTCATTGGATTTAGAGCCTACCCCAATTCCATAATGATCTTATCTCAATTCTTAATTTAATTACATCTTCAAATACCCTATTGCAAAATAAGATCACATTTGGAGGTTCCAGATGGACACAAATTTAGGGGAGGGTACTATTCAACCTACTACAATCAGTAATCTCAGTGCAGGCATCTGTAGTATTGTCACTAGGTGGGACTCAGTATCTATCTGTAATATTGCATTGGTCAAGGAAAGACTTTATGTTTTGGTGTTCTTAGTGAAATCATTAGCATCCTGAATTCATCTGTGGAGAGCAACAGCAGATGTCTTAAATGTAGTTTGAGAAAGAAAATGCCTGAGATTATAGAGAAGAAGATTGTTATAAGGGATGCAAGCTAGGCAAATAGTCAAGAACCTCATATTAAAATGCTGGTTAGCTGATCCCAGTGCATCCCAACTACATTTCACCATATTAGGGCAAACAAATGCAAGACAAAGATGATAAAATGGCAATCGGAAGATTTCAAAAGAAGACACCAAAAAGGCTGGGCTTTGTAGTGACAAGAAGAACTAAGAGAGGTTAGTTAGAGGTAATGAAACCTCAAATGAAATTCTAAAGTTGACTACAGATTTCTTCAAATTCATGAATGGGACTTGTATATCTAGCCTTGTTGGTATTGAGGCCATCATCACATAGAGGTAAATATTAACTCCAAACATTGCCCCTGGTCAACAGGAAGATAGGAGAAAGTGATTAAGAAAGCCAAACAATCAGTAAACTGATGAGATCACAGTTAGAGGTCAGGGAACACTGGGAAACTTAAAGGAGAGCAAGAAGGGATTTAACCAAGGGACACTTCTACCACTCCTATGGGGAAAAAGATACCAGAAAAAAAAACATGTTTTTCATCATTACAATGTTGTCTAGTAACATTTTAAGCTGGGTGTAAAGAAAGAAAATATTCAGAAAAGTTGATAGATTTCTACTTTAGAAAGGGAGTCTACAAACATCAACTTTGCTCAATTTTCTAGATTGTTGGTAGCTTCAGGTCCACAAGTCCAGGATAACAGAAATAATATTAGTAAGAATCTGAAACTTAGCAACACTGTTTTCCATGACTGACTAATATAATTCAAATTAAAGGAGCTTTTTTCTCAAGCACTGATTTCATTGACATTACTGTTGCATAACACAATCCATGTGTGTTTTTCATGGCCTAGCTAAAGACATATAGATATGGAATATTCCTATCCAAATAAAAAACTGGAACATATGGTTTATCAATGACTTTTTTATTTATTAATATGTTGAGAACATTCTTACAAAAGACTAAGAATTAAATTGCCTATAACTAGAGCTATCCTAAAAATTCTGTCTTATTTTTATAATTAACATTTTGTTAAGTATTTCAACTACATTTTAACTAAAATCTACAATTCTTTATTCCCTTGAACTTACACTGTATCTGCACTGCCAATATACAGTACTGAATAAATCCAAACATCTATTTTGTTTGCTTGTGTTCAATTCTGCTACAGAAAGGTGGAGAAGAGTGCCACTTGTCTTCACTACAAATTTATGCCATTTAATCTCAATTGGGTCTTCAATACTACTTGGCAATTTTTCATTCAATCCTGTGATGATGCCCCCAGCAGCTGCTCAATTTCTTTCTACTTTTCATAGGTTATCAATCCCTAAATAAAAAAAAAAATTGTCATAAGAACAATAACAAATAAAAACAATTTCAAAAAGTATAATGCAAGTAAACTTTCCTAAAATAATATTTAAAAGCACATATTAAAAGAGTACAACCATGTACCTGAGGGAATAGACCGAGATTGACCAACAGAGAGACATATTCTGGTAAAATTATTGGACTTTAATGGGAAAATATTTCAGTTAAAAGAATCATAATCACTCATGAAGGAAAGGAAATCAGATCATGGTCAGACTTTGATAGCAAAGCTTTATGCCAGTGGAAAATGCATACTTAATATAGCCAAAGAAAGAAATTGCAAGCAAAGATTTTATATCCAGTTCGATGTTCAAATAAAAAAACACACAAAAGAAGTTATCAATATACAAGAATTCAGAGAATATTGTTCCCATAATACCTTTTTAAAGAATGAATTTCAGACAACTAAAATGTCTGGAGAGACATCCTTAACTTAAAAGATGATAGCAATGATCACTGAAAGCAGTTAACACCACAGACGAGATTGCTGCTTCTTGTCTAATGTTTTGTACCTCTAGTTAGAAGAGTGCACCAACACTTAGGAAGCCAAAAAAAAAAAAAACCCACTAAAATTCAATCAAGCCTATAGAACCAACTACCAACTTACAGGAAATGCAGGAAAGAACAAAATTAGGATTGTGGAAAACTCTAGAGGACAAAATACATGATTTCTTCAAAAAATAATATGTGAGGAAGAAAGGATGGAGGAAAAACTCTAGACTGAAAGAGACTTAGAAATTATCAAAGGGAGGCATATCTAAACTAGTGTTTATGAACATTTTTGTGATAAAATTATAAAGCAAATAAAAATATGATTACCAGAAAGGTCAGGAGAGAGGTTACTTTTGAGGAAATGGAGAAGATTGTGAGTAGAATGGCTCTCTGGGATGGCTGGCAAAATTCAAATTTTTTAATCTAGTTGTAAACTAAGTGGTTGATTACAAGAGTGTTTGCCTTACAATGATTCCTTAGGTGCTATATTTGTTTTATGCAGTTTTCTATATTTGTTATATTTTACAATAAAAAAAAAGTTTTAAAAAGGAAGCACTGTATGTTGTTTCATGATGGTCATTTCTTCATTTTGCAGCATGAACACCCAGCCCAAACAGACATAATTTTACAGCAGGGACATAGAGGGCAGAGTCAGCATGTCCTAATTACATAGGAAATAAATGACAACTCAAGAATTACTCAGTATTCTGAAGCCAAAAAAAAATGTCATAAAATATCCTTTGCTATTCCCTCTCACTTTAACTAAGATCAGAAAGGGGTTCAATATAGACACTAACATAATTCCCATGAGAGGAAACATTGTTTAGTACTCCTTCCATAAATCACAGATGACATCATAAAGTCCTGTCCTTATGCAATCATTATATCAGAAACACCCTGGGTAGAAATCTTAGTTTTGTTCTCATTCAACCAATAATGTTTTGATATTCTTCCCAGATCTATACATGTCTCAGAATGTTCAGTCCTCATGTACCCAAAATAAAAGAAATGCCATGGGTGGAAACTTATTTAGTCCTTTCTCATCCAATTATGTTCTGAGCCCTTTTCCTGACTTTTACTTTTTCCTGAAAGTTCTGTCTCATTCCTACTCCACTCCACCCTCACACAGACACAATACTGGAAACCCCAAACAGTGGGAACTTAATTCAGTATTCCTTCAAGCAATCATGTTCAGACACCATTCCAGACTTGTAATTTTCCTAGAATGTTGTATCTTCATTCACCTATCCTCACAAAAACCTTCAGAATGGAGAGAATGAAGATAGCACATTCTGGAGAAAATGAAAGTAGGGCAGGTGGTGAGAACATGATTGGTTGAAGGAGAACTGAACTAAGATCCTTCCTTCCTCTGGGGCATGCTGATATAATAAAGTTATGAGAACAGAAATTTATGGAGGTAATAAAGATCAGAAGATATGGTCAAGTGATTGGTGGAAGGAGAAATGCACTAAAATCCTTTCCATGGGGGTTTAATAATTCTGAGGGAAGAACAGATATTTCTGGGACAAGTAACAGTCTGGAAGTAAATTCAAACATGATTAGTTAAAGGGAAACTGAGCTAAGCTCATTACCCTGGATGTTTTTGATGGAGTAAGGATATGAGGACAGGTGGTTACTAAAAATGCAAATGTCAGGAGGTGGGAACAGAGTGTGTTTGATTGGTTGAATCAATTAAGTTTCTTCTCCTGGGGTTTCTGTGACATTGTGTGTGAGGATAAAGACACAACTATCTGGAAGAAGTAAAAGTCATTGGATCACTTTAGCATGTGATTTGATAAGAATAACTTGCCCATTTCACAGGTTTCTGTGGTGGGGCTAGGAAAAGGACAGAATATTCTGAGAAAAGTAAATGTCTGGGAGCAGTTCGTGATATGGTTGGTTGAAAGAGATCTAAGCTAAGTTCACTCCCCTTGGTGATTCTGATAAAATGAGAATATGTATATATAATCTTCTAGAAGAAATATGTTATCTCCACAGGGGTTTTCAGAGATGAGGAGAATGAGAAAATAAATCAGACAAAGTAAAGATCTGGAAGCAGATCCAAACAGGATTTGTTGAAAGAGAACTGATCTAGCTGGATATGTCTGCTGTAGTGAGGTAGACAGAGTTTTCCAGAAGAGGTGGGGTCTGGTCGATTATCCTACCTAAATTTTGCTTTTCTTAAATTGGCATTTCCTCATTCCCTCACCCTTGCAGAATCATCCAGGGAATGGGGTTTGCTTTATTTTTCCCCTTAACCAATTATTGGAACTAATTATTTCTCTGGTTTTTCCTTGGCCCATAAGCACTGAGTCCAACTCTATCTGACAGTAATCATATAAACAAAAGGAAGTTGAATAATTGTATTTCAAGGAATGTAACTATATAACTTTCTTCAATACTTCTAAAGAAGTTAAAAATAAAGACAAGGCTGGCTTTATTATTGTCATTTAAACAAAAATTGTTTCCATTTTCATACAGTGTTTGTGGTTGAGGGCATGAGTATAGTAGTTTATGCAGAATGTAATGGTAACTTCTAGAGTCTCCCCCAAAAACTTGTTTAAAGCAAACTCATGAGACAATAAACAAAACATTTTTTTTAGTTATGAATATTCACTTGTGAATATTTTGATAATTGTAGATTCACATGCACTTCTAGGAAATAATAGAGAGATTTGACATACCTTTTGCTCATTTTCCCTCAATAATAACATGCACAACTATAGTAGAATATCTCAATCAAGATTTTGGCATAATACAATCCACTAATGGTGTTCAAATTTCCCCAACTTTGTTTGTATTCACGTGTGTGTGTGTATTTATTTCTACACAATTGTATCCCATAGATAGGTTCCTGTATCCACTATCACAGGTAAGATACAAAACAGTTCCATTGCCACATGGATCCCTCATGTTTGTAACCATTCTTACTTTCCCCACACTTTGCATTATCCCTAAACCCTGTCAACCATTAATTTGCTTACCATCTCTACAATTTTATCATTTCAAGAATGTTATATGAAAGGAATCAAACAGCACATAACTTTTTAGGATTAACTATTTTCAATCAATATTATTCTCCGGAGATTCATCCAGGTTGTTTGGTGTATCAATAGTTTCTTTCTTTTTATTGCTGATAGTATTCCACTATATGGATAAACCAAAGTTTGTTTATCCATTCACCTGCTGAAGAACATTTGCATGGTTTCCACTTTATGGCTCTGCTATGAACATTCGTGTATAGTTATTTTCATGTGTAGTGAAAAGTATTCATGTCTGTGGGATAAATGCTAAGGAGTGTGATTGCTGGGTCGTATGATAGTTATATTTTTAGTTTTATGAGAAACTGTCATATTCTTTCCCAGTAAATAGCACTTTAAAGTGACTATATACTAGTTTTATCTTTGGGGATGACTCTGTAGTCTTGACAGAGATGCATGACCATATTTTCAGAATTTTGAAATCATTATGCAGTGTTAACTTGAGCATCTTCAGTTTTTTTCACATAATACCCAAGTCTCAAGCACATACAAATAGATTAGAGCTTGTACAGATGGATGGATTTATTAATTTTATAAATAGTATGTTGTTGTACTTTATGTTTAGAAAGAGGATTTATTCAGAAAATCAGCATAGCAAATATTCTATTAATTTTTTAAGGACCATATATACTGAAATTTAAAGAATGCTGAAGAACAAAACATGTTGATTACAAGTGATTTATATTTTTCATTAATTCTAGGTTATTACTTTATCACCTAAGCCTTTAGTATCACTAAGAGTAACAAAAATATAATTTTCTTTTTACTTAAAAAGCTTAATAAAATGTCACAGAATATGAGCTGTTTATTATATAGTAAAAAGAGTAAAAAGTAATTTTAAAAAATTAGTATCAGATGAGTAATGACCACCACACTAATAAAAATAGCAAAAACAAGTTGTCCTATGATACTGTGGATTTTTTGACAGTTAAAATGATGTAAAGATTTTCCTTATAATTAAATGAGTTTTCACTAATTTTTATATATGAATATATTATACATTTTTATATCTACAATTTTATTCACAAATCACTGATAAGATTATACTGAAAAAGTTTAAATCATGCAGACAAATGCAGCAATAAAGTAACTAATTTTAGATGAGAGTGTTTTGGGTTGGAAACGCTTTTAAAATAAAATAATACAATTAAAAAAGTTTGGGTTACTATTACTTTAAAAGTGATTTCTCACTGCATTGGTCTGGATTGGATACTGTTTTTGGTAAAATAGTTGTAATTTTTTTCATTCACTTGTGGGAGCAGAATTTCAATGCAGTTTGGATATTAGATGAAATAAAATCCTACTGAAATGAAAAAGTGAAGATCATTGATTTAGGAAAAGCAGGCACTAAACAGTATGATGTTACCTTCATCAAAAATATATAAACACATGTATTCTATATATATACATGCTAACAGAAAGTTAAGGAGCATATGCACTACAGTGTTAACATAGGGGAATCACTGGTGGTAGCAATGTTAAGACTTCATTTTTAAGCTTTGCTTACTTATATTTTTAAATTTTATACAATGTACATATACTACTTCTATAATAATAAATGATATTTTTTAATTAATCAAAAATTAAAATATTATAGAACATGTGTCAGCTGTTGTTGTTGTCGTTGTTGTTTTAAATCAGACTTTATTTTTTTTAAGTAGTTTTAGATTCACAGCAAAATTGAAGAGTAGGTACAGGCATTTCACATATACCCTCTGCCCCCACACATGCACAGTCTCCCCCATTATTAAGATCCCCACCAGAGGGGTGCATTTGTTACAAATAATGAACCTACATTGACACGGCATAATCACCCAAAGTCCACAGTTTACTTTAGGGTTCACTCTTGGTGTTGTACATTCTATGGGTTGAATAATGACATGTATCCATTATTATAATATCATGCAAAGTGTTTTCATTGTCCTAAAGATTCTCTGTGCTCCTCCTATTATTCCATCCCTCTCCACTAACCCCTAGAAACCATTGATCTTTTTACTGTCTCCATAGTACTGTATTGCCTTTTCCAGAATGTCATATATTTGCAATCATACAGTATAGAGCCTTTTCAGTTTGGCTTCTTTTACTTAGTTATGCATTTTAGTTTCCTCCATGGTCTTTCACAGCTTGATAACTCTTTTTCTTTTATTTTTTTTAGCATGGAATAATATTCCATTGCCTGCATGTAACGCAGTTTATTTAGCCATACATCCAACTAAAGAACATGATTTAGTTTTTTACCAGCAATGAAATAAACACAAAACTTCACATTAAATTTTTTTTTATGAGGTTGGCAAATGTATTGGTTTTCACAAATTAATCAGTTTTACTGTTTACATTTGAAATAGTCCATTTTCATGGGCAGACTTTTAGAACTACTATTTTATTGTGACACTTTTCTGTGCTCATTTGCATTTTGTCTTGAATGGTGGGTTTGCTTTGTGCATACCATGGGCTTCTTGGATGTAAATAGAATATACCAGCACAGTTTGAATATACTTATACTGGCTTAGAACAAACTAGGTGGGAGTTGAGTGGCAGGTTTTACCTGCTTGAGCAACTTGACTTTGACCTAAATTATCTTGAAATATTGCTTTAAGTAAAACCACATAGATTTTCTTTAACTTGAGGCCTGTTCATCAATATTCCACATGAGAATCTCATATCTAATTTAATAATCCTATATTAATCGAGTGCTAACTCTGTCCAGCTCTCTTCTTGGTGCTTGGGATATATAAGTATACAAACCAGACAAAAAGACTTACCCTTGCAGAGTCAATATTTTGGTGGAAGGAGACAGACCATAAACAAAATATATCAGGAAAATGTATGATATGTTCTAAAGCTAAGGGCTTTAGAAAAAAATAAAACAGGGTAGGTGGATCTGAAGTGTAGGGAAAAGGTATAGTTTTAAATAGGGTCAGAATATACTGCACTGCAGTGACCTTCAAGAAAAATCTTGAAGGAGGTGAAGTAGCCATAAAGATATGGGGGAAGAAAAATTTCAGGCAGAGAAACAGTCCTTATATGGAAGACATTCCTCCTGAGTTAGAGGAGCTGCACAGAGGCCAGTGTGGCTGGAACAAAGTTAGCATGGGAGGAATAGAGATTTAGAGGATGTGGTCAAAAAGATAATCTTTCAGAGCCTCCTGGGCCATTTGTAAGGGCTCTGTTTTTTCCTCAGAGTGAGATGGGAGCCATTGAAGTGAATGCCATGATCTGACTTAGATCATTTATGGGATAACTCTGACTGCTGAAAAGAAGCCAAGGCAGAATCAAGGAGACCAGTCATTGCAGTAACCCAGGAAACACTGGTGGTGGCAACAGGATTAGTGAGAGGTGGTCTGATGTGAAAATATTTGAAGATAAAGCCAACAGGATTAATCAGAAAGGCTGAAGGTAAAGGTGAGTGCTGTTGTGGACATGGTAAGTGTGAACTGTCTATTAGATGTCATCAAATCTAATTCTTGTTTCCATCATCAGTACAATGATCTGTAAGCACTGACTGTGGGGGAGGTGAGTAATAGGTATAAGAACTGTAGAAAACATTTCTTTATACCCAGTGTACTTGCAAACTAAGAGGATCAAGGTGTACACATATAATTACAACTTTTTTTAACATTCAACATTTATTTATTCATCATCTTAATTGATGAGCAAATAATTATTGAGGCACTACTAGATGCTCAATATTGGTGCTAGAGATATTGAGGATCAACTGTTTAGTTGTGAATCCTAAATTTACTACTTACTAGTCATTGAGGCCCATCATGCCTTGGGTTACCATCTGGAAAATGAAGACCATAATAATACCTACTTCACAGGAATGTTGAGAGGATGAAATGAGATAATCGTGTGTAAAGTATTTGGAATGACACATGATAAACACTCTATATGTTACTCATTGTCTTCATCAAGGCCTCTCTTTTCCTTCCCAGCATGTCCTGTCCCCTAGCTAATCCCAACCTAAATAGAAAAGAACATCTGTAAAATGCCTGATGGGCACAGTTAGCATATACATCATATACCAAAATCAAAATGCAGATAGCTTAGAACCTCAGGCCAGATCCTCCTGCTGTGCCTGATCAACACACTGTCAAGATACCTACAAGTGAAATTTTCAGACTCACATACATAGGTAAAAACAGCTAACAGAGATTTTAGAACTCTCAGGACTCCCTGTTGATCAAGAACCTTTCTCTAGTCATTGGCAACCTGGCGAACGCTGCTTCATTTACCAATACTCCATACTCCTTCAGGTATTTAATCACTCCTATTCACAAGAATGCTTGAACCAGCATAGAAGCAGGTAGACAGGCACCTTTTGTGTTCTACCCTAGATATGCTTCTGTGTGAACCACCCATCTGTTCTTTTCCTCATTGCCTGGTCTCAATTCTGTTGTTTTATTATTTAAATCCAGTTTGAACCACAACACTCAAATACTGACATGTGACCGTATGATCAAATTTTGGGCAGTTTATGTCTGGCCACCTGGCCCCACTAATGTAGAATCCAAAACTGGGTTGTGTCACTCATTTTGACCTGACACTATAAACTCAGACTTTCAGGAAAATAAAATCATATGCATTTTTTTTTTTTTTTTTTTGCTTTTAACCAGCCTCTTTTCTATAATTACTTTCTGGGCTTTGCATTTCTTTAATTATCCTGCAAGGTTTATCTGTGAGGGTTGAGGGTGTTAAAACATAGTGCAGTTGTGGTTTGGGGAAGTGTGAGAGCACAAACAGTCTCCTGAATAATGTCTAAGTTCTTAGTAATAAGAATAATATCATCAATAATAATGATAACCAGCATTTATCGATTTCTTACCATATATTGTGCTAATGTTGTGTTATGTTCTTTACATTCATTATTATCTCAATTACTGTGGTAAATAACCTCTGTGGTAAATTTTATTTTCTCCATGTTATAGATGAGGAAACTGAGGCTTACAGAGTTGTGTTAATCAGAGAGAAAATAGCAGAACTTAAACTCAGGCTTGTTTAAGTCAAAGCTGGTACTTTTAAGTGTCAAAATATATCACAAGACTGTGGGCTCTGTTGGTCTATTTTCCCTGCAGTTTTTGTTGAGTAGATAATGTGTTACCTTGCAATATTCTTCAATATGAAATGAATATGTCAGGGGGTGGAGGACAGAAAGGCCTCTTTATAAACATTCATCAATCCTTGAACTTTACTAAAACTAAGATCTTATATTTTTATTGATCTTTGCAAGCTCAAAATACTTTCGTACTCTCTCACTTTTGATCCTCGTAACACTTTCTGTGGTGATCAAATCAGATTATTAATACTTTCTTCTAGGTAAATAAATCAAGATTTAGAGAGGTTATGACATGTACAGGATGTCATAACTGGTAAATTGGTTAGTCAGGTCATAGTCAAGTTTCCTGACTGTTAATTGACATCCTAAAACTTTTAGCTGTAACTAGGGTTTGAAAATTATTGTTAGAATATATTATTCTTAATGCAGATTATAGTGGCTCATGGTTTACTTTCTAGGAAAGCATCAAATATCAAGAAGAAGATATTAACAAAGTATCAAAATCATCCTCTTTTCTCCTTGTTCTTGACTTGAGTGTTGTGACCTTAAAGGGTTTATGTTTGTTACTAGGGCTGCCCATCACAAAATACCACAGACTAGTGGCTTAAACAATTGATGTTTACTTTATTACAGTTCTGAAGTTCAAAATCAAGGTGTCAGCAGAATTCCTTCTTCTGAGGCCTCTGTCCATATCTTTGTAGATGGCCATCTTCTTGCTATGTCCTCACATGGCCTTTTCTTTGTGAGTGTATACCCCTGCTGTCTTTTCCTCTTCTTATTAGGGACACCAATCAGAATGCCCCACCTTTATGAATTCATTAACCTTAATTACCTCTTTATAGGCTCTATGTCCAAATATAGTCACATTCTGAGGTACGGGGTGTTATGACCTCAACATATGAAATTTGGAGGAACACATTCAGTCCATAACAGGGGATTTCTTGTTAAACAAATGCCCCTTCATCTAATAGAGCTGAGAGCATGATGAAAAGTTTAAAGTTTCTAAAATCAATATGAAACCTTTTGTAAAATCAAAGGCATCCCAGAAGATTTAAGTTTAAAACAATTTCAAAATGAAGAATCTTAAAACAAAAAACATAAATTCAGGCTTCATCTTATACTCATTACTAGAAGGAAAAAGAAGAAGGAATTAAGAAGCCCTTAGATTACTTAGGGGGAAATAGCAATCCTAAAACTTCAAAATATACAATAAAATTAATAGCAAGCAATGTGAGAAGGATCAAATTAATCTCTGAAACAAGTTATTATGTAACTATACTTATTTCTATGGAGTGCTTATAGTTTGAGAGATTGCATATTTGGAGTTATCACTTTTAACAAACTGTTATCCCAGATTATAACTGGAGTTTAGAATGTGTCAGACCAAGGTTGGCTGGAACCTATATCTGACTGATAACTGCAATGACAGGACAAGAGTATGAGATACAAGAGTATAAGATGAGATCCAAGGAGGCTGGTCATGAAGTTTTGACAGACAATACAGACAGGAACAGCAGCCAGTTGGCCTCAGGTAGAATTTCATTAGGCATCACTAGGAACTGGGATCTAGGATGGAGCCAAGATTTTGCTAGGACTCAGTGATCAGTCATAATCCTAGAGTTGGAAGAATGGTATAGAAACATAGGCCCATGCTTAGGTACTCAGGCAGAAGGTAAAGGTCTGGTTTGAAGGACTAGGTCACCTATTAGAGTCTGATATGCCAAAAACAGGTTGAAAACCAGAGTACAAGTCAGCATGAAGACATTAGCAAGGCAGTTTGATTTTGAGCAGGTAAGCTGCTAGCTGGTCTTGGGCTCCCTATCTTTCTCCTGCTAGGAGCATAATTGATCTCAGAGTTTGGGGTAGCTTTAAACCTAGATTTGAGAGTTAAAAGGCTCAGAAAGATTTAGGTGCAAGGGACCTGATATATCATTCCTCCCTAAAGGGTAGCAAATGTCATTGCCATCTGCTTATTTTGTTTCTCATTTAAGTTAGCAGCAAAAGATTCCAAAACGCTTCAAGGAAAGCATTGTTCTTTTTCACTAGAGTGTATCATTAGCCTATAATAGAGCTTGTCCTATCTATTGTACTTTCCTTAAGACACCCCCATACAATCCCACCACTGTGACTGGTTGTCATTCCACAGTACAGGTGGTGATTTCATCTATCATCAGTATCCACTAGAGTCTCACCAAATAATACATATCATGTACTACTCACTTTTCCCCAGGACAAATTTAAGGAGAAGAAAGAAGGCAATTAAGAATCATGTAAATCATCTAAGGGAGAAAAATTTTTAAGTCAATTTCTGTGATATATGGTACCCTGCAGCTAGTTTGAAGCAATGTAGCTTCCCTGGGGCTTTGTTTATCCACCACCTGGAAGTGTCAGTTGGTACAGATTGTAACGGACTGTCTGCTTGAAGGCATTGACCACATGGAGCCTGTGACATCTGCCGTTTTTGGTCTTTAATGATTGTGTACTTGATTTTACTTCTGAGATATGCACTTATGCACAGCGGGATCTGGAAGATACCTAAAATGTGGTATTTTTAGGAAGATAAGTAAATTGAACCTCTGTGCTTACATTTACTGTGTATCAGATTTAGTCTGTATTTTACAGATAACATATCAAAGTTAATAATATAGAATGTAATCTTATTTTTGTTCAATATTTGAATAGAAGAATTAAGAAAACATAGAACCCAAAGGGGCATCCAAACACTATTTTTCTCAATGTTATAGTTTAAATGTGCCCCCCACTCCACAAAAATATCTTGAAGACTACTCCCTCATACCTGTGAACATGACGTTATTTGGAAATAGAGTCTTTGCAGATGTAATAAAGGTAAGATGAGATCATAATGGATGAGGGTAGGCCCTAATGCAATGTGACTGGTGTCTTATAAGAGGAAAATTTGGACACAGGCAGACACAAGGAAGACATCCTTGTGAAGACAGAAGCAGAGATTGCAATTATGCTGCCACAAGTCAAGAAAAACCTGGAGCTACAAGAAGTTGGAAGAGGCAAGAAAGGATTCACCCATTAAAGTTTCAGAGGTAGCATAACCTTACCAACACCTTGATTTCAGACTTCTAGCCTCTAGAACTGTGAAAGAATATGATTCTTTGGTTTTACATATGACCCAGCAATTCCACTTCTGGGTATTTATCCAAAGAAATTCAAAACTAATTTGAAAAGATATATGCACCTCTAAGTATATTGCAGCGTTATATACAATACTAAGATATGGAAGCAACCTAAGTGCTCATTGATAGACCACTGGATATAGAAGATGCGAATATATATATATATATATATATATATATATATATATATATATATATATTCTTGTTAATATATATATACTTGTTATTACTTGGCCATAAAAAGAATGAAATCTTGTCATCCGCAATGACATGAATAAACCTAGAGGGTATTAACTACTGAGTGAGATAAGTCAGACAAAGACAACTACCATATAATTAAACTTATATGTGGAATCTAAAAAACAAAAGAAACACATGAAACAGAAACAAACTCGTGGATACAGAGACAAATTGATAGATGCCAGATGGGAGGGAGGTTGGAGGGTTGAGTAAAAAAGGTGAAGGAATTAAGAAGTACAAATTGGCAGTTATAAAATAGTCATGGGGATGTAAACTAAAGCATAGGGAATATAGTCAATAATATTGTAATAACTATGTATGGCGTCAGATGAGTACTAACATACTTGAGTGATCACTTTGTAAATGTGTATATATGTGTACATAAATGTCTAATCATGATATTGTACACATGAAACTAATACAATATTGTTTGTCAACTTTTAAAAACAGATAAACATTGATAAGCATTTGAGTCAAGATAAAACAGATTAAACAGATTTAAAGAAAAACGTAAAGAGGCTGAACAGGAAAAATAAAATTTTGTTGTTTTAAGTCACCCAGTTAGCAGTACTTTCTTCATTTTCTACAGCGTAAATACATTGTTTTGTATATCTCGTCAGGATTATACTTAAACAGGGTAAATTAGATTTTTTAAAATTAAATTTTAGACCATGTTGGGCAGTTTTTAAGATCTTTGGCTACTGGAGAGTTTGGAGGTTTGACTTCTAGGAATGGAGATGCCACAGAGACCTGAAATACTACATAAAACTAAGTAAAGGAAAGTTGTATTTAAATAACTCAGGACACCTAATAGTGTTTCTTGGGTGAATGGCTAGGCTGTGGCGTCATTGTTTTTTTTTTTTTTTAGTTTATGTATGTCTCAGAAACATTTGAAGTGTCAAGAGGAGAGTCAGACTTTTCAGTTATTCTGGTTATGTTCATTATTAACTAATTTAAAATGTGGGAATAATGCTATATGTAGAATTAGTAGATAGTTTGCATTTTAACCAGATTTCAAATTTATTTGTGGTAATCTGGGTTGTAGCTTTCCCCCAGCAAGGTTTTTAACTATTAGCTATTATACATTCTAGCACAGATTTTGCTAAAATTTTAGCAGTAATAAATAAACATCATTATTTTCATCCATGTTAGATTAATTATCAGGCCTATATCAATGATTAATTCCTCACCATTCTTTTAGAAAGGTCTGTTATGATAGTGTTTAAAATAGCATTAGAAATAAATAGTAGAGGTGCTTTTGCATTATAAATGTTAAGACTGCTTAGAGTAGGAGCAGGGAACATGGTAGTTAATCCCATAATTCCATTTTATTGGCAGACACACAGACAGAAATGTAAGGCCTCATTCTACAGAAATATTATCTCCTTGCCATATCCTAACTTTCAATCTTATGCTCTGAAGTAGCAATAGTGTTTTGGTATAGAACACATATAAGGCTTGTTTTATTGTTTGTTTATTTGTTTGTTTGTTGTTGTTGTTGTTGTTTTTTGCCATTTCCATCACTCTGCTTCTCTGGTCCTCACACCTCATAACACCAGATGTGTCCACAGATCCACACAGGTGGTCAGTTCACTCACTCAGAAATAATAAAGGGTTAGAATGTTCAGAAAGTCATGAGATGAGAATTTGCTGGAGGCTTTCCAAAAGGCACCATAATTAGTCATAGAAACTATTCAAGTAGCAAAGTTAACATTCATTTTGTAAGAAATCAACTTAGTAAACAAATCCAACTAGGAATTAAAGTAGATAACTTATTAAGATTTTGCAGTAATAAATGAAAACCTTTATGTAGTTCTGATACTTGCAAATATGCTACCCATTTTTCCCAGATATAGGTATTTTCTGTTCAGTGTTAGTGGTAATTGGATAACAAAATCTATATTTTCAAACAGCAGCAGCAGAATCATATTAGAAGATGTTATTGCAATATAAATATTTCTACATTTTTTGTTTTCACTTAGAATGTTATTGTAATAACTGAGTCTTGTTAGAGAAGATAGGAACTTATATGATTTATATTTAGAGAAAAGTGAGAGCCAAGTGAGTTGGGATAGTCAGAAACCCAAGAGCGGGTATAAGATTATTTAAACTCTCTGAAAGCAAGAGACACATAGCAGAAGAAGGACAAGAAATTCAGTGCACATGGTTTGATAGTATCTGTAAATAATGGTACACATTAGTCCCCAGGAAGGATTTAGACTTAAATCCCATTTTGCCAATGTTAAAATCAACCAATTTAAGCTTGGCCTACAATTACAGAGTATTGGACTTGGAAAGTACCAAAGAAACAATCAATCTTAGCCCTTTGTTTTTACATTTTCATTCATTCATTGAACAAATTATTGAATGGCTACTATGCACTAGGCTCATTAATAAGTGTTAGGGGGTACAATGGTGAATACAATAGTCTCTGTCCTCAAAAATCTTATAATCCAGGATAACACCTCTCAAACTTCAATGTCTGTATAGATCAGCTGGGAAGTCTGTTACAATGTACACTTTAATCCATAATCCAGTAGGCCTAGGGTGGGATCTGAGATTCTGCATTTCTAACAAGCTCCTAGGTAATGTCCATGTTCCTGATCCACAGAACACACTTTGAGACTCAGGGGTTTGGAGGGTGAATATGTAAGAAACATTGGTGTGAGAAAACCAAGTGGCCTATCCAATTATCATATCACAAAAAACTAATGATAGAGCCCAGATTCCTGACTCTTAGACCAGTATCCCCTTCTATTCCTTTACACTATTCTGATGATAAGAGTTTATTTGCAATTTGGCTTAGGTATCACCCACACATTTGAAGTGCTTATAAGTTTTGGACTGAAATGCTGATAATTAAGTGGTGAATGTAGCAAATTTCCATGGAAATTCTAGAGCCCAGGGGAAAGATAGTCAAATATAAGAAAGATCCACAGTGTGTGGCTAAGCAATCTATTACTTCATGTACTAATTTGTATAAGAAACATTTATTCATAGCCTACCCTGTGCATGGACAATAATCTTTATTCACTTCGATACCCATAATATATTGTATAGTGCCAAGAATACAAAGAAATATCCAGTAAGTACTTTTGACTGAATAGCACTGCAGTAGATATTATGAAAGATGAAATGCACTGTTTGAGCCCTCTCCTGGAAGAATCTGAGATCTAGTTGTAAGAACAAGGTTTATTTTTTACATCATTTCCAGAGAATAATTGCTACATATGAACAAGATTATAATCTTGTGATATAAACTATTAATAAGTGTTTAAGGAATTTAAACTTGTGGAAAGTTAACTAGAGACTAGGATGTCCCGACCCGCGGGACCTAGTTATTCGCGGGCTCGAAGAGGGTCCAGCCTGAAAGAGAAACGGGCGAGAAAAAGGAGCGGAGGCAAGACAGTATTCTGATCAAGCCTCAAATTTTTTTATTTCAGAGCGGGTATATTTATACAGAAGAACAAAGGGGGGCAGGACTGACTAGGCAGGAGGATACTTGTTACAATTTCATTGGTCCTTGGTTGATGGGGTTAGGGGGTACAAAGGTTAGAAGTGAAAAGAGGAACAAGGAGGAGAGGGGCTCCTTGGGCAGGTCCACAGCCATTCAGTAGGTCCTTCCTTATCCGGCGGGTATGTTAATACATTCTGTGGTTAACTATTCCCTGGAGCATTATCTGCTCCTGCATTCTTTAGATTGTTAACGGCCAGGTTCTATGCCGGGGGGCTGGGCGGTCAGGATGAGGGTCTTTTGGCTCCCAACATCTCCTCCCTTTCTGTTTTAGAAAAGGTGGGCCTTAACCGAGTGGGGGAACATTGACCTGGTTCCTCCCGCGGGCTATGTGGGCCCGCCTAGTATTTGGTTCTTGGTATCTTTTGGGGAGGAGAGGCAGAGCCGTTTTGAAATAGTAGTTTTTGGATACCAACCTCTATGCAAACCAGGTGTGTTCTCAGGGAAATACAGAGGGGATCTCTTGAGACCTTCCCTTGCAGATGCTTTGCTCTTGCACCCATCTCGGTGCCCATACCCCCCTCGAGTTTTCGATGGTCGTGGGTAGACATACCTCTGTTCTATATGTCGTCCCCGTAGGAAGGGAGCCAGGCAAAGTTATATTTCTCCTTTTACAGTGGAACCAGTGGTTAGGGTTTTGTATATAACCTGAAAGGGATTTTAAAGAAGCCGATGTAAATTTAAAGATGAGATAGGGGCCAGTGGGGATCTTGGGTCTTCGGGATTTTCATTATTATAGTCGGTGGTGTCATCGCTCTGGGTAGCCAAACGGTGATAGTGAATGTGGACAGGTTTGGTCAGCAAGGCATCTACCTGTTGCTTAATAAGGTCAGTTATGCGCCGGAAAGCCCAGGGCCCAAAGGTTATAAGTAAAAGAACACAAGAAAGGGGGCCGAGGATGGGAAGGAGGTAAGGAAGGAGCCCATTCAACCCAGTTAGAAAGGGGTTCTCTTGGAGCTCTCTGCGTCTTTTGACAAGGTCTTCTTGAAGTTTCTTGATCTTATCTCGAACGATTCCAGATCTATTGGCGTAGAAGCAGCAGCGTCCCTGTAAAGCCAAACAAACCCCTCCCTGCTCTGCTGTAAGAAGGTCTAAGCCTCTGCGGTTCTGTAACACTACTTCAGCAAGGGAATCAATTTGATCTTGTATGTCGCTTATGGTTCCTGAAAGGGCTTGAACGTCATTGATGGGACAATTTGTTGTAGGAGTGGACTGCAACGCCAACTCCAGCTGAACCTGAGGCGAGTGCCCCAGCGATACCTAAACTGACAAGGAGGGGGATGGCTTGGATGGCTCGTTTGTGTCGTCACGCTATGTAATCTAGGCTAGGGAGGGGGACCAGTTCGTCTCCCGGTATAATGGAGATGTCTGGAAAAATATTAACTGATATACAGAGTCCAGTCCAATTTTGTGGTAAGGCAGTATAAGTGAGATTATTTCCACATAACACTTGTCCGGGAGCAGGGCATAAGGGCCCAGTGCGATTAAAAAGACTAGAGCAATTGGTAAAGGTGACAAACCCTACATCAATGTCGAAAGAGTTATTTTGAAACGGACCTTGGTAGCAAGTAGAGGAGTTGAAACCTACAGGCTGAACTCTAAAAGGAGGGCTGAGACTGCAATTAAGGGTATGGTCAATAGACGAGTTTAAGACTGGGATAGCAGTGGGCATAGGGATGCCTATAGTCATGCATAGCCAGCAATCTTGAGCAAGTTGGGGATTAGAATTATTTAAGGCCCATAGAGTAGTTTCCAGGATACTATTGGTTTGGGTGTCAATGTCAATATTTCCTCGGGATCTAGGAATAGCTAGGGGATAAGAAGGGGGGCATAAAGCCTTTTGGAATTCCTCAAATTTGTTGTAATTTTATGTAATTAAGAGCATCAGCAGGACCATAACCGTCTGACACATAAGGCGGAGGATCGGTTGGCCAGCAAATTGTTTTTCCAATATCCTTAGATGCACCACAAGGGGCTATTGGGAAGCTTCCAGGGCCTACAGCTGACAGGGTATTGGCCCAGTTGCCAGTGTTAGGGGCATAAGGTGCCCATCTTGTTAATTTAGCGGTGTAATATGTCTCATTACCCTTGGTGCATTCAAAACAAAAATCCTACTTAGATTTTGTTGGAAAATTTGTCACTATGTTATAAGGTTTGATCACCTGGTTAAATAGGATTACAGGTCATTATGAAACAATACTTAGTTATCTATTTAACCAATGCAATAATAAAAGATTTCAAAGGTAAATACGACTATAAAAAACCTTAGCATTCTTAATGTTAAGACTGTTTTTATGCATCAGTATTTAATAGATTAGCAAATTTATGAATATACCAATCTTATAATTTTGTAATCTTGAACAACTAGTAGAATTAGCATACGCACGACCTGACGAATACAGTTAGAATAAAATTGTGTTTCTGATAACTTGAAGACACAACTACTTTTCCTTAACTTATAATATTAAACTATTCTTATTACCAAAGATTATCTCAGATCATGTAGATTTGATAAAACAAAAATAAAACATTTGAATTAGTTTCTATTTTTCTGACAATTTTAGGAAGATGTAATTTATCTATACGGTTCTTATTTTTTTCTAAACCAATTAAAGCAGAGATCTTTTATTAATTTATTTTTCAATAAAAAAAAAATTCCAACCTAAACTGAAGAACCAGCCAGAAGGGGGACTTGACTATTCAGGACTTCGCCCCACAGACACTCTGTAAACACTTAATTTTATGTTTAGTCATTCTTCAGACCTAAATCTCTAACACAAATGCACATTCTCTGCATTGTTTTAAAAGAAACCTATGATTACCACAGATGGTATCTCGCAGCTCAAAGGCTGTTTTCAGGTCGAGTGGCCCCTGTGATGGTTACTCTGTTCGAAACGTGGGCTAATTTAGCTGGCAGAACTTTTGAAGGTTGAAGGGATTGACGCTCTAGCTCTGTAGGCTTGGGCTTGTTCCCTGAAATCCTTAAAATGGTTAAAGTATTGAAACGGGGGAGAACATAGGACAATTTGAGAAGGAAGCCTGACCCATGTTAGTGAAAACAGGTAAGAGAAGAGAAAATCCCCACAAGAGCCAACTAAGCCAGGGCTAGGATCAGCCTTTCACCTAGCATCCAGTCGGGTGGGGCCACGGAGGCCAGACCTAAGGAAGGAATCAAAATAAGTATAGGAGGGTAACAGTACATTCGGCCAGCCCAGACAGACAGACACAAGACAGACAAGACAAACTACAGATAACACAAAACGCTAGCGCATCAGAAACCAGAACCAGAACATGTACAGGGTCAGAGTCTGACGTCTCAGACCGACCGAACTAGGGAAGTATTGCTGCGTCCAGCCTTCCGCTAGTCAACCAAGGGCCCAATTAGACAGGAACAGAACTGAGGCATCTAGACAGATGTTAATGCAGTCTTATTCACCGGTGAAGCTGCTTTAGGTGGCTCGTGCCCGATTACAGTTAAAGTGAGACTTCTTTTCCTCCTGTCCTCCTGAGCAAGGCTGCTTGGTGTCTGGGGCTGAGAAACATCTCTCAGCGGTCGCCCCCTGGACGAAGCAAGTCCTTACTCAAGTTTTAGGAGATCCGGAACAGAAGTTAAAAAGAGAACAGAAGTTAATCTTTTATAAAGCTAACAGAAACTGGTCATTACAAAGATAAATGTAGGCAGGGAATTTGCTAGTTTTAAACATGGCCTTGCAGATGTTCTTGTTATCTGTGCCCTGGAATGTTGTGCTCTTAGCATATGAGAGAGCTCTTTGTCACAAGTTTCACAGCAGACACTAAGCAGTTAAAAGTTCTAGGAACTAGGCATTCTTGTCCCAATTAAAAATTGCTCAGGTAAAGATTTCTTTTGTCAAGTTTTGGGACATTTAATTAACTTTTACCCTTTCCACATTTTAGTAGGCTGTCACATTCCCATTGGTTTTTAGGCACATATCAAATCTTGGATGTCCTATAAATTGCGGAAACTGAGATACCCCGGTTACTTGAGTGGAAAATACTATTAATTTAACAGCCTGGACTCTCTGTTTAATATACTTTATAAGGCAATCCACTATACATGGCCTAAACAGCAGTCCTAGGAAAGTCAATATTAAAGGTCTTTGTTTTACTAAGGCTAGACTATCTCGAATTATGCCAGAGTGGTTGGTATAAAAACAGCAGTCTTTACTTAAAGTTATACAATCAAAGTAAGATCTATGCTTTATGAACACATTAGTCTTATATGCATGAATTAATACTCAAGATTCTTAGTTCATTTTACAGATTTTGAAACTAAGCTGTTTAAAAGGTAAAATTTGAGACTATGGTTGATGCAGTAAATGAATATTGAAACAAACAAAAACTTTATCTAAATATTTACATTTGAAATAATGTTCTCAACTATTCAATATACTGTTTTTCTAAGTATAATAAGTACAATTACCTATTTATCATTGGCTTTTAACAATATGGTACACTAGTAAACAACACTTTACAGCAATTATCTTATGTGAAATTACAAGTGAAAAACATATTTCTCAATAACAGTGAGTTATTAAATTCCTTTATCCAATAGTTGTTACAAATTTTTTTAAAAAACCTAAACACACAAACCTGATTTCTTTGATAGTAGGCGGGTGCATTGTGCTCTTAAAAGAGCTAAGGGAAGGAAGCTTACCTAGTTTTCACTAATTTCTAATTCGAATTTTGTCAACGTTTTCTTAAAAGTCCTATTTATCCTTTTTTTTTTTTCTGACCTGAATTCTGTGGTCTATAAGCACAATGCAATTTCTACTCTCTTCCTGATACAAATTTGGGGAGCATGGAGGGGGCCTCTGCGGAGGCGCTGAGAGGAGTGGGGGCAAATCGGGGTTGTGGTAGCGTGCTGCCTCATTTTCCAGGACAGTTGTATCTCTAGAATCTAAAGGGTCATTATTTACGGTCTTGGAGAAAATTGGGAAGTTCATTGGGGCCTCTAAAGACGAGGCTTCTTTAGGGAGAGGGGGATAGAGAGAGTCTGAAGGGAGGTAGTCTGTAGGGGCGGCTGGCGGGGCCCCTGTAATGTCTGTAACGACTGAGGGGGACTTGAAAGGGATCCTATCAGAGGAAGCAGAAACCACCGAGGCCGCTCGAGACAGGGGACGGAGACAATACTCCGCAACTGACAAAAGCTGTTGTTTATCCGGGTCATCAGATGCTGCCTCTACAATGTCACGGATAAGCCCCCAATAAGAGAAGACGGCTGCAGGGACACTATCCGGGCCTTCCCGATTTAGTTTATCATTTAAGTCTCTACCGACCTCTTGCCATTTTTTCCTGTGTATTTCTGGCCCATTTACAATAAACCAAGGACAGACGTTATCAATAAACATAAAGAATTTTATCAGGTCTTTCTTTTTGACTCTAACCCCTCTTTCCCTGAGGGATGCCTTGAGGTCCTTAATAAAGAGCGCCTCCTTAGAGAGTCCGCTGCCCATTTTTATTTTCTAATATTAGGATGTTAAGTAGCAGAATGAATTACAATTTTTTAAGGTCTTAATTGAAGAACTAACATAAAACAAAGACAAAACGAAAACAAGGATGGCCTTGGGCACCACCCGACTATCCGCGGCAATTCATGAGGTCTCTTTCAACGACCCGAATATCCGCGACAACTCACCGGTCTCTTTCAACGACCGATTTGCTCAGGTCTCTTTCAACGACCGAGACTTTCTTTTATGTTACTCAACTCCTTTTTCCCTGAACTTCCCCTACCGGGGGGGTCTCTTTCAACGACCGAAAAACGTCCCCGTTTCTTAGATGGGCGAAACTCACCGAGGACGTTCGACTTCCATGAGCGGTGAAAGCAGTCCTCACTTCTTTGGGTGCCTGGCCAGGCCTTCTTCAATTACGTCATCCCAGGCTGAGGCCCGGGACCTCCCGTCCGGCAAGGACCCGTGTTTCGAGCCCCACATTGGGCGCCACTTGTCCCGACCCGCGGGACCTAGTTATTCGCGGGCTCGAAGAGGGTCCAGCCTGAAAGAGAAACGGGCGAGAAAAAGGAGCGGAGGCAAGACAGTATTCTGATCAAGCCTCAAATTTTTTATTTCAGAGCGGGTATATTTATACAGAAGAACAAAGGGAAGCAGGACTGACTAGGCAGGGGGATACTTGTTACAATTTCATTGGTCCTTGTTTGATGGGGTGAGGGGGTACAAAGGTTAGAAGTGAAAAGAGGAACAAGGAGGAGAGGGGCTCCTTGGGCAGGTCCACAGCCATTCAGTAGGTCCTTCCCTATCCGGCGGGTATGTTAATACATTCTGTGGTTAACTATTCCCTGGAGCATTATCTGCTCCTGCATTCTTTAGATTGTTAACGGCCAGGTTCTATGCCGGGGGGCTGGGCGGTCAGGATGAGGTTCTTTTGGCTCCCAACACTAGGACTCACCAGTAGTCTTGATAAAGTACATGAAAATTGAGCTGAAGTATAAAGAGATTGGAGGATTTTAGGATTGATCCAGGAGGCACTGTAAAAATTTTAAAGTTGGGGACCTCACATGTGAAGGTGCAGAGATAGCATTGATAATGGGAAGTTTAGATGATGGTGGTATACTGATATGGTATGGGAGAATTGGAGTGTGGAACTGTAATATTATTGGAAACTTGTTATATTAACAGGATGAACACCCTTACAAAATAATATATATGAACACAGAGTAGAAATATATAACACAAAGCTTTTTATCTTGTTCTGACTTTGTCTTGTATAAATATCTAATGTTAACATATTATCATCACTCGATTAAAAGACTAACAGTTTATTTAGTTAGTTAGGAGTCCAAATCTAGTTAATGCTAAAATGTAGAAAGTAATATAAACTATAATGGAACTATAAAATATTTCTGTTTTATTGACTTAAGTGGCTGGTTTGGGAGCTAAAAAAATACTTTTTCTCTCACCTTCTAGGTTCTTCTGGCTGGGCTAATAATCCAATTAAGAGAAAAAAATTGAAAGAAGACAATCAGTTTAATAATGCATGTGCATGGGGAATTCACAGAAGCATGAAAATTTCAACAACAGTGAGGTGAATTTGGATATATAGGTTATTTTGGACAAAAGAGAAAGGGGGGTGGTGCAGGACTGATTTCAAAACTGATTGCACAAGTGAGAATGAAATGATTTGCAGGTAATTGAGAGGAAGAGTGAAACACACAAGGCAGGTAAACTTTTGCTAGGCAACTCAGAAACAATGAGACAGGGATGGGAGTGGGGGCCTGGGGGATTAGGATTTAGTCAACAGTCTACTTGGAGTCTTCTTTCTAATGCTAGGATTATATTAAGATTCACTTCCAGAGAAAGGAGATGAGGGTAAAAGGTTCTTTCTGAGTCTTTTCTTATCAACTAGCTTAAAAACCAATATGCCAAAAGGCAAAATTTTTGGTCCTCTTCGGTGGCTATAAGTAAGCTATCTAATATTCAGTTATCCAGCTTTTTTGATAACAAAACAATCTTTAAATGCATAGCAGATACCAACACTGTCTTGCAATACATTAGAAGACTATGGCAGCTATCTGGTGCAATCTTAGATTTATAACACTTCAGAGAATAAATGCATTGAACTTTCAATATATTATTTCTACAGTATGTCTAAAGTTACTACTGAACACTTAATGATGAAAAGATAATCAACATAGATTTACGTTTTATTGTGAAAGTTTTTAACACAAATCTCAGTACATTTTATATTGTTAGGTCTGCTAGGGAAGGGCCAGCCAGATGCCTGCCTGGAGATTCCCCAGCTTGATACCCAGAATCCAGACATAAATAGGGCCCACCCTAAAGCCCTAGGGGCCACCACCCTAATCCGGAGGCTCAATTAGCATTCAATTAATGATTAACATTCCCCACCCTATACCCCTACCCCCACATAATCCCATAAAAGTTGCACCCTCCCACCCCAAGGCTTGACTTCTCTGACGCCCCTCCTCTCAGGACCAGAGAACCTCTCCCGGGAACCCTCTCCCAATAAATGCTTACTTTTAAAACTTCTCTTACATATATTATTGTGGCCACCAGCCCCTGAAAGACACATAGACCACCAGAACTCTCAATGAGTTATAGGAATCACTCTTTATTCAGCCAGCTGGGTCTGCCAGGGGTACACAGACCCCAAATTAAGCAGGCCCAAAATGTAGAGGTACAGGGTTTTTAAGCCCCAAATCCCATTCTTCATTCTGTCTGAACACAAAGGTCTATTTTTCTTCTATTCATTACCTATCAACCCATTGGTCAGGTGAGCAAGCCGGGGTACAGAAGCAGAAAACTTGTTAGAATGTTATGTTTCCATAGTTAGTAGCCTATGTTCCTATGGCAATAGCCAAACAGTAATTTCTAGCAAGTAATTAATTTTTAAACAGTAATTCTCCCGCTAACACAATATGTGGCCCATGAATGACTTAGAAGATATAAGAAAGAGGAATGAGAGGAGATATATCACTTGGCCAGTGTAAATTGAGGCAAAATAATAGTTGATATCTTCTTAAATTCCTGAATGCACTTTTCTGAATTTATTGTGATCTTGACTCAAATGCTTATCAATCTTCAAGAATATCAATTCCTTGGAATTCTCTGTGCTGCCCTCATTGACTTTCAACTCGTATATTTTATTTCCTTCTGCAAATACATTTGTTAATCTTTCTGATCAAGCCTCTAATTTCTTAGAACATATAGAAATCTAGTTTTGTCTCATCTAAAGCAGCAGTTGAGAAGCTACTCTGTAAAATCACTGCAATAAGTGCTTTACACATTATGGAATTTATCTTCTTTGTGTACAGTCTGTTGTTGGGAGCCAAAAGACCCTCATCCTGACCGCCCAGCCCCCCGGCATAGAACCTGGCCGTTAACAATCTAAAGAATGCAGGAGCAGATAATGCTCTAGGGAATAGTTAACCACAGAATGTATTAACATACCCGCCGGATAAGGAAGGACCTACTGAATGGCTGTGGACCTGCCCAAGGAGCCCCTCTCCTCCTTGTTCCTCTTTTCACTTCTAACCTTTGTACCCCCTAACCCCATCAACCAAGGACCAATGAAATTGTAACAAGTATCCCCCTGCCTAGTCAGTTCTGCCCCCCTTTGTTCTTCTGTATAAATATACCCGCTCTGAAATAAAAAATTTGAGGCTTGATCAGAATACTGTCTTGCCTCCGCTCCTTTTTCTCACCCGTTTCTCTTTCAGGCTGGACCCTCTTCGAGCCCGCGAATAACTAGGTCCCGCTGGTCGGGACAAGTGGCGCCCAACGTGGGGCTCGAAGCTCGGGTCCTTGCCGGACGGGAGGTCCCGGGCCTCAGCCCGGGACGTCGGAATTGTAGAAGGCCTGGCCAGGCACCCAAATAACTGAGGACTGCTTTCACCGCTCATGGAAGTCGAACGTCCTCGGTGAGTTTCGCCCGTCTAAGAAACGGGACGTTTTTCGGTCGTTGAAAGAGACCCCCGGTAGGGAAGTTCAGGGTAAAAGGAGTTGAGTAACATAAAAGAAAGTCTCGGTCGTTGAAAGAGACCTGAGCAAATCGGTCGTTGAAAGAGACCGGTGAGTTGTCGCGGATATTCGGGTCGTTGAAAGAGACCTCATGAATTGCCGCGGATAGTCGGGTGGTGCCCAAGGCCATCCTTGTTTTCGTTTTGTCTTTGTTTTATGTTAGTTCTTCAATTAAGACCCTAAAAAATTGTAATTCATTCTGCTACTTAACATCCTAATATTAGAAAATAAAAATGGGCAGCGGACTCTCTAAGGAGGCGCTCTTTATTAAGGACCTCAAGGCATCCCTCAGGGAAAGAGGGGTTAGAGTCAAAAAGACCTGATAAAATTCTTTATGTTTATTGATAACGTCTGTCCTTGGTTTATTGTAAATGGGCCAGAAATACACAGGAAAAAATGGCAAGAGGTCGGTAGAGACTTAAATGATAAACTAAATCGGGAAGGCCCGGATAGTGTCCCTGCAGCCGTCTTCTCTTATTGGGGGCTCGTCCGGGATATTGTAGAGGCAGCATCTGATGACCCGGATAAACAACAGCTTTTGTCAGTTGCGGAGTATTGTCTCCGTCCCCTGTCTCGAGCGGCCTCGGTGGTTTCTGTTTCCTCTGATAGGATCCCTTCCAAGTCTCCCTCAGAGTTTATAGACATTACAGGGGCTCCGCCAGCCGCCCCTACAGACTACCTCCCTTCAAACTCTCTCTATCCCCCTCTCCCTAAAGAAGCCTCGTCTTTAGAGGCCCCAATGAACTTCCCAATTTTCTCCAAGACCGTAAATAATGACCCTTTAGATTCTAGAGATACAACTGTCTTGGAAAATGAGGCAGCACGCTACTATAACCCCGATTTGCCCCTGCTCCTCTCAGCGCCCCCGCAGAGGCCCCCTCTCTATGCTCCCCAAATTTGTACCAGGAATAGAGTAGAAATTGCATTGTGCTTATAGACCTCAAAATTCAGTTAAAAAAAAAAAAAGGATAATAGGACTTTTAAGGAAACGTTGACTAAATTCGAATTAGAAATTAGTGAAAACTAGGTAAGCTTCCTTCCCTTAGCTCTTTTAAGAGCACAATGCACCCGCCTACTATCAAAGAAATCAGGTTTGTGTGTTTAGGCTTTTTAAAAAATTTTGTAACAACTATTGGATAAAGGAATTTAATAACTCACTGTTATTGAGAAATTTGTTTTTCACTTGTAATTTCACATAAGATAATTGCTGTAAAGTGTTGTTTACTAGTGTACCATATTGTTAAAAGCCAATGATAAATAGGTAATTGTACTTATTATACTTAGAAAAACAGTATATTGAATAGTTGAGAACATTTTTTCAAATGTAAATATTTAGATAAAGTTTTTGTTTCAATATTCATTTACTGCATCAACCATAGTCTCAAATTTTACCTTTTAAACAGCTTAGTTGCAAAATCTGTAAAATGAACTAAGAATCTTGAGTATTAATTCATGCATATAAGACTAATGTGTCCATAAAGCATAGATCTTACTTTGATTGTATAACTTTAAGTAAAGACTGCTGTTTTTATACCAACCACTCTGGCATAATTCGAGATAGTCTAGCCTTAGTAAAACAAAGACCTTTAATATTGACTTTCCTAGGACTGCTGTTTAGGCCATGTATAGTGGATTGCCTTATAAAGTACATTGACAGAGAGTCCAGGCTGTTAAATTAATAATATTTTCTACTCAAGTAACGGGTATCTCAGTTTCCGCAATTTACAGGACATCAAAGATTTGATATGTGCCTAAAAACCAATGGGAATGTGACAGCCTACTAAAATGTGGAAAAGGTAAAAGTTAATTAAAAGTCTCAAAACTAGACAAAAGAAATCTTTACCTTAGCAATTTTTAATTGGGACAAGAATGCCTAGTTCTTAGAACTTTTAACTGCTTAATGTCTGCTGTGAAACTTGTGACAATGAGCTCTCTCATATGCTAAGAGCGCAACATTCCAGGGCACAGATAAGGAGAACATCTGCGAGGCCATGTTTAAAACTAACAAATTCCCTGGCTACATTTATCTTTGTAATGACCAGTTTCTGCTAGCTTTGTAAAAGATTAACTTCTGTTCTCTTTTTAACTTCTGTTCCGGATCTCCCAAAACTTGAAACACCCTGCCACCTTGAGTAAGGACTTGCTTCGTTCAGGGGGCAGCCGCTGAGATGTTTCTCAGCCTTGGACGCCAAGCAGCCTTGCTCAGGAGGGCAGGAGGAGAAGAAGTTTCACTTTAACTGTAATTGGGCACGAGCAACCTAAAGCAGCCTCACCGGTGAATAAGACTGCATTAGCATCTATCTAGATGCCTCAGTTCTGTTCCTGTCTGATTGGGCCCTTGGATAACTAGCGGAAGGCTGGACGCAGCGATACTTCCCTAGTTCGGTCGGTCTGAGACGTCAGACTCTGACCCTGTACATGTTCTGGTTCTGGTTTCTGATGCGCTAGCGTTTTGTGTTATCTGTAGTTTGTCTTGTCTGTCTTGTGTCTGTCTGTCTGGGCTGGCCGAATGTATTGTTACCCTCCTATACTTATTTTGATTCCTTCCTTAGGTCTGGCCTCTGTGGCCCCGCCCGACTGGATGCTTAGGTGAAAGGCTGATCCTAGCCCTGGCTTAGTTGGCTCTTGTGGGGATTTTCTCTTCTCTTACCTGTTTTCACTAACATGGGTCAGGCTTCCTTCTCAAATCGTCCTATGTTCTCCCCCGTTTCAATACTTTAACCATTTTAAGGATTTCAGGGAACAAGCCCAAGCCTACGGAGCTAGAGTGTCAATCCCTTCAACCTTCAAAGGTTCTGCCAGCTAAATTAGCCCACGTTTCGAACAGAGTAACCATCAGAGGGGCCACTGGACCTGAAAACAGCCTTTGAGCTGCGAGATATCATCTGTGGTAATCATAGGTTTCTTTTAAAACAATGCAGAGAATGTGCATTTGTGTTAGAGATTTAGGTCTGAAGAATGACTAAACATAAAATTAAGTGTTTACAGAGTGTCTGTGGGGCGAAGTCCTGAATAGTCAAGTCCCCCTTCTGGCTGGTTCTTCAGTTTAGGTTGGAAGTTATTTTTTATTGAAAAATAAATTAATAAAAGATCTCTGCTTTAATTGGTTTAGAAAAAAAAAAATAAGAACCGTATAGATAAATTACATCTTCCTAAAATTGTCAGAAAAATAGAATCTAATTCAAATGTTTTGTTTTTGTTTTATCAAATCTACATGATCTGACATAATCTTTGGTAATAAGAATAGTTTAATATTATAAGTTAAGGAAAAGTAGTTGTGTCTTCAAGTTATCAGAAACACAATTTTATTCTACCTGTATTCGTCAGGTCGTATGTATGCTAATTCTACTAGTTGTTCAAGATTACAAAATTATAAGATTGGTATATTTATAAATTTGCTAATCTATTAAATACTGATACTTAAAAACAGTCTTAACATTAAGAATGCTAAGGTTTTTTATAGTCGTATTTACCTTTGAAATCTTTTATTATTGCATTGGTTAAATAGATAACTAAGTATTGTTTCATAATGACCTGTAATCCCATTTAACCAGGTGATCAAACCTTATAACATAGTGACAAATTTTCCAACAAAATCTAAGTAGGATTTTTGTTTTGAATGCACCAAGGGTAATGAGACATATTACACCGCTAAATTAACAAGATGGGCACCTTATGCCCCTAACACTGGCAACTGGGCCAATACCCTGTCAGCTATAGGCCCTGGAAGCTTCCCAATAGCCCCTTGTGGTGCATCTAAAGATGTTAGAAAAACAATTTGCTGGCCAACCGATCCTCTGCCTTATGTGTCAGACG
The DNA here is from genome assembly GCA_030015415.1 of Cynopterus sphinx. NCBI lineage: Eukaryota > Metazoa > Chordata > Mammalia > Chiroptera > Pteropodidae > Cynopterus > Cynopterus sphinx. The sequence goes on along the minus strand of CM057388.1, from coordinate 51,147,861 downwards.
GTTATGGTCCTGCTGATGCTCTTCATTATATAAAATTACAACAAAAATTTGAGGAATTCCAAAAGGCTTTACGCCCCCCCCCCTTCTTATCATCTAGCTATTCCTAGATCCCGAGGAAGTATTGACATTGACACCCAAACCAATAGTATCCTGGAAACTACTCTATGGGCCTTAAATAATTCTAATCCTCAACTTGCTCAAGATTGCTGGCTATGCATGACTATAGGCATCCCTATGCCCACTGCTATCCCAGTCTTAAACTCATCTATTGACCATAACCTTAATTGCAGTCTCAGCCCTCCTTTTAGGGTTCAGCCTGTAGGTTTCAACTCCTCCTCCACTTGCTGCCAAAGTCCATTTCAAAATACCTCCTTTGACATTGATGTAGGATTTGTCACCTTCGCCAATTGCTCCAATATTGTTAATTATAATGAGCCCCTATGTCCAGCCCCTGGACAGGTATTTTTATGTGGAAATAATCTCGCTTATACTGCCCTGCCACAAAATTGGACTGGACTCTGTATATTAGCTAATATCTTTCCAGACATCTCCATCATACTGGGAGACAAACCGGTCCCCCTCCCTAGCCTAGATTACATAGCAGGACGACACAAACGAGCCATCCAAGCCATCCCCCTCCTTGTCAGTTTAGGTATCGCTGGGGCACTCACCTCAGGTTCAGCTGGAGTTGGCGTTGCAGTCCACTCCTACAACAAATTGTCCCATCAATTAATTAATGACGTTCAAGCCCTTTCAGGAACCATAAGCGACATACAAGATCAAATTGATTCCCTTGCTGAAGTAGTGTTACAGAACCACAGAGGCTTAGACCTTCTTACAGCAGAGCAGGGAGGGATTTGTTTGGCTTTACAGGAAAGCTGCTGCTTCTACGCCAACAGATCTGGGATCGTACAAGATAAGATCAAGAAACTTCAAGAAGACCTGGTCAAAAGACGCAGAGAGCTCCAAGAGAACCCCTTTCTAACTGGGTTGAATGGGCTCCTTCCTTACCTCCTTCCCATCCTCGGCCCCCTTTCTTGTGTTCTTTTACTTATAACCTTTGGGCCCTGGGCTTTCCGGCGCATAACTGACCTTATTAAGCAACAGGTAGATGCCTTGCTGACCAAACCTGTCCACATTCACTATCACCGTTTGGCTACCCAGAGCGATGACACCACCGACTATAATAATGAAAACCCCGAAGACCCAAGATCCCCACTGGCCCCTATCTCATCTTTAAATTTACATCGGCTTCTTTAAAATCCCTTTCAGGTTATATACAAAACCCTAACCACTGGTTCCACTGTAAAAGGAGAAATATAACTTTGCCTGGCTCCCTCCCTACGGGGACGACATATAGAACAGAGGTATGTCTACCCACGACCATCGAAAACTCGAGGGGGGGTATGGGCACCGAGATGGGTGCAAGAGCAAAGCATCTGCAAGGGAAGGTCACAATAAAGAGACCCCCTCTGTATTTCCCTGAGAACACACCTGGTTTGCATAGAGGTTGGTATCCAAAAACTATTTCAAAACGGCTCTGCCTCTCCTCCCCAAAAGATACCAAGAGCCAAATACTAGGCGGGCCCACATAGCCCGCGGGAGGAACCAGGTCAATGTTCCCCCACTCGGTTAAGGCCCACCTTTTCTAAAACAGAAAGGGAGGATATGTTGGGAGCCAAAAGACCCTCATCCTGACCGCCCAGCCCCCCGGCATAGAACCTGGCCGTTAACAATCTAAAGAATGCAGGAGCAGATAATGCTCCAGGGAATAGTTAACCACAGAATGTATTAACATACCCGCCGGATAAGGAAGGACCTACTGAATGGCTGTGGACCTGCCCAAGGAGCCCCTCTCCTCCTTGTTCCTCTTTTCACTTCTAACCTTTGTACCCCCTAACCCCATCAACCAAGGACCAATGAAATTGTAACAAGTATCCTCCTGCCTAGTCAGTTCTGCCCCCCTTTGTTCTTCTGTATAAATATACCCGCTCTGAAATAAAAAATTTGAGGCTTGATCAGAATACTGTCTTGCCTCCGCTCCTTTTTCTCGCCCGTTTCTCTTTCAGGCTGGACCCTCTTCGAGCCCGCGAATAACTAGGTCCCGCGGGTCGGGACAGTCTGTGTCGATTATGCAAAGCTCAACTCATTCTATTTCTTCATATATTCCTCTACTTTGGAGGTTAGTGCCTGTCTCCACTTCCTCCCTCTGAGTCTACAAGAGAGAGGGATCCCTTGGGTCCCTCCCCGCTTTGTTTGCTTCCTTTAACTCTTGGCAGCTCCATTACTGTCTCTGACAGCTGTTGGGGAAATCTACTTTTTAACCTTCCCTGACAGGCCCTGAGATAATTTTGGGAAGCTTTACTAATTTGCCCTTCTAACCCCTTAGTGCTTTCTTTTTTTTGCAGATTATTTGCTGTGCTTTTCACAACCAGGAATGTACTTCAGATGAACCACTGTAGTTTACAGTTGCTGCAGCCTTTCTCATGCTAAAGTTCCAAACAAGTTTAACAGCTGCTCAGGAGGCTGGCAAAAAGCCTTGATTGCTAATTCTGTGCTTAACTGCTTTTCACAATGGGAGATTCTATAATATTTGATATAGTCTTTAAAGCAAAAGATTTCTACCTTATATTATTACTGCTTATGTCATACTCTTTCCCAGCTTTAAAAAGATTCCATGTCTGTACTTTCCTAAACGGGCTTGATTTTATTTAAAGCTCTATAGAGAAGTTGGAGATTCCAAAGGTAATAAGGAAGTTATGATGGAGAAACAGGTAAGAGTGGCATCAATAGGGTCAAGTGAGTTGATACATAAATAAACTGCACCTTCTGGAATCATTATCTCTATAAAAGTGAAAGTTTGTACTCTTGGCTTTAATTTGTATAAGTAGGTGGAAATAAGGCTGCTTGGTTAAAGTGTCAGCAGATTCAGATGTTCTTAGTGTGTTTCCAGTGACCCAGGGTCAGGAGGGGTCCTCAGAAGCCTGGGGTGAGGTGATGATGTGCCAGAATCTCACAAATAAATTCACACTGAAGTGAGTTCACTGCTAGATAATGGAGAGTGCACTGTATGTGTGACAAGAAGGGGAATGCCAGGTTAATGAGGAAATCACGAAAACAGAATCTGAACTATAATTGCTAAAGGTTGCTTTACAAGTCATTTGACCTGCTAGCATCTCCAAATTATTTCTCAATTATCAAACAAAAAAAATTTAACATTCTAACAAAACAGCTGTATTTTACTGTTTTATAACTCATGAACTGTGAACTACGTTTTATTGGTGGATTTCTTATTATAGGTGTTTAGATGATAAGTAATAACACATTAATAAATTAAACAATTTATTAAAAACACATGTAATTTCATTGTATTTTTGTTTGCACCAGTTATATTCCTGATTTTTAAATATATTCCAATATGTTAGGTCGGGGTGGGCGAGGGAGGGCCAGCCAGATGCCTGCCTGGAGACTCCCCAGCTAAATACCCAGAATCCAGACCTGAATAGGGATCACCTTATAGTCCTAAACATCACCACCCTAATCCAGAGGCTCAATTAGCATTTGATTAACGTTCCCCACCCTATACCCCTACCCCCACATAACCCATAAAAGCCATGCCCTCCCACCCCAGGGCATGACTTCTCTGGCCCCTCTCCTCTCTGGATGGGAGAACCTCGCCCAGGAAGCTTCTCCTAATAAATGCTTAAAATGCTTGTTTTTAAAACTTCTGTCGGCGTGTCATGCGTTTACCTTACAACTATTGCCTTAAAATATTTGTGTAATTTGCACTTTTGAGCATGTGACACATAACTGAAAGCAATGAAAATATCCCTTTCCTCAATGAACCTTGACTTGTACTTCCTCTTCCAGCAAAGATTATAGTTCTCTACACATAGAATGGTGTTTTCTGCTTTATGGGTATCTCTGCTTGTGTTATTATCTAAAATGGTCTTTTTTTCTGTTTCTTCCCCTGGCTAATGGGTAATGATTGAGGCTGTTAAAATATGTGTAGGTATGTAGTTGAGATAGGAATAGAATTTGTTAATCTGAAACAGGTACTAAATATAGCCTAAAATTCCAAGGCAGGTTTAGGACTCACGTGATGCAGGAATCTACAGACACATAGCAATTCAGGAAGAGATTACTATAAGTAAGAGAAGCAATTGAAATTATATTCAGTTTACAAGATACTCTTCACTTTATTGAATTTTGCAAATCATTGAATCTGTTTTATTTGTTGGTGATAATTTCATTCTTTTTTAAATTTATTTTCACACCTGCATGGGCCTGTCTCAGCAAGAGCACTTTACTGTATATTAATGATTACTGGTTACTGAATAAATAAGATGGCTCTTTCTACCGGGTAGATGTACATCTTTGGATTTCAGTCAAAACATTTATTTTTAATCAATCTGAAAATTTAAAAAATGAATATAATGCTTCTCAGTTATTTCAGTCATCACTATTTCTTTTCAATTTTCAGCTAAAAGAAGCAGTGTACCTAGCTATCTCTTTTATTCACATTTGCTGCTATGATTTTTCTCAAGATGCCAGTTGTCTGCCATGATAGACACATGGATTATGGTCATAATGTTTTATAATGGAGAAGAATTCTATTTCAGTTTTTTAGAAATGTTAGACCTCATTCTCTTCTAGTATGAGACCTGTTTACGAAGAAATGAAAAAAAAAGGATATTGCATTTAGTTATGATTCATGAATGTCAAAATTTAACTATTTTAGGGCTTTGTGGAAGCGGAAGAGGTAGTGGAAACAGGAAGCCAGGCTGCCTTAAGCACATACATAATAAATATTTAATCAACTACAGACGTAACGGAACCTACAGAGAACATTAGAAAATACTATTGTACATGAAATGTATTAACGTTATTATTGTGAACAGCTGGATGTCTGATAATGAAGGAAGTCATTTTAATTTGATCTAAGCTTCAGCTTTTAATTGAATTTATAAGAACATGGGGGAAAATTAACAGGCAGATTCTGTCAATTCAAAAACAATATTTTGGCTCAGAGTCTAAGCTTCTCTCTAAATTTGGGAAATCTGACTCTGGAAAAAGATGGAGCAAAGAAAAATCATGCTGTAATAACAGAGACAGCAGAGCTATATCTCTGATTTTAAATAAATGTATATTGTCATTGTTTGTCAGGAAAGTAACTATTCCTTTGGACAAAATCATATTTTACAGTGACTAGCAAGTCAGCTCTAATTATTTGATAGTTGATTGAATCAGCTACACGACTTTTTCTTCTGTGAAAATTCACAAATATCATATAGAATAATTTTTTTAAAGACTTTCAAACTGGAGCAGTTTTATGAGGCCAGCGATGAATCTTCTTTGTTAATAGATCCCAGAAGAACTGGGCAAGCAACTTTTTTTTTAAAAAAGTAATGGGACCCTGTGTCTTTTGACTGGGATAGGTGAAGACTTACATGTTCAAAATTGCTGCTTTCTAGAAGAAATATAAAAGATCATCAATTTTATTTTTCCTGAAAAGGGTGCCTTAAGCAATCACATTTGTTTCTCAATAACCTTAATGTATATCTAACCTGTCACTGTTTTTGCATCCTCAGATGCAATGATTTATCATCTTACTCCATCATTCAGTAGAACAACGCAAGGGAAAATGGACTACTCCATGGTGGAAGATATGAATCACATTTTGGAGAAGAGGAGGGTGCCTAAGAATGAAGTATAGTTTTTCTTCCCCCTACAGAGGTGATGGAACTCTTCTGATCCACTTTTTCTTATAAAAGAAAAGATTCTGTTGTTTTCACCCAATTTCCAAGTTGCATCAAGATGAAAATTTACTTTTTCAAAAATTGTTGGGTCAGATTTTCTCAAATAAGGAAAAAGCCAGCGCAAAAGTCATCTACTTCAAGGAACTTTCCCTAATTATCTTTACTTCAATTGATTTCTCCCTTTATTTGTATTCTGTAGCATCTTGTATGTAATTGAATATATTATCAGACTTACTTTTAATTTCTTCTGCATGTGTCTATCTTAGATTTCATTCTAAATAATAAGCTTGTGTAGGGTAAAAATTCTCTCTTCTATAGTTCTGTCTTCTATAGCATCTTCTATAGCACCTAGAAAACTTCTATGTACACTATAGATGCTTGGCAATGATTACTCTAAAATGTTCACAAAAGTCCTTAAGTAACCTCTATATTGGTGAATGGTACTTGAAAAACTAGCATCCAAAAATAAAGTGTGAAAGTCCTTTTTGTTATTTTTCTTTAGTAGAGACAATGTATAGGTGCTCTGTGACTTGGACACTTTGGTATTGTTTATTATGTAAATTAAAGTTTGAAGTGGGTAGATCGATACAAGGAAATAAGAATTCCTTTTTAAATCACTTTGAAAATATATCTCAACGAAAGCTTCAACTCTTAAGAATATTATATCTTAAGGGTTCATATCCAAAATAATCTCTAGCTTAAAAAGTAAGGATCAAACTAGCTCCTGATTGCTTTTTTTTTTTTTTTTTTTTTTTTTTTGGCATAGCTGGTGACGCTACCTGCAGATGTCAATGAAGGGCTATAACAGTTTTTTTGGTTAATTGTGGTTGGTGGTACAGAATAGAGGAGGATACAGAAATATACATCTGTGATGCAAGCTCAAGAATGAAAGGAATTTTGGAAGATACTACCAGCTTCTGATCATCTATGTACATATAGATAACTCACACCCCAGGATGTATTTTAAATTTCATCACTGGCTAGCTTTTTTTTTCTTGTTAACTAATCTCACCTTTTTCTTCTCACAATTTTGTGGTGTTTGGAAACTTTCACTTCATTGGATATCTATATTCAATAATATATAACCAGCAAAGTAAATTTCTGGAGGAAATAACTGCATAGAATGAAAACCAAAACATATAATGAAATGTAGATTCCAGATTGTAGGTGAGTGTGCTCATGTGCTCATGCACAACTGCTTATGTCTTGTGAAAGTTCTTCCTACAATATAGTTTAACAACCTCATTTGCATCTGCCTGAAGTACTCAATTGGGTGAGCTAATTAGTAATATTTTGTGAAGAGTATTGAATGCTGTTCACTGTTACTATAGATATTGGCTAGACAGAATTTGTACCCCATGAGCATTCTGTATTTTCAATCGATTTCATCAATTGCTGAACAACGTGTAGAAAAAAGGTGTTCAGAATTAATGCAGCAATACTGATAGATTGAGAAGACCTGAAAGTGTGTCTTGGTAACTTCTCTGCTTTGGATCCTTTATGGAATACACTTAGTGTAAAATGAAAGATAATCCCGTGTGGATTTGACATGGAATAAGTGGGGAGAGTGATGCTGACTAAAAAAAAAACCCTTTCCACAATACATTTATTAATCTTTTCTAAAGTGTAGTTTTAATGGAATGTACTTATATCATGGATGCTATATAACTAAAATTTTGTTAGGAACTAGGCAATTTAGAATCATTAATTTTGAGTGATTTTTTCTAGCATGTTAACTCTTTGTGTACTTGTCTCCTTACAAGCACTTTGAGGAGAGAGAGCACAACTCCCTTATCTTCTGTATTACCTGTAGGCTATGTAGAGTAGTATGCATGTACTAAGTACTTGATAAATGTTGTTTACATGGATGAATAGCCTGATGAATCTATGTTTTCTTCAGGTACATCAGTGTATATTTCATCGAAGACAGACAGTTGTCTTAAAGAAGTCAGGAGACTGAGGCTTCCATGGCTCACTTTAATATTTGTCATTCTCAATAATTTACTTCCAGTAGCATTTTCTCTTATTCTTTTTTGTTTTTTGGACTTCTTGATTTATATTATGTTTGTACGTCATTATAAAAATTTAAAAATTAGGTCTGTAAAACACAACCTTCAATTTCTCCTTACTTTTTCCAAATTTGGCAAACTAATATTGCATACTTTGCTATCAGAAAGTAGCAATTTTATGTTAAAATAGCATTAGATATTTATATTTATATTTATATTTTCTACTAGGCAATTGTCTTTGAACATTTTAATAGCCTGTGACTCTGTGTAAGAAAGAGTAATGTGTAAGTTAATGAATGAGTGAATCTTAAATCTGACTTGTGAACAGTAGACCAGTGTTCATGGAAGTATCTGACTGACCTTCTACCTTATAAGAATCCAAATGCTCAACAAATGTTTGTAGAAGAAATTTGTATGAATAAAAATAATAAATGCAGCTGTAGTTCTGTTTGGGTGAGAGAGCTCATATTTTACCATCTGAATATATATGCGGAGACATGTAGGACCACTCAGTATAACTCATTCCCACTACTGGAAAACCCAACACAGAGGGTAGATCCTGCTGTCACAAGGTCCATAGCACTAGTTCCTTTATGAAGGGTATGTCACTTATGTACATTTAAGAACATTAACCCCTGAGGTTTGAATAATTTGGGAGAAAGTATCTAACCAACATTGAAAATATAGTTAAACATCTTGGAAGAAAATATTGACATAGTAACATTGTAAAGCTAATCTCCAGGCAAAATAGAAGGATGCAATTTGTTTGTTCTATGGTATACTTATTGGAATGGTTAAATGTCCCATTGAGTTGCCCAAACTATCTGAGAAGTCTTCAGACACGTTGAGTCAGCTTGAAAAATGTGATTATAGTATGCCCTTAGAGATGGAGACAGGATACAGATGCTGAAAATAGATCTGATGAGTGAGTGCAGCAGAATTCCTAGTATGACAAAATCAGGAAGCATAAATTTATTGAGCTGAAAACCATAACAGGAAAGCAAAAGACAATGATAGCACTTGATTCTTAAAGTGGATGCTGTTAAATAAACACACAAAGGTGCCAGAAATTTAAAATGATACTTATTTTTCCTCTTCTTTATTTTTATATACCATGTTGCCTTTTTCATGATCACTTCTAAGAACTACATTCTAACTGTACATTCTGTTGATTAGACTCATGATATACTTCATATTTACCTATTTGGTTAAAAAGAAAGAAAGGAAAAATGGCCGAGGAGCCAAAAAGAAAAGGAACAAGAAGACTTTAAAGTAATTATTTTGAAGATTTCTATTTAGGCTTGAAGAAATGGCATTCAGCATGCTGCTACTGACATGTGGTTCACTCTATGACCCTCAAAACCAAACAGTATAAATATAAGTTTGCCAGAATCTAAGACTTTCATATTAAAGTCATTCTTTTTTTCCTTTGGCACTGTGTAGCTGCTTTATTGTACAACAATGAGAACACATTGCCTGCCGGCCTTTCTCTCTCTCTCTCTCTCTCACTCAAGAGCAAGCTTTAGAGTTGAAAATTTCTCATCAAATAAAGTGGTACAGTAGTACTTACGACTAATTTTTATGTTTTTATCATGACCTGGGTCACAGAAGAATGCTAGCTTTGAATCCTGGAGAAAATGGCTTCTTTAATTCTTTTTAATGTTTGGAAGATACCACATACATCTTTTACATAGTACTTAAAGATGTTTAATTTTAGTTCTTTATATGCCCTCTATTATTAATGTTCCCAGCAGTGACACTTATGAAAAAAAAAACTTGCTTTTTAAGCATGTGATTGGGCACTTTTACATTTTAAAGAATAACCTTGCAAAGCATTATGTTTCTGCTTTAGGTCTTCTTAAGTCATCTATATAGAGGGTGCTATGCAGGAAGAGGTGATTCTGACATGTTACATGTAGATATTCAGGTTATATTTTAATTGCTGTAAGATTACACTTCAATTTTTTCCTACAGTTTTCCCTACAGTAACTACCTAGTCTTTCTGCCTCAGTGTTTCACGAACTTTTGATTCTTCTTCAAATCATGACCAGATACATCTTCAAATTCCTTAAAAGGATAATATTACTCTCCTTAAAAATCTTCAGCATCTCCTCATTGTTTGCTGAATCTCTTTAGTCTGGCATACAAGGCGCTCCGTGATTCAGCTACAATTTATCTTTCTAGCTTTTTCTGTCACTAACAACTCTCTTGTGTGGACCTACATTTCAAGCAAACACACCTTATACATAACACACATATACACAAACACACATACTTCCTGTCTGTACTTTCCCACTGCCACTGCTTTTGCTTTTATCATATTCTATACCGGGACCATCTAATCCCTCATTCCTACCTACATTTTGAGTCCCAATTTAAATGTTTCACTTTTAACAGTCTTACTTTTCCTATCATAGTTTTTATATCTTACTTTCTCTCATGATAGATCTTACTTTACCTCATAATAGATCTTTAATTGCAGGAACCTACCTTACAATCCCATAGCACTGTAGCAGCCTTCCTTGTACATGACAATTACTAATGATCCTTTGTGGAATGATGGGAATGAACTCTATTTTCTACCACTGGATCTCTGAATCTTCCTGTCTTAATTATATTTAGGTATTGACCCTTTTCTGGTTAAGGGAAGTAATGTCCTGAAAGAGCTTAGCTTTTTTCTTTAGGACTTAGCTTTCCTCCAAACCCTCTCTTAGTATAAGTGCTGCCATTTTAAAAATAATGCCTTCAGCCCTCTTAAGCTGCTGTAACTGCTTGCTGACCCTTAGTTAAAAAAAAAAAAAGGACCCGTGGACATATGTCTAGCCCCTACCCAGCCTCACACCATCCTAGATGCAGCCAATAGACCCCTACCCAGCCTTGCACCACCATAGATACAACCAATCAGGTAGGGACAAGTCCAGAATTTCTCCTTTCCCCACGTTTATTCTATATAACTATGCACTTCCCCAGAGTTCGGGGCTCCAGTTCCAACACTGCTGCATCAGTGACGGTCGAGAGTCCGGTCGAGAGTCCGGACTCGAGTCTGAATAAAGACCCTTATGTGTTTGCATCGGTGTTGGCTCCTTGGTGGTCTTATGGGATTCACAACTCTGGGCACAGCAGTCCTAGCAACCTTATTTACCATAATGTAGGAGAACCTGGTGACATAGATGATATGCTGTTCCTTATCAGAGATACAATGTTTATTATGTATGGAAACATCAGGTTTATCAATGGAAAAAAATAATTAGCAACAATGTGTTAAATAAGACTTCAAATCAATAGTTAGCTGGCAGAGTACAGCAGAATGTAGTCCTCTCTGACATTTCAAGAAATGACTAAACCATCACTTTAGCCCATAGAATGCGGGATTCTGTCTGAAACAAAGCCTTAGATACATTAAAGTAACAACACTGACAGATATGTGTTTTGAGCTTCAAGCAGAATTTGTGTAACTCCTAGAACTCAAGCTTCAGGTGCCAAAAATTCTCAGAGTAATCTTTACAATTGCCTGAGGGTTTAAGCCATCTTCCCCTCCCCACACTCCCAATAAAAGGTCCTATTTAGCATTTCTTGATTCGTCATTTAAAAAAAAGCAAATGCCCTGGCCACTGGCATAAAGGCTTAAGAGTTCCCTTTCCTATGTATTTGTTGAGTTAAATTGGCAAGCTACTTCCAGAGGGAAATTCATGTCCGTTAGTACCACAGGTGTGAATTGTGCAATCTCTCTGGAAAATGTCTAGGATGTCACTGTTTTGAAGGCTCAATTCCCCTTGAAAAATACATACATACATACATACATACATACATACATACATACATACATAGATGTATTCGGTGCTATTGTCACACTGCACTAAAAGCTTCTTGACAAATAAACACAAGTGACAATAGCTTAATTCTTTTGGCATTCTTTAAAAGAAAGCTGTGTTCCTCTCTATAGAAAACTTTGTGAAGCTGGTCATTAACGGGTTCCTTAGAAGCCTGGGGGGGGAGTGGGGGAGGAGCAGCCAATTTATCTGATTTTGTGGGTGGTCTGAAAGCAATATCTATCACCCATTGACCCCAGGCTTGACACAGCTGATTTGGCTGATGAGTGGAGTGTTGCATGTTTTTTTTCATTACTTCATACAAAATCCTCTTAAAGCTGTGCCAAATTATCTGATATTTTTTAAAAAATTTCTTGTATCCAATGGTTTCTATTGAAGAATGGCAAACTAGGTACAAAGGAATTCAACCACATTAAGTCCTTAGGCAATTTTGGGGAACTAAAAAGCTAGAAGATTATTCTAGAAACCTGAATAATGCTAAGTATCTTGTAAAATGTACCACCCATTTTTCATTCTGTAAACTGGCATAGTCTTAATGAACTGGTGTAGTATTTAACAAAAGAAAGCAAACAAATCAATAACCTAGTTGCTTTTCTCACAGTATGTTTTGCTCACATGGATCAGTCAGAATTTGGGAAACATGCATGAAACAAGTTCAAAGCTTTTGAATATAGAATTTCTCAAAATGTTTATTTTGTTCCCATATGCATTGTAAATCTCTTAAGGGAAAGCTAGAGCATGTTTTATAATTGCATTTGACCATGAGAACCATTCCATAAATTACCCCGTGAGACAGGGCTGTCTGTTCTTTGATGAATGTGGATGTAGACTGAATACTTGTTAACAACAAAGTCTGTCAGCAGCATTACTATTAAAGAACAGTTTAAATAGTGAACTAGCTTTGTTTTCTTTAGTGCCTAGAACTAGCTCTACTTATTCTAACATTCTGTCCTTGGCTTATGTAACAGTACAACTAGCATAATCCTGCATATTTTTTGTTTTAGGTCACTCTTAAGTTAGTGTGCTTATGTTGAGATAAATAGTACAAAATAACACTGCCAAAATGGAACATTTTTTTCTTGAGTTTTCTTTGAGAGTCTTCACACAACTAAGATTAAGGAGGACTAAAATATCATTTCTGAAAAAAAAGTTGAGCCTCTATTAGTTTGGTAGGCATCATAATTAGAGAGCCTTTCACTCTGGATGGAGTACTAATATTGGGTATGATAAAAATGGCTCCTTTCTGGTTTATTTTTTAATTTGGTATCTATTGCATGCTTACTATATTCCTAGTACTCTTTTAGGTATTTGAGATACAGTTATCAAAAATCTCAAATCTCATGGAGTTTACATTCTGTGGGAGAAGGAGATAGGCAAGTAAATCGTTCATAAATAAATGATATGTTTCTAGATCGGATAATTGATATGAAAGAATTAAAACAAGGTGATAAGCTAAAGAATGACAGAGAAGGGGCAGGAAGTTCTTTATATTAAAGAATTTGGTATAAATTTCTCAGACTAAAGTACAAGAAGAGACTATTAGGTTCTATTAGTATCTTTCATTGTCAAAAATATGAAAACAGCAACACATCAAAAACAAAGTAATTTTTTTTGCCCCACTCTTTTCTGTTTCCTAGCTTCTATGGTTGTTTGGTTTTGTTTTAAACTGCTTTTCTCATTTTATCTGTAGTGAAATTTTGCCAAAGGAATGTAGAAAAGTTGCTTTTCTGAATACTCTTAAGAAAATTAGCTGTCACCCCTGTCCTCTAAGTCGAAGGCCATATTACAGAACCTCAACAATATTAAACATAAATTCTGCATTTTGACATATAAATCTGAAGGCAATTGTTTTTATTCTGTCTATACCTTCTGTTCTGTGTTTGTAAAAGTGTGATGTATAATTTAAGTTTCTAATCTCGAATGTGTTTGCTCTATAACAAAGTTCTGTAAGTGAAATGTACTACCTCAGCTTGATTTTCTTTATAAATATACTAACTACTCTTGTCATTTTTCCTTTACTATAGTGAGCAAATAAAATAAATGATTAATTCTGATTTTAAATAAAGTCTTAATTGGCATGATTTTGTTTTCATTCGGCTCATTCAAGCTACTTTTTCAGGGGCTCTCTTAGAGAATTAATAAGAGATTCTAATGAAATACCATATTTTGTAAATTAGGTGTGATTTTAAAATACATTTCCCATTTATTATCAAGTCCCCTGAACAACTTATATATGAAGAAAAGAGAAGTGTCTTAAAAATATTTTGGATGTTTTCAACATAAAATTAATTTCATCTTTGGCTATCTCTCATATGTAGTGTTTATGAGAAAGAAAAATGTTCCCTTAAAAATTTCTAAACAGCTCTTTTTGAAATTAAAATGTAGTTGAGAAAGAGAATGCTTGTAGATCTTTTTTTTTAAGTATTTTTGAGGTTAGAGTGTGTGTTGAGAAATAATGCTCACACTTTTAGTGAGGGTCTATGGAGAAAGTATTTTACTAAATTATCAGCTTCCCTTTTCCCCCCTTCTTTGCTTTCAGTAAAATTTCAGCTTTCACAAAGAATACCTTAATAATAAATGTTAGTCATTTTTCTCTAATGACAATACTGGGTTTTCTGCCGCAATAAGATAAAACATTTCTAAACTGTTATAGTTCCTGAAAAGTGTGTCACAGGCATGTGCACTACAGCAAAGAAATTCTGTATTGTACAATTACTTTTAATTCAGAGCTGCTTAGATTTTTCAGGTAAATTAGTACTTCCCCAGCACAGCATTTTAGCAGAATTACTACAATTTGAAAAGTTACTGGGAAATGTTTTTACCTTTATTGTAGGTGATTAACAACAGATCACATCAGGTTGAGAGGTTCACTTCTTTACCAACAAAAAGGAGTTCTCATGCTAAGATAAAGTGTCTCTCCAGAAAGCTGAGGGAGAGTTGCTCTTTTCATTTTATTTGTTTTTTTCACCCAAAAGTATTTACTCTGTTTCATCAAACAATGCATAGATTCACAAATAGTTATATTGAGAAAGGCACACATATTTTTCTATAACATTTCAGCAGGTGTGCCAGACGCTAGGGTAACCAGATATCCTGATTTGTCAGGGATCGAAGGCTTTTCCTTGAATACAGGACATTCAGTGCCCAAACCAAGAAAGTCTCGGGCAAACCAAGATGGTTGGTGACTTGAGTTCAGAAAAGTCATTCTGATATGACAATGCAAAAGCTTTATACCAAGCAAGAATTCATTCTAGACTTAAAGGGGGGAGATTTAGGAAGACAACTTAATATTTCCAGTACATAATAAAGTAGTGAAAATCATCGAATTCTATCAAGAATAGGCCTAAAAACTAGATCAGAGGTAACAGAAAAAGTATAAGAATAAAAGATTATTAATAATTGTAATTCTAGATTCTATAACTTTATCTGGGTCTCAGCACTCAATGCAAGTGTTAAATAAACAGTATGGTTTGTGTATTGAGTAGAACAATAATGAAAAGGATTATTTAAAATGTACTATTTAGATGCTTGGTGTGCAATAAAATACAACAGATTGAATTATTGTGTAATAGTTACTCCACTGTGTCTCTAGATGTGAGATAGATGGCTGGGATCCAATTAAACATACTGCCATTTTAAGTCTATGGAATAATATTTCTGAGCAAAACAGTGTACATTTGTGTGTGAGTTATAGAATTGAGACCAAGAGTCTTTGAATTTTTGGTTCTTTGATCCAACATAGCTATGTGCTTTCAGCCAAGTTGCTTAAACTTAGTGCCAAAATTTTCTGGTTCTTTGATTTAAGAGAGCGAAAGTTAGCTCACAATTTCTAGGCCAAAATATTTTGGACAGTCTGTAAAAGTACTGATATTTGAAGTAAAGTTAGTATAGAAGTCGTCTTTGGTATTGGAAATGAATTTTATGAATGCATGGTATCGCCACAATCCTTTCCCCATGTTATTTGTCAGAAACCAATATTGTCAGCATCAACTAAAAAGTCCTCTCTCTCACTTTCATTATCTACTCCTAAACTATCTTTTAAGTCTTATTTTTCACTGGGCAGTGTGACATGAAAATCTTCACATGTGTTCTGCAACTAGACTGTTTGGGTTCAAAGCCTTGCTCTACCATTATAAATTCTGTCACCTTTGGTGCATTACTTAATTTCTCTGTGCCTTAGTTTCCTCATTTGCAAAACTGGGCTATTAAAAATATATAACATAAAAATATATAAGGGAAAATATATGTAAAATACTCAGAAGAGTACCTTACATGGAGTGTTTGCTATTAGTATTACTGTTGTCATCCTTACCATGTGCCCTCTGCTCTAAACTTCATGTTCTCTTTAATATCTACATGCCAAGCTGACTTTTTATATTTTGTTTGCAACATGATACTTTTTCCTGCTTGCCCAAATGTTACCCATATTTGAAAGACCATTTCAATTCTAATTTCTTATGTGAGACTTTCACAAAACTCTCACTTTGATAATTTCCTTTATAATTACTATCTGGACCATGCATTTCAAATTTCAACTATTTGTTGTTCAATATATGCTAATGTTGTCTCCTCTGCTGATCTGAAAACTGTTTGACCATTGCGCCAATGTCTTGTTTATTTTATTGTATGTTTCACAGCTTCTAGTATGTTTCTAACTAAATAGTTGATTGATTCATTTTAAGGCACTGATACCTAAATTTGGTCCTTAGATTCTCCCTCTACTTTCAGACATAAAGCCATCAATTAAATCACTTCAAGGATGGGTCTCATAAAATCTTGCTGATTTTACAGTATTTTTCAGCAGCTATGTATTTGTGGTTGAATATTATTTACAGGTCAATTTTCTTTCATGTTTGAATTCAGAAAAGAATAAAACATGGTGTTTTTACATAAAGTTCAAATATATGACTAACCCACATTTACTAGAGTTAATCCCATGAAGGTAAGATAAATTATGATATTTTTTAATTGTGTTACGTAAAATTTTTACATACAAAAATAGAGAATATAAAAAAGAAAAATAATAACGAGAAAGTAATGTAATCAATTCCATGTAACTATCACCTGATTTTTATAATTATTAACACTTTTCCAATCTTGTTTCATCTATTCTGCTCTTTCAGGTTCTTTTTTTTTTTTTTTTTGGCTTGTAATATTTTAAAGCAATTCTTTCATATTGGTAAATAGTTTAGTATATATTATTAACAGTTGAAGAGAAATAAAAATAATTTTAAAAGAACCAAGAAATAGTTCTCAATATTGTGCTGAAATTGTTAAATCTTTTTAAAATAATTTTACAACTTTAATAATACCACTTTGCTCTCTTCTACCCCAAAATACAAACCTAATGTTCCTAGTAAATGACAGATAATATATGTGAAACATAAAGAGTATTTACCATTTCTGCTTTGGTCTTTGAAGTATAGCTGGAACCATGCTTTGATAAAAAACACTGCATTATGATTTCAATGTGATAGAATGTGATTTCAAATGGAAAATATATATTTATTTCATTTGAATGTCTTTGCAGTCCTATAATATTTTTGGCTATTTTAAATTAAATATAGAATGGGGCTATCCAAGCTCATGACTCTATATAGCTCACCAATCTATTTTATTTTATTTTACTTTTTATTAACTAACTAAATTTTTTGAAGGGGTCATATTGATTAACAAAATCCAATAAGTTTCAAGTGTACAATTCAATAGTAAGTCATATATATATATATATATATATATATATATATATATATATATATATACACATATATACATATATATATGTGTGTGTGTGTGTGTGTGTGTGTGTGTGTGTGTGTGTATTACACCATGTGTTCACTGCCTATAGTTAGAGTTCTTTCTGTAGTCACATATTTGACCACCTTCATACTTATTTACTGCCCTACCCCTTCCCTCTGGTAACCACTAGTCCACTGTCCACGTCCATGAGTCACTGTTTGTTATCAATCTATTTTAACAAGGCCATTTTCTTAGTAATGTTAGAACTTAATGGCTTTTATGATTTCATTGATACAGTTACACAGGTTATTGTGATATCATGCCCCTCTAAGCTGCTCACAAAGTATACCATATTAAGGTGGATGTTTAAATACCTATTTACCTTTTACAGTTTACCAAGCACTGTCCACACAATAGTAATTTTTGGTTTATAAATGATGGTGTTATGTTTTGCTATACTTTTAAAATTACAGTTTAATAGGACACCAGTTTGAGTAATACATAGTTTTTAAGTCTCAAAGCAAGTGTTAAATAAAGAGGCACATTATAAGAATTGTTATGGACATACACGTTTCTTACAACAAAAGTTGAATAGTTCCGTTATGTAAACCTGAGTCAGACATGTATAGAAAATAAAGTTTAGGGATTAAGTTTGTTAACAATTTATACATTATACATGTAGATTTGAAATCTGCATCATTAATACTCATGTCCCCAGAATTGTGGTTGGACAGATATGTATAAATAGACAGATGTACACATCTTCGGGAGTACCATAAATCCATGAAGATAACATCAGCTCTGACTGGAGCGAAATGCACCTGACTCACTGTCAGTACTCTGTGCAAGTCAAGGTTCAGTGAACTCCCTTTTTGGAATCTTCTAAAATGAACTAAATTCAAATAAAAACTTTCCTGTAGGCAGTTAAAACTGAACTATGTCTTTCAGTGATCTTAGTTATAATATTTTTCTTTGCATCATAGCTGATACCTCTGTGTATATTTTGACTTTGCAGATATTCTGCTCAATAAACTGTTTAAGTCTGTGACTTGATTTGATGTCATTAATTTGTATCAAAGCTTGCATATATTTCTATACTCTTATAGAATCAATTTTAGGCTTTTGTTTTCCCATTATGTGTACTTGACTAAAGCAGAGCTACTCTTCAAAGCGAAAGGTTTTATTTGGAAAATTCCTTTGAAATGACTTCTTTATTATAGATTCTAGAACTGCCAGACTACAGCCATTTTTAAATTATAATTCCCAAAAAATTTCTTCCACTAAAGTGAGCAATGGTTTACTGGCACACTTTTTTTTTCTTTCTTTCTTTTTTATTGCATGGAAAATGGAGGAGGGGATAAAGAGGATTTTAACCTCAATTTTGAAGAAAAATTGTTTGGTCTGGTGCCCTGAAATTCTGTCTTCTATCATGGGTACTTGGAGTCAAAAAAGTTCAGAACTGCCATTTCCCCCCTCCCACCCTGCCCCCAATTTTTAGGTTCTTCAAAATGGTTTTCTTTTGAAATATTATGAAAATCTATTTTCTGAGTAATGTTTACCATGAACATTTAAAACACAAATGGCATATTCAAGATAAAGATAAAGGAAAGCAACTCAATAGAAGTCTGTCAGAAAGTTAGATTTTATGGTCTCATGAGAGCAATTAGAAAAGTCAACCATAAAGCTGTATCTAAGCCACACAAGGCAGAGTTGAGAAAATGTTTTCCAATAGGTCTTTTAATCTACAAGCTTTAGGTCACATTTCTTCTGTGCACATAGATATGAGGTATATTTGATAGATAGGCTAGAAAGTAGAGAGTCATTATTACCATGGAAAGCCAATGCCATGATAGGCAGTAGGCTGATCCTATGACATCCTGTGAATACTTCTATAACTGATGCCAGTCACTTGACTTTACCTAGCCTCTATTTTCTCATGAGAAAAATTGGAACAATAATGTTATTGTGATGGAAAGTTAAATGTAATGCCTGTGCAACGGTCATGAGATACCAAAATCCCAGCTATCTCCATCAGTGAAGTGAAGAAATGGAAAGTGGAATAATAGTAGCAAGATATCAAAAATTATCACAGAATACACATATATTTTTTAGAAAAATAAAAGAATTAAATAGTTCAGGGAGAATCTTTAAGGTGACAATTTCAAAAGAAATTAGTAACTTTTTGGTGAACACATGAACCACAGTAATGAGAAAACTAGAAGACACAAAATTTTGGCTTTGTAGAGGAGGAGATGGTAGCTTCAGGTAGGACACAATATTATAATAACAATGGGAAGGTTGAAAGTTTCTGGTAGGGGAAATGTTTCTTTTTAGAATGGAAAGATCTCATGTAGAATAAAATTTAAAGTACAAAGATTTGCTGGATATATTCTGCAAATCAGTTCATTGAGGCTTAATTGTTCACTCTGTGCCAGCATTGTTCATGGAAGTGTGCATAAAGGAAAGACCAGCCTACCTGCTTTCCAGTATCATGAAGCTTAAGGAAGAGATGTGAACAACTAACAGTCTATCAAAAATTGTCAGTTTAGAAAAGTGACATCATAAACATAGCAAAATGAGAGATGACCCCACATCTTGAAACAACAATAACCTGAACATCTAAACTCAACAAAAACACACCCAACCTTCACACAAGCACATCAGAGTGAGAGAATGAGGGATCTGTGAATAAGAACTACCACAGGACAGAACCCCGGGAGTCAGGTAGTAGACTGGGAGAAACAAAGAAGATACCTCTTGCAGCCACAGCTCCCTGCAGGAGAAGTGGGATGAGAGAAATTGTGAATAGTTCCCTGAGCAACCCTGCCGGAAAGAGCTGTGAACTCCACACAGCAGCAGTGCCCAGGGATCAGAGGAGAAAGCAGAGAAGCAACAATTGATTATTATCAGCCACAGTTGAAAATGCAAGGCTGAGTTGCAACCCCCATCCCTCAAAACAAAGGGCCCCTCCCCACATATCTTCCAAAAATGAACACTGTGGAGCCCCAGGAAAATCTGAGAAAACACTACTGAAACTGTCTCTAACACTGACAGGGACTGAGACTGAGGGTAATGATCATGAATGAATATTTATAAGGAGAAAGAGACATTATTAAGACTTTATATAAAGCAGGGATCTAAGAGGCTTAGACACCACCTAACAGAAACCAAAAAAACAAACAAACAAACAAACAAACAAACAAACAAAAAAACAGCTTCTTAACAACAACACCCTTCAGAAAGACATTTATATAATAAATCTTCTTTCTGGAAAAACTCCAGAATAAATTTCCATTAATACCCAGGTTGAGAAATAGTTCATTAAACACCATGTAAAATCAAGGTGACAGGTATCTCAGAAAGAAAGAGAAGAATCTCCAGAAAATAAGCTTACAGACATAGAAATGTGTGATTTATATGACAGAGAATTCAGGATGTTACTTCTGAAAAAACTCAGTAATATTCAAAATAATTTATACCAACAACTTCAGGAATTGAAAAATCAACTAGATCAGTAAAATGAGTTTTTTTAGCAGGGAGACTGAAACCCTTAAAAGAACCAAATAGAACTTCTGGAGATGAAAAACACATGAAAACAGATGAAAAATGAAATAGCAAGCTTGAAAAATAAAGTCGGACAAATGGAGCAAAGGATCAGCAATATTGAAGACAGAAAACTAGAAATAAATAAGAAAGAAGAAGAGAGAAACTCATGAATAAAAAATAACGAAAGAGAAGTTCAAGAACTAGCTGGTACTATGAGGAGAGGAAACATAAGAATAAAGGACATTTTCAAAGGGAAGGAAAAGGAGCAGGAATTAGAAAGCAGTCTTATACAAATAGTTGATGAGAATTTTTCAAATCTAAAGAATGAGTTGGAGCTTAAAACTCAAGAAGTCAACAGAACACACAATTATCTCAACCCAAAAAGGCCTTCTCCAAGATATATTGTATTAAAATTATCAAAAACAAATGACAAAGAAAGAATTCTCAGGGAAGCCAGGGAGAAGAAGATCGTAACCTATAGAGAAAAACCCATTAGATTATCGTTGGACATCTCAGAACAAACCTTACTAGAAAGAAAGGCATGGAATAAAATATTCAAACTACTAAATAAAAGGAACTACAAGCCAAGAATAATATATCTGGTAAAGCTCTCTTCTAGATATGAAGGAGACATAAAGACCTTTCCAAACATACAAAAATTGAGGGAATTCTCCACTACAAGGCCTGCACTACAGGGAATATTGAAAGTGGTCCGTTCACCTAAAACAAAATAACAAAACAAAAAAATTCATAATTAGGAGTAAAGTGACTATCAGGCAAATAGAAACAGAGAGTGCCACCCTTACTAAAAGCTGGGCATTATAAGCTTATACAATAAGAAGAGAATTACTATAGCAAGATAGTAATGAATCTTCAGCCTACATAGGGACAAAATAAGATAACAATGACTGAAACAGTGAGAATTCAAAGATGCAAATTTATGAAGGGGATTGATGATAAGGGATGCACAGAAGGAAATGGATGATTGTGTATATATATAACTATCCTTTACATATTCATAAGGGCAATCACACACCGAAGATTCAGAACTGAAGTATATAGCATAAAACAGATGAAAAACCTACAAAAGCCAACCAGAAAAAAAAAAAAAGACACACAAGGACATGGAAGCAATGGAAATACCAAGCTATCAGAAAACAAAAGATAAAATGGTTACAGGGAAACTTCATATTTTCATTATCACCCTAAATGTAAATGGACTGAACTCACCAATAAAAAGACAGAAAGTTGCAGAATGGATCAAAAAACAAAATCCAACTATATACTGCCTCCAGGAGACACATCTTAGTTCCAAGACAAATATAGACTCAAAGTGAAAGGGTGGAAAATAATATTTCAAGAAAATGGCATTCAGAGAAAAGCAGGAGTAGCAGTGCTAATATCAGATGAAATAGACTTCAAAATAAAAAAGAAAAAGGTAAAGAAAGATATTGAGGGACACTTAGTAATGATAAAGGGACTCATGCACCAAGAAGACATAACACTTATTAATATCTATGCTCCCAATCATGGAGCCCCAAAATGTGGAAAGCAATTACTAATAGAAATAAAGGGAGAAACAGATCAAAACACTATCATAGTAGGGGACCTAAATGCCACACTGTCGGATATGGACAGATCATCCAAACAGAAATTCAATAAGGAAATAACATTCTTAAATGACACATTAGACCAACTGGACATAATTGACATTTACAGAGCCATTCATCCCCAAACAGCTGCTTATGCATTCTTCTCTAGTGCATATGGTATGTTTTCAAGGATCTCATAGTGGGACATAGAGACAACCTTAACAAATATAAGAGGACTGATGTCATACCAACCATATTCTCTCTAATCATAATGCTTTGAAGCTAGAGATCAAGTGTAAAAAGAAAGAGGGAAGAACAAATACACAGAGATTAAACAACATGCAACTGAAGAATAAATGGATCAGAGAAGATAGATCAAGAGATACATAGGAATGAATGATAATGATTAGTACAACATTGTTGGGAGCCAAAAGGCCTTCATCCTGACCGCCCAGCCCCCCGGCATAGAACCTGGCCGTTAACAAACCTGTATGCTATCTAAAGAATGCATAAGCAGACAATGTCCCAGGGAATAGTTAACCACAGAATGTATTAACATACCCGCTGGATAAGGAAGGACCTACTGAATGGCTGTGGACCTGCCCAAGGAGTTCCTCTCCTCCTTGTTCCTCTTTTCACTTCTAACCTTTGTACCCCCTAACCCCATCAACCAAGGACCAATGAAATTGTAACAAGTATCCCCCTGCCTAGTCAGTCCTGCCTCCCTTTGTTCTTCTGTATAAATATACCTGCTCTAAAATAAAAATTTGAGGCTTGATCAGAATACTGTCTTGCCTCCGCTCCTTTTTCTCGCCCGTTCCTCTTTCAGGCTGGACCCTCTTCGAGCCCGCGAATAACTAGGTCCCGCGGGTCGGGACAAGTGGCGCCCAACGTGGGGCTCGAAGCACGGGTCCTTGCCGGACGGGAGGTCCCGCGGCCTCAGCCCAGGACGACGTAATTGAAGAAGGCCTGGCCAGGCACCCAAAGAAGTGAGGACTGCTTTCACCGCTCATGGAAGTCAAATGTCCTCGGTGAGTTTCGCCCGTCTAAGAAACGGGGACGTTTTTTGGTCGTTGAAAGAGACCCCCCCGGTAGGGGAAGTTCAGGGTAAAAGGAGTTGAGTAACATAAAAGAAAGTCTCGGTCGTTGAAAGAGACCTGAGCAAATCGGTCGTTGAAAGAGACCGGTGAGTTGTCGCGGATATTCGGGTCGTTGAAAGAGACCTGAGCAAATCGGTCGTTGAAAGAGACCGGTGAGTTGTCGCGGATATTCGGGTCGTTGAAAGAGACCTCATGAATTGCCGCGGATAGTCGGGTGGTGCCCAAGGCCATCCTTGTTTTCGTTTTATCTTTGTTTTATGTTAGTTCTTCAATTAAGACCCTAAAAAATTGTAATTCATTCTGCTACTTAACATCCTAATATTAGAAAATAAAAATGGGCAGCGGACTCTCTAAGGAGGCGCTCTTTATTAAGGACCTCAAGGCATCCCTCAGGGAAAGAGGGGTTAGAGTCAAAAAGAAAGACCTGATAAAATTCTTTATGTTTGTTGATAACGTCTGTCCTTGGTTTATTGTAAATGGGCCAGAAATACATAGGAAAAAATGGCAAGAGGTCGGTAGAGACTTAAATGATAAACTAAATCGGAAAGGCCCAGATAGTGTCCCTGTAGCCGTCTTCTCTTATTGGGGGCTTATCCGTGACATTGTAGAGGCAGCATCTGATGACCCGGATAAACAACAGCTTTTGTCAGTTGCGGAGTATTGTCTCTGTCCCCTGTCTCGAGCGGTCTCGGTGGTTTCTGTTTCCTCTGATAGGATCCCTTCCAAGTCTCCCTCAGTCGTTATAGACATTACAGGGGCCCCGCCAGCCGCCCCTACAGACTACCTCCCTTCAAACTCTCCCTATCCCCCTCTCCCTAAGGAAGCCTCGCTTTTAGAGGCCCCAATAAACTTCCCAATTTTCTCCAAGGCCATAAATAATGACCCTTTAAGTTCTGGAGATGCAACTGTCCTGGAAAATGAGGCGGCACGCTACCACAACCCCGATTTGCCCCCGCTCCTCTCAGCGCCCCCACAGAGGCCCCCTCCCTATGCTCCCCAAATTTGTACCAGGAATAGAGTAGAAATTGCATTGTGCTTATAGACCACAAAATTCAGTTAAAAAAAAAAAAAGGATAATAGGAATTTTAAGGAAACGTTGACTAAATTCGAATTAGAAATTAGTGAAAACTAGGTAAGCTTCCTTCCCTTAGCTCTTTTAAGAACACAATGCACCCGCCTACTATCAAAGAAATCAGGTTTGTGTGTTTAGGCTTTTTAAAAAATTTTGTAACAACTATTGGATAAAGGAATTTAATAACTCACTGTTATTGAGAAATTTGTTTTTCACTTGTAATTTTACATAAGATAATTGCTGTAAAATGTTGTTTACTAGTGTACCATATTGTTAAAAGCCAATGATAAATAGGTAATTGTACTTATTATACTTAGAAAACAGTATATTGAATAGTTGAGAACATTATTTCAAATGTAAATATTTAGATAAAGTTTTTGTTTGTTTCAATATTCATTTACTGCATCAACCATAGTCTCAAATTTTACCTTTTAAACAGCTTAGTTTCAAAATCTGTAAAATGAACTAAGAATCTTGAGTATTAATTCATGCATATAAGACTAATGTGTCCATAAAGCATAGATCTTACTTTGATTGTATAACTTTAAGTAAAGACTGCTGTTTTTATACCAACCACTCTGGCATAATTCGAGATAGTCTAGCCTTAGTAAAACAAAGACCTTTAATATTGGCTTTTCTAGGACTGCTATTTAGGCCATATATAGTAAATTGCTTTATAAAGTACATTAACAGAGAGTCCAGGCTGTTAAATTAATAGTATTTTCTACTCAAGTAATAGGGGTATCTCAGTTTCCGCAATTTATAGGACATCAAAGATTTGATATGTGCCTGAAAACCAATGGGGAATGTGACAGCCTACTAAAATGTAAAAAAGGTAAAAGTTAATTAAAAGTCCCAAAACTAGACAAAAGAAATCTTTACCTGAGCAATTTTTAATTGGGACAAGAATGCCCAGTTCCTAGAACTTTTAACTGCTTAGTGTCTGCTGTGAAACTTGTGACAATGAGCTCTCTCATATGCTAAGAGCGCAACATTCCAGGGCACAGATAAGGAGAACATCTGCAAGGCCATGTTTAAAACTAGCAAATTCCCTGGCTACATTTATCTTTGTAATGACCAGTTTCTGCTAGCTTTATAAAAGATTAACTTCTGTTCTCTTTTTAACTTCTGTTCTGGATCTCCTAAAACTTGAGTAAGGACTTGCTTCGTCCAGGGGGCGACTGCTGAGAGATGTTTCTCAGCCCCAGACACCAAGCAGCCTTGCTCAGGAGGACAGGAGGAAAAGAAGTCTCACTTTAACTGTAATTGGGCATGAGCCACCAAAAGCAGCCTCACCGGTGAATAAGACTGCATTAACATCTGTCTAGATGCCTCAGTTCTGTTCCTGTCTGATTGGGCCCTTGGTTAACTAGCGGAAGGCTGGACGCAGCGATACTTCCCTAGTTCGGTCGGTCTGAGACGTCAGACTCTGACCCTGTACCTGTTCTGGTTCTGGTTTCTGATGCGCTAGCGTTTTGTGTTATCTGTAGTTTGTCTTGTCTGTCTTGTGTCTGTCTGTCTGGGCTGGCCGAATGTACTGCTATCCTCCTATACTTATTTTGATTCTTTCCTTAGGTCTGGCCTCCGTGGCCCCACCCGACTGGATGCTAGGTGAAAGGCTGATCCTAGCCCTGGCTTAGTTGGCTCTTGTGGGGATTTTCTCTTTTCTTACCTGTTTTCACTAGCATGGGTCAGGCTTCCTTCTCAAATCGTCCTATGTTCTCCCCCGTTTCAATACTTTAACCATTTTAAGGATTTCAGGAAACAACCCCAAGCCTACGGAGATAGAGCGTCAATCCCTTCAACCTTCAAAGGTTCTGCCAGCTAAATTAGCCCACGTTTCGAACAGAGTAACTATCAGAGGGGCCACTCGACCTGAAAACAGCCTTTGAGCTGCGAGATATCATCTGTGGTAATCATAGGTTTCTTTTAAAACAATGCAGAGAATGTGCATTTGTGTTAGAGATTTAGGTCTGAAGAACGGCTAAACATAAAACTGATTAAGTGTTTACAGAGTGTCTGTGGGGCGGAGTCCTGAATAGTGAAGTCTCCCTTCTGGCTGGTTCTTCAGTTTAGGTTGAAATTTATTTTTATCGGAAAATAAATTAATAAAAGAGCTTCTGCTTTAATTGGTTTAGAAAAAAAAATAAGAACCGTATAGATAAATTACATCTTCCTAAAATTGTCAGAAAAATAGAAACTAATTCAAATGTTTTTTGTTTTATCAAATCTACATGATCTGAGATAATCTTTGGTAATAAGAATAGTTTAATATTATAAGTTAAGGAAAAGTAGTTGTATCTTCAAGTTATCAGAAACACAATTTTATTCTACCTGTATTCGTCAGGTCGTGCGTATGCTAATTCTACTAGTTGTTCAAGATTACAAAATTATAAGATTGGTATATTCATAAATTTGCTAATCTATTAAATGCTGATACTTAAAAACAGTCTTAACATTAAGAATGCTAAGGTTTTTTATAGTCGTATTTACCTTTGAAATCTTTTATTATTACATTGGTTAAATAGATAACTAAGTATTGTTTCATAATGACCTGTAATTCTATTTAACCAGGTGATCAAACCTTGTAACATAGTGACAAATTTTCCAACAAAATCTAAGTAGAATTTTTGTTTTGAATGCACCAAGGGTAATAAGACATATTACACCGCTAAATTAACAAGATGGGCGCCTTATGCCCCTAACACTGGCAACTGGGCCAATACCCTGTCAGCTATAGGCCCTGGAAGCTTCCCAATAGCCCCTTGTGGTGCATCTAAGGATGTTAGAAAAACAATTTGTTGGCCAACCGATCCTCCGCCTTATGTGTCAGACGGTTATGGTCCTGCTGATGCTCTTCATTATATATAATTACAACAAAAATTTGAGGAATTCCAAAAGGCTTTACGCCCCCCTTCTTATCCCCTAGCTATTCCTAGATCCCGAGGAAATATTGACATTGACACCCAAACCAATAGTATCCTGGAAACTACTCTATGGGCCTTAAATAATTCTAATCCCCAACTTGCTCAAGATTGCTGGCTATGCATGACTATAGGCATCCCTATGCCCACTGCTATCCCAGTCTTAAACTCGTCTATTGACCATACTCTTAATTGCAGTCTCAGCCCTCCTTTTAGAGTCCAGCCTGTAGGTTTCAACTCCTCCACTTGCTGCCAAAGTCCATTTCAAAATAAATCCTTTGACATTGATGTAGGATTTGTCACCTTCGCTAATTGCTCCAATATTGTTAATTATAATGAGCCCCTATGTCCAGCCCCTGGACAGGTATTCTTATGTGGAAATAATCTCGCATATACTGCCTTACCACAAAATTGGACTGGACTCTGTATATCAGTTAATATTTTTCCAGACATCTCCATCATACCGGGAGACGAACCGGTCCCCCTCCCTAGCCTAGATTACATAGCAGGACGACACAAACGAGCCATCCAAGCCATCCCCCTCCTTGTCAGTTTAGGTATCACTGGGGCACTCGCCTCTGGTTCAGCTGGAGTTGGCGTTGCAGTCCACTCCTACAACAAATTGTCCCATCAATTAATTAATGATGTTCAAGCCCTTTCAGGAACCATAAGCGACATACAAAATCAAATTGATTCCCTTGCTGAAGTAGTGTTACAAAATCGCAGAGGCTTAGACCTTCTTACAGCAGAGCAGGGAGGGATTTGTTTGGCTTTACAGGAACGCTGCTGCTTCTACGCCAACAGATCTGGGATCGTACGAGATAAGATCAAGAAACTTCAAGAAGACCTTGTCAAAAGACGCAGAGAGCTCCAAGAGAACCCCTTTCTAACTGGGTTGAATGGGCTCCTTCCTTACCTCCTTCCCATCCTCGGCCCCCTTTCTTGTGTTCTTTTACTTATAACCTTTGGGCCCTGGGCTTTCCGGCGCATAACTGATCTCATTAAGCAATAGGTACATGCCTTGCTGACCAAACCTGTCCACATTCACTATCACCGTTTGGCTACCCAGAGCGATGACACCACCGACTATAATAATGAAAACCCCGAAGACCCAAGATCCCCACTGGCCCCTATCTCACCTTTAAATTTACATCGGCTTCTTTAAAATCCCTTTCAGGTTATATACAAAACCCTAACCACTGGTTCCACTGTAAAAGGAGAAATATAACTTTGCCTGGCTCCCTCCCTACGGGGACGACATATAGAACAGAGGTATGTCTACCCTCGCCCATCGAAAACTCGAGGGCGGGTATGGGCACCGAGATGGGTGCAAGAGCAAAGCATCTGCAAGGGAAGGTCTCAATAAAGAGACCCCCTCTGTATTTCCCTGAGAACACACCTGGTTTGCATAGAGGTTGGTATCCAAAAACTATTTCAAAACGGCTCTGCCTCTCCTCCCCAAAAGATACCAAGAGCCAAATACTAGGCGGGCCCACATAGCCCGCGGGAGGAACCAGGTCAATGTTCCCCCACTCGGTTAAGGCCCACCTTTTCTAAAACAGAAAGGGAGGAGATGTTGGGAGCCAAAAGGCCTTCATCCTGACCGCCCAGCCCCCCGGCATAGAACCTGGCCGTTAACAAACCTGTATGCTATCTAAAGAATGCATAAGCAGACAATGTCCCAGGGAATAGTTAACCACAGAATGTATTAACATACCCGCTGGATAAGGAAGGACCTACTGAATGGCTGTGGACCTGCCCAAGGAGTTCCTCTCCTCCTTGTTCCTCTTTTCACTTCTAACCTTTGTACCCCCTAACCCCATCAACCAAGGACCAATGAAATTGTAACAAGTATCCCCCTGCCTAGTCAGTCCTGCCTCCCTTTGTTCTTCTGTATAAATATACCTGCTCTAAAATAAAAATTTGAGGCTTGATCAGAATACTGTCTTGCCTCCGCTCCTTTTTCTCGCCCGTTCCTCTTTCAGGCTGGACCCTCTTCGAGCCCGCGAATAACTAGGTCCCGCGGGTCGGGACACAACATATCAAACCTTTTGGGACATGGCAAAAGCAATCATAAGGGGAAAGTTCTTATCATTACAGGCCTATAAAAAAAAAAAAAAAAAAAAAAAAAAAAACTAGAGCAAGCCCAAATAAACAATTTAACATTTCATCTTAAAAAACTAGAAAAGGAAGAACAAATGAAACCTAAAGTCAAGAAAAAGAATCTAAATTAGAATAGAAATAGATAAAATTGAAAACAAACAATAGAAAAAATAAATGCAATAAAGAGCTCGTTCTTTAAAAAGCTTAATAAAATTGCCAAACCCCTGGCTAGACTCACTAAAGAAAAAAGAGGAAGAACACAAATAATCAAAATCAAGGATGAAAGAGGAAAAATTACAAAAGACAATGCAGCAATATGAAGGATCATATAAAAATACTATGAAAAAGTATATAATACCAAATTTAATAACTTAGAAGTAATAGACAATTACTTAGAAAGATATAACCTTCCTAGACTGAATCAAGAAGAACTGGAAAATCTAAATAGACCAGCAGTGTGGAAATTGAAACAATCATAAAAAACCTACCAAAAAGTAAAACTCCAGGACCGGATGGCTTTCCCAATGAATTCTACCAAACATTCAAAGAAGATTTAATACCTATTCTCAAACTATTCCAAAAATTCAGAGGAGGTAATACTTCCTAACTCAGATTATAAGACCAGTATTACCCTGATACCAAAACCTGGTAAAGATAACACACAGAAAAAAGAAAACTGAAGACCAATATCTCTCACAAACACAAATGCAAAAATTCTAAATAAGATACTAGCAAAATGAATACAATAACATATTGAAAGGATATGCACCACAATGAAATGGGCTTTTTCCCAGAGGCACAGGGACAGTTCAACTTACACAAACTGATTAATATGATACTTCACATAAACAAATTAAAAAATTAAGAATTGTATGATCATATCAACACATGCAGAAAAAGTCTTTGACAAGTTACAGCATCCATTTATGATCAAAACACTTAACAAAAATGGTATAGAATGCAAGTACCTTAACGTGATATAGGCCATATACGACAAACCTTCAGTTTTCACAGTTATAGTTAACTGTGAAAAACTAAAAATCTTTCCTCTAAGATCAAGAACAAGACAAGGCTGTCCACTATTGCCACTGTTACTCAATATAACATTGAAGTTACTAGTGAGTGCAATCAGACAAGAGAAAGACATAAAAGGAATTCAACAAGGAAATGAAGAAGACAAACTGTCTTTATTTGTGGATTACACAATTCTCTATATAGAAAACCCTAAAGATGCCACAAGATCACTACTAGAAACAATAAGCAAATTCAGTAGTTTCTGGACACAAAATCAATGTTCAAAAATCCATAGCGTTCCTATACTCTAATAATGAATTATCAGAAAAGTGGAAAAATAATTCCTTTTGTAATTGCAACAAAAAGAATAAAGAATAAAATACCTAGAAATAAATCTAATAAAACATGTGATATGATAACATGTTATATGATAACAACTATAAGACACTACTAAAATAAATTGAAGAAGATACAAAGAAATGGAAAGATAATCTATGGTTTTGAATTGGAAGAATTAACATAGTTAAAATGACCTTATTTCCTAAAACATTATGTGGATTTAATGCAATCCCCATCAAAATCTCATTGACATGTTTTAAAGAAATAGAAAAAACTCATTAGATTTGTGTGGAAGAACAGTAGACCCTGAATTGCAAAAGCTATTCTGAGAAAAAAACAAGGCTGGAGGCATAAGTCTGCCCAACTTCAAATTATACTACAAGGTGATAATAATCAACATGGCATGGTATTGGCAGTAAACAAGACACACAGACCAGTGGAACAGAATCAAGAGTTTTATATAGGAAATAATTTTTGACAAAGAAGCTAAAAAAATACAGTGGAGGAAGGAAAGCCTCTTTAATAAGTGGTGTTGGGAAAACTGGAAAACCACCTGCAAAAGAATGAAACTAGACTGTTGTCTATCACCACATACCAAAATTAACTCACAATGGATTAAGAACCTGAATATAATACCTGAAACAATAAACTGCATAGAAGAAAACGTAGAAACTAAACTCATGGATTTTGGACTTAAAAAGCATTTTATGAATTCAAACTCAAAGCAAGAGAAGTAAAAGCAAAAATAAATGAATGAGACTACATTAAACTAAAAAGCTTCTGTACAGCAAAAAACCATCAACAAGGTAAAGAGACAACCATTGAAACAGAAAAAAATATTTGCAAGCCTAGTTTGATAAGAGCCTAATATCCAAAATATACAAAGAACTCATACATACAACTCAATAACAACAACAACAAATAAAAATAAAAAAAAATGAGACGATAACCTTAACAGACACTTCTACCAAGAAAACATACAAATAGCCAATAAACATATGAATAGATGCTCAAAGTTGCTAGCTATTAGAAAAAGGCAAATCAAAACAATGTGATACCATTTCACACATGTTAGAATAACTGTTATCAACAGGACAAGTAATAACAAATGTTAGAGAGGATGTGGAGAAAAAAAAAACCATCATACACTGCTGGTGGGACTGGAAGTTTATACAGCCACTATGGAAAACAGTATGGAATTTCCTCAAAAAACTAAGTATTGATCTTCCATGTGATTCAGTGATCTTTCTACCTGGTATTTACTCCAAAGACTTTAAAATATTTATCCAAAAAATATTTGAACACCAATGTTCATAGTAGCATTATTCATGGTGAGCAGGAAATGGAAGCAACTGAAGTAGCCTACAATAGATGATTGGATAAAGAAGCTCTGGTAGGTATATACACTGGAACATTACTCAGCCATAAATAGATGAAATACTGCCATTTGCAACAAATCATGGACCTTGAGATAATCATGCTAAGCAAAATAAGCCATACAGAAAATATTGAAAACCACATAATATTACTTATATGTGGGATATAAACAGAGACTATTGTGCATGGACAATATACTAGTAGTTACCAGAGAAAAGGGGGAAGGAGGGAGGTAGATGGGATAAAAGGGGTCAAATATGTGGTGACTGAAAGTAATCTAAGTATACACGATGCAATATATATGTGCCTTACCATTGAATTGTACACTTGAAACTTACTGGATTTCATTAACCAGTCACCATAATAAAAATAAAAATTAAAATAAATAATTTAAAAAAAATTATGGAACTCATCAATGACTTTAAGTTTAATGATAAAGGAACATTCCAGCAGAAAACAGACAAGAGGTTTTGATTTTCCTGCCAGTAGCACTGTCCACTACATTTAGTTGGTCTTCTGGTGACTAACCTTACTGGTTTGCTGGGGACTTGCCCTGTGCTAATACTGACATTCTCATATCCTGGCAAACTCCTCAGTCCTGGTCCAGATAGTCCTGGGTCTCCCTATTTGACCTCCATGACATTTGGCTATGAGTTTGTCATGATATGAAGTAGAGAATGGAAGCTCATAGGCTTTCCTCCTTCAGAGTTAAAACTATAGTTTATCCTTTGATACACATATTCTCTGGTAATTATTATTTTTAAAAGTGTTTGTTGGATAAATGGGCATATCACATCTTTTGTCTATAGTGGATGTTTTGAGAAGTACTGAGAGAAGATTAGGCCACACAAAAGTGATAGACAAACAGTGATCTGGAGATAATTGGGAAAAATGTTAGTGATAAGATGGTTCTATGGAATAGGATATCATATTCTGTAAATATTAGAAAATTAACATAAACTATTTGTATGCTATTAATTTTAAGTTTGCAATAGGCTATTTGGGAGATGCAGTCTCTCCTAAACCACTAGTAGCCAAGAACTTCATAGTGAAGTTTGTCTTCTGGAGGAGATACAAATTAGCTATTCACTAAGAAGCTAAAGCCTAAATTAATGCTAAAGTCACAGAGTAGTAAATCTGATCCCAGAAGTTGATATTGGGGCAGAAATGGTCTTTCTCTCACTATCCCCTTCCTTCCTTTTAAATAGTTCTCTTGCCTGATCTGATATATATATATATATATATATATATATATATATATATATATATATATATATATGTAGTCAAGAAATTTATAGCAGAAATAAAAAAACGACAAAAATGAAATAGGCAAAAGTTGCTCTGAATGCTTTTCATTCATTCAAAATTAGTAGAAGAAAATGAAAGCCTGCTGAATAATAATCAAGGCCCCATTTGCTTGGATTGCAAATATCTAAAGCCTATTTGAGTAGTATGTGTTAGTGCGTTAGCTAGAATTCATATGAACCATGCTATGGAGATGGAAATAATGCTACTCGGTAAAGATAAAAGATCATGAAAAGGGTTTTCCATAGAAGAGGTCCATTATAGCTCTTAAATCTGCCTCAACCACCAGAAAGCTAATTGTAGAAAGTTGTGGAAACATGCTTGGTAAGGTATAGCTGTATTTTGCAAACACCTTAAATTAAATTCTGACTTTTTGTTTTCTCCCAGATTTGTATAATAATGTCAAATGCATTAACAGTATAACATTTATGCTTAGATTCTCTAAGTGTCTTGATGGCTTCACTCATGGTTAAAAAAGTTAAGGGACGTTGAAGGTGACAGTGTTGGGCTTAGAAATATTTGCTACCTAGGAACAGGTTCTGTGACCCTAACAAGTGTTAAAAGTCAGTGCGCCTCCCAGCTCCCAACACCTACTAGGTGATCTGCCAAATCTGACCCTGACAGTCTCCTTTCATTATCCAATTAAAGTTTTCTGGCATACAATTTGCTTGGACCTCCACTTTTTGGGGGGAACTATGGAAAGATTTATATTTCTTGCCTGAGATGTAGATAAAAACCTAATATAGACTTAGAAATTGGTGTAACAG
This sequence comes from Cynopterus sphinx, assembly GCA_030015415.1. Taxonomy (NCBI): domain Eukaryota; kingdom Metazoa; phylum Chordata; class Mammalia; order Chiroptera; family Pteropodidae; genus Cynopterus; species Cynopterus sphinx. The sequence continues at coordinate 51,113,385 of CM057388.1, read as the reverse complement.
AAGAGAATATGAGCTATAACCATTTTCTCATAAAGTACTGGCGATCTTCCTTGGAATGTGAATGAGGAAAACTCCTTGATTAATTCATCAAATAAGTATTCAAAACACGGCCACCAGAAGCTATTGGGTTTACACCTCCAAAATGCATTTTATAATGCTTTTACATGTAATTACAGATATTATAAGAAAATGTTTTGTACAAGTTATGGTAGAATATTAAAAAGCCAGAAACTAACACCAACTCAAAATTCAGTTAGTCAACTTTGTCAAAAAAGGCCATTCTATTTTATAATATGGCATTAAAAGAGCAAAAGTTGAAATTATATATGAATAACATATATGCTTATGGGGTTGTCTTTAGATTTTTTTCCTTATGTTTTTAGGTCACGTAAACATTTTCATAAGTTTTCTATTTTGTAAAAGTAGCTGAAAGTAAATTGTAAGCTTCAAAATTGCCCATTTTGCTTGACTAAAAGGACATGTAAGAAGCGTTAGTATGTAAAAGCCATAAACCAAGTATTTAAACACATATTTAGCAAGACATAAAGTCATCTGGTTCATGTTCTTGTTGATCAATAGTATTTATCAATTCTTCATGGTATGTTAACCTTTATCAGACATTCCCTTTGAAAAAAATCTTCAGTCAGAAAATTGACAAAAATACTTAAATTTAACTATGGTTGCTGATATTATGTATTTTAAAAAACAACAATGTTCACTAATTGAAATGTGTGCTACTTTTGGTTGGTCTATTAATGGAGAAGAAAATACGTGAGAAATTGGAAATGGGACACTCCAGCCATTCCTGTGACCTGATTAATCTCTTTCTTATGCATCACTCATTTAAATAATTTGCTCACACTGATTTTAGATCTCAACATTGCCCATACTTTGTGTGTAGAAACTGATTATGACTGTCATGTTCATGAAGTGATACAGAACTAAGAAAAATCAATTCAAATCTCAAAATTAGTAGGCTTGAATTCATTTGAAATCTGCTTATCTCAAAGTAGCTCCAGTTTCAAATGTATGTGAATTTATAATGTATGATTAGCAAAAGTCACCACTAGTCATCATTTCAAGAATTGAAATAAATGAAAGGCAAAAAAAAAATATTTCATTCTGTTTATTATAGAAGTTCTTGGATACCACTAGAGGCAGAGATTATTGAACTGACCATTCGAGAATGTATAAAAACACTTTTGAGCCAAAATTATGCAAAACATTACAGTTAACATTGGTTCAGTAGTTTCTCAAACAAAAACAAGAAATATATACTTTGATGACCAGAATCTCAAATCATGTGTTGAATTTTAGTTAGAATTATTAAAATCAGATATCTAATATTACTACCTTAAAGTTGTTTTTTGCTCTGTGAAATCTGAACTTTGTGGAATGTTTCTTAAATGAAATACTGTTTTAGTCCATTTGGATTGTTATAACAAAATATCACAGACTCGGTAGCTAATAAACAACATAAAGTTGTTTCTTATAGGTCAGGATGCCAGCATGGTGGGGTGATGGCTCTTTTCCACAGATTTCTTATATCCTCACTTGGTTGAAGGGATGAGGGATCTCTCTGGGGCTTCCTGTGTAAGAACATCAGTCTTGTTGACTTAAGTACCCCCAGAAAGCCCCATCTACTAATACCATCACCTTGGGAGTTAGGATTTTAACATGAATTTTGGGGGGACTCAAACTTTCAGACCATAGCAGTTATACTTCCGGTCTTCTTGAGAGTTGGTAACTTCTAAAAGTGGGCAAACAGGTGCACCAAAATTTGTACTTTAGTTTACTGTTTCTATAATATACTGCTAAATCTGGACCTTTAGTTAATGTGAAGAAGTAATGCTATCAGCTGGGTAGAGTAATCCATATCTAGTAACTAAAGAGGCCTCCTGGATGTGATTCCATAGTATAGCAGTTAGCATGTCGCCTTTAAATGCAGAAAGTCCTGGGTTTGTGTCCCAGTGGAGCCATGGTCCATGGTCTACTGCCATAACACCCTGAACAAGCCCAATCTCATCTGATCTCAGAAGTTAAGCAGGGTTGGGCCTGGTTAGTACTTGGATGGGAGACTACCTAGGAAGACCAGGCTCTGCAGGGATAAATAATAAAAAAATAAAGAGGCCTCCTGAATACTGCATTACCATTTTATAAGGGAGAGCAGCTTTATACATAACTGAAGCCTACTTGGAAAAAATACTTAGTTAATTATATGTATTTCACCATAGAAATAATTTAATGCTAATGAATAAATAAATTAGGTCATTTAAATAGCCAGTCCAGGCAAAAACCAACGTTATTGATAGGGGTGGGAGTGGGGCAGTACTTTTTTTTCTACAGTAAGAAGGAATTATTCAAATTGGATACTTGTACTGTTCCACTCTAACTTTACTGCATTCAGTGTATTGAACAATTGTTCTTTAAAACTGTGTCTCTCAGTGAAGATGACAAAAGTTTGTGGTGGTAGGTAACATGATTGTTATGAATTAATTGAATGTTGTTGTGCCCCTTCAAAATTCATATGTCAAAACCCTAACCTCTAATATGATGGTATTTGGAGAAGGGCCTTTGGGAGGTAATTAGGATTAGTTGAGATCTTGAGGGTAGAACCTTCATGATGGGATTAGTGCCCTTATAAGAAGAGACACCAGAGACTTGCTCTCTCTTTTTCCCTGCACACACATAAAGTAGATGTCATTTGAGGACACAGAGAGATGGTGGCCACCTACAAGCCAAGTGAAGAAGCCTCGGAATGAAACCTACCTTGCAGTCACATTGATCTTGTACTTTCCAGTCTCAAGAACTGTGATAGATAAATTTCTGTTGTTTAAGTCTATGGCATTTTGTTATGGAAGCCCCAGATGACTATGATAGTGATTGTTCTAAATATCTGTGCTTTTGAATAATGAGGATAATGATAGCATAAAGGCTTTTACTGGTTTAGGTGGGTTCCTTCTTCTGTAGTGATAGTGCCTTATAGTTAGTCAGAAAATAACTACCCTTGAATGGGTTCTGAACAATTAAAAGTAATTTATAATAAATGATGTTTCATAAGAAATAGCTTTATAGTTTTGGTGCCACTGTATTTGAAATTTTTGCATTCAAACAGGAGGCACTTCTTCTCAGCCTGCATTTTCTTTCTAATCAAAGAAAGCAATTAAGTGATTCTTCAATGGTCATGCCATAATCATAGACTTATAGAAGGGTCATAAAGGTGAAGTTATCTAGCTCCTGTCTTTTACTTCCCCAAGGAAATAAGTATGAATAAAAGAATAACTTGCTTACTTACCAAATGACGTTTTAAAAAATGGTGATGCAAGTGGACCTTTAAAAAGTAAAGGAAAGCTAGAGAAAACAAAAAGTGTATAGAGAGAACACTAGATAGATTTAGGTTTTATATTTAACTTCCTATAGAGAAATTTAAATTACTTTTTGACCCACCTATGATTGGAGCTTTAGAAAACGTGTTTGGCCTCAACATATTTTTTAAAGAAAAGTAACTTACTCTTGAACCTAGTAAGGGTACAATGATGCATTAGCAAATTTGATAATTGCTACAGCTGATTTTTGGGAGTATACTCCTTTTAATTCATTAGAATAATAAAGAGCTATATTTTACAAAACTCACAAGTATGAAGTTGTTTCCCCCCTTTACTAAGCAGAAGCCACCTGACACATACATATCCTTTGGGAACTATTTTGCAATGAGTTATGGGAAATAGAAGGACAAATCTTGTATAGTAGAGGGTATAACTTTGTAGAAAATCTATAGTTGTCTTATACCTGTTCATTAAAGGTGTTCTAAGTCTCTTTTTAATTCAAGGATGCCTTAGGACCTAGTTTCTGAATAAAATCTCAAATCACCATAAAAATGTAATTGGGTCTTTAGAATAAGTTACCCATGTTTTCACTGTCAAGAAAATGACATTCTGTTAACCCTATTTAATTTTCCAGCTACCTTAATAGAATGCATTGGATAAGTATTAAAGATTGTTATCATCATCATCATCATCATCATTGTCATCATCATCATCACTGCCATTGTCATCATCATTAATTGTGCTAAAAGGAAACCTTAGGAGGCCCAAGTGACCTTGCTGGCAAGGATTACCTGCTCTGGAGTACTTAATGGATTAGTTTTGCTCTCAGTAACAAGCAGCATTATAATCAATAGAAACTGCCCATATTGGGTTTAAAAGACACTGATAATTTTAAGTTCACCAGAAATGTTTAAATCAGCTGATCTAGCAGGTTTTTTTTTTTTTTCATGCTTAGCAAAAACTGTTAACTGGCTTTTTATGTGTGTGGTATAAATGAGCATTCACTGAGTGTTTCTCGTATTCTACTGAGTAAATATTAAATTGCACTTTCAGTTTTTGCTAATAAACATGATCAAAAAGTTTGTTTGTCTTTTTAAAAAATTTCACACATGTACATGGTTCAATTAAACATTCTCTGCCCTCTAGGAAATTGTAGCTTAAAATGGTATCAAGACTTTACCACTTTGTTTCAACAAACATTTTTGATTGAAGTTCCCAAAAGACCTTGACTTGGCCTTTACATAAATAAATGTGGGCAATAGATATTGGGGTTTACAAAGTATAAAAAGTCCCTTTTCAGAAAGGGGGGGCTATGTTTTAAATCCCATAAAGACCTTGTTTGTTGCTAGCATTTGGGAACAGGGAGACAAATCAATTTAGCATATTAGTAACCTTTCACACAGAGAGATTACAAAGACTTCTTTGAGCATCTAATAACCCAGAATAAATGTCTACATTAGTGTTTCTCAAACATTAATGACGATAGAATAACCTAGGGCATTTATTATAAAGAGAGGTTCCAAATTCCCTCAATTTTCAAAAGTGAATATATTTTGAAATGTCTGGGGTGGTGGAACCTGGAATCAGTCTTTATACTAAATACTCCGGGTAATTCTGATGCATGTGGTCCACTTGGAGTGCCCTGAGTAATATTGCTCTAAATCATATGTCCTTAAATTCTACTTTCTTGATATGACAATGAGTGCCTTTCCTTATTGGAATTCAGAAATGTCAAGAACTAAATGGATTAGATGTACAACCTTCAGATCTTTTAAATACATCATTTCACATAGCTCTAAGAAAGCTTTTGAGTTTGATGAATTTCAGTCTTCTTATTAGTATCATTTACTTTGTAATATACAAGTGTAATCCTTACTTTCACAAAATTTCTATCTGAGATGGTGTTTGTGTGTTTCTTATCTCTCCAAATGGCCTTGCCATGAGTTTGCTCAAGTGGCATTTACAATTTCTGACTCATTACAGTTCGTGGGGCTTAACATTTTCTGATCAGCCACAATTTCAATGTATTTGCTTTAAAAAAAAGATTTTGTAAATTATGTACAATGAATAACTTTTTCTACCATGCAGAGAAAGATATAATAAGTAAATAAGACAGGATTTGTAGCATGACAATCAAAAATACTTCAGTTATAGACTCTAGAAGAATATTATGTTAAACTATTATATACCTAGAGTTGAAGTAAAATGTCAGAAAAATTTTTAAAAGAAATCTTAATTTATCTATTGCATGTGAAAGGAATAGATCACAGCCTATTTGTATAAAATGATTGTGTTATTAAGTGGAATTTTATTTTTATGAACTAAAATACAGACTTTTTGAATGCTGCTGTTTACTGTACCATAAACGATTTCTCCCATGAAGGCCTTTTTGGTATATTAAAGACCTATTTCAATCAAAAGTATTCTCTATGGTTGCTAGCTGGCGGTATAACTATATCAAGTTGTCAAGAGATTTTTTTGATTCCCAGGGTCAAATTCATTTCTTTAGCTACCAGAGAATTGACATGTTTCATTGTTCATTATTCATCTTTCTTTTGTTTCCTCTGCTTTACAGTTTGTATCTATGAAAATCTCCTGGGATACCCTATTGTACATGCTTGGGTATCTTTTTGATGGCAATGTTTTTTGTATTGTTTTTTTGTTTTGCTTTGTTTTTCTTACCTGTCAGAAGGTCACCTAACTAGAGCTTAATCAGTTTATGGTTGTTCTAGATAGTCATTAGAGGCTGAGTCACTCCCAAAATACTGTTGTTGGTATTTTTGTTGTTGTTGTTTATGTTTTTGTTTGTTTGTTTGTTTTGTTTGTGTTGTGACTAGAGAGGTTTGTCTAAAACAACTTACCAAACACAAAAACAATCAATCAAACCTGCTGGCTTTCCTCAATAGACTCAATGTTTAATTTATTCATTAAGAAATGTTGCCTTGTGTTTCTCCTCCTCCTCCGTCTCTTCCTCTTTCTTATAAGAAAAGCTCAAGCAGCTCTGTGCTTTACACGTAGGGCTGAGGACAGAGTTCTGCCTATGGGAAATGTTTACTCTGGAAAAACAGAGGAGACATTTGTCTGGTCTGACTCATCTTGACTATGTCATAAACCATCTTGGGAAAAAAAGAAAAAAATGTCTTAAATATTGATGCCTATACCACTAAATTTTGTTTAAAAAACAAAGGAGCATGGTCACTGCAACCTTTTAATTAACCAATAAATATTTACCAGTTCACTAACATTTTGATAATTATCTTTTCTTCCAGGAGTATGAATAAAGTTTATAAAAACAATATTATTTTATTTGCCTAACAAATGATTACTCTTGACAAGTAGCCATTTGTATGCTCTCCCTAGTAACTTGAAAAAATAATGGTAAGAAAAAATCAAATTGTACATTTACTCATACCAAAGCTATTTGTATCCTGTGTTGGGGGAAGTAGGAAGTATGGTGGGAAGAGAAGGCAAATTATGTACTGACCTTGCTTTGTCTGCTTGACTCTATCTTTACTCTTAAATCTCTGTGCCTATTTGCCAAAAACTATGACCCAAGGAATTCTAATTTCCTGTTCCTGCTTCTGGCCAGCAGCCCAGGGCTCCATCATGCCCCTAACTCCCCAATTGTTCCACTTGAAACAGAGAAAGAGAAAAACTAGTTGGACTTTCATGCTTTTTTAAACTTCTCAGATAAAAGCCAGTGGAAGTCTTCTTTCTTATTCATTTATTTGTTTAGTCTTCACTCACTGCTTATAAAGACTATACTTGCTGTATGTTCAGCAACATGGGAGGCTACAGGGGAGCTGAATAGTGTTGACAAGAGAAAGGGCAAGGAATAAAAAGTCTTAAAGAAACAGAAGTCTTCACTACTTTAAATTCTAGCTGGGGGAAAATTATATACCCAAATGAAATAATTTAATTACATTTAATTAAAACAAAAAACAACGGGCAAAAAATAATATAATGTAAACAGTATATATGAGTGCTGACAGGGTTGAGAGAGCCCACAAATATTTAATTTAGTTCATCATCTGAGTAGACATTATGTGCTAGAATGTGTATCAAAAACAAAATGGTAAATAAGCAGGAACAATATAGAAGCAGATTGTTTAGGCACAGATAACTTTATTATGAGTTTTTAATTACCCTGTGCTGAGTGTTTTAAGACCTACAAAGTACCATGGGGGAAACAGTAAAGGGAAAATTAATGATGAGTGAGAGAAATAGTGTCCTGAACCCCATTCTAATGTGGAAGGGCTTCCCTACACTAATAAGCAATGCTCATATACCAGCTGAGTGTGCAACAATTCAACTCAATTTTGACACTGTCTATCCAAAGATAACATCAGACTCCAAAGGTTATAAGTTTAGTCCTACAAGATTGCTCCCTTCCCCACTTTCAAATGCCAATCTTAAGCCCAGGTTGTCACTTGTGCTTCTGACCAACTGGTTTTACATTGGAAGTTCCAGTGGCCCCCTTCTTGGGTTTGATTAATTTGCTAGAGTCACTCACAGAGCTCAGGGAAACATCTTACTAGATTACCAGTTTATTAAAAAAGGATATATCTTAGGAGTGGCCAGATGAAAAAATACATAGGGCAAGGTATGGGGAAAGAGCACCGGGCTTCTGTGCTCTCTCTGGGTGTGCCACTCCTCACATCTCCAGGTGTTCACCAAACCAGAATCTTTCCCATCTCGTTTCCCCTGAATTTTTATGGAGGCTTTAGTATATAGCCAGGATTGATTAAATCATTGGCATCAGTGGTTGGTTCAACCTCCAGCCCTTTCCTTCTCTTGGGAAATTAGAGGGTGGAACTAAAGTTCCCAACCCTCTATTCATTGTTCGTTCCCCTGAAAACCAGCCCCCTCCCCATATTTACAGTACTTTCCAAAGTCACCTTCATTAACACAAACCCAGTTGTGGTGGAAAGGGGCTTGTTATCAATAATAAGATACTCATTTCACCTGTATGGCTCTGAAGCAATTTCAGGAACTAAAGACAAGAAACCAAATATTAAGATGAAAGATGCATCCATTGTTTTTATTGTTTAGAAAATTCCAAGGGTTTGGGGAGCTGTGAGCTAGGCACTGTGGACAAAGATCAAATATATATGAGAAATATATTTTGATCATCTGAATGACCAAAATATATTTCTTATAAACTATAATGTTACAAAGTGGTTAGAAAATTTTTGTATAGAGGTGTGATTTTAGCTTGACTATGAAGGACTTATCTAATAATTTATAGGTAGAAATGGTGGGAGGAGGTGGGGTTGTGGAAGGTGCAGGATATTGGGAAAGTATAGCATACATTCGGATCCCCTGTTGTATTTCAGTCATAACATAAAAGGTAAGATGTAGGAGTAGGTCAGACAGAAATATATGCTACATATGAAGGTCTTTGAAAACCAAACTAAGCAGTTTGAAGTTTATTTTGTAGAAAATGGTGATACTGATTTTTGAAGAAATTTATGATTTTTGAAGAAAGCTATCGCTTAGGAAGTGATTTAGCATAGTGGTTAAGAGCTGGTGCCCTGAAGTCAGACAAAACTGGATTTAATCAATGAATATTTACTGAGCTTCTACATACCAGGGACTATTCTAGTAATTGGGTCCTGGCAATGATGTGTATTGGCAAGGCCTCCACTCTCATGGGACTTACTTCTGAGCTATGCACTGGAGAGACAAATAACACAAAAAGAAATTTTCTGGATAAATTTTGTAGTGATAAGTGTAATGAAATAAGTGAAATAGGCAATATGATAATGACTGGTCAAGCTCAGGAAAGCTACTTTAAATCTGATGGTTAGAGAAGTCCTCACTGATGAGGTGAAATTTGAGTTGAGATTTGACTTAAATGATGAGATAACTCAGGTCATTTGAGGCAAAAACTTTCAATCAAATGGTAGAGCAGATTTAAAACCTCTTATATGAGAATGATCTTTACATGTTTCAGAGACAGACAGAAGGCCAGTGTGGCTAGATTGAAGTAAATAAAGGGTACAGCTGTATGAGATTATATTCTAGAGGGAGGCAGAAGTCTGATTACATTTGTCTTTCTAGACAAATTATTTTAATTATAATGGAAAGCCATTAGAGAAGATTTTAAGCAGGGTCTGATATGATATGACTTATATTTTTTAAAAAGTTGGCCCTGGCTGATATGTAGAGAATTCATAGAGGATGTAGATTATATTGGAGGACTCAGAAAAGTTTTAGAGGTAGAGCAGGTAAAATTGTTTAAGGTTTATTGTTTCCTAATTATTTGACCTTCAACAAACTACTTAACCTCATCTCAATGTTCTCATGTGTAAAAGAGGGATAATGGATAATAATAGTACTGACCTTATAGAGTTATTATGAAAATTAAATTAAAACTCCATACAATATAGCTGGCACATCCTATGTACTCATTCAGTGATAACAATTATTATTATTAATATTCTGATGGTGACAATAACTCTGGATTGGACCTGTGAGTAACTAAGGCATGATGATCCATCAGGAGGGTACTGTGATTATCCATGAGAGTTAAAGTGAGAAACTGGAGTAGGGCAGAGGAAAGGAAAAAGAAGAAGGCATCATGTTAATAAATGTAATTAATGCATACCAAACATGAATTTAAGTAAGAGTATTTAATGACATAATCAAATGACTAATACAGTTTAACATTAGTAAGTACAGAGAGTCAAAACTCACTTCTATAGTGAGACTGAAAATAAAATTACTAATGGTTTATTTTCTTTACTTTCTGGTTAACTAATTACTTTTCTATATTATCATTTTATATCACATTAAACAGTGGTTCATTTAAAGTATTCTGTTGAAACATGGTCAAAATACATCAGCGGGGACTTCAATGAAATGACTATGTGTGAATTGCATTCTCTTTCAAATCTACCATAACTAAAGTTTTCCTTTGCTATATTTGAACTTAAGATGACTCTCTTGCATTCATGAATAAAAAAGTAAAGGCAAACTTTCCATTTGTTTTTTATGTTTTGGGTGAACCCATTTATCCTAGCAGTGGAAATAAATTGCTGACTGTATTGGTAATTTTCTTCCAACAATATACGAATTATCAGGTAAGTCACCATCCTTGGAGTACAAAAGGGCAATTTTTAGTTACTCATTTCTATTTCCTTGTTTTGATCAATTATGATAGACCCAAAGAGACTGAACTTCAAAGGACTGGTCTAATATTTATGAAGTTTAATGCAGAGTTACCTAGGTGACAAGACATTAGCCATAAAGGTTAAGGCTTATGAATATTAAAACTTTAAAAAGCTCTTTCTCAGGTGTGAATTTTTACCAATTATTTTCTTACACTGAGTAAAAAGAAGCCAGAATTTAAAATATACGAATGATGAGTAAAAGATAGAGAGAAGCTAGAAAAATTCTGGTTATTTTATTATTGCAATATTTATTTATTTAGCCTCAGGTTTTTGGAAAACAATTAGAAAGTTAAATGAGAGGGGAAAAATAACAGATTTGTTGTCTATGTATTTTTATACGACATCTCAAAGACATTAATTGCCAAGGTAATAAAATGGGTGTATCAGTTCTGATTCAATTACTATTATAAAATAAAATTTTAATAAAAATCACGTAACTGTAATCAAATGAAACATTTATTGTCTATGAGTAAGATTTTAAGCAAATAGAAACATGTGCCCTCTTTTATTTGTTTTGCCACTTAAGTGTACATATTCATATTGTTATTACTCAGGTATTAATATATTCTCAGAAGTCACATTGAAACATATAACCCCTCTGTATCAGTCAACCATTACCTATTTAATTGAACTTAGGTATTATAATCTTTTAATGTCCCTGCTGTTGGTATTTAGATTTTATCTATCTTTGTGGTTACCCACTTCACAGTTTTGGAACAAAGGCTGTTAGGCTTTGCTATATCCATGTATACCTTTCAAATGGAAAACTCACAGGAAGCCAATAGTGAATATCTTAACTCTGTTGGCTGAGAACATTTTATATAGGAAGGTAAAGGATTGAACATGAAAGACAATTTGGGGTTGCTCTTGTTCTTTTATTCTTCCTTCCATCCACTTCATTCTAATCTGTGGAGATAAAGGCTGCCTCAAAGGTGCCAAATATTCAGTACAAATTAACTGCCAATTCTTCAGCTTTTGTAAAAATTGTCAGTAAGTAAACTGTTGACAGCAATTATTTTTCTTAAGCAGATAATTAGCTCTGAACACCCCTTCCTTAACATTTTCCCAAGCATATTCCTCTCATATTCAAATCTTCCAAATTAAGGTGAATTAAGAAAAGTTTCCATATTACTGTTAAGTTTCTTTAAATAGAGCCATACTGTAACAAATATGCTGTTTTAGCTATAAAGATTTTGAAAAATATATTTTAAAAATATAATCAGTCAGGCATTTATGATAGAAACTTTACACATTATTAACTCTCACAAGCACCACTTTCAGAAGAGAATTATTAATCTTATTTCACAGATGATGAAACAAACTCAGATTGATTAATTTCTTTGCCCAAATCACACACCTTGTATGTGGTCAACTCTGGATTTGAACACAGGTCTGCCTGGTTCTAAAGCCTCTTATTTTCTTACTATTATAATAGACTGCAGATCTTTAAGGTGCTTACAATTATATTGTTGTGGCCATCAGTCCCCAAAAAATACATGGACCACCAGAACTCAGTCAGTTATAGGAATCACACTCTTTATTCAGCCATCTGGGTCTGCCAGGGGTACGCAGATCCCAATTAAGCAATTAAGCAGCCCCGAAATGTAGAGGTACAGAATTTTAAGCCCAAAATCCCATTCTTCATTCTGTCTGAAAACAAAGGTCTATTTTTCTTCTATTCATTACCTGTCAACCCACTGGTCAGGTGTGCAAGCCGGGGTACAGAAGCAGAAAGCTTGTTAGAATGTTATGTTTCCATAGTTAGTAGCCTATGTTCCTATGGTGATAGCCAAACAGTAATTTCTAGCAAGTAATTAATTTTTAAACAGTAATTCTCTAGCCAACACAATATGATAAAATTATCTTGTTTATTTATATTACTCTTGATCCTAGCATATGAACTTCAGAAGAATAGGGACCTTGTATTTCTTGTTCATTGCTGTGACTCTAGGGCCCAGAAGAGTGTCCAGTATATTTTGGTGAGTGGAAGCAGAGATTTCCACCCCAAAATACGCCTTTTGGTATATTGATTATTTTAAGCAGGCTATTTTCAAAAAACAAAAGTCTAATGCAAAAGCTTTGACTTTTCCCTTTAGACCCTACAAGAATTTAGATAGAGGACCTTCTCCAGGAAGAGGGCTGTTATCATAGATAATTATAGTTTAATATAAATTAATGTGTGATAGACAGGGTGGAACCTGGTAAAGCTCTTTAATCAAAGTTCCCTATGTGTTCCATTGCTAAAGATGGCCCAGCCAACATTTATTTACCAAACACTTGCTTTTTTATCTCCATGTGAATTGCTTTCCTGCCCTTTGAATTCTCAAACCACAACCCCCACCCCCTTTCTCCTTAGCTCAATATGACATATAAGCCTCAACTGTTTGATTTGTCCTTGGGTCTCATTTCTTATGGGCCCCCCATGTGTGCACATCTAATATATTTGAGCATTTTCTCCTGTTAATCTGTCTCATTATTTTATTAGTCCAATGAGAAGAACTTAGAAAGATGAGAAGGGAATTATTTTTCCACCTCATACTGGGCACTCACTAAATATTGTTGTATGAAAATAATTATCAAAGATTTTTTTTGTTAATTTTAGATTAGATAATTGTACAAGAAGTACTAAAAGTGCTAATCAAGTGCTCTAGTAGGAGAGATTACAATAGGTTCAAGGCTACTACAATAGTGTAGGGTAAACCACAGACCTTCAAAAATAACTGTATATACCTCAGGTGTGTGTTCAAAATAATGTATTGGGAAAGGAAAACAACATATTAGAACTTTTAATCATTTTTATGTTTTAGCTTATTATTTTTCAATTTAGGTTTAATATTTTATAACGTACATATTATTACTGTAATATATGGCATAATATATAATACAATAATATATAATAACATATATATATATATATATATATATATGGATAGTAATATAATATACGGTAATATAATAATGTACATACATTGTAAGGTAAATGCATGATATGCTGACAGAAATTTTAAAAGCAAGCATTTATTGGGAGAAGGCTCCCAGGTGAGGTTCTCTGGTCCAGAGAGGAGAGGGGCCAGAGAAGTCACACCTTGGGGTGGGAGGGTGCAGCTTTTATGGGGTTATGTGGGGGTAGGGGTATAGGGTGGGGAATGTTAATCAAATGCTAATTGAGCCTCCGGATTGGGGTGATAGTGCCTAGGGTTTTAGGGTGGGCCCTTATCAGAGGGTCTGGATTCTGGTATCAAGCTGGGGAGTCTCCAGGCAGGCATCTGGCTGGCTTTCCCCCCACCCCCTGTATACCTAACATACATAAGCATATGTGTATGCGAGAGACTGGTTAAACATTTTTTTAACCAGTTCTAATAGTTGTTTGTGCTTGGAGACTTGTGGTCTAGAGAAAGAAATAACTGTAAGTGGATATCTATAATTCAGCATTCTACCTGCTAATAGATATCTATACAAATTATTTCAGGAAGAAAGATAAGAGAATGGCTACTACTTCCTGATTTCGTTAAGGCAGTGGTGGTGGTGGTGGTGGTGGTGGTGGTGGTGGTGGTGGTGGTACTGTTGGGTATGAGGGAGAAGCAGGTAAGAAGTTTCACAGAGAAGGTAATATTTTAAACAGAACTCAATGGAATGGATAGGCGAAGTGTGAATTTTCAGGAACAGAGAACACTTGCAAAGGTGTAGAGATATAATTTTCCTGATATGTTTGAGGAATAGAATCAAAGTGGGGTTAGAACCAAAATAAAATGGAGATCACTTAGTGAACTAGGCTACAGGTAATAACATTCTGAACCAGGGTGGTGACTATGGAATATGAAGAAGAGGGTATCTTCAAATGATATCCCAGCAAAAGGATTAAAGGTATTTTTTGTTTGCTTGTTTGCTTGTTTTTGTTTGTTTTGGGGAAGTGAGGGGTGATGTCAGTGGAGAAAAAAGAATTAAAGATGACTTCTAGATTTCAAGTCTGGTTATTATTACACTGACATATAAAGTTATCACGATGAGAGAAAGGCAGTCTTTTGAGGTAAGATAATTTTGAGAATATCACAAATTGGAGAAAGGTTATTTATATATAAGTAATCAATAGGGACTGGATATATGAGATGGAACCTCTGGAAAAAATCAGAATAAGAGTTGAAATTTGAGAACCATTCTCATTAATTGTTCATCAAATGTTTATGAACACATACTCTGTGTTGGGCACTATGTTAGACAGTTGGGTGAGAGTGGGGAAAAAAACAAATATCACACTTGCCCTCAAAATGCTTATGTCAAGAGGGAGAAATGAGCAATAAACAAGGAAAATGTTTTCACATAATTAGAAATTATGATAAGTGCTGTGAAACATGGTCTTCTTTAGATCAGGTGGTTAAGGAAAGCCTCCGAGGAAGTGCTATTTAATCTGAGAATTGATAAGACAAGACGGGTCAGGCAAAATGGACAAAAGAGCAGTCTAGGAAGAAGGAACAAACAGGAGTTATGTGGAACAGATCTTGGTGTGCTGCAGGAATAGAAAGAGGGCCAGTGTGGCTGAAGAGGAAAGCAAAAGTCAAATCGTGCAATGCCTTGAAAGTCGTGTAACAAACTTTAAATTATATTCTTTTTGTAATAGAATTTTATTGAAAGGTTTTAACTGGGGACAATAAAATGATCTAGTTTACATTTTAGGTTCCTTTGAATTATTGAATACAGATGCTAAGCACTGAAAACATATGCATTCTCAGAAGAAGAGAGTATAATCACAAATGTAAGAAGCTGAGGGCTCAATTTTAGATAATACTCATCTTAGGATATGAGTAGAGAGAGGAGCCAGCAAATAGGGAAAGAAGACAGTTCAGAGAAATAAGGAAGTCCATGCAGAGAAAAAGTTCAAGAAAAAGTCTTTTTAGAGTTGTGGAAACGTGTGGAGTTTGGATTTGGGTGTGGGGTAAAAGTGGAGGAGTGATGGGAAGGATAAAAGTTGGTATCTGAAAATGTTTGAAAAATGCTTGAAATACTAGGGCATAATTTAAAGGCCAAGACACTGGAGTGTACTGAAAGAGATGTGGCCAAGATTACAAGCGCTAGAGTTAAATTTTAAAGGAAGAAGACTCTCTTCCCTTTGAGGTGGGAGAAAATGGTGAAGGAGTATAAAAAGCAAGAGAGAAACTTTTAAGTGAAATGAAAGAAATTGTAGGGAGTCCATGGCAATTGACACTGATTTTTAAATCAATCAATTTATAGCACAAATATTTCTAGTCAAAAAGGCAGAGTAGGAATATGCTATGCCTGCCTCCTCTCACGACCACACCAAAATTACAACTAAACTACTGAATAGTCATTGAGAATTCCCTGAAGACTAGCTGAAAAGAAGTCCTGTAACTAAGGACATACAGAAAAAGCCACTCAGAGACTGGTAGGAGGGCATGTAAAGGACCTATACATTGAAAACTGTAAGACATTATTAAAAGAAATTAAAGAAGATGCAAAGAAATGGAAAGATATTTCGTGTTCATGATTTGGAAGTATCAACATAGATAAATGACCTTATTACCCCAAAACAATATTCAGGTTTAATGCAATCCCCATCAAAATCCCAATGGCATTTTTTAAAGAAATAGAACAAAAAAATCATCGGATTTGTATGGAATCACAAAGACCCTGAATAGCCAAAGCAATCCTGAGAACAAAGGACTAAGTTGAAAGTATCACTCTGCCTGACCTCAAATTATACTACAAAGTGACAATAATCAAAATGACATGGTATTGCCAGTAAAACAGACATACAAACCAATGAATTGAGAGTCCAGAAGTAAACCCCCATTTATATGAGCAAATAACTTTTAACAAAGGAAGCCAAAAACATAAAGTGGAGAAAGAAAAACCTCCTCTATAAATGCTGCTGGGAAAATTGAAATGCCACCTGCAAAAGAATAAAATTAGACTGCTGTCTATCACCACACACCAAAATTAACTCAAAATAGATTAAAGACCTGAATATAAGAACAGAAACAATAAATTACATAGAAGAAAACATAGATACTAAATTCATGGACGTTAGATTTAGAAAGAATTTTATGAATTTAACCTCAAAGGCAAGGGAAGTAAAAGCAAAAATAAATTAATGAGACTATATCAAACTAAAAAGCTTTGCACAGCAAAAGAAACCATTGACAAGACAAAAGGCAACCATCCAAATGGGGGGAATATTTGCAAATGGCTGTAGTAAGGGCCTAATATCCAAAATATACAAGGAACTCATCCAACTCAATAACAACAACAACAAAAACAAACAATTCAATTAAAAAATGGGCAGAGAACCTAAACAGACACTTCTGTCAGAAAGACATACTAAAAACCAACAGACATATGTAAAGGTGCTCAACTTCATTAGCTATTAGGGAAATACAAATCAAAACTACAATGAGATACCACCTCACACCTGTGAGAATGGCTTTATCAACAGGATAAGTAATAATAATTGTTGAAGTCACTGTAGGGAAAAAGGAACCCTTATACACTGCTAGTGGAAATGTAAATTGGTACAACCACTATGGAAAACAGTATGAAATTTCCTCAAAAAAAAAAAAAAAACAGAATAGAATTATTGTATGTCCCAGCAATCCTTCTTCTGGGTATTTACTCCCTAAAACCTGAAAACATTTATCTGCAAAGATATATGCACACCTATGTTCATAGCAGCATTATTCACAGTGGCCAAGACATGGAAACAACCAAAGTGTCCTATGATAGATGATTGGATAAGAAAGATGTACACATATGTACACATATACCATGGAATATTACCCACCCATAAGAAAAGATGAAGTATTGCTATTTGCGACAACATAGATGATTCTTGAGATTATTATGCTAAGTGAAATAAGTCAGACAGAAAAACTTGAGAACCATATGACTTTACTCATATGTGAGATATAAAACTGAAAGCAACAAAGAAACATGACAAACTGAGACTCATGGACAGTGGATTATTGGTTACCAGAGAGTAGAGGAGGAGATAGAAAGGGGTAAAGGGGTAAAATATTTAGTGACAGAAGGAAATTTAACCTTGGGTGGTGAACACACAATGCAATATACATATGACATATTATTGAATCATACACTTAAAAGCTATCTTATTTTATTAAACAATGTTACCCAATAATTTTATTAAACCAAAAAACAAAAGTAAAAAATTTTTAAAAAGTAAAAAAAAAAAAACCTGTAACAAAGAAAGACCCAGTTATCCCATTTCTGGGTACTTATCTGAAGAAACCCCAAACAATATTTTGGAGTGATACACACATCCATATGTTCATGACAGCATTATTTACAATAGCCAAAATATGGAGACAACCTTGGGGTCCAACAATAGATAAATGGATAAAGAAGAGGTGCTACATGTATACAGTGGAATATTACTCAACCCTAAAAAAGATAAAATATTGCCATTTGCAACAACATGGATGGACCTAGAATATATTGTGCTGAGTGGAGTAAGTTAGACAGAAAAAGACAAATGCCATATAATTTTACTTATGTGTTGAATCTAAAATAAAACAAAAGCAACAACAACAACAACAACAAAAAAAAAACAGAAAGAAACTCATCAATACAGAGAACATTTTGGTGGTTGCCATATGGAAGGAAAATTGAGGGAGTGGTTGAAAAAGGGAAAGGGATTAAGAAGTACAAATTGGTGGTTACAAAGTAGTCAGGGATGTAAATTATAGCATAAGTAATAAAGTCAATAATATTTTAATAACTATATGTGGTGTCAGATAGGTACTAGGTTTATCTGGGTGACCACTTGGTAAGTTGTATAAATTTCTAATCACTATGTTGTATACCTGAAACGAATATAAGATTATATACTAATTGTAATTGGAAAATAAAAAAAATATATTAAAAAAAATTAAAGCACACTAAAGTAATCTTTAGGCTCAATAAAATAAAGACTCTTTCAGGGGAGGAACCTTGGGTTACATTATCTGTTTTGCTTTGTTTTTGATATTCCCCATAGTATCTAATGGCATCTTGTACATGGCAGGTGATCAGTTAACATAGGCTGGTTGTTTGATATTTCTATTCCCAAGAAATAAGCAACTGAGAACAACTTAATAACATATGTAGTATATGGCAATTTCCAAAAGAATGATACTGCTAATAAATGCTGAGGGATTTAAAAGGAAGGAAGTGGCCTGGTAGATTAAGCTGATGTGGGAATGCTTTGTAGAGGAGCTGACTCATTATCCGGGCCTTAATGTTTGCCTGTGATTTAAATGCAGGTTTTGCAATAAACTAAAAGTGGGCGTCTTCTATATTAGGGGTTTGATAGTGACCTTATCGTTCATTGGAAAGATCTGACCACTGTAAGAAATATGGTAGAAAGTCAGCAGGAGATTATTCAAGAATTTGCTGAGATTTGGAAACAGAATGATCAAAGTAAAAAAAAAAAAAAAAGACTCAAACCTGTGTCAGGAGGCTGAACGTTTAGGAGTCCTTTATTTTTGGACTTCATCCTCTCAAACTAAAAGTGAAATTAGGCATTTCAGGCTAATTTGGCATGAAAACAAGGAAATTCCAGTCTGTGATCATTTCCAGATTCATCTTTCTAAAGTAAAGATACAATTATCTTACTCTTGCTCAAAAATACTCAGTGGTTTCCTAGTGTCTACACAATTAATATATAGACTCAGTGACGTAGCACTGAAGGGAATTCACAGTAAGTTTCCAAATATTTCTAGGCTTGTTTCCAATTATACTACATACATACCACATACTCTTGCCAATTTGACTAAGAACTGTTTCCTTCTTATGCTATGTGCTTCCTAACCTCCATTCCTCTGCTCATAATATTAACTCTCCCATCGCTCTGATATGTGTCAAAATCTTACCCCTTTTTAAAAGACCTATTTTAAATGCCAATATCTCCTCCATGAAGTCTTCCCTGCCCCTTGTTACTTGGGTGGTTTTCTCTTATTTATTTCTTTTGTACTTAGGAACTCATAAACATTTATAATGGACCTTATATTGTAGTTATTTGTAAAGCCACTTAATTCCCAATCTCATCTTCTAATCCCTAGTAAATTTCAAATTACTTGGTGACAGGATATGGATACTGCTTATTTTTTATCCCCTTCAGAATCTAACATGAACAGTTCTTGACACGGACTGATATAGAATTAGAATAAAGTTAGAGGTTGATGTAGTTGGGGAGGCATCAGTGAAAGGTGTTGCTAATAAGAGTCACCACAAATTTTGTCTTGGCATTCTCTGTGAAATATGAAATCATTGAAATTTTAATGTTAATTTTTTACACATGCTAATACTTTTAATTTTCACTATCTATATCCAGTGCAGTAATTTCCTATGGTAGCGCAAAATAGATCTTACAATCATTTTTGAGTTATAAGTATACTGAACAAAATACCATAATTTTGCCATGTGATATATAGAGGTAGCGTAATAGAAGGTAAAGAGAGAATGTTTTGAATTCCAGTAGGCCCAGCCTTGTTGTTGTCCTACTGATATGTGTAATTTTGCTGCATGCCTAACATCTCTTCCCTTTTCTTTTGGTACAGATTAATTTTCCTTTTAAAGAATTACTTCTTTTCTGTCATTAATTTCCCTTTTATTTCTCATACTAATTACTAATTTCCCATTATTAATCCATGGAGTTTAGGAGCCTGAAGTAAGGCTAATGACATCCCCCATCCTACCCCACCCTCTTCCCTGAGTTCCAAAGAAAAGAAAGCATGGCATGTTGGTCTGACCAACCAGAATATTTTATATCTCTAGCTAAAGCCATGCTGATGAGACTCAATTGGGAAAATGAAACACTTTGTTGAGGAAGGGATATAAGACTGAAGCTGCTGGCTGACATCTCTCTGCAACCAGGATCAAGCCTGTCCAAGAATAAAGCCAATGCAGAAAACAGCAGAGCTAAGTAACTGAGTTCAAAGAAAGAGACACAATGACATCATTCAGCCTCTGGATCTAACGATAGGTGTAAGGAGTTCACCCCCTTACTACTTCATCCCCTACCTGCAGACCTTTAGTTATATAAACCAATGAACAACTAATTTATTCCTTAAGTCAATTTGATTGGGGTTTGTTTTGCTTGTAATCAAATAACACATACATATATACTACATGACCTTGGGAAAGTCATTCGTAGTCTCTCTGAGGCTCAGGTCATCTGTAGAAGGGGAAGAATTCTCTTTTACTTATCACACAGGAAATATTAGAAAGCTCACATATATATGAAATGTAAGTGAGAGCATTTTGACAACTATAAATATTTGTAAAAAATGACAGGATATTAGTGTCTTTCATTAAAAAAACATTGTTTACTATGATTAGGTTTTTATTAAATAATGAAGAAACATTATTTAGCCAACAAATATAGACACCAGGAAAGCAAAAGTCTGCGCTCTAACTACTATATAGTAGTCAAATATCTCTCTACAGGGTTTCTCTTTGCTGACTAAAATTACAATTTTTTTTAGCAAAGAACATAAAAACCTACTTATTATTCCACCTAGCATATACAAGAGCTAGCATTTAACTTAAAGGCTGGTTCTTAAAAGCCTGGAGAAAAGTTTTGAAATAAAAATTTGTTGCTGTCTCATATCCTCCACATATTGAACTTTTCATTCTGAGAATAGGTTGTAAACATGTTAGAGCAAAACATTTAAGAAATGGCAAAATCCAACCTTGGAATATCACATTAGTCATCAAAGAAGATGTCTTTGAAAATCGGTTCAAATGCTATCTCTATTACCTTTTTACTTGCATTTCTTTCCTTATGTTATCATGTTATATTTGATGAACCAGACACTTAAATAATAATCTGTGTGATCTGAAAAAGTTAATGCAATTTCCAAAGGAAGCTGACTTATATTCTAGCACCTTCAGGACCTAGAATCAGATGCATTATTTAAATTCTTCAATTATAGGGAGAAGTTAGCATGTGACTGTGGGTATGTAGGTGTGGAATGAGTGGAGAACCTGTTAATCTAGCCAAATGTATATTCACCTAAGGAGATGAGCTATCATCCTATTTTTTGGGTTAGAAATCTATCCTGAAGTTTTTGAACCCAGGGACTGCGTGTTTAATTATCACTTGTTTTGTGGTAAAAGACTGGCATGAGGATGTAAATGGTGCTTGCAAAATTCTATTTTAAGTCCAAGAGATAAGCTAGCACAACAGAATAATATTTAGAAAGTAGGGGGGTTTCAACAATCATCTCCTTTATGACAGAAAGATGGTCTTGCTCTTAATTTTTTCTATCTTTTTTGCTGGATAAAAAATGCTAAGAAATGAAATATCTTCAGGAAAAAATTGGTCTATGTGCCACAGTATTCAATGCAAATGAACCCCATAATGATAAAACTATCACTCATATGTCTATGATTAGAGTTTCTTATATTCAGTATAGATCCAGATGTACCATATTTTTTTTTCTGTTGACAACTGTGGAGTGTATCCAAGCAACTTAAGACAAAAAATCCTTAAGGTGCTTTTTTCTAAATACCACTATGAGGAAAGCAAATATATTAACTCAGCTTTACCTTAAGTAATTTGATGAAAACCAGGAACATTTTGTTCTTTACAAATGAATCCACCAATGGGTAGAATGATTCTGACATATTCCTCATTGGTAAAGAAATATCAAATACCTAAAAATAATAGTATCTGCCTGTGGGCCCCTGTTCAGATGAGGGGCTAAAACATCTTTCCACATGGGGCCATGGAGTTATAGCTTTTAAAAGTAGTTTCAATAAACAAATAAAGCTTCTAATGCTGAATACAGTTGTTTTACCTACTGCTTCATATCCAGAAACCTTGGATGTCTATTTTACAAGAGAGGTAGACTGATATTAATGATGTGGAAGTTGAAAATCAGAAAGCTTAAATTATTTATATATCATCCCAGAGCCAAGAGATAGTAGACATGGGATTTAACCCATTTTTCATTTGGCCCGAGAATACTGACTGGAGGCGCTTGTGGCTCCAGTGTTTGCCCTGAGATAACTCGCAGATTACAGTCCTAACCTTTACCTTCAAAGTTTGCCATGAAATATTTTGCTTTTATTATTTTCATATTGCTCTAGTATATTGATAGTCTTTGGAAACAAATTACATCATTTTACTTATAGCATTCTGTTTTTCTCTTTTTAGTAGTGGTATTTACATTTACAAAATATATCAATTCTCCATCACTGAAAATGTCAAATCCTAGAAATTGTAGTATTCCTGTGTTATGTTAACACTGTTCTTGAACAGTTAGGCAAAGATTCATTTGATGAATCCAATTTTTGTGTACATTTCTGTTACATTAGGATTAGAGACAAGTTCTGTTTAGAAATAACTCCAAAAACAGTTTTTATATTTTATTTTCACACTGAAAAGCAGTCAGATTTGCTTCAGCCTCAAAGAGCATATTTATGTAAAATTAAATTAACACTGGTACTGAGCTGGACTTTTTTTCTTAAGGGAAATGGGTTAAAAGCAGGTCTGAAAAAATAAAACAAGTCTGACTTCTAAGTCAGTGTTCTTAACCACTGCATTGTCCTACCTCTTAAACAAAAAGTGACTTACAATTTCAACAGGGTGCCCATTTCTACAACATACCAACTTGGATTCTCAGAAATAGTCACGACCACTTCCTCCCACCTCTATCTTCTTATTGGCAGTTTATGTCCTCATCCCTATTTTTCTACCTCCCACCACAAAAAATAATAATGACTTTTTAAGGGTGACCATCAAAGTTTAATAAATATCTTCCTTTTAAAAACAGGAAAACTAGCTCTGAGAAAAGGAAGAAATGACTTGTTCAAGATCACATAATCAATCAGAAGCAGTACAAACACCAGCACAAATGTGCTTGTTCAGGCCAATGCTGTCTCTAAAGAGAATATGAAACTTAAAACACAGTGAGTAGTTTCTCATTCCTGATGGGATACACACACACACACACACACACACACACACACACACACACACACACACACATATTTGTATCCTGAGGTCAATTGAGTAACTGAGGGATAAACATGCCTGGAGCGTTGGAACACTGCAAGTACTCAATAATCTCAAAGGTATGTGACAATTGTATCACAAACAGAAAGCTAAGGTTTTCTCCTCCCAACATGTTTCTTCCCTTCCATTCTTTATCTAGGGAAGTAACTATCAGTCTTTGGGCTCAGAGAAGTGAAGGAGGGGGTTGGGGTTACCAAAACCTAGGAGCTGGGAGCAAGGTCTACATAGAGGTGGAGTCTGGATTCTTAAAGACATAACACTGGCCAGCTGTGTCTTTTGGGGAATACAATAAGGCCAGATCTCAGAGTGCAGAAAGAAAAAGCTGGAGACTGAACCAATGGTTTGACCTTGATGAAGAACCATTATTATGATAGTTTGTTTAAAGGACCAGAAAGCAAGCAGGATAAAGTGCTGCCATCTCCCCTCTCTCCAGCCTAGCAGTCTCCTTCTGTTGTTGGAAATGTGGTTTGCAGAGTCTTAGCTGCAATATCCTAAGGCATTACCACAAAATAGAAGGTAGAAAGTGAGTGCGACAGACAGTAACTTACCATCTTCACTTTAAAAACCGGTGCACATGATCATAGTGAAAAGACAGGGTCTCTCCTCTCCAGAACCACCCTGGTCATTAACAGATTTGTAACCGACTTTGGAGGCTTATGGTGGGAGAAACAATTATTTCAATGGGAGGTGGGTAGTATCATTTTCTTTCTCTCTCTCTCTCTCTCTCTCTCTCTCTCTCTCTCTCTCTCCTTCTTTCCTTCCTTCCTCCCTCCCTCCCTCCCTCCCTCCCTCCCTCCCTCCCTCCCTTCCTTCCTTCCTTCCTTCCTTCCTTCCTTCCTTCCTTCCTTTTAAATTTAAGTATAGTGTGTAGCAGCTTATCTTTGAAATCTCCTTTCCCATTCTTTGGAGGTTATCCTTTATGCTTTCTGGCTTCTGCTTCCACCTTCTGCTCTAAGATCATTTTATAACCCTCTGTTGGCTAAATCCTATGTTGTCTTTTGCATACTCATTCTAATTTTCTTTGGCATGTAATATTGTCAACAATTTTCTCCTAAAACTCTTTCCAAAGCACAAATCTCTCTCACTACCCCCCCCCTCTCTCTCTCTCTCTGTCACAGTCTGTGTCTCTTTCTCTCTCTACTTAGTGCCTTTATTTCTTGGTTTTCTCCACTCCCCTTTCTTGGGTCACTCCTCCAAGGCTGGGTGTTCCTTGGAGTTATGGCCTGAATTCCTTTTCTTACTATTGTCACCATTCTTGGTTGATCTCACCCAGTCCTACACTTTAGCTATGACCTACATATCAATGACTTTTTATCTATATTGATAACCTAGACTTGTTTCCTGAAATCTGATTACATGTGTCTCTACTAAACAGCTCTACTTGAATGCTCATCTCAAACCTGAATGTCCAAAATGAACTCATTATCTTCTCTCCATTAAATCTTTTTTTCTGTTTGTATTCTCTTTCTTTGATGAATAATATGATATCTATTAAATCACCCAAGCCAGAAAAGTTAGTCATTTTTGACTAATTTTTTCACTATTGTTTCTGTACAAATAGCAATTGTGCAGAAGGTGTTCCGTTTTAATTTTTGAAAAGTTAAGAAGTAAATAAAGCAGTCATGCAATAGTCAAAAAATCTCCTATAACATTCAATATTTTTGAAAGATTCAATCCATAGAGGTGCAATGCAAATAATTTACTGAATCAAACAAGTTAACAGACATACATTAAGTGGCATTTCATAAATTAACAAAATAATGTTGGACCTTTGAGACTCTCCTCTTCCACCTTGACATTTGATTTTTTTTTGTCTTTATATAAAGTATAAAAAAATATTTTATTTTTTAGTTATAGTTGGCATACAATACTATATTAATTTCAGGTGTAAAACATAGTAATTAGACATCTATATAACTCACAAAGTGATAACACCAATAAATCTAGTGACCCTCTAACTCCATACATAGTTATTACAATATTATTAGTTATATTCCTTATGCTATACTTTCTATCTTCATGACTATTAGTAGCTACCAGTTTGTACTTCTTAAACTTCTCCCCACTTTTCACTGACCCCTTCGACACCTCCCAATGGTAACCCTCAAAACATTCTCTGTATCTATGAGTATTTTTCTTTTTATTTGTTTGTTTTGTTTTTTAGATTCCACATATCCAAACATTCATATCACATTTGTCTTCCTCTATCTGACTTAACCTACTCAGCACACTATCCTCTAGGTTTATCTTGCAATATCTTTTCCCATACCTTTACTTTTAGTGCAAGTGTCTTTTAATCTGAAGTGAGTTTCTTGTAGGTAGCATATGTAAAGGTCTTGTTTTCTTATCCATGCAGCCACCTTCCCTATAATTGGAGCACTTAATTATTTTTCATTTGAAGTACTCATTAATAGATTTGTAGTTATTGCCATTCTTTATTCATATTGTTGCTACATATTTTTTCTTCTTCTTAAAGAAGTTCCTCCAACATTTCCGGAAATGCTGACTTGGTGATGATGAACTCCTTTAGCTTTTTCTTTTCTGGGAAGCTTTTTATCTGTCCTTCCACTCTAAATGATAGCTTTTCTGTATAAAGTAATCTTGGTTGTAGATCCTGGGTTTTCATCACTTTTAATATTTTGTGCCAAGCCTTCTGTCCAGCAAAATTTCTTTTGAGAAATTGGCTGACAGTCTTATGGGAGCTGCCTGTAAGTAACTAACTGCTTCTCTCTTGCTGCTTTTAAGATTCTCTCTTTGTATTTAACCTTTGGCATTTCAATGATGTGTCTTGATATAGGCCTCTTTGGGTTCACCTTTCTTAGGACTCTCTGCATTTCCTGTGGGTATGTCTATTTCCTTCACCAGGTCAAGGAAGTTTTCTCTTACTATTTCTTTAAATAGGCTTTCAACTTTTTTTCTCTTCTCCTTCTGGTACCCCTATGATGCAAATGTTGCTACATTTGATATGATCCCATTATCTTTATTATTTTGGACTTTTTTTCTTGTTGCTCTTCTGATTGGGTATCCTCCACTACTCTACCCTCTGTATTGGTGATTCAATACTCTGCTTCCTCTACTCTGTTGATTCTTTTTAATAGTCTCCATCTCAGATATTGTATTCTTCATTTCTAACTAGCTCTCTTTTATAATTTCCATCTCCATTGTTATGTTCTTTATCTCTTTGTGAAAGTTCTCACTGAGCTCATCTACTCTTCCCTTAAATTCCTTGAGTGTCCTTATAAAGAATGTTTTGAACTCTACATCTTACAAATTGCTTGTCTCCATTTTGGTGAATTCTTTTATTCTTTTTTTTTTTTTTTTGAATCTTTGTTCTGTTATTTCAAATGTGACATGTTTCTTTATTTCCCCATTTTGGCTGCCTCTCTGTCTGTTTCTACGTAATAGGTAGGACTCCTAAGTCTTCTAGTCTTAGTAGAGTGACTTTATGTAGTGGGTGTGCTGTGGGGCCCCCTTGGCACAGACCTGAGAGGGGTCCAGCTGTAGGCCAAGTTTAGATGTAGCCGGTGCACATCTAGGGCCACCTGGTAAGAGTCACCAAGCAATCCACATATGGTTACCACCCATGCTGGGGTTACAGGTGCCTCGAGAGGTCAAGTTCAAAACCAAGTCTGCCTGTCACTAGTGCAGGGTTTGGGGCTGCTCAGCAAGAAGTACAGGGTACACCTTATTGTCTCCGTAAACTCCCAGTAATTCTGTTAGACCTAGCTCAACTAACCTAATTGTGCAGAGTCTTCCTTGACTCACCCACAGAAAAATATTTTCTTTCTAGTATTTCTCATCATTTTGTATTTATCTGTATTAGCATCAATCCCTTTGTATTGTACTTACTTTGATACCTGTCTCCCACACTAGACCTATGGCTTCTCCAAAGGGCAACAGCCTTTCTTAAATCACCTTTGTATTTATAGTACCTGGCATGATGCCTGGAACATGCTAGAAATTTAAAAAGAATTTGTTAAATGAATTTATAAATGACTTTATTCATGTGCAAAAGGGAAGACTCTCTGGGAAGAAGTTGTAACTTCACGCAATTTTTCTATTTCACTAAGAAATCATATTGGATTGCAAGTGAGTGAGTCTAACTATGAATTGGATCAATAAATAAATCACTCAGAGACTTTTGTTTTAAAACCATTTTTAAAGACATATTACTTGTAGCACACTGCAAAATCTATCTGTGTCACAATGAAGTGTCATAACCTCATGATTGTATATGGCTCTAACAAGCCAGGGAAGCGATTTTCTTTTTTGTTTCTCTGAAAATGTATATCCAATGCTTTTTAGGTTTAGAATTAAGGCTTACATGATCCTTTTAAAGTTTTTTTTTTATATATATGCTTTAGTGCTTTGCGCATACACACAGACTAAAGCCTTTGATGGTAGACTCATTTTTACAATTCTAATACATGTATCATTGCCCTTTCTCATTAGCACAGCCCTCCAGGTCATCACTAAAGTACATGGCAAGGATGTTTATATTTTATTTCTTGTGATACTTGTTCTGTGTGTAAACAGCATTTTTCCACTCTAGGGTTGCCATTCCAGGATCTTTAGATCATCATGTAATTTTTCAAAGAAATAAAGAAAATACCAAATTTTTTAAAGAGAATTTAGGGGAAGGGTTGCTACAGTTCAATCTGTACTCAGAGACTCCAATGACTCTACTAACACTAAATTCTGTGATTTTATGATTAAACTTTTGCTCTTCTAAAGGGAAAGGATAATTCCCTCTTCTGAAGGAAAAAATCAAGTCACCTAGAAATGGCGTAGAGAGTGCAGAGTCTTTACTTTCAACTGCCTTTCTAGAAATGAGACTATGACAGTACAACTTTCCTTAATTATTCCTCTTACAGCATCAACAAATAATGTGAATTTCAATTTTTTATATTCTCACTAAAGTTTGTTCATGCAGTAGATTTGGAGCCTTGTGGGAAGTGCTTCCTTTCTTGAGAAGAAGCCTATTTTTCAAATTCTAGCTTATGTGTATTTATAAAAGAAGATTTGATACATGCAAACCATCTGTGTCTCTTTCAGAAGGCTCTTAAAAAACTTGCCTTTTTAAAAGGGAAAATTAAGAAATTCAAAGATTTCTATCAGAATAAACAACCTGTAAATACAATACGCAGAATACCTTTCTGAAGTGGAGAAGAAGTACACATGTTAAAAATAATTGTTTTCTTTTTTTCCTGGAAGAAAGCTAGATGTCACTGAATTTAATTAAGTATTTGTATAATAAATACCCCACTGTGCCCAAAACATGGAGCTCTTAGGTTAGGTGCACCTTCTCTCCAGTAGGAACCATGTACAAACAGGTGAGATTAAGAAGACTTTGTTCTGACAAGTCCAAAAAACATGGAACACAAGACAAATAGTGGTCAATATAAGTACCATCTAAAGAAGCTTGTGCTGGAGATCCCAAACAAATTCAGCCCACAGGGAAAGATCAGGAAAGGTGGGAAAACTACAGATGATACTTGCTGCTTGGCTATCAAAATTCCACCAAAGGAAGCTTAGAATTTCTCTTTTGCAGTTTGATAAGGGCTTCACATTTGTGTTGCATGATTTTATTTGGTAGCATGAAGCAATTTAATTGATTCCTTGTAATGAGAAAGTTAAGAAAAATAACTTGAATCTATCTTAAAGAATGTAGTGTTTCTCCCAGCTTATTTTGGAAACATTGCCGACCCTATTTACTGGCACCAGGCAATTACTGCAGCAAGGAAACCTACCTATGATACAGTCAGTACCTTGGTATCAGTAAGGCATGCATGTGTATATCAAGGTTGGCATTCACCTTTGACAGCTTTGGGAAGCCAGAGAGCTCTTTTCAGTTCCAAACATTTTGTAAATGCTCTGATCTTCTTATCCCCTTCTTCATGGCTATATATATCAGTGCTTGTGGTGACAATCTCATTTGGAGGACAGAGGAAAAAAATTCTTACCAACTAGTACATCTTTTGACCTTCCCAGATCTCCATTTGAAATTGCTAAATTTCTCACTATAGAAAAACTGATTAAATTGGAATGGCTTTGTTCTCTAGTTGTGTACTGTAAGGGGTATATTGCTTATTTAACACACTAACATTAGCTATTGCCCAAGGGAAGAAAAGCAGAGAAAAGTTGAAATTATGTACCTTCCAGCTCTATAGTGCTGTATGCTGTACTAGGTTAGCATGAAAAGGCTGTAAAATGAAAGAGCTGTCTTAATATGTCACAGATAATGAGTTACCTGCCAGTGAATCAGATTCCCTTTTCCTAGAAATATTTCTTTGGTGTTTTATGGTTCATAGGACATATAAACAAACAAACAAACAAATAAATGTATATATAAATATATATTTATATAAATATTATAAATGCATGTTTTTAACTTCAATTTTCTTACTATTTCTTTTCTCTCTTACCACTCTCTTCTGTCCCTCTCAGATTTTTACTTTCCTAATTCTATCTCCAGCTATGTGCACACAGGAATGGCAGGCTCATAAATTTAAATGACTAGTCTCAGGGTGGATAAGCAAGCAGATTCTCTGTCATGTGGCCTCCACTCCAAGCAATAATATTTTAAGTGCTTATCCATTGATTCTTGCAACATATCTGAACTCCTCTGGCCTGCGCAAATCTATCAGACTAGAAATCCTCAAAGACCTGGCTATTCTGTAAGATTTACGATTCCTTTCATTTTTAGTCAAGTAGGGACTGCATCTATCTTCTGGTAGATAAGTATTTTTAATTCTACTGTTGTCTGAAAGAAGGTGGTACATTTTTAGAGAGAAAATGTAATATATAGAGAGGGGCATTGACCTGTGAATGAGTACTAACTCAGCTACTAATCAGTAATGTGACTTTGGTAGCCTCAGACTGGTCACTTATTCTCTGTGGGTCTCAGTTTCCTTCTGTGAAAAGAAATATCTACATCAATCCATGTGGTTTTTAGACTGGCATTCAATAAATTATTTACAATGTCAGCAATTTATCTTTCTTCCACACAGATCGAATCTGAACTGTGAAGTTAGGTGCACATCATACAGAATAAACAGAGTATGTGCAGGACAATAGCAGTTAGGCATTTGAGCAGAAATAAGTTCGTGTGTGTGTGTGTGTGTGTGTGTGCAAAAGTGCACCCACAGGAGTTATAATGCATTTAAAAATAATGTCGTTTTTCATAATATGTGAATAATACCTGTTCTGTTTTGGTTACTGCTGTTTAACAAATCGGCAGAACTTAGAGTCTTAAACAGCAACATGCTATTATATATTCTCTTTTCATGAGTGACTTGGCCTCAAATGAATGAGTCTTCTGTTTCACGTGCTCTTGGCTGGGTGAAGTCATCTCAGGACTTGACTGGGTTAGGAAATTCAAGATGACTTCATTCATATGCCATGATGGGCATGCTGGAGAGCGGGGCTTGGCAAGGACACTGGATAGACTCTTCAGATGACTTCTCTACTTAGTTTCTCCATGAGGGTAGTTGACCTTCTTACATTATGGCTTTGAGCTCCCAGAAGCAAAAAAATGAAAGTTTCTAGGTCTTCTTAAGTAATAGGCTTTGTAACTCAAACACGGTTACTACTGTTTCATCTTTGGTTAAGGAGACACACCAAGCCAGCTGAGATTCACAAGCATAGTGCCTTGGGGGATCATCTCTGGAGATGAGCTACTTTATGCTCATTATTTTTTTTAATTGGGAAATAGAAAAATTGTATATAAGAAAATAAGGTAAAAATTATGCAGAAATATCCTAAGGTTTACTATGAAAAAATAATTGCAAAATAATATGCACCCCATAATACCATTTTTGCTTAAAAGTGTGTGTGTGTGTGTGTGTGTGTGTGTGTGTGTGTGTGTGTTTGAGTGTATGTGTATGCATGTATACTGGTAAAAATGTCTGCCAGGAAAAAATAAAAGGTTTAATACATTTATTTTTGTTTTGTGGAATTATGAATAGTCATTATTTTCTTATTTTTATATATCTCTATTTTCTAACATTTTAATAATGCATGTACATTATTTGTATAAAGCATTGAACCAATTTAAGTTCCAACACTCAGTGATAACTACTATTAATATTTGGTAGAGTTTTTCTCAGTTATTGAGTATTCTTTGAAAACATGATTTTATTATATCATATTTTATTATGTAGATGTATTATGATTTCTTTAATAATTTCTCTACTTGTTGAACATTTAGGTTATTTATGTATATATGTATATTGCTATTTTAAACAATATGATGAAGATTTTTGTCCACATTTCACTATATCATTTATGATTTTCTTAAGATAAAGTAATAGAAGTGAATTTTCTGGGTGAAAGAGTATGAATTTTCAAGTCTCCCAATAAATGTCAAACTATTTTTTAGAAGTTTATAAAAATTTGTTCCCTTTTTCTACTGTCTGATAGAAGCCCTCATCTGAATCACGACCAATAGTTGTATATTAATTGAAAAATTTAAGTAGAGAAGAATAAATTATACATATTTAACATTTTTGTATGAATTTAAAACTTATAAACACATGTGTGTTCATTTGCCAGCTTTCCATTATATGGTCAAGTATTTTTCTTTGAATATGGTCCCATTAACTCAATTTTGCTTCTTTTTAATGGTATGCTGATAAATGTTTAACAACCAAATATCTGTAAAAAATAGCCCCGATTGTTGCATTTGATGATTTCCGTAGTGGAAATACTCCCACCATGGTTGCTGTTAAGCTACCAACATGGCACTGAATGTGGAATTAGAAAAAAATGTATAGTAGCATACCATTGTACTATATTTCTACTATACAGATGTAATAAACGTAAACAACTTCAGACAAATAATTACAAAATGTAAAATATTTAGAAAAGAACAAGTCATCAGTATTTAATAACTTTCTTTTTAAAAATATAACTTATCTAATTGTAAGATTATACCATTTCATTTTTAATAATGACAGTGTTTAACAAATGGCTCACAAAGTTCCTGAAAACTTGATAATTGGCTCTAGTGAGCCAGAAAAAAAACTGGTAAAGCACACTACTGGTTATGTCTTTCTCTGAAACTATAACATAATGCATCCTCCATGATTTCTAGTTTTGATTTCTTTGAATTTAAAGATCAATTTAAAAAGTTTTTATGAAATTTGAGCATGGATTGTCTTTCTGAATGTTTGGCTCCTGCTCCCAACCAATCTTTATGACTGTTTCAACCATGTCTAATTTCACATCTTTTTGTATTTATTTATATTTTTAGTAACTTGTCTTTATTGAGTTCAAATTTAATTTTCATGAATATGAATCTATTTTTCTTTGTATTTATACTTTACCATCATTGTTTTATATCACACACAAAGTAGAGCTGACATCAGCAAGCTTGTGAATAATCACAACTAGCTCTTGGTCGACAAATAACTGAACTGATAGGAGCAGAATGGCCCAGGCATCCACAACCAAGAGAATCTCTTCGCTATGTGCATCTAACAGGCCATGGGCATAAAGATGAATTAGGCAAGTACTGTATTTCGTATCATTTCTTTCACCCGATGGATAGTTCCTCAGTAAAATTCTTGATAATGAGCTGGATAATATAAATTTCTACCCTATTTCTTCCAGTGGGATATATTTTACTGATTCATCTAAGCTTTTCCTGCCATGAACAATAGCAAGAACCTGTGAGAGGGCTAGGAAGTCTTAGGGGAGGTGTATTGCAGCCAACTAGCCCAGGGAACAATCACATCCTTGACCCTATGTTCTAGGGATCATTAACAAGGGCTTCTAGACATCTGAGCTAATGAGGCTTTTGACATTATATTTTTCTTGACATTTATTTCTTCTCCTACTTTATATTTCATTGTAGTAGTTGATAAGTCAAACAATGTGAAAGCCAGAATAGTCCTTACAGGGCAACTGCAATGCTCTCATTTTGTAGAATTTCTCTCAAACTCTGTTCCATGAGAATTCTTTTCATCATATTGATGTGTGAATCTTGGAAACTTGGAGTTGTAATGCTAACAAAGAATTTCCTGCAGAAGATCAACATTTTATATTAGGTGCCTGAGCCCATCTCTCAAATGTGTCAATGGATTGATGGATTACTGAGGTTTGAAGATATTGATGGTTAGAGACTGAAGAATAATTCCCAGTGCTATTTAGTAGGAACCTTGTAATCATATTAGAAAGATAAATAAGACTCCATTCAGTGAAAATGTCAAGAGGTATTTGTGAAGCTTTCAAATTTCCCCTGAGCCTCAAGGTAGTCAAATGACCAAAGGCAATCCCAGAGGTTAATGACTGTTCCTTTGTTTTAAGTTGTTGTTGTCAGAAATGCCTTTTCATTCCAGCTTTCTGGCTGGAAGCTTCTTCATAACCTTCTGTAAAAAGGTTTTAGAATTCTTAGAATTTGAAACATACTCTATATCTTTATGTCATCCACTTCAGTGATCATTCCTTTTTTTTATTTTTTATTTTTTGCTAGTTCTATCAGGTCAGAGAACTAATTTATGCTTAGTTGAAAAAGTTTTATAAGTCATAAGCATTTCAAAGCATCTACTTTAATAATAAGTTTCAACTATTTAATCTGTCATTGCTATTAAAATTCATTTTATTTCTAGGCTCAGTATTTTAGAATTAGCTCAATAAATTTGAACCTTTTATCTTTTGACTTTCTTATACACAATTATTATTTCAGTATTATCTTTGTTCATGTCATTCTTTTCACAAGGTAATTTTTTCCTTATCAATCAGTCTTTTTTTTTTTTTTTTTTTTTTTTTTTTGACAGGAGCCTTTCAGTGTGAACCTGAAGTAAAGCTAAGTTTTTAGCATGGCTTAAGGGGTTAATCTACCTATTCTACGGTTTAAGTTGATGGGACATAAAAAGCAGTTAGGGCCCCTGAAATGTTTTTGGCAGTGAATGCTCCCTGGTTATAGTCAGGGAGGCTTGCAGAGGGAAATGTTCATTAAAACTGAAAACCTGAGAAAGAGACAAAAGTTTGGGATGGCCCAATTTTGAGTCTCTTAAGACAAATTACATTATCTTATTCAATCCTTGTGGCTTCAAGAGTGTCAGAGTCGTATATCTATTAGTCACATAGCTACCAAGAAGCAATGCCAGGATCAAACCTAATTCTTTCATCTTGCTTTCAAATTTAGAGTTACTGAGGCACTAGTAGATAGTAAATGCTGCTTTGATTTGATTGATTTTGTAAAAGGATTTCCAAGTTTTTTTTTTTTTTTTTTTTTTTTATAATGACTCAGGCATTTCATTTGAGAGCTAGGCAAGATTGACATCTAGGAATCATAGATCTATTCATCTGCCCCATCCACTAAATTCACAATGGAGAAGAGAAAAGTAACCCCTGATATCCAGGAACTGGCCTGATGCTCACAACTAGGTTTTATTTATGCAACTTCAAGCTGGACTAATACTAACAAATGGTCCTTGTTCTTCTGTTGGAGAACATCACAGAAAATCAATGCCAAATAAAGTTGCTCTGAGAGGATGATTGAGTGAAAACAAAACAAAGTCACTGTACAGTCACCCAACACCAATCGCCTCCCTCTGTCTCAGCTAAAATGAATAATTGTTACTTGTGTTTCAATTATAGCTTTAACCGCATCTAGCCTTCTCTCACTATAGATAAGAATCATTGTAATACCCAATCATAGAATTTCCCCTGCTTTCTAATTGCTCCCAATCTAGAGTGAATTTTTGCTTCCTTAGATCCTTCCCAAAATTACTCAATATAATCTCAAATACTATAATAGGTTCTTTTTAACACCCTCTTCCTGAGATGTTCCTTTTTATAAATGTCTCCCTCACTGTAACAAGTAATGAACCTAATATGTTTAATTACAAATGAATTATTTGTTGTTGTTTATTGAATAATATTGACACTGGACTCTCAAGGTAGACAGGGCCCATTCAATAGCTTACCTTGTGTTTGGAATATCTAGTGCAAATTACCCTGATCAAGAAGATAGAGCAGTTTCTTTCCATACTATATGAGATAGGATCTTGATTTTCTTAATAAATCTTCAGTCCTGATTTAAACTTATGAATCTCATCAGGTGTAGTTCCAGAGTTGGGTCTCTTTAGAGAGAATGGCCTCCCAGTGGGAGGGTGGGGTTAATGCAAATAATACTGGAAATGGCATCAGAAAAATCAGTTTCTAGTTTTATCTCTATTGGGAAATAGTTTTGTGATCATGGTCAAGTTGTTTAATTTCTTTGGGCCTCAGGTTTAAAATGAGGGAGTTGGATAGTAGAAGTCCCTGTGAGTCCCTCTAGCTCTAACATTTGGTGATTCTCTTGCTTAAAATCTACTATGGGGATGTCATGTCCTCTCTCTAGTAGGTGATACCATATAACTCTGAAGGGTTTTGTGATGTGAGTCACCCCAAATTCTCGATTTTCAAAGGATATCTGAAGTACAAAAGGTTTGGTTTGTAATTTTCTTCAAAAATATTTGCAGACAGATGGCTAGCATAATTGTTTTTGGTGTAAAAGAAGACATTGTTAAAATATAATAAGAACCAGATAAATCTGCAGGAACTCTCTTAGCTCTTTCTCCAGAGATTCAGTGCTAGTAAGTCAAATTAGTCATTTTTATTTAGGAGCTATAAAAAGTCATATGGTTTCATGCTGTACCAGCCGTCATAAAATTTTGGAGAAAAGTGTTGCTTATAAAGCTTCTAGGGAAAATGTTTCATAAAAGTATTTTAACTTTTATAGCTTACAAAACCAATTGGCTTCCTTTCTTCATAAACTATATTTTCAGCCTAAATTCTCTTTCATAACAAAAGTTTAGGAGAAAGAAAAACACACAGCTAGGAGAAAAATAACTGTACTGCCTTCTAGTGGAGTACCAATTATATATTGCATTTTTATAGAGCTAGGATTTTCATGAGTCTGAGTGTGTTGTAATGAAATACATTTAGAGATTTGTTTTTAACAAATAAGATAATGTAGTAATGTAAGTATAAATTCTAGAAAGCTATGCTCCACTGTTTAACTTTCAGGCATACTATGAATTACAATGGTAACTATAATATATACATACTTATTATACATACTTTAAGAATCCCTACTCATAACTATGTGTATGGTTTAGATGGGTACTAGATTTATTGGGGTGATCACTTCACAAGTTATATAAATGTCTAATCACCATATTGTACACCTGAAATCAATATAATATTAAATGCCAAATGTAATTGAACAATAAAAAAATTAAAAATCTCTACTCATATAAAAAGTTTTTTTCAGTTTTTTTTTTTGCCTCTTCTCCCTTATCATTATTGAATTGTGTGTGTGCGTGACTATAGAGTCAAAGGATCTTCCATTTGACCGTAATTTATTCTTTAATTTCTCTATTCTTTTACATTTTCTCTCTCTTCTGTGTGTTTTTCTTGTTTATTCACCTTGTAGAATCAGGGGAGGGTTTTTCCCCTTTTTCCTTTTAGTTTTTCATTAAAAGAAGCCAGGTTCACAAAACAAACACAGGGTTTGAAACAAAAATTTAGACTCACAGATTTATAAGTTTATAGCTAAGAGCCCATTGTTGCAATTATGGTTGGTCTCTTGTCAAGAAAAAAATATAATAAATCATAAGAGAATAAATTAATAAAAAAGTTTTGGAAATAATCAAAAAATATAGAGGAGTTCTCAAAAACTAACAGTGGATATTGAATAGTTATACATGAATGATGAGTATAAGAATAAATAACATTTAGAAAGTAATAATTACAAAATCTATTGATTATGTTTGCCTAAATGCAAACTTGAATACATTTGTTTTTTGAATTTCTTTTTGGTTATGCAATTGTAAAAGGCTTTTAACGATTTTTACCATGCATTTCCTTGGGGCCTTATGTCTCAGTTTCTTCAAAACAAAATTACATTCGACTTCATATCTTTTTCATTTCACTAAGACTAAAGTACATTTTATCACACTTTACACAATATATTGTTTACAAGTCTTTCAGATAATGCATTTGTTAAATAGTTGCCTTTTGCCAATATCTCAGAAGATTAGAACAGAGGTTCCCAAATTTTCAAGGATGAAAGTTTCTGGTATGTATCAAAATAGTTCTTGGGACTATCCCTCCTTTACCCTTGTCTCCATGAAAAAGCTATCTTTTCCTATTTTTCTGTTATGATGTCACTTAGCTTGTATTAATTCAGTATTTTTTAAATGAATTTTCTTTTTATTCATAACTATAAACACTCATGCATATATTAAGAAAACATATTATTTCAGTTATCAGATTTGTACACACATGGATTTACAAACTCTGTAAGAACTGATTCATTATAGTACTCAGCCTGGGAATCTCTGGTTTAGAGCTTGATACCACTGAATTGTCACCTTCTTGCTTTTGTTGGTTTAATTCCCAAAAAGTAGATCACAGAACTTCCTCTCCAAATCTGAACTTATGATTTTAGGTAGTCTGTTACCAAAATGGCAGTAGTATGGATAATGTTACTGTCACCTTCCTTCTGTTTCTTCCTTGAAATTTGTTATGGGAGGTGGGAGTGGGAAATCTGGCCCAGATGGTCATCAATTAATGGGAAATGGTGAGGACTGGATACTGTTGAGCTAAAGCAGGGCATTTTCGTACCCAAAAGAAAATGAATTGAAAAGAACAAGGTTGGAGAGCTGAGTAAAATTCTATAGATAATAAGTTGGAATTTAAACATTGAGGAAAGGACAAACAAATACCAAGTCCAAAGGTAGAATCAATGTCAGGATTGCTGAGCCAAACATTCAAGATTTGAGTTTGAAAAAGACTATGATAAAGAATGTGGAGCCAGCATGAGAGTGCTTTTTATTGGTCTTCTTTTAAAATTGATCCAGTTTTGGCTGTTTGTTTTTAATAAGTGGTAAAGAGCTCAATAGCTTGCCATACCATGTTTTCCGTTTGGTCTCCCAAAGTATACTACTCAGCTCTCATTAGAAACTAGAAGGAGTCTATGGTCATGCCACCCTCAACATGCCTAATCTCATCTGATCTCTGAAGTTAAGCAGGGTCGGGCCTGCTTAGTACTTGGATGGGAAACCACCAAGGAAGATAAGATGCTATAGATGTAAAAAAAAGAAAAAGAAAAAGAAAAGAAACTGGAAGGTTAATTTGTTCTTTTCATAACCACAAGACATACATTGGTTTGGTTGTATCATAGGAAGCAGGATAACAGGTATTTAGACTGGAAAATCCATTTCCTGACCCATAATTCTGAAACCTACATTTTGTATAGTTTTTTCCAATACAAATTAAGCCATTTACCTTAGACTCATTACTATGTTTTGTTTTTTTTTTTCTCACAGAAAAACAAGCTGTTTTCTATCTACGAATTGTTCAAACAACAACATCCAGCTGTCATGTGGATGTGTGATGTTAGGCATCAGGAAAAGTCTATGTAAATTAGTGATCACTACTCTGATCCTTCTCTCCTGGTGTGGAAGCTGAGGAAGGCTCAGGCAAGCGCTTGGAGTAGGAGTTATGAGCATCTCTCTACCAGAGCTGCGATATGTTGTGCCAATGGACAAATGCTAAACCCTCTGAAAGTCAAAGGGACAAACCTAGAGAAGTGAATGTAAATGGGACATTGGAGCAAGAAGGCTCATGTTCAGTGAAGTTAAATAGATTTCTTTAATGCATAATCTATCGTAGTATTTCATATGGTAATGTGAAATGTGACTCTCCTAGAAGGGGTTAAGTTACACCCTTTTTTCTAAACTTATCTGATTACTAACTCTGAATATTCATGTGTATGGTTGGGTAAGATCTTGCTGGACACTAGTGTTCCATGGAACACAGTTTGGAGAATGCTGCCTTAATAGAAATGAAATTTAAAACATAGGCTCTGCTAGCTGTGCAGGTAGGTTATTTTAGAATGTGTAGAAGTAGATTTGTTTTAGAATGCACAGAACAAAAATCATGTAATTTAATTTGTTAAGGTCTCTGTGAGGTGATACAGCACATCAATATAACATACAAAAACTGAGATGGTTGGATTTGCACCATTTCAGCAAATTTTAGATAATAAAGTGCTAGGATGCTGGCCAGAGAGAAAAAAGAAATACATTTTGGGCACTCTGGTGTGCTCTGTATCAATGTAAATGGGAACCCAAATCTAATTTTTAAAAAAGCCTAAGTAATAGCAATGAGTTTCCATACAATTCACTTCTTAAATTTAGTTTAATTCCTTTCTTTGAAGTTCTACAGAACATTATTTTAAATTCCAAAATGTTCTCTTTATACTCAGTTCTCTTCCATTGATTCCATTTTTTTAACACAAAGTAAAAACCATCTGTTTACATCAAAATACACACTTAAAAGTCTTATTTACATTACTCACACCAATAGGCTTGGAGGTACTTTTCTCTATGAGAATTCGTAAATGTCACAGTCTTCTTCACTTCTCTCTAGATACTTCTCAAGAAAAAAATTTCTCTTAAGAGTTTAACTTTGTGAGGTGGCAAGTTTCAGTAGTCTGAATTAATGTCAGTGTGCCTTAGTGTGCTGTTCAGAGCATAGGTCACACTCTCAGCCAGTTAATTTAGACTGCTAGACAGGGCTTCTACTTTTCCTTTTAAGAAAGTCATAGTTGGCTGCAGATAAACTTACCAGTTGAGCATATCATTTCATTGAGCCCATCTCCACATTGTTTCCTTAGAATTTTGTAGGGTGGAAGAAGAGATAATATGTACAAATAGCTCAATGTTAATGAACTTCCTTGAACAAATTCTGTATTCTAGGGGTGGGAGGATTGATGATCAGACTCACAAAATGGCAGAAGATCTGCAAACCCAGTTTGATGTAAGATATGTTTATAAGGGCCTCTATTCTTCCCAATGCTTGGTAAAGTACCAGCATTTATTCTGATGGGGAATTCACCTTTAGATTTTGAGAATTTCAGTCTTTCGAAAGGTCTTTACTAAAATGCAAATATCCCAAGGGAAATGGTACAAAAATGTTAGGCAATTAAGTAGACATAAGCAATGGGGGCAGGTGGGGATAGAGGAGGGGGGAAATGAAAGCCTAATCTAGAGACCTCCCTTAGGACCTCCCTGAAACATCCATTTTTATGGGTAAAAATTACCTTAATTCCTGGACTATGAGAAAGTAAGAATTACAAAAACAACCACTGGTTTAGTCCAGCTATAAACATGTGTTCAGCTAGTACACATACTGCCCTTTCCTGACTGGAGCCTCATTATACCAGCATTATAATATTATATGTATGCCTGGAAGTTCATGAATCTAATTATAACAGACTGAATTCTGGGTAACTGCATGTGCAGTAAATGAGAGGTTATATAACAGCATAATATCAATCAATTATCTAGCATTGCTCCTGTAACCACCCACCTTGGCCATAATATAAGTTATACTTTCCGGAATCTACAGGGCTATAGCCATCTGTGGCATAGCCTGTTTCTCTCTTGAAACGTACTTTAATAAATCATACTTTTCTTAAATCCCACTGATCAGTAATGCTTTACTATGACTGTGGAAAGGACTGAGCCTTCTCACTGTTCCTAGTATCCTGGAAATGATAACAATAAGGTTTCTTTTCCTGTGATAATTTAATTGATGTGTGTTTGACTTTGCAAGTACCATCCAGAACAGGTATGCATTGTGGGACCTGAAACTTATTTAGTTTAGAGGAGAACTGTTTAAGAAACTGTTTAAGAACTGTTTAAAAAAAAAGAATAAACAATTACTAATAAAATTAAGTAAAGTGTCTTGGGAGGGATCCAGGCAAATTAGGGGCCCCAAGACTTCAGTAGTTTCATGGTAAATCCATCTCTGGTTTATATTAGTGATTATCCAACTTTAGAGTACATTAGAAGCACGAGATTGATTTCTTACAAATGTAGATTGGAAGGCCTACCCTTTGAGTTTCAGTTGTAGTAGATCTGAATTTGAATCTTAGAAACTAGGAGCACAGGAGAAGCTGAGGGACATACCTATATACCACACTTGGAGAAATATTGTTCAAAAAGTAGAATATAGAGTAGGCACCTGAGGGAAGGAGTGGGACTTTGCCATTCAGGGAAATGGGATAGTAGGAGGAGACCAAAGACAACTCTGAAATAAGGCAATGGTACTTGTAGATATATAGCTGTAGAGTCACAGTCACATCACCTTTACTACATATGACTCCTTCATGTCTTGTTATCCTCTGCACTCAATATATAAATTCTCTCTGATATCTGCAAAATAAATGTAAGCCACAGGACATCTCAGTTTAGTGAATTTACTTATTGCATCTATTTCTTTCATATATCTAGGACAAAGCAACAGGAAATTAATGGTTTTATCATAAAGAAGCATCTTTATTTTTGAAATGTGGACCTATATGCCATTATATGATATCCACCCTTGGAAAAGTTCAAGGATAGGTGAGATCTCTGACATTACTCTCAGCAAGGGAAGTCCTATGACTATACATAAAATGGGAAATGATGAATGTTTGGGCAGGAAAAGGGACAGAAAATAAATGTGGCTGACTTGGAGCTTGAGCTATCTCTTCCATTCTAGGAAACTGGGTTAATAGCTTGGTTAGGAAACTTT
Organism: Cynopterus sphinx; assembly: GCA_030015415.1. Lineage (NCBI taxonomy): Eukaryota > Metazoa > Chordata > Mammalia > Chiroptera > Pteropodidae > Cynopterus > Cynopterus sphinx. The sequence goes on along the minus strand of CM057388.1, from coordinate 51,071,275 downwards.
CCCTAACATTTGGAGACAGCAGGAGTTTCATAGTTATTTACCCTGTATTATAACTATTAAAAGTTAGATTGATATATGGATAGGTATATGATAAAACAATGTAATGTAAATCATAGAATGTAGGTGGTGGGTATATGGGCAATTTAAAAAATTAGGACATGCCTTTCAAACACTAAATACTTCACAGACATTTTCTTATGTGATATAGATATTAATAATCTCATATTACAGATGTGGCTATTTTACCTTGGAGAATCCTGCCTAATTATGCACAGCTAATAAATAGTTGAATTATCATGTGAACTCAAGTTTGTCTCATGCCCAAAGTTCATCACAGGTGAAAGTGCTCATAGCTGCTGGGCTTTCTGGGGACTGAACTTCTTCCAGTTGGAAACTGATTGTGCTTAATTAAAGAAATATTTTTGTTTAACTAATGTCTTAGTGAGAGCCACATACGATAAGAAACAGAGTAGTTCTGGATTTTATTCTCATATGTTACTATTATACACAAACCTGAGATGCCTGTTACATACCAAAGAATCATATTAGTCAGGGGTTTCCAGAGAAACAGAAATAATAGGATGTGTATACATAACAGGTCCTCAAATATAATTTTGTTCAACATTGTTTCATTATAATGATGAGAAAAAAATAGATGCCCAACCAGGACCACTGTCTGTGTGGAGTTGGCACATTCTCCCATGTCTCTGTGGGTTTTCTCTGGGGACCCCAGTTTCCTCCTACTTTCCAAAGATGTGCACTTGAGGTGAATTGGGTGTGTGTGCGTGTGTGTGAGTGGCCCTGCTATAGAAGGGCATCCCGTCCAGTGTGAGTTCTACCTAATACCCTGAGCTGATGGGATGGGCTCAGACTGCCAAGACCCTAAACTGGAATAAGTCAGTTGTAAAATAATGATCTTACTTGTTATTATTCATCTTTCTAAAGTGTATATATAGCTAACATTTCTTTCAATGCTTAATACTAGAAGTCTTTGGGGTGTTTATTTAGAAGTTTGGTACTGAGTTTTTTTTTTGTGACTAAAAATATGTCATGGGAACTTAACTCTTGTTTATGTCAATTAGTCTGTGGTAAAATTGGTTTCATTATATATCATTTTGCTTAAAGGTGCTGTTTTCAAGAACTTATCAATGATATTAAATGAGGAATTACTGTATTAGAGATTTATAAAGAAGCGACTCATATGATTATGGAGGCTGGCAAGCCCAAATTCTGCAATGTGAGCCAGGAGGCTGGAGACCCAGGAGAGCCAATGATGCAGGTGAATTCCACAAGCAATCTTCTCGAGAATTCTGTCTTGCTCTGAGAGGCCCATCTTTTTGTTCTATTCAGGCTTTTGACTGATTGGATGAGGCCCACTATATTAATGAGGGCAATCTTCTTTACTTAGAGTTCTCTGATTTAAATATTAATCTCACCCAAAAATACCCTTCAAGTTGACAGATAAAATGACCATCACAGACTTGTAAATCAGGGTCTTTTCCATTGTGGAGGACCAGCTCTGTGTGGGGCAATGGGCCTCCTAAGGCATCCATTAGAATCATGTACTTGGCATATGGAAGCTTTCTATAGTCGACAGAAACCATCTGCTCCTACTTTTGAACATTGAGAAACCACCAAGCAAAAGTAGGTTCTAAACTCCTGAGTGATTTCTGTTCCTGAGATCACTACAGTAAAGACTGGAATGCTTCCCATCAGTCACAGTGCTAAGGTTGTTCATAAAGACTTTTTCCTAATTTCTGTTTATCTCCCAACTCAAGTATGATTTATTCTATCAATAGCTAATTAATGTATTTTCTCAAATTCTGTGTAATTTATCACACTGTTTGCTCTAATATAAATAGTTCTATATATAGTTCTATATAGTTCTATTTATATATAAATATGTTTTATCTACTTGTCCCTATTCCTCTCTCCCTCCTCCTCCTCCTTAATAAGCACTAATTTATAAGCCACTTGAGAGCAGGGGTTATCTGTCATTTATCTCTATGTCTCTCATTGGATCTAGCTATAAGCCTTACTCATAGTAGGTGCTCAAAGGATATTGGTTGAAATCACTTGGGATGTATTTGTGATCGGTGCCAACTTGAAGCAAATTGGAAGGTACACATCTCAAATTAAAGCCTGACAACCAGAGCAATAGCATTTTCAATATTGTTCCTTTAGCGCCCCCTAGTGGGAAAGTAGCAAAATCTCTTGGCTGCAGGATTACTTCACCATTACTTCCAGAAACAGGAACCACCATCAAACTAAACACAAATTCCTTTGTAGGAATTACTTATTTGTAATTTTTTTTTACATTTTTTTTTAGATTTATAGCTGGTTCTCAGTTTCTAAAAAGTCTATTCAGCCTCTGTTAGAAGCAGCTTGGATTATTTTGGGGGAAGATTTAATCAGCAAATACTGATATAAACCAGGGCATTCCTGTTGACCTGGATCCAGGAATAGTGCTAAGAATAGACCTATTTGGCTGCTTCTGAGAATTTAAGTGTGGTGAGCAACAAACATCTTTTTCCAGCTCCCTGAGCTCCAACCTGCATTACAGCCCAGCAGGGGAATAACTAAATTGCTGCGGCACGCCTCTGGCCCTGTACATCTCCCGCTTTCTCCCGTTAAAACTCGGCAGTATCTTCTGCTTTGGTCCTGGCAGGTAGGTCAGTTTGTTTCAGTATGCCTGACTAATTTATGCTGCTTAAGAATCCCTTAAGCTTATGCTTCTGGTAGACTATACTTCAGATAAAAGACAGTGGTTTTGATTTTTACATTTTTCTACAGAAATCATAGCCTCCTCTCTTTAATCCCAGGGTTTCGAGGGACTGTCTGGATATTATATATGCATGTTAAATGATTCTTACTCCTAAGATTTTGAATTTGTTATAAACTGAACTGTATCTGTTCTTTTTTATAATTTTAGAAATATTAAAAATAATGTAATAAACCATTGTAATTCCTGCTTTCTAAAAGTTGATTATAAAAGTTTTTTTTAAAAACTGACTGATGCACATTATGGTGTGTTCCCCAAATCTACTATATATAGGGTAAAAATCTTCAAATAGAAAAATATTTCTTCCTTGCTATGAGGAAAATAATTAACTATTTGATTACTGATCCATACCAGTGAATGTGATACCCCTTGGCTTTTCTGAGGTTATGCATAACTCTTGTCTCTCCAGCTTCATAAACTGTGGAATAGGCTTTCTGGAGACAAAAATCTGAGAGTGAATGTTGTAACATGAATCAGCTGTAGCTACAAATTTAATGTAGTGTTTGCTGGAACTGACAGCAAAAGGTAACATTAATCCATATATTAGTGCAGCAGGTAGCTTCATTTCATCCCTTTGCAACCATGTGACTTGGAATACCTTTGTGTTTTCATTTTATTTCAGTGCCTTTGAGGAGACAACATGGCACCTTTTGAGTCACGGTGTAAGTTTGAAGCAATACAATTTATATCTGTGTAGTGCTACTCATTAGAGAAGCAGTTCTAGGTTCAAATTATAGCCTCACTACTTGGAAACAAAACAAAATCATTTGATAGGAAGAAAACTGTCAATGTATGGTTGCCTTAGTTAACTGGAACTTTTCTCTTCCTCCTTCTAGATATATTCTGCTCTGTCAGGGTCTCCTCTCTGATTTTGGAGAAGCTATATGATATAATTTTCTACTTTTCTTAGGTAATTATGTGGGATTTGATTTTACATAGCTAAATTTACCTAGAAGAGAAATATATATTCTCATCTTCATTTAATCTAGTGATTTCACATTTGATTATCATGAAATAATTGGAGATGGAGTTTCTATGGTAGGTGGGGAACATGATCAACAGTTCGAAAATTTTGTTATGGATTATTCCACCCACATATTTATTGGAGAGAGATAATAAAAAGTGGAATTTTTTGAGAACAAGGGAGGAGTAAGTGATACTTACCCTTTACTTCTCTGCATATATCATCTGCTCCAATGCCCCTATGTGATGAATACTTGACATTTTTCTTGTATGTACACTTTTCAGTGTATTGACAACTAGGTTAATAAATAATACATAGAAGCATATGTACTATTGTTAGTGTTAATGACTAAGCTACAACCACAGAATTGGGCATTTTTTCAAGTTGTGTTTGAGGATCCTCTGGATTCTCTTGTATCTAGGGAAGACTTTCTGGCCTCACAGTTAATTAGTGCTTGTCAATGTAACCACATTTGTTGGCCTGGATTCTTACTCCATTTTTGGACAAGTGATATATGAGTCTTTGTCTCAATGACAGCTGTGTGTAGCACAGAGCCTATAGTTCTAGAGTAAATTTCAGACTGAAAAGTGCTACCTGAAAACTAACAGCTAATACAGAATGGCAGTGTAGGGAAGGAAAAAATAATTTTCTTTCTACCTCCCTAAGTTCTTGGCTGAGATCCTACTCCACCCTGTAATAAAAGACAGATTAACAGGAGACGAACAAATAGAAGTTTAATAACATGTATACTTCCTATAAACATGGAGGCATGCAGGAAAATTGAGTAACTTCTTGAAATGACTTAAGACACCACATTAAATACCATCTTGAGCCAAAGTCAAAAGGAAGATATTGGGGACAGGGGAGGAAGGCCAGTTATGGGAGTTACCAGGAAAAAAACACTATAAACAAGGGTAAGACTGTTATGTAGGTTTAAGTTGGACACCTCCATAAATAAGGAGATTTATTGTCATTCTTATCTTCTTGTCACTGAGGGGAAGACACCCTTATAAATGGAGATTTCCCTTATAAGTGGTTTTCAGATCTTCTATGTCTGCTGTTTCTTAAAAACAATCCATTCAAAATAAGCATTTGCCAAAGAGGTGTATTTCCGGGTGGCATATTCTGCTCCTTTTCTGCAGGTAGGAAATCTCAATGCAAGGATATTTTCCTTTGATACAGACTTTAAGGAGTGATGATGATTCTGGAAGGACTGTGGACAGGCCTGGATCACGGAAGGTGCACTGAAAGTGTTACTTGCTAGTTAACACCTCTGTTTATTTTAATCACAGCTCACAAAATTTGGAGCCAGGAATTTTCTTAGAAATCTACCATAGCTTGATCTTTTTTCTTCTTGAAAAACTCTTCCTAAATAAATTGCTCGGCTTTTTCCTTACCTTCAAATATCTCCTCACTGTGGACGAAAAAGGGGATTCTGTGGAAAGTAACCTCACAGAGTGATCTAATCATAAATTTCTAACTGGGCAGGTCATAGTGGTTAGTCATGGTTGTAGGTATATTACTTTTTGGTAAAAGGTTTATTTTTACCTTAAGCAAACTCTGTCCATTGTTTCTGTGCATCTAGGTTAACATACCTTTGCAATGAACCATAACTACCCTCAAGAGAGCACATAATCTTGTTAAGTATTCTATAATCCAATCCCCACTTTGCTTTCTTCCATTTCCATGTTTGTTGCATTAAAAAAGCTGCAAACCCGCTATTCTCTGGAGCATTTGAGATCTTGCTCCCCAACATTATATCATTAGTTTGGCTCAAATAAACTCTTATAAAATTTCTCTATAAGTTTGGACGTTTCTTTTGTCAACATCACTTTTACACTAAGGTCTTGGAGAGCATTTTATTTAAGTTTTCAAACACACACACACACACACACACACACAACATATCTCTTTCTCTGCTTTATTTTTGACTTCTTAGCATATATCACTATGTTGAATATAAACTCTTTTTTGTTTGTTTATTGCCTTATCCTCAGCTAGAATGTAAGTTCCATGAAGGTTTTGTCTGTCATGTTCATTATTGTAGACTTGGTACCTTGAATAGTACCAGGAAGAGAAGGGTGACCTTAAATTACAAGAAAATCTTATCAATGAAGAAAGCAGGGACTTAAATCTACTTTTATTTACCTTACTTTTTCTGATCACCTTCCTGTTACCTCTGGGGTGATATGAAATCCAGCATCACCCCAGCAGCATGGGGAGTATGATGATGTTGTGTGTTGTCCTTCAGTTCTTCCCCACCAATGCAACAAAGAATTACAGTTTGACAGAATTTAGAAAAAGTAAGATTTATCGAAAGTACATTTTAGAAAAAGACAGGCCATGCTAGGGAAGGCTGTAGCCCTCTGAAATTTGGAAGATGAATGGATAAGACAGAATTCCCCTAAGGGAGGAGTGGGTTTTCAGTAAGGAGAGCTGTAACAATGCAGAAGTGGGAAAGTGTGTTTACATTTGGCCTGTGATGGGAGGTTGTAGATGATCCATAAGTAAGGTTATCTTGACTGACAGTTGGCTGCTATATAACACTTGCCTATTGAGCATGTGCTTACCCAGAATTCAGTCAGTTAATAATTAGATTTATGAACTTCCAGGCATAAACACAGTGTTATAATGACAGTATGATAAGCATTAGATTGTGAGCAGATTAAGGCAATACTTTCTGAGTAGGCATTTGTGGCCAGATTAAACAAGCTATAGATTAAGGCCCTCCTGTCCTTTGTCTCTGGGGATGCAGGAGGGATTCTTTAACTACCAATGGAGAGTTCTTTTGGCGGTCTCTAAGCTGGGCCTCTATTCCTTTGTTCCTCTGTCACTCACTTTTGACTAACTACCTAATGTTCCTATCACTTGCCTCCCTCACACCCTTTTTTTTTTTTTTTTTTTTTTTTTGCTGATCATGGTATTTAAGTTCAAATTCTAAGCCATTTCTGTGAGTTACTTAGTGTTGGGTTTCTCCCATGAATATATGAGACATACATGTTAATAAACTTCTGTTTGTTTTTCTCTTATTAATTTTTCTTTTGTTACAGAGGCCCCAGCTGAGAAGTAGAGGGGTAAAGAGAAGGTTTTTTTCCTCCTTTACATCTACATATCATAAAGATTTTAAAAGTGAATATAAATTGATTAACCAAGATAATATAGAAAATTGTATTTAATAATACAATTACAGTTCTTAGCTTACTCGTCATAATTTCCACTTTATTTTTATGAGAAAATAAATTAAAATTGTCAATAATACCTTCATTAAAATTGGTTCCTTCAGTGTTCTGCCTTGGGGAGATTTTCACAGGTGTTTTGAAAGAGTGTTTTGGGGGTTATATAGGGCCACTTGATTTTTTTTTTAAATGATTTTAGAGGTGTCTGCTTTTTAAATTTATTTATTTATTTATTTATTTATTTTTTGCTAATGAACATGCACTTTCTAGAGGAGTTACATTTTGAAGTAATTGCAACATTCAATCTTGAATTTTTCTGAAAAATTTTTGCAGTGCTCTAAGGAATGATTTCCAATCATAGAAATAGTTGAAAAAAATTTACTATTAGAAAATAAGAATAAAAGCTCTAACCCAGGAAGCAGATAGGTATCCTCATGTTGACTTGTAAGACAGAAAGATGAGGGGCATAGATATAAAACCATTCGTAAATAGAGCAATGTCTGTCTCAAAGCTATTCTTAGATAACCACAAAATTCATTCATAGGTTTATTTCTATCTGTCTATTTTTCTTAATACTATTTTATGGTACCTGTTACTAAGACATAGATATAAGCCTTAAATTGTATTATTGAAGTTGCTTTCTCAATTACCTTTCTAAAACAATTGCCTTTGTAATAGAGAGTTTTAAAAATCAATAGAGTGTTTTTGGCAACATCTCGGTAACAATATCACAACTCCTGTTAATAAACAGTTATTCTGCTTAGTAAAAATAAACATAGTTTTAATGTCCACCAACCAATAAGAAGAGCATCTGGGTAAAGAATATTGAGGGATATAATTTAAGATAACTGCCCATTTCTAGTAGAGGTGAAAGCAGACTCCACAAACACCAAAGATGTCAACTGAAGGTAACAAGGAATAAAGTTTTTATTAATAATTTTAATATAGAGTCTCTTTAAATATTCTAACATGTTTCTAGTGTATATAGAGGCTTATTTGGTTTTAGCTAGTTCACCATTATATTTTTTTGAGTATCAAGAATCCTATAAGTATTACTTAATAGAATTGTAAGTAATATAACAGTTCTAATGATATAAATAAGTATTTCAACTCTTCTAATTCTGATTAATATGTGTTAATGATTATCATCTAGTGAATGGCCAAAAAAATCTGGCTACCTATAATTGGTCTCAATTTCTTCATCTTTAGAATAAGGATAGGCACTGAAGGTCTTAGTTGGATTGATATATGGAATAACCAGTGCAAATGAATTACGAAGAAGTTAGCAAATACAAAAATTTTGTAATAGATATTAATTAGACAGACACTGTAATTATAGCTTTGGATGAATATTTCATGGGTTGACTTTCATTTTATATTAGAGTTTGCTCAAAGCTTTTCAAAACAGTTTCCCATTCATTGACATATTTAATTCTATTTGATAGAAAGTCAAAACCTTTTCTTCAACAGAATGTTCAGTAACCTTCACCAAATAACCATTAATTAAGCAGTTAAAGGAAATTTGAGGATAAAAGAATTTTGAAAGGAGAATAGAATTAACTCACAAGATAGATTACAATAGTTTTATAGCACTTCAGTCATTATTGACTAAAAACTTCCTAGGAGACATTAACAATTCATTTGATAGTTGCCAAGGAAACCTTAACTTTTCCTGAGACTGTCTGCCCTTCTACATTGTACCTGATTGTCAGAATAACCAGCAGCTGATTTTAACTGGGCCTTTTTCAACATCAAGCTTTTTCTTGTTAATCCCTTTTCAAAGTATAAGCTTGAGCATTCAGGATGTCTTGCTCTGTGTCTCTATTTACATTTCTGATAATTTGTACTTCAAATAAGGAGATTCTTTATTAACAATTTTCCCAATCAATTTATGCCATCATGTGGGACAAATCAATCCTAATTTAGAGACAATGAACCTGAGGCACTTAATGTTTTTATTGCGTGAGAATGATTCTATCATAAAGCTTACTGGCTCACTTTGTTCAGAACATGTCTTAGTCCATTCATACTGTTATAACAAAGTACCACAGACTGGATGATTTATAAACAACCAACATTTATTCCTCGCGGTTCAGAAGGCTGGAAGTCCAAGATCAGGATGTCATCCTGGTTGGGTGAGGGCACTGTTCCATATTGCGGAATTCTCATTGTACCCTCACATGGCAGAGGAGACAAAGGAACTCTTCTAGGGCTTGTTTTATAAAGGCATGAACCCTATTCACAAGGGCCCCACTCTCAAGACCTAATCACCTCCCAAAGGCCCCATCTACTAACACCTTTACATTGGACTTTAGGATTTCAACATAGTAATTGGAGTGTGGGTGTGAAAATATTCTTACAATAATAGAGTACAACATCTAATCAAAGAGCTAACATTACTTAAAAAGTAGTCTGTATGTTTTTCAGTAGCACTACTTTAAAAAAAAGTCTGTGTTTTCATATGTGTTGATTAACCAGAACCATAAACTTCTGGGTAGCAAGAAAAGCACCATCCAGGGAGTCAGGGTAGCTGGTTATATCACTTGCCAGATGAGTGACCTTGGCCAAGCTAATTAATTGATCTCTCAATTTCTTCATCTATTACATGGCAGAGATAATATCCATCTCACAGGGATGTTGGGAGAATGAAATGACATAGTATATGCAGAGCACCTGTCATGGTTAACATATACTAAGCCATCAAAACCTAGTAACTTATTATTGTTAAGGAGTATATGTTATAAGTATACACATGCTGTATTATGAATATTGAATTGAGGATTTTTATCTATAGAAATATATTATGGTGTTAGGAGAGCAACATAGCTGATATTGGTACAATACTGGAGATTCTAACATGCATGGCTATCATAGGCATATTATAAATACTGCATGGGCAGGGTAGGAAAAGTACTTTTTATTTATTAGTATTCTAGATACTATACTAAATATTTTGTGTTCTGTTATCCCGTTAGGTCCTCACAACCTAATGAAATAAGTGTTCTTATTATCTCCACATATGTAACATTAGTAGGCTTTGAAATAAAAAAGGAAAGGACCATGAATGTAACCTTTGGATGTAAATGGTAGAATTATTTCCCTCTGTAATAGATCAGATTATATCTATACAAATTCTGCTAATTACATGTGCAAGTCCACACATGAGGAGGTAGACAATAATGAAAAGAAAGGTAGAGAGGAGAGTTATAGTAAATAGGTCATTGCTTTGTACATCTGAGAGGATTTAAAATTAAATAAAAGCAACACCATTCTAGATAGAAAATTCAGTGTTTCTATTTGTTTATATTGTTCTTTTTTTATATTAAGATAAATAGTGAGTTGTTTGTGTATGTCAAAATTCAAGCAAAGTCAAGCATAATAAAACAAAAAGCACCTACACCAAACATTTGTCCCTAGGCTATCCAGGTCCTTGGGTTTTATTTTCTGTCTTCTTTATTTGTAGTTGAGAATACCTATATGCATTTACAGGCATTCATGTAAATGTAAAAATACTATTAAAGGACTATAACTAAAGTTATGTAAAAAATCAACAAAATGTGTACTTTCCAACTTTTTTCATGTCATGTTTTGCATAGATTTAGTAGATTTTTTTTTCTTGGAGTCCATGAGTGAGTCTCTTTATTTTTATTTTGGTAAAATATAAAATTAATCACTTAACAATTTTAACTGTATAGTTCATTAGTATTAAGTATATTCACATTGTTGTGCAACCATCACTACTATCCATCTCCAGAACTTTTTAATAATTTTCCCCCCAAATAAATAATAACTTCTTTTAATCAATAACTCCCTATATGCCTCTAGTCTCTTGTAACAACTCTTCTATTTTCTTTCTCTATGAATTTTGTATTTTAGGTATCTCGTATAAATAGAATCAATATTTGTTTTTTTGTGTATGGCTTACTTCACTTATAATGTTTTCAAGGTTCGTCTAGGTTGTAGCATGTGTTAGAATTTTATTCATTTGTAAGACTAAATAATATTCCATTGTATCTATATACCAACTACATTTTGTTTATCCATTCAGCCATCAATGAACATTTGAATTATTTTTATTTTTTGATATATACCCAGAGGAAGACTTGCTGGATCATATGGTAATTCTATGTTTATATTATTAATGAACTGCTATACTGTTTTTTTGTAGCATGTGCATTATTTTACATCCCCACCAGCAATACACAAGTGTTCCAATATCTCCATGTCCTCACTAACACTTGTTATTTTCTGTTTGTTTTTGTTTTGTTTTGGTGTGTGTGTGTGTGTGTGTGTGTGTGTGTGTGTGTGTGTGTGTGTGTGTTTGTGTTTAATAATAACCATGCTAATAGGCATGAGGTGGTAGGTGGTATCTCACTGTGGTTTTGATTTGTATTTCCCTAATGGTTAGTAATGTTGAACATCTTTTCAAGTGCTTATTGCTCACTTGTATATCTTTGGAGAAATTTCTACTCAAGTCCTTTGTCGTTTTTCAAATGAGTTGTTTGCGGTTTTTTGTTGTTGTTGCCATTGAATTGCAAGAGTTCTCTATATATTATGGATATCAAACCCTTATCAGATATATAATTTGCAAATGTTTTCTCCCATTCTCTTGGTTGAGTGTTCATTGATATATAAAAGTTCTTTTTTAATTTTTGAATACTGTTTATCTACATTTTCTTTTGTTTCCTGGTTTTATGGTTTCATATTCCAGAAATCATTTCCAAATACAATGTCATGAATTTTTTTCTCTGATTACTCCAAAGAGGTTTATAGTATTAGCTCTTACATTTAGGTGTATTACAATGGTGTATTACATTGATTTTCATGTATTGAAAATTCCAGAAACAAATCCTACCTGTTCATGGTGTAAATACTTTCATATGCTACTGAATTCATTTTACTAGTGTTTAGTTGAGGATTTGTATGTTAATATTCACAAGGTATATTGATCTGTAATTTTCTTTTTTTGTAGCATCTTTGTCTGGCTTTGGATTCACGGTGATGCTGGAATCATGAAATTAATTAAAAAGCATTCCTTCCTCTTCAATACTTTAGCAGAGTTTTAAAAGAATTAGTGTCACTTTTATTTTTAAATATTTGGTAGAATTCACCAGTTAAGCCATCAGGTCCAGGTCTTTTCTTTGTTGGAAGGTTTCTGATTACTGATTCAATCTCCTTCCTAGTTATAGATCTATTTAGATTTTTTATTTTTTCATGATTCAATTTTAATTGTTGTGCATTTTTAGAAATTTGTGCATTTCATCTAGGTTATTTAGTTTGTTGACATAAATTGTTCATAATACTCTTTATATGTTTTTTTTTAATTTCTGTAAAATTGGTAGGACTGTCCTCACTTTTGTTTTTACCTTGGTAATTTATCTTTTCTCTTTTATTTTTCTTAGTCAAAATAGGTGAAGATTTTTATATTTTAATAATCTTTTCAAAAAACAAACTTTTGGTTTTATTGCTTTTCTTTATTCTTTTTCTATTTTCTAGTTTATTTTTCTCCACTCTAATCTTTATTATTTCCCTCTTTCTGTCAGCTTTGGGTTTAGCTTGTTCTTTTTCTAGCTCTTTCTGGTGTAAAGTTGGGTTGTTGATTGAGATTTTTTCTTTTTTAATGTAAACATTTATAGTTATGAATTTCTCTCTTAGCACTGCTTGTAGTGCATCCCATATGTTTTGGTATATTATATTTTCATTTCATTTGTCTTAAGGTATTTTCTAATTTCCCTTGTGATTTCTTCTTCAACCTATTGGCTGTTTAAGAGTATGTGGTTTAATTTCCACATATCTGTGAGTTTTTTTTATTTTCTATCTATTGATTTCTTGTTTCATTTAAATGTGATTGGAAAAATACTTTGTATGATTTCAGTTTTGAAAAAAAATATTAAGACTTATTCTGTGGCCTAACATTTGGTCTCTACTGGATAATGTTTCATGTGCACTTGAGAAAAATGTGTATTCTGGTGTTGTTGGGTGGTATATTCTGCATAAGTCTGTTAAACCCAATTAATTTATAATGTTTTTCAAGACCTCTGTTTCCTTGTTGACCTTTTGTCTGTTTTTTTTTTCATCCCATTATTGAAAGTGGAGTATTGAAGTCTCCAAAAATGATTACTTTTGTGTCTATTTTCACTTTAATTCTATCAATGTTTGCTTCATATACTTTGGAAGTCCAGTGTTTGATGTATAATTATAATTGCTATATCCTCTTGATAAATTGACTCATTTTCTAACATATACTTATTTGTCTCTTGTAATACTTTTTGATTTTAAGCCTATTTTGCCTAATATTAAGAAAACCACCTCAGCCCTCCTTGGTTACTATTGGCATTGAATATTTTTATATCCTTTATTTTCAATCTATTTGTGTCCTTAGATATAAAGTTAGTCTTTTTTGAATGGTAATTATTTAAATCACATTTTTAAAAAATATCCATTCTGCCAATCAATGCCATTTATTGGAGCATTTAATCCACTTAATTACAAATAGAGAAAGACATTTGTCATTTTGTTACTTGTTTTTTATATTCCTTATAGTATTTTTTTTTCATTTCCTCCAGAGCTCTTATAAAATTATATTAGTTATTTTGTGTTTTTTTCTTGATGTTTCTATGGGAGAATAATGGATTGGAGTTTTCTAGTTTGTCATTTTGCTGATATCACTCCAGATTTAGATATTCAAAACTAGAAAAACATGATCCATACTTGAGGTGATAAACATACTTTTTTTTTCTAAATGCTAAAACAAAGTCAAGTTATGAAGAATCTGGAAAATTCAAAGAAGGGATTCCTAAACCACATTGATCAATCTTTAGGGACTTTATGAATAGATTTTAAGGCTCTATGAATCACCCTAAAATTGTAAACCCATTTTTTTGTGTTTATTTCTGATTTATTGGAGCAGTAGGAAAAATATCCCTAGCTTTTTTAGATTCTTAAAGGGAATATTTTTAATTTTTTTTCTGGTTGTAAAAGTAATATACACTTCTCAAATGATCTGCAGCACACAAGGCACCAAAGAAGTTTCATTAAACTATAAAAAATCAGATCATTATGTTACATATATTCATAGTTAATGAACCCAGTGAGTAAAACTACTTCAGAGCATGCATAAAAAGGGAAACCTTTCCAATTCACTTTAAGAGATTAATATAACCTTGAAATCAAAGTTGAAAAAAACTTCAAAAAAAAAAAAAGTAAAATGCAGAGTAATGTACATACGAGTGCAAACAGCATAGAAACTTCTGTTTCCCTTGTCTAACCAGATTTCCACTCTCTCTTTGTGGCCAAGCACAAGTTCCATCAGTTCCCCTATTTCAATCCTTATTTATTACTGTATCTCCAAATTTATCCTTCTCCAATACCATCTCCTTCCTTTTCACATACTTTTATAGCTTCCTGCGTCTCTCATGTTTAAGCTTATCTAGCTCATGTTTAAGTTTATCTAGCTTATACTAATTTTCAAAGACCATACATTTATTCATCCTGTTTATGATAGATGTATAGTCTACATGGTTTATACTTCCAAGCATGTATTACTTTATATGTGATCCATTAATTATCTTTTTCTCAGTTACCTTAAAAATTGGGTGTGTTTATTAATTTTCATTCTGTAATTGAGCAAGGCCATGCTGAGATGATTCTCTAAAGAACAGTTTTTAGGGTTAGGTCCATGAATTCAATGAACTTATATGCAGAATTCTTTATCTATAGTGTGTGTGTATTCATGCAAACACACATATGTATGTTTTTTTCCTGATAAAGTAGTTTTTCTTTTTGTAGCTTTCTTTAGATTTTCAGTTTCCAAAGGATGAGTATCTAGTTTAGATGCATTGTTAGAGTCTGCAAAGGGTGAATCCTCTACCTCCAATTAAGAACCACTAATTTAGGTTAATTCATGAAAAATTTGTAACTCTAGAGATTTGGTGGACTACCGCCATAGTTTTCACAAATTGTCTGAATTCTTTGACAGAGAAAGAATCTTGGATGGAAAGTACATAAGATTGGCCCAAAATTTGTTATGTTTTTTACTCTCTTAGTTAATAAATTTACTTCCGTACTCTGGAGATTTTTGCAGTAATCTTAGTGGAGTTTTCAATATAAAATAGATACTTTTTAAGAGGCATTTAGTTTAGAATCTTTGCTTGTGAGCACTATATGAAATACAAAAGTAATTTAAAAATACCCTCAACCTTTCAGGATAATTACTTATGGATTCAAATACTCCAAAAATAGTGTGCTAACTCATTCTTTGTCATAATATGACTCATTCTAGCAGATTTTATTGTAAAGGAGAGGAAGGAATGACAATTGTGAGAAGTTAATGTTCTTTTTTTCTTCACTCAGACCAAATAAGAATTAATTTTAAATTAAGGAGCAGCTTTTCTCTTCAAATATACATACTTTACCTTTTTCCAGGGCTAAATCTATTAATCATCCACACCTTAAAAGTAGTAATGTACCACTGAGAGTGATTTAAATCTGTAGTTGCCCCAGTGGCGCAGGGGGCCCTCAGTTCTTTCCACCCACATGGTAAAGAATTACAGATCAGTGGAGTTTAAGAAAAATAAGATTTAATGAAATATTTTCAAGAGAGAAATGGGCTACACCAAAGAGGGCTGTAGCCTTATAAAGGTCAAGAACTCTGTCTTATATCTGGGCCAGAGAGAAATTACAAGGATGGTGCTAGCTGATTGCTGTGCGAGGTCATTTTGATAGTTGGCTGTTACATAACCTATTGTTAACTGCACATGTCCTTGCCAAGAAATCAGTCTGTTATAATTAGATTCATGTGCTTCCGGGCATAGGTATGACATTATAATAATGGTATAATGAGGCTGAGTTAAAAAGGAGATCAGCGTACTCCTTACTGTGCAAGTGTTTGTGGCTGGCCTAAACTGGTTGTTATATTATGGTCACTTATTTCCTTGTACTCCAGGATGTAGCAGTACTGTTAATTAAAAAATGTTTTGTTTTGTTTTTTTTCTGGGAGGTCCTAGGGGTGGCCTTTGGATTGAGCCATCATTCTTGTACAGAGCCGGATCTTCACTCCCATTGCTCTTGGCTCTCTAACTGTTTAACAGTAAGGGACAAAAAGGAGAGATCTTTCAACATTACTAGGAGTTAGGTTGCTACCCACTTCTATGTAGCTAACCACTATTGAGGAAGCCATAGGCCTACATGTTAAGCTCCTGAGGTACCTGGGTTAACTACTTGGGTTTCCTTATCTGAATGTGACACAGCCATTAAATCTAGTGAAGCTGGTTATACGTGGCCAGGCTCAGCAGGTAGCTTAAATTGGCATCATAAATACATGGCATCAAAAAAAAATTAAGCTAGGAAGATTAAGAGAAAGACATGAAGTTTATAAAATGAAATGAGATTATATGGTATCATTTGATCAAATCAAAATTTTTTGTGTATGTTAGTGTGCAGGCATACATGTATGTGACAGTAGGAATATTCAGCACAAAAGAGAACCTCTGATTTAAAATAATTTCTTACCACATATTTGCTGAAATTTCTGATGAATGTCAGATTCACTATGTTGAATTTGAACCTTGGGTTCTGACATGATTGAATCTTTCTGTGGTGGTTCAGAATGAGCTGCCTCAAGATGTGTCTCAGTGGTATTGCAGATTACTTTGAACTAAAGGCAACTTTAGCTGCAGGCTCAAGAAAGCATCTGTCCCTCCTTCCAACTACCTAGAAGAATTTGAATCAGGGGCCTTGCTCTTGAGAGATGTTGTCTTTCGACCTATCTTAGGGCAGGACAAACTTCTATTTACTAAATGTCTGTTCTTATCATCCTGCAGTGATGTTTTGAAACTCCCAAGGTGCATTACCTCAGCCCTAGCTCAGGATGTCTTATGTACCTCAATTCCCCTTACTATCTCTGAACCTCTCTTGCACATGTGGTTCCCATAGATATGCATGCATTACATTTGGTTATCTTCTCTTGCTAATCTGTTTCATGTCTATTTGATTATTGGACTAGTCAGAAGAACCTTGAGTGTAGAGGAAAATTTGTTCTTCCCTCATATCCCCAAATAAACCGTCCTTAGAAATATAATGGCATGAGTGAACCAATATGGATGTTTCTATTCTTTAGCTTAATGCCTGACTTGTGCATTAGAAGTCCAGGTGCCTCAAAACATAGAAGATCACTTTACATGGATTAATGAGGTAGAGGTTGATAGAAGAATTTATTTTCTCTTCTTATCTCTTGAGAAAAAAAATGGCAGGGAATCTCTCCCTCACAGATTCAGTGCTTCAAGTTAAAAAGCAGTAATGGATGTACTTATGGACAAAATTAAACATCGAAGGTATAGGCTTATCTATACTAGTTTTCCCTCAAACCTAAAAATAAGTTTTTATAGGGCAGAAGATTATTAACTCCTAATGGTGGAAGTACAACTGCCTCTTTGAACATAAAATAGAAGTTTGCACTTTGAGTTGATCAACCTGTTAACTTAAACATAAAAGCCAAAGTGAGAGATAATAAGTGTTATTTGAGATTATAGAATTGCAATATTGGGGCAAATATTCAGACAGAAACTCAAATTGTGTTCTGATTATGGGTGAAGACAATGGGTTTTTATGAGAAAAGGGAGATAATTATATGAATAGAAGAAAGGAATTTCTGTGTTGACAAGCTGGGTTACTCTTTAGTTATACATGGCTGGTTAAACATTCTAAAGAATGTCCATAATCATCAGTCCCTGTGGTCAGGATGTCTGCTTTCCTGTTAGCTTTAAAAACAGTTGTTTGAAAGACAATGTTGCTTTTGCCCAGTCCAAAGGTTATTTTGCCCAGTTCAAACATCCTAAAGGTTCAAGGATTAAGATATACAGACAGTTCCCCTGGAAAGGCTGCTCTGGTTCTATTTTTAAATGGCTCCACTTATGTTAACTTTTCACAAACATGACTTACCTAAATTCCTTTAAATGACAAAATTATTTTCTTTTCATTGTTTAAATAGAATTTACATTAGTATGTAGTTGTCTATAAATTTATATTTGTGTTTCAACAAACTTAAGCTATTATATTATTGAAGCAAATATTGCAAAGTCAGTAATAAAATCACTTAGTATTCCTATAAATCTTTATAGTATATAAAAAGTTTCACATATATTTGTACTAAAACTGCATGGTAACCCTTTCAGGTAGTACTTATGTTGAATTCAAGTCTCTGAAAAGTTCTGACTTAACCAAAGACAAAAAACAAATACAGCATCAAGAAATAGAATTGAACACATGTAACCTTTCTCTAAATTGCATCTTTTTATAATACCATGTTGCTCAAAAGCTTGAAAGAAAGTGAAGGTAAAGAAAGGTTTACCTGAAAATATAATTAGTATTATATGAAAACCATTGGAATATCTATTAATTTAAAACCTTTGGATTAGGTGAGAGGTAGAACCATTTTTTTTCATTGTTTGATCAACCTATTATAATGATAAGAATGTTAAAAATGATTTCTTAAAAAAATATAGATTCTATAAACTGTATAAAAGTTCTGTTGAGAACATAGAATCTCCTTCATTTAGAAGTCTTCTGGTCCTCTTATCTATAGTAAGAATATAAAATACATTTTGAAACATCTGAGTAGTAATTATTCATTTGCATATCTAATGGTAAAAAAGTTTATATCTGTTAAAATATAAAACCAATATGTTATAAAATCAAGTAAGTCAAAAGACAATGGGATACTAGTTTTTTCCTGACTTCTAGTGGCTTTGATGTTAAAATATATTATGAACACCCTTTTGGCAGTTGTTATACTATAACTTTTTTACAGCTGAAAAGAAAATTCTCTATTAGGATAAAGAAGCAAAGAAAGTTTTATTCATGAGCATTAGTATATCTGGAAATTTTTCATATTTGAAAGTTAGATATTTTTAGAAGAAATTTAGAATAATTTTGACATATTAAGCAGTCAGAGTTTTGTTACTGAAAAAAAAATTTGTGTAGTGATATTGATGAAACCAAATTTTAAAGATATAGTCAATTTTAAAGTAAATTTAACTTTTTCTTTAGCAATTTATGAAAGTACTTTCTTGGGAAATTTAGGTAACATACCATAACTCTCCATGCTATAAGGCTTTAACTACTTATTATTGGTATCTGATTTAACAATATTGTATAATATTATAATATTGTTATATGCAATATTGTTATATATAATAATAGATAAGGTTTAAGGGTCACACACTACCTTAAGTGCTTTTTATGCTCTTATTTATTAAATTTTCACAACTCTGGTTATTATTATTATTCTCATTTCATAGATGAGGAAGAGTTAGTTAAATTGCCCAAGATCACAGACCTAGTGAATGGTGGGATAAATATTCAGGCTTAGTATATACAGTTCCAAAACCTGTGTTTTCAAACCCTGTGCAGTGTTTTCAATTTGCTTTCCCATTTTCTCTCTCTCTCTTTTTTTTCACATTGCACCATTTTTTAATTTATTTTTTTATTTTTTATTGAGATAACATTGGTTAACAACATTATGTAAGTTTCAGGTTCACAACATTATAATTCAAGATCTGTATACACTACAGCATACTCACCACCAAAAGTCTAATTTCCATAATAGTCTTTGAGGATAGTAATAAGAGTGCCAGCTCTGGAGTCTGTCTGCACCGGGTTAAATCGCAGACCAGTGTTTGGTTCACTATTTAACTGTTCTGTGCCCGAGTTGCTTTGTTGGAGATAGTAATAGTATCTACCTCATAGGATCATGGTTAGGATAAATTTAAATATTATATGTGAAGCATGTATAACAGTGCCTAATAGATATAGCAAGCACCTAATGAATGCTAGCATTAGTTTTCCTCATCCTCCTCCCCATCCTTTATTATTATTACTATTATTGTTATTATTATCACTGTCATTACTACTTCCAAGTATCCTTTTTAGAACACCTGCTTTCTTCACTTTCCAAGGTGCTGCTTCGCATTTTGATTAAGGATTTCCACTTAGATATTTCTGTTCTTGACTTATGGTGGTATTATCCCTCTGTGATTAAAGCGGTGACAACAAAATAATATTTACAAGAGGCTTTCTGAAATTTTGCTAATATTTCTCTGTAAATGTTGTTTAAAGACAAATATCTTTTAGGTAAGTTTGTATTTTCAATTGGAATTTACAAAAGAAGACAGAAGATTTGAAATTTGCAAACAATGCTGTTTACTGAATTTTAATTCTAAATAGTCACTAAAAGCAGTTTTAAGAAAGGAATATCTCTTCAAGAGGAAGGTATTTATCTATCTGAATATATAAAAATATATACATATATAATTTCAATACCTTATGGAGGTATTCACAGTTTCTGCAGTGCATTTTTTATTGAGAAGGGCATGATTTGCAATGAAAATGAACCTTTATGAACTTTTATGTACCACATATTATATTAAACTATTTTAAATAAATATTGTTAAAACTGTGGGGATAAAGTTTTGCAAAACAAAAATCATAGTGGAAGGAACACCTCTCAGTCCATTAGAGAAAAAAAAGAATATAATGTATACCTTTAAAGATATCCATGTTATCTTCAACTATACATTATTTTTAAATACAGTGATTGCCTATTATGTAATAAAGAAAACTTCAGTAAATTCCAGAGTAGAAATCATGCAATCAATATTCTTTGATCTAAATACAGTAAAGCCAGAAATGAATAACAAAAAGCTAAGCAATAAAAAATATGTAACTACTTGGAAGTTAAACTATATTCTGTTCATAGCTTTTGAGTCAAAGAAGAAATAAAAGCTAGAATTTCAGACTGTTTATGAAGCAACAATAAGGAGAACATTACACATAAAATCTTATGGGAGGTGGTCAAAGCTGTACTCATGAAAATTTATAGTAGTAAAAAATTTCCTTGCTAAATGAGAAAGAATGAAAATACGTAAACTAAACATTTAACCCAACATTCTATAAGAAGAGTAACAGAATAAACATAAGTAAAGCAAAAGGAAAAAAATAATAATGATAAGTCATAATTAAATGAATTAGAAAACTATAGGCTCAAGAAATAAATCTAAGAACTAATTATTTGAAGAGAGAAATTTTTGACATTTTTAATTTCAAAAAGAGGTAAAACTCTAATTTACAGCATTAGTAATGATAATGGTAATATATCCTCAGATATTGTAGACAAATCCACAAGTTCACATGTCAGATGTACAGTAAGAGCAATCACTAAAAGTATCCAGTATGCAACAAAGAAAGGGTTTACTTTTGAGAGGCAGCCAAACATGGAGATAGGGAGAAAGCCCAAATCCCATTCAAATCCATCTCCACAAACAAAGGCTTGAAGCAAATTTAAAGAATAAGATGAGGAGGAATTATACATATGCATTAATTCTAATTCAAATAATCTGATTGGATAGTCTTGGAATTTAGCCATCTAAGGTAAGGAATGTGAAAAAGGGCAGGGTGATACAAAGTAATTTCAATCTGGCAAAGTTTGATTGGTCAATTCTATATGTGCCATATTTGGTCTAGGCACTGAAGCTTTCTGGACAACAGACCCTCCCCTTCTGAAAGGGTTTCAGTGTCCCAGTTCACATCATGTCTCAGTTCTTTGGTTCTGGCGTAGAGGATATAAGACTTTCCTTCCAGGTGCAGCTGGAGGTCTAAGGCTCTCCTCTGCACATGCTTAGGCTACGCGAATTGTAGTTTTGGTTATTTGTCTTAAAAAACAACTTAATATCTTGTTTTGTTTTGAAATAGGATAGGATTATTTTGAGCTGGTTCTGCAGTTACAATACTAAAGAGTTTTTTTTTAAATAAAAATAAAAGGGAAACTTGTACTGTAAAATATTAAAATATTAAAAAGTATTAGCTAATATATTTTTTAAATGTGACACGAAAATATACAGTGTAATGAATTTAATAGAAAGACTAGAAACAGAACTGTATAAGAAATTAGAATGTAATATATATGATATTTCAAACTAATGGTGAAAGGATAGATTCATCAATATATGGTATTGTTAAATATCATATATTGGCCAACTGTAATAACAATTAAATTAATTCCTTGCATCACACCAAAATAAATTCAAGATTCATTATATATTAAAATTAAAAAATACAAATATGTTAAAAGAAAATATAAGTGGATATATATAATCAGAGGGTGAAGAAGGTCTTTCTGAGCATGATACATTAAAATCAGATACTGTATAGAAAACCACTGGTAGATTTACTACAAAAAAATGAAAACTTTTATACATTAATAATTACCATAGATAAAATTAAAATGTAAGTTACACACTCGGAAAAAGTTGCAACTTATGATGTAGGATTAATATTCATTTGTAAAAATATAATTTTAGTCTTAGAGAAAAATTTCAAGAATAGTGCATAAGATTCTTGCATATCCTCCACACATATACTCCAAATGTCAATGTTTTCTACATTTGTTATTTGTTATTTGCTCTCCCTGTTTTCTTCCTTTGCTATCCATCCAAAGTCATCCTTTTTTTCCATTCATCCCTCTATTTCTCCCTCTCCCTCTTTCTGCTCCCCTTCTGTCTCTACACACACACACACACACACACACACACACACACACACACACACACATACCATGATCATCAAGATCATCATGATCATCATCATCTTATATTCCCTGAACTGTTTGAAAGTGACTTGCAGACATGATTCTCCTTTACCTCTAAATATTTTAGTGTGCATGTCCTAAAAACAAGAAATTATCTTACATAATCAAAGCACACTTATCAAAATCAACTACTTGACATTGGTATAATGCTATTATCTAATATACAGACCTTATTGAATTTTTGACAGTTGTCTTAATAATGTCATTTATACCAAGAGAAAATTTAACATCAGTGGTGTGTTCAGTTATAATGTTTTCTTGGTCTTCTTTTATGCGAAAAATTTCCTAAGCCTTTATATTTTGTATTCACAACATTGACATCTTTGAAGTGTACAAGCCTGTGATTTTGTAGAATGTCCCTCAATTTGGGTTTATCTGGTATTTCTTATGATTAGTTTTAGGTTTAGTATTTTTGGCAGGAATACTACAGAAGTATTTCTGAAGTCTTAGTGCATCATTTCAGGAAGGCACATGCTGTTGCTTAGTTCCTTTACTGGCAATGTTCACTGGCATCATTTTGTTAAGATGGTATCTACAGTTTTCTCCACTATGAAATATTTAACAAGCATTTTATGGGGATATACTTTGAAAATATGTGAATATTCTATTTAGAACTGACAATGGAAACATTTTAATACTGCAGACTGATTATATAAATTATGGCATTGTGAAGGAAGAAGAAAATTTTTCCTACCTGCCAAGTTTCTTTCAGCTGGTCTGATAATTAAATCTTCACAAGACAGGTTAACAAGAGAAAATAACCATATTTAATTGCATATGTATGTATGGGAACCCTACAGACATGAGAGAGTCAGAGACCCCCTTACACTTGACAGGCCAGAGACAGAAATGGAAAATGAGCTATATTTGGCATTCTGAGCTAAGGAAGAGGAAAGGTACCATGTGGCTTCAAAAAGTCATTACAGTATGACATTTTAAATAATGTGAAAGAATATTTTGATTGTGGAAAGATGTTTGTTGTATATTTTTAAGTAAAAATGAAAACTGATTACAATGCAGAGACACACTATTGCCCTATATTTCAGCAGTTCCCAACCTTTCTGGCACCAGGGACTGGTGCTTCTATGAGAATCTAATGCCTGATGATCTGAGGTGGAGCTGAGGTCATGATGCTAGTGGTGGGAAGTGGCTGCAAATACATATGAAGCTTTGCTAGCCTGCCACTCATCTCTAGCTATCCAGCCTAGTTCCTAACAGGTTATGGACTGGTCCCAGTCCACAGACCGGGGGTAGGGAACCTCTGCTATATTTTGTGCATATATTCTCTGGGCCTGGACAGATATATGCTGCTGCAGGTTGGGTTTCCCAGAAAGCAGACTGAAACAGATATTAGAATGGAGGAAGTTTATTAGGGAGGAAGTAGTTTCAGGTTCAACACTTGTATGTGGGACAGGAAAAAACAAGATGGGGCAGAGGGAGAAGTTGGACTAAGGTGTGGCTGTAACAAGTAGTCATCTGAGTTCATGGAAATGGCTCTTCCTAGTTGCTTTGAGTTGAGAAAGTGGATAAAATGGAGGAAAAGTGGAGTCTTTGAAATCATACATTAGTCATTATATGTGGACTGGCCCTGGAAAGGGAGTTTGATGTTAGGGTAGAAGTCTCTTCTCAGCCAAGAAAATTTCTAAAGAGGGCTGGAAGCTGACAGCCAACATTTTTGTCCTGAAGGGGAAATCTGGTTGCACTGCACAACATCCATGAAGTGTGATATAATGCTACTGCTATAATTACTATTTTTTTCCTATTTTTTTCCTTTCTGTATTTTATAAATATTCTACAAAAAAAAAGATATAATAGTTATAATTAAGAACAAATCAATATTTTTTTCAAAGAAAATATTGTTGTACTGCTTGGAAAAGAAATGCTTGTGGTCCTGGGACTTGTGTATTTCTTTAGAGTAGAATGTCATAATGAGTTTTGATGCTGCATGAAACTGATTTCAGATCCACTCAGGTTTATGGCCTTAGGCCTTAGTCCTTACTGTTTTACTTAATATTCCAGATTTTCAAATTCTTCATTTGTAGTAGGGGAAGGTTAAGTGTGTGATGGTGGGATGGAAATTAGGGGGGTGGATGCTGGTAGCTATCTTGAAGGAATGTTGCTAATGTAACAATTAGAGACAATATTGCTACATGGCCTGCCACATAGTAAGACCTCAAAAAATGAGAGCCATTATTTGTTCACTTTTATACATTGTACATTTATTAAGACTTCTAATTTTGGTGTAAAAATATTATGTATAGATTTTATATCTTTCTAAGAATTATCTTTCCACTAAATAGAGCAGTTAAAAAATAGGATTTCCCCCCCTAAAGTATTCAATTTTAGAATTTCTCAGGAATAGAGACAAGGCATTCTCTAGGTACTTGTTTAACCTTTTATTTTCAACTAAATGTTCATTTATCAAACATATGAACTGAGAGCAAGGGAAAAGCAATAGATTTAAAAGTATATAATTTTTCTTGATTTTGTTCAGTACAGCACTTGATATACAAATGTTCCTTTAATACCATGTTTTAGGTATTATAGTATAATCAACCATATGTACAAAATTTAAAGCTTCGTGACTACTTGTTGAAAAATCTATAAGAAAGCACAATATGATATATTAAAAGAAAATGATTTGAATGCAGCTTTCCTGTACTGGGCAATATTAATTTCAATCAAAGCTTAGAGAATTTAATTGTGACATTTATGTCATGTATTCTTTGCTGCCCTTATTACCTCTGTAAAAATTCTAGCAACTTTTTATTTTACAAATTATTTTCCCTTTAATACATTTTAAATTGTTGATTTGAGCTGGTGAAAAATAAAATAAAATTTTATATTAGTATCATTTTATTCTATTTATCTCATATCCTCAGTAATGCTCTTTAATCCAAGCTAAGGATTAATGGCGGAAAAGATTGCTCATAGATTTTCATACCTAGTACTATATAGTGATGACTTTCTGTATTTGAGAACTTTGTCTCTTTTAAAAAATTACTAGGCTGTAAAAATTTCTCTGTTTGATTTTTGCCACAGCTGACTATTTAGAAAGAATTGACCAATTAATTTAGTCAAAAACTGCATTTTGTTATAAAACAAAGCACAACAATGCTAATCTGAACTCTCACACATAAAATCCTCACTCAAATCAATTGTTTGATATTACAGAGAAACATAAGACATTTGAATGCATTTTACAGTTTTAATAAATTATGGTAGCATCATATATGCATAGTATATGATTTTACTAGTATCCATTTGTGTTGGTTAATTTTATTTGTCAACTTGACTGTGCCACAGGGTGCCCAGATATTAGGTCAAACATAATTCTGGCTATTTTCATGAAGGTGTTTTTGGCTGAGATTAACATTTAATTCATTAGACTGAGTAAAGCAGATTGCCTTCCCTAACATGAGTAGGACTCATCCAGTCAGTTGAAGGCTTGAATAACACAAAAGACTGACCTTCCCCTGACAGACCCATTGTGTGTGTGTGTGTGTGTGTTTGTGTGTGTGTGTGTGTGGTGCTTAGAATTCATGAGATCTACACTCTTAACAAATTTTAAGTGTTTAATACTGAATTGACTATGTGTACAATTTGGTATATTAATTATACATCAATAAAACTGTTTAAAGAGAGAAGAATTTTTCCTTCCTGAGAGCTTTCAGACTAACACATTTGCTTTTTTCTATCTTCAGACTTGAATAGAAATATCAGCTCCCCTGTGTCTCTAGCTTGCCAGCTCAACCTTCAGATCTTGGGACTTGCCAGCCTCCATAATCACATGAGCCAATTCCTTATAATAAATCTCATTCTATAGATATATACATTCTGTTGGTTCTGTTTCTCAGGAGAACCCTTATTAATACACAAATAAAATAATATAATTAAACATATGTTGAGTGTTTATAATATGCAACTTACTGGTATTAAAACAATCAAGAAATTTAATTCTCACAACAACTTTATGAGTGGGGCACAGTTTTTATGCCTATATTCAGACAAGGATCTAAAGCTTGGGAAGCATAAACAACATTGAAAATGCCACACTGCTGGTAAGTATTGAGGCAGGTGCTGAAACCCAGACTGCCCCATTCTAGAGGTACAAAGCTTCATAGTATGCTCTATAGTACCTTCCCTCTCCTTGAAAATCATAGCAAGTAAGCTTAAGAAGGAGTAGCTGAGTATGTTTATCAATATTTTATTGAGTTTGTGTTTACTTTCCTAGTTGAATTTCTATTGCACCTTTAAGTCAAAAGTTTAAACCATTTCCCGATTCAGCTTTCTTCATGACAGCCTCATGAGGAAAATATACACAAGTATTATCTCCTTTATGAAACTGTGGCCCAGACATGAAAGGCAACACCAATCAAGTTGAGACTAAGCCTTAAGGTGTCTGATTCTTGGATAGTAAAATATTTTATTATGTGTAGGCTTTGTGCATTTAATTTAGCTCAAATAATGCAGTAATATAGGCTAAATCTAGAAATTTGAGGCCAAATATGTTGCTAATATTATTGGCTTTCTATTATGCTTTGAATGGGTCCTCAGTGATCCTTCAAGAATTATTCCTTTCTAATTCCATATAAAGAATTGATTTTGCTGATACAAAAGTGCTTAATCAGCCTATTGATGAATGTCATACACCCTATTACAAACACCTCAAGTCAAGTTTCTGTTATTATGATTTGGCAAGAATGTGAATTTCTGGATGATTGTTACTGTGATGTAGTCAGGTCACTTACTTTTCAGCTTTAAACAGTTACAACTTTGAATAATTTAATGCTTGCTATATTCTGTGCCCAAGAGATGCTTAAAGTAATATGAGTCTTCCTGACTCCTGAGCAAAGATGAGATTCATATTGAGTTTGAAACTTTATCAGGCTCTTTGTTTTTCACTTTCAAGAATTGATGTATTACCTATTGAATGGCCTGCAGTTCTGAATTGCAGAGGAGCAAACCAAAACTTTGCTTGTGTTTGAAACTGCCTTTAGGCTGGTAGGCACAAATGCATTTTGTGGTGGCTATCCAGTTCATTTGAAAAATGCATTCAGATTTACTACTTTCAAGTTGCATTGCCCCCAATCCACCTCCCATCTGGCAATGATCAGTTTGTTCTATCTATGAGTTTGTTTCTGTTTTGTTTATTTTCTTTTTTGGACTCCACATATATGGTGTGTTTGCCTAAATGGACTGAAAATACACGGGCAATTCAGAAAACATAACCACCTTGAACATATTTCCCCAAAGCCCAGAAATTTATAATTTCTCCTAGGTTAAGTAAGAGTTGGCTGCTTCACTTACCATAGGAACGAGAGTCAGCCTTAAGGGCACTTGGTCATCTAGAAGTCTTAGGCTGTTTCAAAAATAAGTAAATAAATAAAATATAGCACCTTAAATTTTTCACCATTAATGATTAAAATTTCTCTAGAAAACTTTTCAATGTTAGTTAAAACACAAAAACTCCTGATAGATGTAATGTCACTACCATCACTTTCTATATTTAAGTTTACAACAGTAAATAGGTTATTTTTTTTCTTTATAGGTAGTTAGCCTGCATTTAGAGCATATAAACGCAGAGAGGCAAGAGAGAGAGTATTAACAAATATTGGTGCCTCCTAAATCCCATATACTCTAGCAAAAATTTTATGTATGACTAACTCATTCAATTGACATAACAATTATACAGTTGCAACTATTCAAGTGAGAGAGTTCCTGTCTACCCAGCATCCACATTAGCAGTTCTCAGGAACAAAGTAGCTTTGTTTAGGCTATGAATCCATTCCTGAACTATCTTTGAGGGCAAAGAATTGGAGTCCTTTGCTTGACCAAGCCTTGTCCTGGTTGTACACATGTGGCTGAAGTCATGGCAAGATTAGAGGGACCAGAACCACATGACATGGGTTCCTCACAGGAAAAACCAGAGCATATAAGAGAGAAGAAATAACTAATAAGACAACAAATGGTAAAATACCTGGATGATAAAGTAAAAAGTTTTATTTAATGGACAGATATTAAAGTTATTTGAAGAAAGAGATTAATAAAAATAGGAACAGAAATAAATAAATTACAAAATAATAAATCCAGTCAATAACACTAAAAGCCAATTCTTTGAAAATACTGATAAATAAAAAAAAAACCCAGGGGAAAAAGGAATAATGAGAATATATGCAAACAATATTAGAAATAAAAAGTGAACATAAGAATGGACACAAAAAATCGTAACAGAACAAATCATTTTGAAAACTAAGATAAAATTGTATATTAGAAACCTGTGCTCCACTTCATATGCAGTCAACCCATTTTTTTTTTACTCTAGTTATTGCTGTGCCAAACATTTGCACAGATGTGACCTAATAGTTGTGGCCACTTCATCTTCCTTTTTGATGTGCGGGAACCCTTACATGTAACCTGTAAGTAAAAAAGATTTAATAGGTCCTGAAGCCACCCTTGACCAATGAGGAGCCAGAGCCAATGGGTGACCAGTGAATAATTCTTATTATTCTACTTGGCAAGAGTAGAGATCAGATCAATAATACTACTTTGAATAGGCTTTTTATTTTGAATGTTTTATTTATTTGTTTATTCATTCATTCAGTTTGTTTGTTTGTTTGTTATTATGTTTATTTATTATTATTTTAACATTAAAAATTATCTTTCAGTCACAGTTTCCATACAATATATTAGTTTTAGGTGTAAAACATAGTGATTAGACGTCTATATACCTTGTGAAATTATCCCCCTGGTAAGTCTAGTACCCATCTGACACCATACATAATTATTACAATACTATTGACTATATTTTTTGTGCAATACTTTAAATCCCCATGACTATTTTGTAATGACCAATTTTTACTCCTTAATTTCATCTTTTTCAACGTGCCCCCAACCCCCTCTCATCTGGTAACTATCAGTTTGTTCTATCTATGAATTTTTTTCTGTTTTATTTTCTTTTTTAGATTCCACATACAAAGGAAGTCATACAGTATTTGTCTTTCTCTATCTGGCTTACTTCACTTAGCATAATACTCTCTAGGTCCATCTATGTTGTCACAGTGGTAAATTTCATTTTATTTTATAGTTGAGTAATATTCCATTGTATATATGTACAACATCTTTATCAAATGGTCTATCAATGGATACTTAGGTTATTTTCATATCTTGGCTATTGTAATAATACTTCAGTGAACATAGGGGTGTTGAATAGGCTTTTCTTCCTTCCTTTGTTCACTTCTTTCCAGTCCCACCTGCCCATTCTCTCAGATTGTGTCTCTCAAATATTTGATCTGCACACAAGCTCTTGTCTCAGGCTTTACCATATAAGGAATAATCCCAGGCTTAAATAATTGCTTAATTTTCCAGACAAATAAATATTATCATAATGAAGCCAGAAGAAATAAAAGACTTGAATAAACTGATTATCAATCAAAGGAAGTGAATTGAAAGTAAAATATATATATTGCCCTCACTCTCACTCCATTCTAAAGGTATCAGGTCCAACTACATGTAATTTTTATTGCACTTTCAAGAAACAGATAATCTCTATTACATAAACTTTTTCAAAGTTTAGAAAATAAGGTCATGCTCCCCAGTGTGCTTTGTGAAATCACCTTATTACTGAAAAATAGACAAAGTATAATAAAGAATTTATAATTCAGTCTTTTTTCTGAACAGAAATGCAAAAATACTAAATAAAGCATTAGAAATTTGAGAAAAATTTAACAATAAGTAATAAGGTTGAAAGTGATTTAATAATTCAATATTCAGTTTAATAATTTAATAAGTCAAATATAGTGATTTAATAATTCATATTTAGGTATATAACAGAGAAATTTATGCACATATGTATAAGGTTGGTTTCCAAATTAATTTTTATAATATCAAAAACAGAAAACAACTTAAATTTTTATCAAAGTGATAAGTGATATCTTTTTTAAATTAAGATGACAATATCTTAATAAGATGGAATATTATATGGCAGTTAAAATGAATTAATGCTATATAAATAATATGAATAAATTGATATAAATTAATGAGCTAGATTTTTATATGTCAATGTGAGTAGATCTCAAAAATAATGCTGAGTTAAAAAAGTAGGCTGCAGAATGATGTATATAACATCTTTTGGGCAGCCCAAACAATATTGTATAATTTTTCATGAAAATACTTACAACATATAAGAACATGATGGAAAGGATATGCATCAAATTCATGATTATTGATGGTTCTGGGTAAGGAGTGAGAGGAATTGTTTTAGAGAAGGGTAAAAAGAAGCTTCATTTCTATTTGTAATATTACTTTTCAAAAAAGGAAAGTTGTTTAACAATTATAATAGTGTTGATATTTATTAGCTCTGGGAGGTGGATAATTATACTTGTGTTTTGTTGTTCTTAGTAATTTTCTACATATTTTTATAATGAAATTGCAACCATGATTGGCAGACAATGTTTCAATATTATATATTCAAGCAGCATTTACAGTTCTTTAGGAAAATGATAAATGCTCTGTAGTCAATAGAAAAGTGGGCAAATATTTAAGAAAAAAATGTAAAATTCAGAAATATAAGTTACTATTTACATATAATGAATATTTCACTAGTGTATGTATGCATGCATGTATGTCTCTATCTATCTATCTATCATCATCATCATCTATCTATTTATCTAACTATCTATCATCTATCTATCATCTATCATCTATCATCTATCATCATCTACCTATCTATCATCATCTATGTATCATCTATTTAATGCAGTGTTAGGAAAACACACTGCTGACAAATCTCACCTGGAAGTAATTTAGTGCTATTTATAATAAGGGATTTCAAAATGTTAATATTGTTTGTCTAACTCCTCTTCTAGTAATTTATAAAAAACAAAACAAAAAGTCAGTGATGTACAAAAAGACATGTTTATTATATAGTTAGTGATGATGAAAAATTGAAAATAGCTTAAATTTTGTACAGTAGCTCGTTGCTTAAGTACCTTATGACCCATTTATACTCTGGGATTCTATACAGCTACTTAAAATTCGAATTCTATCTACAGATGCAGAAAGCTTCCATAACAATATAAAATGGAAAAAAAATTCTTTGAATCCATGTTTATCATATAAAACATGTATGTGTGTGTGTACACACTTGCATGCACATGCACACACACACAAAATGTGTACATACTGGAGGTAAATACACCATAATGTTGATGCTTATAATTTATGAGTTTTGGGGTAATGAATGGTTTTTATAATGTTATTTGTTCTTTTCTGATATTCCAAATTTTCGATAGTAAATACATGGTTTTTTAGCAAAGAAAAAAACCTTACTCTTCAAATGTTAACATAATTCTTGTCTAATACATCTGTAGTGGGGCGTACCCTGCAATACATGTTGCATTTGCTGTTATTTATACAGTATCAGTTATAATAGCAGATGGCTGCCTGGCTGGCTGGTCATACTATCTAGCACTGTATGTAGGGTGCGTAAGTCAAGCCCATTTTCTCATCCATCTTCTTTTGTTTGAATAATGACGTTAAGTGTCTTGAATCCATTAAACACGTTAAGAAAAGAGGATGGTAGTGGACTAAATTGCTGAGTCTTAAAACTTGAGTAAAATTATTCTCATAGGCTATGCTTGAATATTTTAATAGCTAGCTAGCTCTTCTTTCTAATCTATAAAATATTGGTGTAGCCCCTTATGGTTCCATGAGGTGTTGGAAATTTTCAAACTGTACTTGAATGAAATACTTAATAAGGTTTGGGGAAATTATATAAGACCCTCAGAGAAATCTTGTTTTATAAAACAGAAAATAGTGAAAAAACTTTAAAAGCTTAATATTATTATTAATATTGAACTTATTTAGGTATAAGTATTTAAAAAATCTTCTAAAATATGATATTTATATCTGTTATTGTTTGGGATATGTCACAGAAAATATTGGGAAAGCAATCGAATTTAGATTTTAAGCATTTAAGATATGGTGGTAATATAGTAAGTAATGTCTCATTTATCTACATAAAGTGTTCCTATTAATGTAATATCTCTTTCAGCACTCAAAGTTTTATTGTTTTAAACTAGTTTTTCATTTAAAAAGTCTTTTTACAATATAGAGTGTACTGGGCAGGGCTCAGGGAATGACTATATCAATGGGGCATTATAGTTTATAATTTTGATTTATAATTATTGAGTTCGCTCCTGGTTACCTCACTAAACTTGAAGTTCTCTGAGGGAAATTATGTGTCTTATCCTTTTAGTACATAACACAGTTCTTAGTATATAATAGGCATCCATATATACTGCATTGTATGTTCACCACCCATAGTTAGATTTCTTTCTGTCACCACATATTTTGATCTTTTTTACCCCATCTACCTCCCCCTTCCCACCTCTTCTCCTACCCTCTGGTAACCACTAGTTTATTGTCCAGGCCTATGAGTCTCTTTTTTTCCTGTTCATTTGTTGCTTTTAGGTTTATATCCCACATATAAGTGATATCATGTGGTTTTCAATATTTTCGGTCTGATTATTTCATTTAGCATAGTTAGCTTGAGGTCTATCCATGTTGTTGCAAATGACAGTATTTCATTTCTTCTTATGGTTGAGTAATATACCATTGTATATATGGACCACCGCTTCTTTAACCAATCATCTATTGTAAGACACTTTGGTTGCTTCCATGTCCTGACCATCGTGAATAATACTATGAATATCGGTGTGCAAATATCTTTTTGGATATGGGTTTTCAAGTCTTTGGAGTAAAAACCCAGTAAAGGGATTACTGGATCATATTCTTAGATTTTTGAGAAAACTCCATGCTTTTTTCCATAATGGCTGTACTAATTCAGAGTTCTACCAGTAGTGTATGTGGGTTCTTTATTCTCTGTATCCTCTACAACACTTGTTATTACTTATCCTGTTGATGATAGCCATTTTTGAAAGTGTGAGATGGCATGTCATTGTCATTTTGATTTGCATTTTCCCAATAGCCAGTGATGCTGAACATCTTTTTATATGTTTGTTGGCCATTTGTATGTTATCTTGGGGGAAGTGTCTGTTCAGGTCCTTCTGCTTAGTTTTTAATTGTTTATTTTTGTTATTGAGTTGTATGAATTCTTTGTATATTTTGAATGTTAGGCCTTTATTGGAGGCATTGCTTGCAAATAACTTCCCATTTGAATGGTTGTCTCTTTACTTTGTTAATATTCTAACTTTTATTTTCTGTTAGTTATGTCTTATGAGTAGCTGCTACTTATCCTTGTCTGATTTATGTTTATTCATTTATATATCTATGCCTATTATGTGAAAATTTCAATTTAAAAGTTTTGAGAGATACAAAGATAAGTAACGTGTGGAACTTTTTCTCAAGGAGCTTATAAAGCTTCTTATTTTAGTTGGGAGTAGTTGGGAATATAAAATGTGTATTAAAATACCTATAATAAAAGGATGTGGTGTCAGACATTATTGAAAAACTGGAAAAATCAAAAAGCTTTTTTCTAATCCTCATTACCTTGACCTTTTCTGCAACCTTCATGGGACTTTAAAGGATGAATAAATGGTTCTTTATAGAAAATAAATTGAGAAACTGCCATTGTGGGGAATAAGGTTAAGTCAGACATGGTTTCTGTGGGCAAAGATCTTCCAGGTTGGTAAGGGAGGTAACATATTTACATAAATAAAATAATAAGGAGAAATTGTAAGTGCCATGAGACAACAGATAATGAAGTGTGGAAACTCAAGGGAAAGAGAACTCATTTTGAGTTTTGTTCTTATGAAACAAGTGTGTTTCCTGACAACTGGACTCTCAGAAGTCTTTTTCTTTTTTAAAAACATTTTTGGCATTTTTTTCCCCTGATGGTTGAAGTTACTAGAAGGATGCTCTTTGGATAATTGACATGTAACTCTACAAGCCTATTTTGGAAAGGGATCATTTATGTGCAAAGACAGAGAAATAGAAGAAAGAAACTGAAGGGAAGAGGACATGCACTTGGATAAGAATTGCATTTCTTCATGAGCACAGCCTCTATAGGGGGGAGATCAATCACTGGCAGTATAAATAATTACTCCTTTCTGGTGTATGAAGATACAAAAAAGCTGTATGGTTGATTTTATGTTTCATATGGAAAATGTTTCATTGCTATATAATGATAATTAATATTTATATTCTGTCTGTGAGACTTTGTAGTTAAAGAAACATATAATAAGGCAAAAACAATAAAAGAACACTTTAGACTAGCCAGGTTAAAAACAGTTACTATTCAAAGTAAAAGGATTGAATCTTCTTGGTAAGATAGCAACCCACAAATTGATTGATAGCAGGTTACTTTACTTCATTGTCAGGCATTATTCCCTGAACATAACGCTTTTCTGAGGGAAGGTGGTACTTTGAGGGAAGAATTGGTCAGGCTATTATCTGTACAGAAGAACTGAGCTTTGCAAAAACAACATCTGGTATGATTAGACTTGAATGCCAAGGTAGAGCCAATAGTGAAGGATAAGAATGCAATAAAATTTTACTCATGTAGGCAGAACCACTCACTCTACCAGAAATAGCAAAGTGAACCAGAAGAAAGATAAAATGGCCACAGATTTGGGATTTATATTTCTATCCACTGCAGTAACCTCTGTCTCTTCCTTGTACTGAGCAAATAAACGCTTAGCAGTTGACATGGTGATGTCTGTTTCTTCAGAGAGATGCCAGCAATGATCTTTAAAATAATGTAAAATATAATTTATTCATTTTTACTTTTGAATAATCTTTGATTATTTAATATTAAAATTACTTTTAAGTCATTTGGAAATTATAAAAGAATAGCATTAATACAAAAGTCCCCTTTGTCTTTTAATATTTTGAAAACTTTAAGAATAGTGTAAAAATCTTTCATCTCAGACTACATACACATAGTTATTGGACACTTACTTTCCATTTTTGACTGTGCATGTTGAAGTAGTTTGGAAATGTGTTCATGGGCTTAAGAAATTTTAAACCTTTGCTAGACAAAGAGGGTCAAATATGTGGTGACAGAAAGTAGACAAAGTAGACAAAGAGGGTCAAATATGTGGTGACAGAAAGAAATCTAACTATGGGAGGTGAACACACATTGTAAATATATATATATAAAATATATATACACATACTTTATAGTTAAAGTGTAAAAATGAAACTTACTGGATTTTGTTAACCAATGTCATCATAAAAATTAATTAATTAAAATAATATTCCATGTTTTGATTGGAAAGACCTTTATGGAAAAATTCCAGATAGCTTTAGAAATGCTGAAGTTTCAACATTTTGAGTAGGAGAAGTCACATTGTGAAAATTAAGAGAGAAATCACCTTGTTTTCTTTTCTAAGGGAGTTTAACATGAGAACCATTCATTCATTCATTTCATTCAACTTATCAAAATGCTTTCCTAGGGACTGTGCAATAATTAGACTTCCCTATAAGTAAAACTAATGGATTTTTGACTACTCTCCAGTTTTGTGAACTGTCTCTTATGAATGGTTCTGATGTGACTAAAGTAAAATTATGCAAATATGTTACTCATAGTTGATAGTATTTAAAGAATCAAAGTAGCTACATGAACTACAGAAATCTTATTGTATTAATCAGTTGATTAAAAATGAACTTGCGTCCCAATAGGAATTTGAATACTGTGCTGGATATATACATATGTATATAATTTTAATATTATATATATATATATATAAATATATATATATATATATATATATATATATATATATAGTGCACTATTAATGGAATGCGATTATGGTTGGCAGTTAAATGTTCAGATTCTAGAGGTAATGATATTAACAGGAGGACAATAGTCTCTGGAGGTTTAAGACATTTCATATCCCTTATAAATATCTTGCTCATTTGTTGATTATTGCAAAGAAATACCATCAGGATTATGTTGTTATTCCAAACCAATCAGGTAATTCAGTTTTTAAAAATATCAGAGTTATATCATGAACACAAACTGATGTTGAGTGACTGAACATGTCACTTTTCAGACAGGTGTTTGTTGTATGAAGATGCAACCTTATCTTTCAATGTTAGATACTATATTTTAGTAATAAAGCTTTCATTAATAGATAGAAATGTCTCTATTTCTTTAAGGAAGGATCTTCCAAATTGTCATTACTAGATGAAAAAACATATTATGAAGTATTGTTTGAAATTCAGTTCACCCTAGATATTATTAGTCCTTTAAATATATTTGGATTAATCATCAACTAACATTGAAGGCAGCAACTTTGTTGCTCATAATAGGTGCTCAATTTATGCAGCATACTTCCAATGTAAAATTACTTCTTGATTAGTGAGAATTCTCCTGAAAGTAATGTGGATAAAAAGGAACTCTAATAAATCTGAGCAAAAGTAACCTCAAAGGGTGATCTGGTCATAAATTCTTAATTGGGTAGGTCATGGTGGGTAGTAATGCTCTAGGCATTTAACTTCTTTAGCAGAAGGTGCCCTAAGCAAGCCCTGTCTATTGTTCTTGTGCATCGAGGTTAAATAAGACACCTTTGAAATACCAGAGTAATCCACTTTTTTTAAACTATTGAGAGACATAAGCACCCTCAAGGAAGCACATAAACTTGTTAACTATCTAGTACCTTGCTTTCTTTCACTTTCATGCAATCTTCCTTACTTCTCTCCTTAATCCCATATATAAAAAAGAAACTGCAATATTGTAATTTTTGGAGCATTTTCTCCGTCCTTTGAGATCTTGCTTCCAGGTGTCATGCCCAAAGTTGCGAGTCCCAGAAGACCACCAAGGAGCCAACACCGATGCAATCACATGAGGGTTTTTATTCAGACTCAAGTCCGGACTCTCCACCGACACTGATGCAGCAGTGTTGGAACGAGAGCCCCGAACTCTGGAAAAGCGGGTGTTTGTGCAGAGCAAGTACAGAAATTCCAGACTTGTCCCTACCTGATTGGCTGTATCTAGGGTGGTGTGAGGTTAGGTAGGGGTTGATTTTTTTTTCTTTCAGCAAGGGGTCACAGCAGCTGAAGGCATTTTTACCTTTCACTAAAGGAGGTTTTAGAGGAAAGCTAAGTCTTGAAAAAAACTAAGTCCCTTTCAGTGTGTCCTCACTTTGGCTCTAATAAACTCATTAAAAATTCTCTATAGGTTTTGACATTTCTTATGTTGATAGTAAGAGGAGCAATC
Source organism: Cynopterus sphinx (assembly GCA_030015415.1). Classification (NCBI taxonomy): domain Eukaryota; kingdom Metazoa; phylum Chordata; class Mammalia; order Chiroptera; family Pteropodidae; genus Cynopterus; species Cynopterus sphinx. The sequence continues at coordinate 51,033,529 of CM057388.1, read as the reverse complement.
CAAATGATCATGAGTGTTGTGACTGGAATAACCAGACTCAACCTGAGTGCTCTGATATTAGAGGCAGTCTATTAGCCGGCGGCTGTCCTTCCAAAGGAGCAGCCTCGACCCATTTCAGGTCCACAGTTTTATACCCCAAAATCCATTAATCACTATATCCCAATCACAATGGATCTATACATCATCTATTCATTACCCGTCACCAAATGGTGGTCTGATATGATGCGTAAGCAGGGGCACAGAAGCAGAAAGCGGAACGTTAAAAGGTCAGATTCCCATACCATGTTTCCCATAAATTCCTCCTCCTCTTTCTTGTGGGAACAGAGTTAAACAATAGCCTACCGATGTAATTGCCAGGTACTCGATCAGGAAATGTGGCTGCTGTGGTGGTTGGCATAGAGGTTTCTAGTCTTAACCCCTTCTTTCCTCTTTCTTACGGGCACATCATCACATTCCCCACTGGTTTTCTTTATAGTGACTCAATCTTTGAGTCAGATGTTGGCACACGTGGCCAATGGTTAGGGGCTGATGCTCCTAAAATTAGAATCTTCGCCCCAGTCATGTGTGACTGGATAACACTTCTAAGCTATTTTACTAAGCACGGTCCAATCGTTAACAGTAGGACTACTATGATGATCGGTCTCACTATGGCTGACAATAACGTGGTCAGCTAGGAGTTGTTATTGAACCAGGATTCATACCAATTACTGCCTTGTCTTAGTCTTTCATTCTTTTCTTTCACCCTTTGTCTAATAAGTGCTAAACTTTCTCTAATAACACCAGAGTGGTTAGCATAGAAACAACAATTCTCACCCAAGGCTACATATAGACCTCTTTGCTTCAAAAATAGGAGATCTAATCCCTGTCTATTCTGCAGAATTACTTCAGGTAGAGAATTCAGAGAGGTTTCAAGGTGATTAATCGACTTCTCTAGTGTACTCAAATCTTCATTAATTTGTTTAGTAAGCCAAGTTATAACCTGATGTGCTGTAACTAAAGCAGCAGTACCGACTACTGTCGATCCCACAAATCCTAGGCCTACTAGCAGTGGCACTAGCACTGGAACTGCTCTTTTCTGTCGAGGATATTCATATCCTCCCCACAAATCAATTCCTTGTCTTCCTTCTGGACTATGAATTAGATACACTTGTGGGATTATATGCACTAATATACAAAATCTAGTATTTTCTTTCTAATAATTCAGATTAATACAAGGTGTTAAACCAGTATTGCAAGAGGTTGATGAGGGTTCCCTCTCACATTACTAATAATAATTAACCCAATTATAATTAATCCCGAGAAAGTCTTATCTTGAGAGGGTCTCTTGTGGGTGTTGCCTTCTATTTCTCTGTCTCTGGGGGAGGACGTGCTGTCTTAATGTGCAGTGATGAATCCAATGTCTCTTTCCCACGACTTTGATGGCTGTTGGTGTTGTCAGGATGACTGGAAACGGACCATCCCAGCGGGGCTCAAGGGTCACTGGTTGAATCTTCTTCACCCACACCCAATCTCCAGGGTTATGTGAGTGAGGCGTCGGTACCTTCAGGTCTGATCTGGTGGCCTTATTCAAGCCCTTCACTTGCTGTTGGACTTGTTGTAAGGCCTGTAAGGACTTAAGGAGACTAGCATTATTACTCATTTCAACCTTATCAATACCAATTTTAGGGAGTAAAGGGGGCGGTCTCCCAAACATAACTTCATAAGGGGTTATTCCAGAAATGTATGGGGGTACAACGGGCTCGCAAAAGAGCAAAAGGAAGAAGACTCACCCAATTCTCCCCAGTTTCCAATTTAAATTTAGTCAATGTCTCTTTTAGTGTTCTATTCATCCTTTCTACCTGCCCCGAACTCTGGGGCCTATAACTACAATGTAATTTCCAATTGATCCCTAATACTTTAGCCAACATTTGGCTAGTCTGGGCAATAAATGCCGGGCCATTGTCGGACCATAATGATAAGGGCAAGCCAAATCGGGGTACTATTTCTGATACTAGCTATTTGGCTACTACTTGTGCAGTTTCCTTCTTAGTAGGGAAGGCTTCAGTCCACTAGAATAGGTGGACTGAAGTCAATAAACACTAACAAATACTTAAAGCCGAAAGTGCCAGGTGCAACTTCTGTGAAGTCTACTTCCCAATGTTCTCCAGGTGCTTGTCCTTTGAGTCGGGTCCCAATGCCCCCAGTTGAGCAGGCATTGACTTGTGCACATATATGACATTGTGCACTCACATCTCGGACTTTAGAGTTCAAGCCGGGGATGTAATAGTCCCTCTTCAGCAGCTCAATTAACTTAGTTCCCCCTAGGTGGGTTGCATTGTGCATCTGACGAACTAGGGAGCTGCCAAGAGCAGCAGGGATGACTGGCCTTCCGTCTGGAATCCAGAGCCATCCGTGCTTGAACTTTCCATGGAGCTGCTTTCCTAACTCCAAGTCCTGGGGACTATATTCTGGAGCCTGGACTAGAGGAGGCACGAGCAAAGGACTGATCACAACGTCCTTCCCCACTGGTTTTCTGGCTACTTCCTTGGCTGTTTTACCTGCCAGGAGGTTTCCTTTTTCTACCGCACTGTCGCCCTTCTGATGGCCAGGGCAGTGGATAATAGCCACTTTCTTAGGTAGCCAGATAGCTTCTAAGAGAGCTAAAATTTCCTCTTTGTTCTTAATTTCTTTCCCTCCTGATGTCAACAGGCCTCTGTCCGTGTATAAAGCCCCATGCACATGCACTGTGGCAAAGGCATACTGGCTATCAGTATAGATGTTAACAGTCTTTCCTTGTGCCCACCTCAGAGCCTCAGTCAGGGCAATGAGTTCAGCATTCTGGGCCGATGTCCCATGTCCAAGGGCCTGAACCCAAATGACAGCCTCATCATAAACTACGGCTGTTCCCGCATACCTGAAGCCTTCGGTGACAAAACTACTTCCATCTGTGTATAGGGTGGTGTTGGGATTGGGCCAAGGCTCATCCTGTAGGTCAGGTCTTACCCCAGTCAAACTTTCTAGTAGGTCACTGCAATCGTGTAGTGGCTCCTGAGGGTCATCATCCAGAAGCAGAGTCGCTGGGTTCAGCACTGTCAGCCTGGCAAACTGAACCTGTGGGAGGTTCAACAAGAGTAGCTGGTACTGGGTGATTCGAGCGTTCGATATCCATCGCTCGGGTGGTCCCTTCAGGAGTCGCTCCATGAAGTGGGGTCCAATCACTGTCACAGGTTGTCCAAGCGTCAGCTTTTGGGCTTCTTTCAACAGTATCACTGTGGCTGCAGCAGCTCGCAGGCAGCCGGGCCATCCGGCAGCCACGAAATCAAGCCTCTTGGATAGGTAAGCAACCGGTCTTTTCCCTGGGCCCAAAGTCTGAGTCAATACCCCTTTTGCAATTCCCCTTACTTCAGTCACAAACAGTTGGAAAGGCTTTTCCAAGTTTGGCAAAGCCAGTGCCGGGGCCAACATTAAGGCTTCCTTAGTGTTTCAAAGGCTTGCTGCTGTTCTACTGCCCATTCTATAGTCTCTCCTTTTCCTGCTGTACAGTCATACAGGGGCTTAGCAATTTCAGCAAACCCTTCTTGTTCCCTAGTCCAGGTGGTCCTGCAGATCCGGGTCTTCTTCCTCTGCCATGGACTTTGTCTGAAGGATAGCCTTTTCCTACAAACATTACTTTCTGCACATCATCCCTATTATTAAAACCTTCTGAGCTATCTCTAACAATTTGGATAAATTCTCTCCCTCAAATCCTTCTAATCTCTGCAATTTCTTTCTGATGTCAGGGGCCGACTGGCTAACAAAGGCCAAATTAATGGCTCTTCTATTATTAGGGTCCTCCGGGTCAATAGGTGTATATAAGCGGTAAGACTCTAGCAGCCTTTCCAAAAATGCTGCAGGCGACTCGTCCTTAGTTTGAATTACTTCTCTTACCTTGAACAGATTTATTGGTCTACGTGCAGCAGCCCGGAGTCCCTGTAGCAGAAACTGGCGATACCTTAGGGGAGCCTCCTTACCTTGAACAGTGTTAGGGTCCCACTCAGGTCGCTGGGTGGGGAACACGGCCTGCAACCGAACTGGGTCAGTGGTGGACTGCCCATTTGGATCCGTCACCCCCTTAGCAGCTTCCTGTAAAATTCTTTCCTTCTCCTCTGTTGTAAACAGAACCTGTAAAAGCTGCTGACAATCATCCCAAGTGGGCTGATGGGTAAAGAAAATAGATTCCAAGAGGGAGGTTAAGCCCTGCGGCTTCTCTGAAAAGGATGGCGTTTGCAATTTCCAATTATATAAATCACTGGTACTGAATGGTGAGTAGATGACAGCCGGCTCACCTCTACTTCCCCCAGGTATTGCTTTCAAAGGAGCCTGTACAGGGACCGGCTCCCCTGGTAAGGTAGAATCAGGAGAAGGTGGCCTACAGGCCCTAGACCGAGTTCCAGGAGGGTCTGGCTCCTCCCGAGGAGGGTCCCCACCTCCCCCATTGTCATAGGGTGATCTCCTCTAGTCGTCCTCGGAGGGAGGTCTCTGCAACACCGGTGGTGGCCTTTTAGGACCCTGCGGAATAGCTGCCAATACAGTGACAGGAGCTTGACTGCAATTCTGTAAGTACCTAGGGGCATCAGAAACAATATCAGTCCACACATCAATATAAGGCACTTGGTCTGGATGCCCAGCGTTCCCAGAAACAATACTTCAAACCCTAAATGCAGTCTGCAAGTCAAATGTTCCTTCTGAGGGCCACCCAACCCCGAAGGTCGGCCAATCAAGCTGACAGAAACGCTGCAAATCAAAAGAGGTTACAGAAGCACCGTAAGCTTTCGCCCTGTGGCAAAAATCTTGAAAATGATTAAGCACACACTGAAGCAGCATAAGCCTCCCTTGCGATTGACCCATCGTTCCACAATAAAGCACACACAGCGGACAGACACAGACTAACAGACCAGAACCAGGACTGAGAATTCTGTCGTCACAGTCTCAGTCAATCGCCGACTTTTTGTCGCGTCCGACGTCTGCAGGGTCACTAGAGCTCACACTAGGACTGCCTCAGCACTTTCCCAGGATCAAGCTCCACGAGGCGAGAAACCACAGCGGCAGGCTAGGGCCAGAGCCCTAGAGGCCTCCCCGACCGCGAGTGACTTGTCGTCCGGGTGCACAGATCGACAGTTCCAACCACGAGATCTCGCTGGGACCTCCAAATGTTGTGACCGGAATAAGCAGACTCACACTGAGTGCTTTGATATTAGAGGCAGTCTATTAGCCGGCGGCTGTCCTTCCAAAGGAGCAGCCTTGACCCATTTCAGGTCCAGTTTTAGACCCAAAAATCCATTAATCACTATATCCCAATCACAATGGATCTATACATCATCTATTCATTACCCATCACCAAATGGTGATCTGATATAATGTGTAAGCGGGGGTACAGAAGCAGAAAGCAGAATGTTAAAAGGTCAGATTTCCATACCATGTTTCCCATAAATTCCTCCTCTTCTTTCTTGTGGGAACAGAGTTAAACAATAGCCTACCGATGTAATTGCCAGGTACTCGATCAGGAAATGTGGCTGTTTTGGCAGATGGCATAGAGGCTTCTAGTTTTAACCCCTTCTTTTATCTTTCTAGGGGCACATCATCACAATGAGGATAAATGTAAATTTATGGTTTTATATTAATGAAAATTCCACAAGTGAATCTGTATTCAGACAATACTGGTCTGGGACTGTTTCTCTCTCTCATATATCATATTAGTCAGGGTTCTCCAGATAAACATGGCCATAGGATAGATATATATGAGATTTATTATAAGAACTGGCTCATGTGGTTATGGTGAACGTGAAGTCCCACAATCTTCTGTCTATAAGCTGGGGAACCAGGAAAACTGGTGGTATGATTCAGTAGATAGTATAATTCAGTCCAAGTCTGAATGCTTGAGAACCAGGTGAGTTGATGGTTGTAAGTTCTAGTTTGAGGCCTAAATCCATAAGTGCTGATGTCTGAGTACAGGAGAAGGTGGATTCTCCAGATTAAGTAAAGAGCAAATTTGCCATTCCTCTTCCTTTTTATTCTCTTCATGCCTTCAAGGGATTGGATGATACCCACCCCATTGATGAGAACAGATCTCTTTATTCAGTCTACAGATTCAAATACTAATCTCTTTCAGAAATATACTCGTGGACACACCCAGAAATGTCTTACCAGCTATCTGAGCATCCCTTAATGTATTTACTATATATGCGATGGTTAACCTATATTTAAATAACCTACTTACATACATATATATATATATATATATATATATATATATATATATATATATATCCATATCTCTCTATTTCTCTATCTGTCACCATTTACCAACTCTGATTATCTTCTTTGGCTTTATTCTTTCCCACTGGCAGACAGGTTTTCTCTAAATGGCAGAGAATACAGCTATAAGTAATTAAGCAACTTTTTGTCTCAGGGAAGGAATTTGGAGAGCTTAGCTTGCTTGCATATCCATTCATGGCCTGATCACAGTAGTTAATGAGAGGAGAGTCCCAAATGCTTTTCATCATCTCTACTATGTGGTATTATCAGCCTCTTTGATTCTTTGATTTTATCCTTTCTAATAGGTTTGTGCTGGCTAGCTATATATATATATATATATATATATATATATATATATATATATATATTTATATATATATATATTTATATAAATATATATATATTTATATATGTATATATGTATATATGTATATATTTATATATATATATATATATATATATATATATATATATATATATTTAAATAAGAAATGTTTAGTGAATGTTGTTTTTGGCTTCTATTATGATTGTCAAAAAATAACTTTCTTGACCAATTGGCATGATAGATTTCATAGATTGCCTTGTAACGTATCTTCCTTGCATTCCTAGGGTAAACCTTACTTGACTGTGGCGAGTGATTCTTTTATTATTACATCTTACATCTCTGTTCAGAAGTGAAATTAATCTTTTTTGAAGATTAACCATCAGGATTTAATCTGAGGTGTTAAAGAGTTAACCACAGTCCCCAAATGGTATCAATCATGCTAAAAGCCTATGATATCAAACCTAGATTTAATACCTAATTTAACTACATCTTCAACTTCTTCCAGAAACAAAAACCTTTAATCAAACAGTCTGGAATTTCCTGGGAGATGCCAATGACATCATCTGTCACATGGGCCCTGAGACTATAGAAAGAAGATGAAATCGGCATGGTAAAAATCCTTCCTGTGCTCCCTGAAAAAGTTATCCAGGTCAAAAAATAATCTTTTTTTTTCCTTTTATTAATAGTTTCCTTGCTCCACTCTTCTTCGTAAAAATACCTTATATTTTGTACAGAAGAGCCTTTTTACTTGCTAGAAGGGATGCTACCTGATTGTTGAATTGCTTAATAAAACTAGTTATGTTGTGGTGTGATCAATTCTAAGATCCATGGAGGCAATTGAGATTAATTATGAGCCTTTATTAATTGGCCAGCAACTGACCCTCTACCATGCAGGATTAGAAGAGACCAGTCCTGAATCCCCAAAAGAGGCAGCTTATAAAGCCTAAAACCACAAAAGTAGAAGTTGGTCTTTAGCATATCTTTGAGCAGACTACCACACCCTGGTCAACATCAAAAAAGCAAGCAGAAGTTGGCTCACTTGAAAATTTTCCACCCTTAACATTTCCCACTGGTTTTCAGGGGAATTCAAATCCTTGATTCTTTAACCTGGCTGAGAACTATGAGTTTTACTGCCTGTATCTGAACTTGACATAAGTAGTTAATAATTTAATTATACAAGGTCTAATTAGTAACCCTATAAATGTTAATATTAGGGGTCCTGCAATAGAGGAAAGCAGAGTAATTAATCATGGGGACCAGTTAAACATGTTTTTATATGAGATCCTCTCCTCTGGTGCTGTTTTTCTATGTCCTTTGTTGTGGCCAACATTAAATAGACCAAACCAAGTATGCTCTCAAAGGCTATTAGCTGGCAGCTGTCCTTGCCAGGAGCAGCCCCAAAATGTAGAGGTACAAGGATTTTAAGTCCCAAATCCCATTCTTTATTCTGTCTGAACACAAAGATCTACTTTTCTTCTATTCACTATCTGTCAACCAACTGGCCAGGTGTGCAAGCAGGGGTACAGAAGCAGAATGCTTATTGTTAATAGCCTATGTTCCCATGACAGTAGCCAAGCAATAATTTCCAGCTTACATACAATTGATTGTTTCTCATGCCATGCATGTAAGCAGAGTCACTCAGGCAGTTAGCGTTTGAACTCATTGTCACAAGATTCATGATTAACAGAATGTGGCTAAGGGTTCCAGGAGCTAGGCCTTTGTCTAGTTTTAGGTTTTAATTAACTCTTTAACTCTTACTCTTACCACATTTCAGCAGGCTGTCACATCCTTGAGCAGTTGTCTGACTAAAGCTAGGCTACCTCTTATAATATCTGAATGGTTAGCATAAAAACAGCAGTTTTTACCTAAAGTTATACAATTAAAGCAAGATCTATGCTTTATGACCACATTAGTTTCACATGTATGAATTAATACCCAGGATTCTTAATTTATTTTACAGATTCTGAAACTAAGCTGTTCAAAGGTAAATTCTCCAACTATTGATGCAGCAAATGAATATCAAAAGCAAATACTTTATCTAAATTTATGCATTTAAAATAAGGTTCTTAACTATTCAATATACTCTCTGAAATGATATCCTATTAACATTATTTGACTTTAAACATTTACAATCAGTAAAACAATTTGCACATAAAAACCTGACATTCTGATTTACTGGATTTACATTTTCCCAAGTATAAGTAAAATTACTTATTTATAATTAACTTTTAACAATATTGCACACTAATAAACAACACTTTATATCAATCATCTTATGTGAAATTACAAGTAAAAAACAAATTTCTCAATAACAGTGAGTTACTAAATTCCTTTATCTAATAGTTACTATAAAATTAAAAAAAAATGCCTAACCACACAAACATGATTTCCTTTACAATAGGGGGGTGCATGGTGCCCTTAACAGAGCGAAGGGAAGGAAGCTTACCCAGTTTTTGCCAGTTTCTAATTTAATCTTGGTTAAAGTTTCTTTCAGGGTCCTATTTATCTTTTCTACCTGTCCTGAGCTCTGAGGCCTGTAAATACAGTGCAATTTCAATTAATTCCTAGAACCCTGGTTAAAGATTGACTGGTCTGGGCAGTGAATGCTGGGCCATTGTCAGACCTCAGTGCTACAGGCAGGCTAAAGCGAGGCTAATTTCTTTGCTATTACCTGATCAGTTTCCTGCTTGGTGGGGAGGCTTCAGTCTATCCTGAAAAAGTGTCAATGAACACAAGCAAGTACTTGAATCCGAAGGTACCTGGGTTGACCTCACAGAAATCCAACTCCCAATGTCCCCTGGGTGCCTGTCTGTGAAGTCTTGTACCTTGTTGTATTTCCTTGGAGGGCCCTGGATTCACTGCTTTGGATGTGTAGGTGTAGCACTAGGCTGATACCTGTTTGGCCATTTGTTGTAGCCCCGGAATGTAATAGTCTCTTTTCAAAAGTTTAATCAACTTGGTCCCTCCAAGGTGAATGTTCTGGTGAACCTGGGTTATGAGGTCTTGGCTCAAGGCCTCAAGTACCACAATGTGGCTGTTCAGGAGCTTAACCTACCCAGCAGATTCTTTTTTTCCTCAGTTTGTTACATGGTTCAACTTCTCCTGGAGTGGAGGTAGGGGTGTCTGTTAGCACCCTGGGCAGTAGGGCCGGCAGAATGTCAATTGGCCCCACTGGTTTTTTAGGCAGTTTCCTTTGCTGTCTGATCAGTGAAGGAGTTGTCCTGGGCTATCTCAGAGCCCAAGTTTTGGTGCCCTAAGCAATGGATGATTGTCACATTCTTTGGCAACCAAACTCCCCTCAAGAAGGGCTAGTATTTCCTCCTTATTCTGATTTTTTCCTCTCGAGGTCAGTAGCCCCCCTTTCCTTCTATAACACCCCATGTACATGTGCCATGGCAAACGCATACCTGTTGTCTGTATAGATGTTAAGAGTCTTTGTTTTACCCCACCACAGAGCTTGAGTTACTGCTATTAGTTCAGCCTGCTAAGCTGAAGTTTCATGGCTTAGTGCTTGTGCCTAGATGACAGTCTCATTGGTAACTATTGTAGCCCCAACATACCTGACTCTTCCTGAGATGAAGCTACTTCTATCTTCTACAAATAGAGTAGTGTCCGGATTCAGCCAAGGGCTGTCTATCAGGTCTGGTCTGGTGCAGGTAACATTCTCTAGAACCTCAAGACAGTCATACAGAGTTCGTGAGGGTCATCGTCAGGCAGTAGGGTAGCTGGGTTGAGAGGAGCAGTTTTTAGGAACTCAATGTGGGGCTTATTGTTGTAGTAGGACTTTAATTTTTTTTTTTATTCTGGGAGATATTAACTTTATCCCGGTTGTTGAAGATGCACCAGGCTACCTCATCTAGCTCTGTTAAATTTGTCCTTAAACCTTTCTATCCTTTGTTACTTATTTTTCCTAATATGTGGGGCCAACTGACTGAACAAAAGTAAGATTTTATTATTTGGGTCCTCCAGGTCAGTAGAGGTGTGTAACCGGTAAGACTCTAAGAGCTGTTCTAGAAATGCTGCCAGCGATTCATCCTTGGCCTGGATGAGTTTGCTTATGTTAGAAAGGTTAGTAAGTTTTCTGGCAACAGACTGGAAGCCCTGGAGCAGAAGCTGCCGATACTGATTGTGAGCCTCCTTACCTTGTTTGGTGTTGGGGTCCCAAGGCAGATGGGTGTACGGGAGGACATGGTGGACGTGGGTAGGATTAGTGGTGGGCTGCCTATTTGGGTTATGCAGTCTTTGCAGCCTGTTGGAGAATCTGTTCTCATTTCTCCAAGGGAAAAAGGACCTGGAGCAGCTGTTGACAGTCATTGCAGGTGGGATGATGTGTAAAGGAAACAGTCTCTAAAGGAGAGATTAGTCCCTGTGGTTTCTCTGGGAAAGAAGGGTTTTAATGTTTTCAGTTATACAGATTTTTCCTGTTATCCAAAAATCTCAATTTACCATATTAATATATGCAATAGCTATAAAAATGTTATTATAGTAAAAACTAAGATTTAATATCAAGACCGCGTACTTACCTAAAATATAACTATCTAATTATTGTAATAGTCCAAATTACTGTCATAACCCAAATCAGTCATGCCTATTGCTTCTATATAAGCCCTTTGTTTCTGAATAGTCAGGTCTATTCTTGATATTCATGATATACAACATTTTATAATAACTGAAACTTTGATACTATTATACAAGGACATAAGCATAGCAAAGATATTGACAAATTTCTAAGAACTTTATGCAATTTCTGAAATATTTGTATTAGTAACATATATTCATAAAAATATAACCTAAAGAAGATTAAGAATCATTTATTACTTGACAACGTTGTTTATATAATTTAATATATCAAATAGACTGAATTAACTTAACATTTCTCTTTTATAAAGTGGCAAAATCAAACCTTTGAGATTTTCCAGGTGCCCACTGGGAAGTCTCAAATTTATTTTGAGAAGACAGAACAAAAATCTCATTTAGATTTTATGTTGGGAAATTTGTCATAATGTCACAAGGTTTGATCACCTGATTAAATAGGATCACAGGTCATTATGAAACAATATTTAGTTATCTATTTAATCAACACAATCATAAAAGATTTCAAAGGTAAATATGACTATAAAAAAACTTAGAACTCTTAATGTTAATAAGACTCAGTTTTTTAAGTAATCAAAGACATAATAAAGACTATAAAGCACAATAAATTATTTTGATAAGATATAGAATCTTTTTTTTTTAGGTGGTATTGCTCAATAGGTAAAGAAAATCTTTTACAATCTTTTATTAGGAACAGACCAATAATCCAAACTCTAGTTTTGTGTCAGTATACTGTTGATATTAAAGTTCATTTTAAAACCTTGTGATAAATACATTTAATTTTAGTCAACTTGACCATATAAAACAAAATTCTCTTTCTCTTTTCCTTTACAGCTCAATATATTTACCTATGATTTTGTTCTTTATTTTCCTCCTTTGTGCCTTAAACAACCTTTAAATAACCTGAAACTATTTTAGGATAAAATTATTCTCCTTTTCTTAAAAACACATCTTTTATATTTCAAAACACAATTTATTTTCCTTGCATACTTTGCATACAGAATTTTTTCCTTCACTTGTATTATTTCTAGTAATTTATTTACATATACTAGAATTTATAACTCTTAGTAGTCTTAATTTCTAGAGAAAACAATGAAGTTGGCAAATGTAAACTGTTTTATTATATCAGCATTTAATAGATTAGCAAAGAAATGAATATACTAATTTTACAATTTTATAATCTTAAACAACTAGTAGAATTAGCATAAACTTACTTGACCAATAAACACAGGTAGAATAAAATTGTGTCTGACAACTTGAAAACATACCTATTTTTACTTAACCTACAATATTAAACTATCCTTATTACCAAGATTATCTCAGATCATGTAGACTTTATAAAACAAAATAAAACATTTGGATTAGTTTCTATTTTTCTGACAATTTTAGGAAGACTTAATTTATCTATAAGTGCTTATTTCTTTCTAAACCACTTAAAGCAGAGCTCTTTTACAAATTTATTTTCCTATAAAAATAAATTCTAACCTAAATTGAAGAACCAGCTAGAAAGGAGACTCCACTATTCAGAACTCCACCTCACAGACACTCTGTGAACACTCAATCAAATCTATGTTTGGTCACTTTTCAGACCCAAATCTCCAACACAAATGCACATTCATCCCTTCACCAGCCCTCAATGACATCCTTGCTCTAATTCCTACTTACACTGCTCTTCCCTGCTCCAATCTAAAATACGAAGAAGGATCAGCCCAAGAGGTCCCCACCAGTCTCCTCAACTCTTGCATTTTTAATACCAGAAACAAACTCACTTCTATCACTGGGTAAATTATTTAAACTTCCTGTACCTCAGTTTCCTCATCTTCAAAACAAGAATAAAAAAATGGCTGAAACCCTGCCAGGGACACCGAGAGTGCACATTAAATGGAAGTCACTGCTATCAAAATCTTCAATGCATCCCTGCTGCCTACAAATTCTAATTTAAACCTTTCTGTACTGTTTCATTTTTTAAGCCTGTCCTTACCATAGATAATATCTCACACCTGGAAGGCTGTTATTTAAAGGTGTCCTCTCTGATGGCCACCCTGTTAGGAGGAGACAGAAATGGGCTATGGAGTGAAGGCTTAGTGGAGAGTTCTTCTGGAGTAAGCCTTCTGGATTAGCCTAAAAAAGGTGGAAGAACCTATGAGAAAAAGTGTTTTAAGCAAGCAGGTTTGACATGGGCACACATAGGTAACTAGTGTTTAGAGATGTGAACCCAGGAAAATGGCATGGGAGACAGGCTTAGACATACATAAATAACAAATGACAGACAACATGAAACAGAGGTGCGTTACAGAGCCTGAACAGAACCTGAAGTCTAGACTAATGTCTCAGAACAGGCAAGAAAAGAGAAAATCCCCACAACAGCCAAATTAGCCAGGACTAGTACCAGCCCTTGACCTAGCATCCAGTTGGGCAGGGCCACAAAGGCCAGATGTAAGGAAAGAATCAAAATAAGTAAACTTATGACGCCCAAGGAAAAAGGACAGTAACAGTACATTTGGCTGGTCCGGACAGACAAACACAATACAAACACAAAAGACAAACTACAAGTAACCAAAAACGCTAGTGCACCAGAAACTGAAACCAGAACAGGTACAGGATCAGTGTCTGACGTCTCATATTGACCGAACTAGGGAAGTATAATATGTCCAGCCTTCCACTAGTTAATCAGGGGCCCAACCAGACAGAACCAGAACCGATGCATCTAGATAGATGCTAATGAAGTCTTATTCACCGGTGAAGCTGCTCCAGATGGCTTGTACCCAATTACAGTTAAAATGAAACCTTTTTCCTCCCACTCTCCTGGGCGAGGCTGCTTAGCGTCCGGGGCTGAGGAATGTCTCTCAGTGGCCGCCCCCTGGAGGAAGTAAATTCTCACCCAAGTCGGCCGGGGGTTGCAGGTTTTAGAAGATCCCTCCCTCTGGAGAGATCTTGCTTGGGCCTCCAAATGTTGTGGCATGATCAATTCTAAGACCCATGGATCCAATTGAGATTAATTATGAGCTTTTGTTAGCTGGCTGGCAACTGACCCTCTACCACACAGGGTTAGAAGGGACCAGTCCTGAACCCTCAGAAGAGGCAGCTTATAAAGCCTAAAACCATAAAAGCAGAATTTGGTCTTTAGCATATCATTGAGAAGATTACCACACCCTAATCAACATGAAACAAGCAAGCAGAAGTTGGCTCACTTGAAAATTTTCCACCCTTAGCATTTAGATCTTCAAATTTACTATGTTGAATTTTACTTCCTAATAGCTTGTTACTCTAGCTTTGTAAAATGCATTGGGTAACTATCTTAAAAGATTCTAAATAAAACTTAACAAGTGAAATCATTTGGCTTTGGAGAATCTTTGGAGATGCCAGATGTAGTCTCAAAATATTTGTTTTTAGGATGATGATGAAATCAAAAGTTCCATAGGTGATACGAACCTTTCTTTCAGGATAAATAATACTGTTATTTTAAATAGGTAGGTCTTGGAAAACAGAGGCCTAGTCACTTTAATGAAAGTGAGTGGGGGTGGTGCAGGACAGTGTGGACATAAGAGAGAAGAGAAGTAGGAAGGAAGTGATTAGAGACTCTAATTGCCTGTATTTAAAAAGCTTTTAAGATAATAGGCAGTTCTCAAATTTATAAAGTTTGTGTGAATCTATGGGTTGTTCTGAAATTCTACACATACTTTGACAAACTTTTTGACAAACTTTGAATGTTCTGATAGTTAAAGGAAATTTCTGTGTATTTGTTTTGGTACAAGCCGTTAGGAAGGCAGAGTCATAAATTTGGGAAGAATCAAAGTTGATTATACATAAAGTCTCTGTGGGAAGACTACTGAGGCCTTCAGATCAAAATGCAAGTCAGAGCTTTGGCTTTTCCAGTTATGAAGAAATGAATGTGTCAGCCTGGTATGTACCCTTGAAAGATACATTTCAGAAGCCACTCATCTCATATTTTCTAGGGGACTCAGCAGGGCAAGGTACTCAGGATAGTGAAAACCTAGTGGCCATGAAGAGCCTTGATCTTCACCTCTTTTATCTCTTAGAGTGACATTTGCTTTAGTCTCTTTGACCTGCTGTTCTTACAGCTGGCTTCCAGGGAAATGTGTAGGGAAAAAATAGTTTGAAATTATAGATCTTTTGCGGGAGACATATGTCCCTAAATTGATATTTTAACTAGTGCTATGATTTCTTATTTTTGCTATTTTAAGATTCTGGGATACAGCAGATTTTCTTCTTCTTCTTTTTTTTTCTTTTCTTTTTCTTTTACATATATGAGAAAATTTATAACAGATACGTTTTGAGTTCACTGCTGTTGTAGCTGCCAGCCCCCAATAGACACACAGACCACCAGAAATCAGTGAGTTAGAGGAAACGCACTCTTTATTCAGCCAGCTGGGTCTGCCAGGGGTACACAGACCCTAAATTAAGCAAACCTGAAATGTAGAGGTGCAGGGCTTTTAAGCTCTCAACCCCATTTTTCATCTTGTTTGAACACACAAGTCTATTTTTCTTCTTTTTACTGTTAACCCACAGGTCGGTTGTGCAAGTGGGGTGTACAGAAGCAGAAAGCTTATTGTTAGAGCATTATGTTCCCACGGGCGACAGCCAAGCAGTAATTTTCCAGCCAGCATATAGTTAGGTTTAATAAATAATTGTTGAGTGACTGTAAGGGTGATTTAAATAAACGATTTTATAATCTATTACAATAACCCAATTATGATTTTAAAAAATTTATCCTAGGAAAAATATAAAAACAGGTATTATAAATTCTAGATAGATGATTTTATGGATGTTTTCTTTCTCTTCATTTATCTCTTTTAAATATTTGTTGCTCAATCATTTCTTTACCATGCTGCTTTTATCTTCCTTTACATGCACATACACATCCACACACATACATATGCGTACATGGGTATCTAAACATATATATGTATATGTACGTATTTAGGTATATAAATGCATAATCTTTCAATCCCCTATACATTTTTCATTGTCCACCTCTCCTTTAGTTCTTCTCAATATTTCTTTCCATTTTCATTGTTTCCATGTTTACCTTCCCAATGTCCATATATCTCTTTGATTTCTCTTATTCCTTTTCCACACATCATCAGTTCTCTCTTCCTTCATATCTCTCCAATTTTTCCCATCTTTCTTCACAGTTTTTTTTTTTACATTTTTTCCAATGTAGAAACACACACACACACACACACACACACACACACACACACACACACACACACACACAGGCATGCACATTATCTTCTAAGGCCCTCTTTCTCTCCCTCAATTTTTTCTCTCTCCTTTTGCAGATCAAAATAACAGTATTCCCTCTCCTGGTATCTACTAGATTTCTCTCAGTATCATAATCTCTTTGGGGATTTCTTTTTCTCTATATTTCTGTGTCTTCTTCCTTTTTTTTTTCCTGCTATGGTGTTTCATTCTTTTTGCTTAGGACCCCTCTCATTTCTATCTGTGCTTTCCTGAGTCTCTATGCCTTCACCTGTCTTCTTTCCTTTTTCTCTATTATGTTTTTCTCTCTACCTGGTAAACTCTTCCCACCAGCCTAACTAGACATATCAAGTTCTCTTTATAACCTGTTGTGATCTTCCAGGAAAAATAATTTGCCCCTTTTCCCTTTACAGCACTTGTTCACATCCCTATTGTTGGAACATAATGACCCTTAACTTTTAACCTCTTCAAACCCTGTAACTTTCCATTGACCTGAAGTGAAGCTGACGAAATCCCCTATCCCATGATGCTTAGCAACCCCACTAGCGCCAAAAAAGCCCGCCGGCGCCAAAAGTCCCCTCCACCCCAGTGACTGTCCAAGAGACCTATCAACACTCGCCACCCTACCACAATCCAATCAATATCCGACACAACTACTAGCCGTCCCCAACCAGATCCTCCCCCTATATAAGCTCGCTACTCCATTTAATAAATTGGAATTCCTCTCGGACTACCGCGCGTTCTGGTGATTTCTTTCACCTATAATCACATATAACACAATATATCACTTATTTATTTCTGAGTGCTAGGCAGAGTGGTCATTGATGAGGCATGGGACAGTGAGGACTATTAAAAGGAATAAACATGGGTGTGAATCCTAGCTGTACCAGTTGGAAAAGTTTCTTAACTTCTCTAGGACTATATCCTGAAGTGGTAATTATAAAATGAGCCATATAGTTTATTATGCAAACAGAGGCTTGCTTTCTTGATAACAAAAAGGGCTTCTAGAAAAAAGTTAAATAATAGTTGGTACTGTTTATTTATTTATTGACCAAAAAATACTTTTATTAATAAATTTATAAAATATTTTTATATAAAAGCTCTTCAAAAATAAAATCTTTCTAAAAGTAAAATTAACACATATTTGTGTACAGTAAAGCAAATTAAAAGGAAACATATATATTGATTACCTGAATCACCACTATAATCAAGATATAAAACATTTACAAATGCTATAAAACATGCCCAGTTAGTTTCCCTGGCATCAAATAAACCTGGATCTGCTTTCTATCATTACAAAATAGTTTATTCTATACTAAAATTTTATATAAATGGAATATTACAGCATGTATATTTGTCCATCTTCTTTTACTCAGCATGTTTTTGATATTAATTCATGTTTGTGCTTTTTTTTCTAAGTAATATGTAATTTTATGGACAGACAGACCATAAATTATTTATCTTTGATATTCAGTGAGGTTTCAGTAGGAAATGAAAGTAGATTTTTGTTTACAATTTGTATCAGTCTTATTTTAAAATATCCTTCTGTTCCTTGTTTGCTGAGATTTCTTATGCTTTGATTCCTGCATGATTGCTAATTTGATTTGAATTCTCTTTTCCTGGCTCTTTTGAGATAACCATTTTTTATTCCTTCCTTTTTTTTCTGTGAATATGTTGAATTACATTATATTTTTCCTAATGTTAAACCAACCTTGCATTCTTGAGATAAAAACAACTTTGTGTTGCAGTATCCTTTTTATTCATTGCTTAATTTACTTTGTTACTGTTTTATTTACATATTTTGCATTTATATTCTAATTGAGATTGGCTCATGGTTTTATATTCTCATCTTTTTTTTTTTTTTTTTAGCCCAGTTTTTGTATCAAAGTTATACCAGACTCATAAATTAAGTTTGGGAGTGATCTCTATTTTTCTTCCTTGAAATATATCCTGTAAGATTAATTTACCTGTTCCTATGTTTTAGGGGAAAGTTAAAAACATTTTTTTTAAAATTTATTTATTTTAATTAGTTTTAAATATACAATACATTGGGTAGACATCTATACAATTTGTAAATGGTCTTTTGCAATTGCTCCCTCCCTCCTCTGACCCTCCACTTAGCTAACCTATTAATGCTAACTGCATTCCCTCTGCCGTGTTCACCCATCCCTGTGACTATCTATCAACTGCTGATTTGTACTTCTTTAACCCTTCACCCCATTCTCCCAGCCCCCCCCAATCCCCTTCCTTCTATCTGTCACCAATTGGCCACTATATTTGTGAGTCTTTTTGATTAGTTTGTATTTTTTATTCCTTAGATTCCAAATATAAGTGGAATTATACAGTGTTTATCTTTCTGTGTCTGACTTAAATACCTTCTAGGTCCAGCAAAACAATATTTTTTTTCCATCGCCTTCCTTTTAGTCTGTGTGGGTCTTTTAATCTGAAGTGAGTCTTTTATATTTTTTCTTCTTAAAGAATTCCCTTCAACATTTCCTGTAATACTGGCTTGGTGGTGATAAATGCCTTTAGATTATTTTTGTGTGGGAAGCTCTTCATCTGTCTTTTAATGCTAAATGATAGCTTTGCTGGATAAAGTACCCTTAGTTGTAGATCCTGGGTCTTCTCTTGTCGAATACTTTGGCCAAGCCCTCTGTCCTGCATAGTTTCTTTTGCAAAATCAGCTGCAAGCCTTATGGGTGTTTCCTTATAAGTAATTATCTGTTTTTCTCTTGCTGTTATTAATATTTTTTCTTTGTATACTAATTTTGACCTTTTAATGATGATGTTTCTTGGTGTGAGCCTTTCTGGATCCCTGATTTTTGGAACTCTCTGAGCTTCCTGGGGTTTTATGTTCATTTCCTTTACCAGGTTAGAGAAGTTTTTCATCATTATTTATTCAAAGAGCTGTTCAGCATCTTGATTTTCTTCAGTTACACTGATCAGATGGATATTTGGATCCTTAATAGTGTCTCATATGCTCTTAAATTATTTTTATAGTCTTGGCAACTTATATCTTGCCAATCTGCTAGTGTGTTCTTGGCTTTCCCATCCTCTTGATAGGGCATTAAATCCTTTTATTTATTTATTCTTTGTTTATTACTTTGTTTATTCCATTTAATATACTTCTCATCTCAGATAATGTGTTCTTCATTTTGGACTCATTCCCTTTTATAATTTTTATTTTTATGTTTATCTCTTTGTTGAAGTTCTCTACTTTCCAAAAGTTCATTGAACATTATTATAACCAGTGTTTTCAACTCTGCATCTGTTAGATAACTTAACTCTGTTATATCTGGACCTCTGTGGATCTCTGTTCTGTTCTCTCATATGGTTTCTGCTTCGTCTTCCTATTTTGGCTGTCTTTCCATGTCTGTGTCTATGTATTAAGCAAAGCTCCTAAGTCTCCTGGTCTTATTAGTGTGGATTTGTGAAGTAGGTGTCTGTCCAGTGGCACAGTCCTGAGAGGGGTTCATATACAGGCCTAACTTAGCCCAAGCCTCTACCTCTCTGGGGCCACCTGTTAAGGTTCAGCAAGCAATTCACAGACACTGTACTTATAGTTGCCTCAAAAGGCCATGCTGGAAACTGAGGCCAGCTGCATCCAGTTAATCTAGGTGCTGCTTAGCAAGGAGCACCTGACTTGTCAAGTTCGCACCTGTATGTGGTTTGGGTGGGGCCACAAATTGGAGAAGGTGGAGTTTCAGTGAATCCTTTGGAAGGATCGACCTAAGTTATCCAGTTTGATGATGTCAGGGCTATGGCTGTGCTGTGTCCCTGCACTGGGAGGGGGGAAGGCTCAACAGGGAACAATGGATACTGGTGGCATTTCTGTATAGAAGGAGTTTCGCCTTTGCTCTCCTCCGACAATGTCTTCTTGTAAGTCCCTGGTGCCCCTTGTTCCCAGCCCAATTGGCAGTGGTGCTCAAAGAAAGCAGGTCAGTCATTGCAAAAATCTGCTTGTGATTTCTGCCGCTGCCATTGCCAAAGCCTCTGTCTCAGCCACTTGAAACTGGGCAGTCACGCATCCTCGCCTGTCCTACCTCCTGCCATTGCAGGGTGCTTTCTTGTATTTCTCTCTATTTGTATGGCTTGTTCATCTAGATCCAAAGCAATTTTTTCTTGCTGCTGCTCCTTGTTTCTGTCACAACTTTGATTTAGTTGCCAGGGGGATGAACAGACATCTATCTTCTATGCCATTTTTTTTCAGTCTCCAGAAAGTTTTATATTAGTTTTCTCTTGCTGTGATAAATAATTACCAAAAATTCAGCACTTTAAGACAGCACCCATTTATTATCTGTAGTTCTGTGGGTAGGCATGGATGCTTTCTCTGCTTTGTCTTATAGGCTCAAATCAAGATGTCAGCGAGGTTGTGTTCTCTTTTGGAGATTCTAGGATAGAACTCATTTTGAGGCTCATTGTACTCATTGTATCATGGTCAAAATTCAATTCCATGCAGCTGTAGAACTAACATTTCTGTTTCCTCGAATAAGCTGATTGGAAACCTTAATCCCATCAGTAAAGTCTTTTTTGACTTGTAGTATAACATATTCACAGGAATAACACCAGGGGCAAAGATCATGGGGGGCCTAAAATCCTGCCTACTGAAAATTCATGTGTAAAACTTCCTGAGTTTCATCTTTTTTTCTGTGTAAAAAATGTTAACTGTTGATCTCTACAAGTAATTATCATTTTAAGGTTTTCTATTTTTCATTGACTCAATTGGCAAAGTTAATATTTTTTCCAGTAATATATCTTTTTCCAAATTTTAAAATTATTTATGTTATTTTTATACTAACTTATCTTTTAAATCTTTATAATAACTGCAATCATCACATTCTTTTTATTCCTAATGTTTATTTCTACCCGCACTTTTATTTTCTTGATCAGTTGTTCCAGAGGAATTTTTATTATCTTTTCAAAGTACCAACTGCTAGCATTATCTATAAACCTTTTGCATCTGTTATCAATTTCTTTCACTTATGCTCTTATTTTTATTGTTTATTTATTTGGCCATACTGAATATAATTAGGGTTTATTTATCAGTTTATCATTGAATGATGGATACTAAAATAGAGAGTATATTTATTTACTTGGTAAAGATTTGCACCTTGTCAATGTGGGGATTTTAACCAATCTCATCATGTCTATTCAATTTTAGATAATTAAGAGAGAGGGATTTACAACATTGCACTAAAAGGATTTCTATTACATATAAACTTAGCAGGATACAATATGATGTAGAAAACAATAAGAGTAGAAACATGAATTTTGAAATTTTACATATCTTGATGTTGGCTCTGTCACTTTCCTTTAATTTGATTTTAGGCAAGTACTTAATTTCTCTGAGCTTCAGTTTTTTCTTGTACTATTTATCAAGTATTTTCATTTCTCTCCCATTCCAAGCACTTGGTAGGACTGCTTGACACTCTTGGCCACCGAATAATTCTGGCCAATGAATTGTGAGTAGAAGTGTCCTGTAACTTCTAGACAAGAACACATGATTGTAGGTTTTTCTATACTTATATCAATTATTTTTCTCTCACAGGAAGTAAACTATAGTGTCTTAAGGAAGGAATCTAAGAAACAATGATTATGAAATTACGGGAAAACCTATAAAGAGTAGTGTCTGGCTGGACTAGTTAAGCCATTTAGAGATTCTAAGCACTAAAAGGTTATTGCCTGCCCCCACCTCTCTTCCCCACCTTTCAATATGTACTTTGTAAAACTACTGAACTAAAAAGTATAAGAAAGAAATTCTGAATCTTCACATGCTGACTTTTTGGACAGTTTAATTAAAATACCATTTTTAAAAGTTTTTTCTCTCTTTCTCTCCCTCTCTTTTGCTTGTGTTTGATAATGTTTACAATGTGTATGAGAAAGTAAATCAAGACAGTAAAGAGAATCTTTATGGAATCATATACAGTACCAAAATTAAGATGATTTGAAAGTCTACACAAATTGTCATGTAGGAGATCTCTGTGTCCTTAGTAATGGTGTGGGCAGAGGAGGTCATTACACAGTGGGTGAAGGTGTAAGTAGAAGGAGAGGAAATTGATACAAAATACAGGTATCTATGGCTATTTCATCACATAAACAGTAAATATGATAGGATGGTAGGCAAGGGTAGGGCTTTATTGTCGAAGCTAGGGTAGGAAAAGATAAAGCCCACAGAATTCTGGAATCTTGTCCCTGACAGATGATATACAAGTCAATAAGCCCCCTTCCTCTTACTGCCTTCTTTTCCACCGCTTTCTACCAATAGCAGCTCCTATGAGTCCAGAATCAGGTTATACACACTCACAGGCTTACTCTGCCAGGAGCACAAAATATCAGCTCTAGCCAGAAGGCCCCCTTCTTCTATCTAACTCTCATTTAGGCCCTCTGGCATTTGGCCAGGTCCTGGTCTCAAGTTACTTGGCTTCCCCTTAGTACTCAGTTCTCTGAAAAAAATTTTTAATACTGGCCAGTGCCCCTCATTTCAGAATATCACCTACCAGCAGAATGTAAAAGTTAGTGGAAAAATTGGCATTTGAGGCAGTCTCTTTAAAGTTTGGCCGGAGTTAGTGCTAACCACAGTTCTAAAAGTCTTTACTATCTGAATCTGAAGAAAGCTTAGCTTAGCTACAGTTCAGGAGAATTCCAACAAACCTAAATGCTGGGTCTGACACATAACCCTAGGGGCTCATATGACCACTAGAACCACATGACCTGAAGAGTCCAGAAGCCTACAGTTTTCACCTATATGGTCTGCCACGTGACAATAGGAAGTATATATTCATATGATTCACCAACAGTAATGCCTGCAAGGCTCACATGACTGAGAAGGTTGAGCCTACCTCATGAAGTTAAGGTTCACATGACAACAGGATTTAAGAGTCTGTGATGTTCACGTAACTGGACGAGCCAAGTCTACCATGTGACCATAGTTGTCAATCAGAGAGACCACATGACATAGGAATTCAAGAGCCCCTACTGTGCTCTAATCAGTATGTCATAGCTGTACCATTCATATGATTGCAGAATCCATGTGACCTATACCACTTTGAACCAACAATGCTCACTTGATGGGAGGGTGGGTCTGTTAAGGAGTATGGGGGCTGGGAGACTGTTCTTTAAGGTAGTGATCACATTCTTTTGTGGCTTTGGAGCTGCCATGTTCATGTGGCCTGCAAGCCTGAGCCTGCCACATGGTGGTGGGGTTTGTGTGGCTGCAGGATCCATGTTACCCACAGTGTTAGGAGCCACAAGGCTCATGTCCCTAGGACAGGTTGAATTTGCTTCATGATAATAGGGTCCAATGATAGCATTGTCCTCAGGATCTGTATGGCTCAGGGGTCCATGCTGTTCAAGTGACCTAGAGATCTGAGATTGTACATACTGGGCTTCTCCTCCAGATGAGTTTCCATAGTACACAACCATCGGCTTTAGCTGACACTATCTCTCATTAATGAGCAAGTTTTATGTTTTTTTTCTAATAATACTTAGGATATATATTTTATACAGGAATATATAACAATGAACATAAAAATGAAATATATCCTCCTTAAAATCATAACTATTGCCACACCATATGTAGTACCATAAGAGGCTAAACAGTGGGTACAGACAAGCCTTGTGCATTTAATTTTATGCAGGCCTTAAAGGTAACTAAAGCAAACCTAATATGTTAATTTTAACTGTCAATATTAAATTTTAAAATGTACATAGTAATTACTATATTCTAGGTACTTTAAAATGTTAACCCAATTTATAGTGGCAACTCAATGGTGTAGGTACTATTATTAATCCCATTTTACAGATGGGTAAGTTGAAGCACAGAAGTGTGAAGTTACTTGCCTAAGAAGTCACAGAGCTTGTAGGTTAACCCCAAGATGTTTGGGCTCCAACAAGACTCTGAGTTCTGATCCCTTATAGGTTCCCCAAAGAAAATTTATATTAATTCATTTTTACCAATTTAGACTAACTGGAAATCCAGCCTCAGTTACTGAAAACTTTATATCATGGAGGATATCTTTGAAATGCCATTTAAGTAATTTCAAGCATCACTAATTAAAACAAATCAAAGTCAAATCCAATTAAGGAACTCAGATTTATTTTAATACATAGATATAACTTTACCATTACTATATTAAATATTTGCATATAAGAGGTATAAAATGTTAGATATTAGTTGAAAACAACTTCTTTAAATAAATGCTAAAAAGAGACATCACAAATTTAAGCATCATATCTAGCCCTTTCCTGAAATACAAAATGTATAAACAAGTGGAATCTGAATTAATTAGATTTACTGTATTTATATCCTCCTTGTACCTCTCTAGAAAGGTCAGAGAAATGAGAGTATGGATTATAGTTTAAAACACTTTCCATTTCAAGAATAACTGAGAAATTGCATCTTTGTATGTCCACAATTTTAATCTGTTATTTTTTGCTTGCTGGCTTAAACAAACTTAATGCTATACAAACCATGGGATTATTTGCTAGGTCCCTCCAGTGTGGAATAGCTATATAAGTAAACTGAAGAAAACTCAATTTACACCATAACTAAAATTGAATATACTAGTAAAGACATTTGTGTATTTGTGGTTCTAAGCCTCTTGAAGGAAGTTGTGATTTTTGGAATGAAGAACAGGAAGAGATAACAGCATTTGTGCAAATTTGTGGGACATATATTCTGGAAAAGTATTTACTGGACAATGGTAAATACAGAATAATAAAATGGGGTCACATATTTACAATAGAGCCTAATAAAAACTTCAAATTAGATTTAGAAAGCATCTGTATAGAGTTATAGGATAGAATCCAGCATCAAGATGTCTGTACCAACCCTTTTTTTGTATAATTGCTTGCATATGGACAGATCAATAATGTAAGACACATCAGAATTATATCTAACTCACTTATGCTCATCTGAGACTTATATACTGTGGATGGTTATTGAGGTCAACTTTTTTCACCATACAATCAAAGCAACAAAAAATATGGACTTGTAATGATACCTTTTATTTAAGTCACATTTTGCTCCTATCAGATATATCATTCATACTTTCTCTGTGATTATTATCAAGAGTTTCTTAGGATTTAAAAAAATTTAGTTACATCAGTAACTAATATACAGTTGAAGGGCAGGAATAAATCTGTCAATAAACATCTGTATATCCATGGTCCATCTGTATTAGCAATTTAAGCTTTTTATTTCTCAGGTGCTATATTTATTTAGGTAAGGCAGGTTGTTAAACCATTCCCTTGAATATGATTTCAAAGCATGTATTGGGAAAAACCTTTTCCTTCATTACTTGCGAGTGTGTGTGCACGTGCATGTGTGTGTGTGTGTGTGTGTGTGTGTGTGTGTGTGTGTGTGTGTGTGTTTGATATCTTGGAGGTAAGTGATAGCGGCTTTAGAAGGAGTGGCTTTACCAGACAGAGAGGTGAGGAATGGGAATAATAGAACAGTTGATCATGTTAAATTAAACAGATACTCAAATGTTTTCAATTCAAACACCAATGGTAAATTGATGGTGAATAACCAACTGAATTAGAGGTCTTATTTGGATTTACTTTTAGATAACAAAATTGACTTACTGGGCAACACTCTACAGGGGAAATCATTAGATGATGCTGTATCATTATAGAAACA
The DNA here is from genome assembly GCA_030015415.1 of Cynopterus sphinx. Classification (NCBI taxonomy): domain Eukaryota; kingdom Metazoa; phylum Chordata; class Mammalia; order Chiroptera; family Pteropodidae; genus Cynopterus; species Cynopterus sphinx. Next base: position 51,007,472 of record CM057388.1, on the reverse strand, counting down.
GTACACAAAACATTTTTCTTCTTTGCTTTTTCAGATTCATCAGTGCAGCTAGAGGTAGTGTCAATGAGAAAGAAGAAAATGAGTTGCTGATGGTATTCTATGTCAAGGTGCTTAATGTGTCTATTCCCTTGCCCCCAACACAATGCACAATTTAACAACTCTAGGTAATGGTCTCATTATTTGGGGTAACCACAGCATAGAAATAGAAAATTACATCCACAGTGAAACTTTCTGTTAGTCCAAGGGATGGAGAGGAGGGACAAGGTAGGAATTCCTTACAGGGTATTGGCTCATGAGCTGTGCCATTTGTGATGATGTGACTCTCCAGCATAAGTTTAAAGTCTTCTCTACATAAAGAAGACAATTAAAAAATAAACAGTGTAGTTCAAAGCTCTTAAACTTATTGGAAGGGGAGAATTTACATTGTCCCATCTTGTTTCTTATTGTCTGCTCAAAACAACCATTTTTGTTTCCATTTAAAAAATAATTCTTGCTATTCTCTTTGAAAACACTGTCAGATCAGTTTTTAAATAAGGAGCTACATTTTTCATTCCTTTCTTTTTCTTAAAGGAAACACTTTTATTCTTTTTTGAAATGTACAGCAAGTGATCAAGAGTATTCCTTCTGCATCTAGTCCTATTTCCTCTCCAGTTCACTGTCCTTCAATCCAAAACCAAATCTTTTTAATGAACATAAAAAACTTGTTAGTTGGACAAAAGCTAATGGACTGAATCCTTGAAGACTGATTCTTTTGAGCAAATTAAAAACTCTCTTTGTAAAAATCACATAACATGCAATTAATCATTTTAAGTGTACAATTCAGTGGCACTTATTGTATTCACAATGTTGTTCCATCCACCACATCTTTAGTGTGAAAATGTTCTTGTCACCCCAGCAGAACACCCTATTCCCTTTAAGTAATCACTCTCCACTCCCTACTCTGTGCCAAGCACTGGCAACCACTAACCTGCTTTCTGTCTCTATGGATTTGCCTATGTGGGATATTATATAAAAAAGAAATCATATATAATCTTTTCTATTTGCCTTCTTTATTTTAGCACAATGGTTTTGAGATTCATCCAAGTTGTAGCATGTTTCAGCATTTTATTCTTTGTTATGGCTGAATAATATTCCATTGTTTGTGTCTGCCACAAATTCTTTACCTGTTCATCTGTTGATTGATATTTGGGTTATTTCCATCTGAATAATGTTGCTATAAACATTAATATGAAAGTTTATACATGGACATATGTTATCATTTATCTTGAGTATATATCTAGGAGTGAAGTTGTGGATTCATATGGCAACACTATGTTTAATTGTTTGAGGACCTGCCACACTGTTTTTCAAAGAGGCTACACTATTTTACATTCCCACCAGAAACATATGAGTGTTCCTATTTTTCCACATCCTAACCAACATTTGTTATTTTCCATTGTTTTTAAATTATAGCCATTAGAGTGAGGGCAAAATGATATATCATTGTGGTTTTGATTTGCATTTCTTTGATGACCTATGAAGTTGATTACCTTTGCATGTACTTACTGGCCATTTGTATGTCTTTGGAGAAATGTCTATTTGACACTATTACCCATTTATTAATTGGGTTGTTTGTCTTTTGTTGTTTTTGAATTGTAAGAGTTATTTATATATTCTGATACTAGACCCTTTGTAGGTATATGATTTGCAAATATTTTCTTCCCTTCTGTAGTTTATCTTTTCACTTTCTTGATAATATCTTTTGGTGCCTCAAAGTTTTTATTTTAGTTATGTTTTTTGTTTTTCTCATACAGGAGAATTCTTATTCTATTTAATCCACTTCTCTAATTTGTTACCTACCTGGCAATTGTAGAGAGATTGGTACCTCTATATCTGGATTATTGACATAGTCATGACATGAAAATAGATTTAAGCTATGTTAACTGAAAAATGCAAAATACTGAACAATCTGTATAGTACAATGCCACTTGTGGAAAAAGAGGAGTAGATGGAAGGATGCTTGTATGTGTGTAGAAATATCTATAAGAAGCCACAAGAAACAACAGTGGTTATCTAGGGAGTAAGACCTTCATTTTTCAAGTTACACCTTTTTGTATTGTTTGAATTTTATGTAGCAAGTATGTATTTCCTTAACAAAAAAAATTTAACTAGATTTTAAATCCCATGCTACATTACCTACCCCTCATAAGCTCCAGATGATACTAGTTTATGAACTTGAAACTCTATGAGTATAGTGATTCTATTTTTCAAACCCAGTCAGAAGATGTGGTCTGACAAAGTGTTGAGTGGACATATCGGGAAACTGAGCTAGAATGTCTGAACCTGGGTCTGACTTGTAAGAATTAAAAAATGAGACAGCCATGTTACAGATTTTTTTTTCTACTTTATTACATTTTTTAAAATTGAAGTATTATTGACTCATAACATTATATTAGTTTTAGGTGTACAAATTAATGATTCAATATGTATATATTGCAAAATGATTACCACAGTAAGTTTTGTTAACATTCATCACCATACAGTTATCTTTTTAATTCTTGTTATGAGAACTTTTAAGATCTGCTCTTTTAGTAAATTTAAAATATAAAATACAGTAGTGCTAACTATAGTTATCTAATGCTGTACATTAGATCTCCAAAGATTTATTTATCTTAATAAATGGAAGTTTATACCTTTTGACCCCTTTTACCCATTTCACTCATCCCCACTCCATACCTCTGGTAACTACTAATCAGATCTCTATCTATGAGGGGTATTTTTTTTTTTTTTTAGATTTTTAGATTCCACATGTAAGTGATATTATACAGTATTTACCTTTCTCTGTCTCACTGATTTCACTTAGTGTAACTCCTTTAAGGTCCATCCAGGTTGTCACAAATGACAGGATTTTATTCTTTTTATGCCTGAATAATATTCCATTGTGCGTGCGCGCGCGCACACGCACATACACACACACACACACACACACACACACACACACACACACACAAACACATTTTCTTTATCCATTCATCCTCAATAGACACTTAGGTTGTTTCCACATTCTGGCTATTGTAAGTAATACTGTAGTGAACATGGGGTACACATATCTTTTCGAGATTGTGAGTTTATTTTGACTCAGAATTGGAATTTCTGGGTCATAAGGTAGTTCAATTTTTAATTTTTTGAAGATCCTTCATACTGTTTTCCATAGTGGCTGCACCAATTTGCATTCCCACCAACAGTGTGCAATGGTTACCACACCCACAGCGTGTATAGTCTCCACACCTCAACATCACTTGTTACCTCTTGCCTTTTTGATAATAGCCATTTTAACAGGCATTAGGTAACATCTCAGTGTGGTTTTGGTTTCCACTTCCTTGATGATTAGGGATGTTCAGCACCTTTTCAAGTACCCGTTGACCATTTGTGTGTCTTTTTTTTATTATTAGAAAAGTGTCTATTCAGATCCTGTGCCCATTTTTAAATAAGATTGCTTTTTTATTGAGTTGTAAGAGTTCTTTATATATTTTGTACATTAACCCATTATCAGGTATATGATTTGCAAATATTTTCTCCCATTTTCTAGGTTGCATTTTCTTTTTGGTGAGGGTTCTTTTGCTGTGCAGAAGCTTTTTTAGTTTTATTCAGTCCTGCTTGATATTTTTTGCTTCTTTGCACTGTTGGTGTCAAATAAAAAATAAATCATTGCCAAGACCAATTTTAAAGAGCTTACTGCCTATGTTTTCTTCTAGGAGATTTATGGTTTCATATCTTACATTCAAGTCTTTAATTCATTCTGAGCTGCTTTTTGGGTATGGTATAAGACAGTGGTTCACTTATATTCTTTTGCATGTGGCTGTACAGTTTTCCCAATGCCATTGCTTAAGGAGACTATCCTTTCCCTCATTGTGTATTCTTGAGTTCTTTGTCATAAATTAATTGGCCATGTATGTATGAATTTATTTCTGATTTTTTAATTTTGTTCCATTCATCTAAGTGTCTGTATTTATGCCAATTTCATGATGTTTTGATTACTATAGTTTTGTAATATAATTTGAAATAACAAAGCATGATACCTCTACCTTTTCTTTCTCAAGATTGCTTTGGACATTTAGGGCTTTTTTTGTGGTTTCATATAAACTTGAGAGTGGTTTATACTACATTTATAAAAATGTCATTGAAGTTAGTTAGAGATTGCACTGAATCTGTAGATTGCCTTAGTAGAATGGACACTTACAAATATTAATTCTTCCAATTCATAACCATGGAGTATATTTCCATTTTTTAATTTTTTTAAATTAAGTTTATTGGGGTAACATTAGTTATTATAATTATATAATTTTCAGGTGTGCATTATCATTCGACATCTGTATCTTCTATTGTGAGTTTATCCCTCAAAGTCCAGTTTCCTTCAGCTACCACGTATTTGATCCCATTTGCACTTCACCCTCATCATACTCTTCTGTATTTAACCCCCATGACTCCATCTACCTTCCCCCTCTTTCCCCACCACACTACTAACCACTAGTCTATAGACCTCTGGTAACCACTAGTCTAAAGTTCACGTCCATGAGTCTCTGTTTGTTTGTCCTGTTCATTTGTTGCTTTTAGGTTTATATCCCACATATAAGTGATATCATGTGATTTTCCATTTTTTCTGTCTGGTCTACTTCACTTAGCCATGATAATCTCAAGGTCCATCCATGTTGTTGAAATGACAATATTTCATCTCTTCTTATGGCTGAGTAATATTCCATTGTACATATGGACCACAGCATCTTTATCCAATCATCTATTGTAGGACATTTTGGTTGCTTCCATGTCCTGGCCACTGTGAATAATGCTGCTATGAACATTGGTGTGCAAATATCTTTTTGGATATGCGCCTTCAATTTTTTGGGGGTAAATACCCAGTAGAGCAATTGCTGGATAATATGGTAGATCAATTCTTAGTTTTTTGAGGAAATTCCATACTGTTTTCCAGTGTAGTTGTACCAATTTTCAGTCCCACGAACAGTGTATAAAGGTTCCTGTGTCTCTGCATCCTCTCCAACATTTATTACCTGTCTTGTTGATTATAACTTTTCTAACAGGTGTGAGATGGTATCTCATTGTGGTTTCCATTTACATTTCCCTAACAGCTAGTGAAGTTGAGTACCTTTTCATATATTTGTTGGGCATTTGCATGTCCTCTGGGAAGGAGTGTCTGTTCAGGTCCTCTGCCCATTTTTTGATTGGATCGTTTGTTTTATGTTGTTATTCAGTTGTATGAGTTCTTTGTGTATTTTGGATATTAGGCTCTTATCAGAGACATTGCTTGCAAATATATCTTTGCATTCCAATGGTTATCTCTTTATCTTGTTGACATTTTCTTTTGCTGAGCAGAAGCTTTTTAGTTTGATATAGTCCCATTCATTTATTTTAGCTTCTACTTTACTTGCTTCGAGGTCAAATACATAAAATCCTCTTTAAATTCAAGGTCCTTGAGTTTAGCTCTTATGTTTTATTGTATATATTTTCTTGTTTCAGGTCTTGTATTTAGGTCATTAATCCATTTTGAGTTAATTTTGGTGTGCAATGATAGACAATTCTAGTTTCATTCTTTTGCAGGTGGCTTTCCAGTTTTCCCAGCACCATTTATTGAAGACGCTTTCCTTTTTCTACTGTATATTTTTGAATTTTTTCTTGAAAATAATTTCCCCACATAAATATGGGATTGCTTCTGGACTCTTGATTCTCTTTCATGTGTCCACGTGTATATTTTTCTGCCATTACCATGCCATTTTGATTGTTGTCGCTTTGTAGTATAATTTGATGTCAGGCAGAGTGATGGCTCTGGCCTTGTTCTTTTTTCTCAGGATGGCTTTGATGATTTAGGGGTTTTTGTGCTTCCATACAAATCTGATGATTTCTTGTTCTATTTCTTTAAAAACTGCTAATAGGATTTTGATGAGGATTGCATTAAATCTGTATAATGCTTTAGGTAACATGGTCATTTTAACTATGTTGATTCTTCCAATCCAAGAACATGTAGTATCTTTCCATTTCTTTGTATCTTCTTCAATTTCTTTTAATAGGTTCTTATAGTTTTCATTATACAGGTTCTTCACTTGTTTAATTAAATTTATTTCTAGGTATTTTACTCTTTTTGTTGCAATTGCAAAATGAATTTTTTCCACTTTTTTTCTGACACTTTATTATTAGAGTATAGGAACTCTATGGATTTTTGAACATTGATTTTGTATCCAGAGACTTTACTGTATTTCCTTATTGTTTCTAGTAGTTTTCTTTTGGAGTCTTTAGGGTTCTCTATACAGAGAATCAAGTCACCCACAAATAGTGACAGTTTGACTTCTTTTCCTATTTAGATGCCTTTTATATCTTTCTCTTGCCTGATAGCACTCTCTATATCCTCCAATGTTATATTGGATAGCAGTGGAGGTCGTGGACAGCCTTGCTTTGTTCCTTATCTTAGCGAGAATTTTTTTAGTTTTTCACCATTAAGTATTATGTTGGCTGAAGATTTGTCATATATGGCCTTTATTATGTTAAGGTAATTTTCTTCTATACTGATTTTGTGAAGTGTTTTGATCATAAATGGATGCTATATCTTGTCAAAGAATTTTTCTGCATCTATTAATATGATCATATGATTCTTATTTTTGAATTTGTTCATGTAGTGTACCACTACATGATGTCTTAATTTCTCCTTCATATCTAAAGGAGAGCTTTGCTGGATACATTATTCTAGGCTGGTAGTTCCTTTCACTTAATAGTTTGATTTACGTATGTTGAACCATCCCTGTGTCTTTGATGAAGCACACTTGTTTGTGGTGTATAATCTTTTTAATATGTTGCTGTGCTTGGTTTGCTAATATCTTATTTAGGATTTTTGCACCTGTGTTCATTAGAGATATTGGTCTGTAGTTTTGTGTGTGTGTGTGTGTGTGTGTAATCTTTACCATGTTTTGATATAAGAGTAATATTGGCCTCATAAAATGAGTTGGGAAATATTGCTTCCTCTTTGATTTTTGAAAGATTTTTAGAAGAATAGGTATTAAATCTTTGAATGTTTGGTGGAATTCACTGGTGAATACATCTCTTCCTGGACTTTTCCTTTTGGTAGGTTTTTGATGATTGTCTCAATTTTCATACTGCTGATAGGTCTATTTAGGTTTTCCAGTTGACCTTGATTCAGACTGGGAAAGTCGTATTTTTCTAAGTACTGGTCCATTTATTCTAGGTTATTAAATTTGTTGTTGTATACATTTTCATAATATTCTTGTATAATCCTATGTATTTCTGCAATATCAGTTATATTTTTCCCTATTTCATCCCTGATTTGGTTTATTTGTGTCCTTTCTTTTTTCTTTTCTTTTTTTCTTTAGTGTATCTAGCCAGGGGTTTGTCAATTTTATAAACCTTCTCCAAAAACCAACTTTTGTTGCATTTATTTTTTCTATCTTTTTTTTTGTTTGTTTTAATGTTTTTTAAATTTCTGCTTTAATTTTTTTCTGATGACTTTAGGCTTCATTTGTTCTTCCTTTTCTTTTTTTTTATGATGAAGCATTAGGTTTATTTGGGCTTGTTCTTGTTTTGGTAGGTAGGCCTATGATGATATGAACTTTCCTCTTATGACTGCTTTTGCTGTGTCCCAAAAGTTTTGAGATGTTGTACTACCATCATTTATTTCTATATATCTCTTAACCTCTATTTTATTTTTTTCTTTGACACAGTTATTCTTCAGTAGTATGTTGTTTAATCTCCTTGTATTTGTGGTTCTTCCTGTTTTCTTCCTGCCATTGATCTCTAGTTTTAAAGCATTGTGATCATAGAATATGGCTGGTATGATTTCAACCCTTTACATTTTTTGAGTCTATCTTAATGTCCTAGTATGTGGTTGATTTTTGATAATGTTCCATGTTCACTAGAGAAGTATGTATAAGAAGTTGTTTTGGCATGGAAAGCTGTATAAATGTTAATTTATGTTCAGTTGTTCTAATGTGTCATTTAAGGATGTTATTTCCTTATTGATTTTCTTTTTGGATGACTCATCCATATCTGACTGTGGGGTATTTAGGTCCCCTACTATGATAATATTTTGGTTTGTTTCTCCCTTTAGTTCTGTTAGTAATTGATTAACATATTTCTGGGCTCCCTGATTGGGAGCATAGATATTAATAAGAGTTATGTGTTCTTGGTGCATGATTCCCTTTATCATTATGAAGTGTCCCTTGGTATCTTTCTTTACCCTTTTTATTTTGAAGTCTATTTCATCTGATACTAGTACTGTTACTCCTGCTTTTCCCTGAATTCCATTTGCTTGAAAAATTATTTTCTACCCTTTCATTTTGAGTCTATATTTGTCTTTGGAGCTGAGATGTGTCTCCTGGAGGCAGCATATGTTTTGGTTTTGTTTTTTCTTCCATTCTGCAACTCTGTGTCTTTTTATTGGTGAGTTTAGTCCATTTACATTTAGGGTGGTTATGAAAAAATGAAGTCTGCTTATAGCCATTTTATTTTTTGCTTTCTAGTAGCTCAGTGTTTCCATTGTTTCCTTGTCCTTGTGTTTCTATTTTCTTTATTTCATTGGCTTTTGTGGGGTTTTGCTCTGGTCATTCTTATTTTATGTTATATACAATAGTTCCTAACCTTTGGCGTGTGGTTGCCGTTTTGAATATGTAAAGGATATATATATATATATATATATATATATATATATATATATATATATATATCCAGTCATTATATTCTTCTGCACAAGCCTTATCTCCATTTCCTTTTGCAAATTTGATCTGTGAATACCCTCCCCCCTTTTTAGTCATTGTTATCCCAATTTGTTCCTATGTATGCTGAATGTTTATTACTATTTTACTATAGCAATTCTCTTATTATTATTTAGGCTTATAATGCCCTGTTTTTAGGAAGGTTTGTACTCCTCTACTTCTATTTGCCCAATAGTCACTTTACTCTTAATTTTTTTTTTTTTTGTAATTTTGTTTTAGGTGAACTGACCCCTTTCTCTATTTCTTGTAGTGTAGGCCTCATAGTAGAGAATTCTCTCGATTTTTGTATGTCTGGAAATGTCTTAATTTCTCCTTCATATCTAAAGGAGAGCTTTGCTGGATACATTATTCTAGGCTGGTAGTTCCTTTCACTTAATAGTTTGAATATTTGATTCCACTCCTTTCTGACTGTAAGGTTCATACTGAGATGTCTGAGGATAATCTAATGGGTTTACATTTATAAGTTACCATTTTTGTTTTCTCCCTGACTGCCCTGAGATTTCTGTCTTTGTCATTAATTTTTGATAATTTAATACAATATGTCTTGGAGAAGGCATTTTGGGTTTAGATAATTGTGTGTTCTATTGACTTCTTGAATTCCAAGCTCCAGGTCATTCCTTAGCTTTCGGAAATTCTCATCAACTATTTTTCTGAAAATGTTTTCTAATCTCTGTTTCTTTTCCTCACCTTTGATAATGCTCATTCTTATGTTTCTTCTCCTGATGGTATCAGCTACTTCTTGAATTTCTCTTTTATTATTTTTCATTTTCGGTTTCTTTCTTCTTCCTTCTGATTTATTTTTAGATTTCTGTTTTTGAGAATACTGATCTTTTCCTCCATTTAGTTGACTTTTTTCCTCAAGCTTGCTATCTAATTTTTCAACTCTTTCAGTGTGTTCTTCATCTCCAGTTGTTCTATTTGGTTCTTTTTGAAGGTTTCAGTCTCCTTGCTCTGCTCATCTAGTTGTTTTTCTTCAGTGCCTAAAATTGTTTATATGACTCTTTTTGGATTTCACTGAATTTTTTCGGAAGTACCATCCTGAATTCTCTGTTATTTAAGTTGCAGATTTCTGTGTCCATAAGCTTATTTTTTGGAGATTTTTCTCTTTCTTCCTGATATGCCTTATCATCTTAGTTTTTCATGGTGTTTAATGGACTATTACTCTGCCTGGGCATTAATGGAAGTGTATTCTGCTATTTTTCCAGAAAGATTTATTATATAAAGGACTCTCTTTAGCCTGTTGCAAAGAAGGTGCTTTTGTTTTGGTTTCCAGTAAGTGGTATCTAAGCCTCTTCGATCCCTGCTTTATATAATGCCTTAATAATGCTTTTTAAATTTTCTTTTAAATATTTAATCACTTTTGCTAACCTCAGTTTCAGTCCCTGTCAGTGTCAGCGACAGTCTTGGCAGCGTTTGCTCGAATATCCCTGGTGCTCCACAGTGTTTGGTCTCAGAGGGTATGGGGGACGTGTCCCTCTGGGTAGGGGGTGGGACTGTGGCTCAGCCTATGTTTTTCAACCACAGCTGGCAAAAATCAGCTGTTGTTTCTCTGTGGTCTTGTCCTGCTTCTCTGCTTTCTGCCTTGATGACCTGGCCCTGCTTCCACAGGTATCCCAGGTAGGAATGTTCAGAGACCTCTGTAGGAACTCACTGCTCCACCTCTCCTCTCCCTCTTCCTTCAGGGAACTCAGGTAGCCACAGATAGGCAGCTTTTTTTAATACTCCCAATCCACCGCCTGACACCCAGGGTTCTGATTTGTAGTAACTCTTATGTACAGAGCCTATGCTCAGACATGCTTGTGTGCATTTTGGGTGTTTTTGTTAAGTTTTAGATGTCCAGCTTATTGATGTTTCAAGAGGAGAGATCTGAGGATATCTCTCACTCTGCCATGTTTCCTTATCTACCTGAGTTAATTTCTGAGTTGCAGTAGCTATTGTCTTCTATTTTTAAAATATTTTTGTTCTTTAACTATTATATAATATTTAAGTATATCATATTCTGTTTGACAAGCATTGAAAATTCCTGTTTCTATCTATTAGTCATCTTACTCATAGTTTTATAGTTTTTTGTCCTTTTGTTTCAGGTAAAGTGACTCCCTTCAATATTTCCTATAATGTAGGTCTTGTGGTGGAAAATTCCTTCAGCTTTTCTAGTTCGAAAAGTTATTTATTTCTCCTTTACATCTAAAGGAGAACATTGGTGGATATATTACTCTTGGCTAGTAATTTCTCTCAATAGTTTGAATATTTGATTCTACTCATTTCTACCTTATAAAATTTGTGCTAAAAAGTCCAATGGATAATATAATGGGTTTTCCTTTATAGGTTATCATCTTTTTCCTGGGTGCCTTGAGAATTCCATTTGTCATTAATTTGTTACAGCTTTAATAAAATGTGTCTTGGAGAAGACCTTTTTGGTTGAGATAATTAGGTGTTCTGTTTGCTTTTTGGATTTGGGGATCCAATTCTTTCCATAGGTTTGGGAAATTCTCGTTGACTGTTTGAATAGATTCTCTGTTCCTTTCTCCCTCTCTTTTTTTTCTGGTATACCCATTATTCTTATATTGCTTTTTTCTGATGATATCAGATAGTCCTTGTAGAGTTCTTTTATTTTTTCTTACTCTCAAATCTATCTTTTCTTTCATCTGCCTCATTTCCAGATTTCCGTCTTCAATATCACTAATTCTTTCCTTCGTCTGGTCAGCTCTATTTCCTAAGCTTGCTATCTCATTCTTCATTCCTTTTATTGAGTTCTTCAGCTCCAGAGTTTCTATGTGGTTGTTTTTAGAGTTTTAATCTCTTTCGTAAAGTATTCCTGTTATTCACTGATTTTGTTTCTGTGTTCATTGAACTACTGATCAGAATCTTCTTGAATCTAATTGGTGTTTTTAAGTAGTGCAGTCTTGAATTCTTTGTCATTTAAATTGCATATTTCTATATCTCTCAGTTCACTTTCTTTCTGAGTTGCTTTGTCATCTTGTTTGTTCATGGTATTTGATAGATTATTTTTTTTGCTTAGGTATTTATGGAAATGTACTCTGCTTTTTAAAAAAAATTATTATTATTTAGAATGACTTCTCTTTAGTAGGTTGTTAAGAGATTTTTCTTTTATTTTCCAATATGTGGCACACAAGCCTCCTGCACTGCCCAGCCTCTCAGACTTCTGCTTTGTGGGAAGAAAAAAAAGCACTTTATTACCTGGGGAGGTGTGTATCTCCTCTGTTACCCAGTTGTCTTGATCTCAGGCCTCCACCTCCATGGGAGAACATGATGGGTGATGGGGCATGAGTCTCTGAAGAGCCTCAGTAGCCAGATATAGTGCTGTGCTGCCTCCTCTCAAATCAGCCTATATGGGTGAAAGTGGGTGGGTTTGGAGAGGCCAATTGCCTAGCTTCAGCTGCCTTGCCTCTATATCTTCACCCTTGTCCCTGGGATCAGCAGCAGTATGCATCTCTGTTCCTGGGGCTGTAGACTTCCTGCTGTGTAGCCTGACACTTGCTGTTGCATTTTCTCCTGGAGCCCTTGCCAGCACCAGGAAGGTACAGGAAGGCAGCCAGTCTCCATAATTCAGCTTTCTTCCTGTAAATGGCAGTTGTTATAACACAGCTGTTGCCATTCTGTATTTTGCCTCTGCCCTAGTTTCTGCCGTGATCTCTGGCCTCTGCCGTGTGGTATATACTGATCACTCAGGCAAGAATACTCATGGCTACAGAGTGCAAACAGCCACCTAATTCCCCACACTTCCCCACATCCTGCAGGGAGCTCTGGGCTGCATCTGCAAGAACAGTCTTCACTCCTCTACCTTTCTTCTTTCTTTGCTCACCCAATTCACCCATCTTCAGATGCTCTGATGTACCAAAATTTGCCATTTGTGTGCTTTTTGATAACGAAGATAATGGATTCCTACAAATATTCCATTGAGGTACAGAAACATGACTTTGGAAGAACCACAATATGTTGGATCAGGTGTCCTTGGGATAGTCTAAAACATATAACCATACCTATGCATAACCCAGATCTCCCAGACAAGTTTGTGTGCTAGGCTGTTTTTTTTTTTTTTCCTATTGGATTCCAGTTATTCAATTCTAGCTGTTGTAGTTTCAAGGAGAGTGATCAAGAGAACTCCTCATGCTTCCATGCTTCTGCCCTAATTAATGAAGTCTTAAGTAAAAGAACACTTTTTGAGGATTAGCCACCAAAAAAAAAAATCTTTAGGTATTCTATCCAGCTGAACTATTAAGTAGATAAGACTTGATTTGTGTGCTTTTTGTTTAATTTTGTTACTTCAGAATGCTAGGCTTAGTTCTCTGGCTTTATTGTCCATGTTGAAGAAGAACTGTTATGAGGACAATATTTTGCTTAACCATATGATAATGAAGATATTGGATTCCTACAAATATTCCATTGAGGTACAGAAACATGACTTTGAAAAAACCACAATATGTTGGATCAGGTGTTCTTGGAATAGTCTAAAATGTTACTATACTAGGTGTAAGAGTGGGGAAAATAAAGAGTAACCAGCGTCTTTATTTCATTAGCTACTCTTAATTTTAAACAAGAAGTATAGATATCAATAGTTTAAAATAATTTTAATAAGTATTTACAACACACATATACATATATTCTAGTCCTTTTATTCCCACTACTTATAAATTTAATACACTGAGAAAGTACAACTTTTCTGGACTTTGGTTACTTCACCATAAAGAAATCTGCATAGTAATATGTTGATAGTAACAAGATAGTAACAAGATGCTTGTAGAGTCCTTTCTAATTCTTTGATCTTTACTTCTACAAATGGCAAAATGGTAGGGGTTCTCATTAAAATACCATTTCTCAGGACAAAAAATAATGTTATCACACCAAAATTTTAAGAAAGTCTATCATACAATTCTATTGAGAAGCATCATTATAAAACATTTGTATTTATTGAGCAGTTAACTGAAAGATGAATAATGGCTTTTTTTTACATCTAAATAGTTAACATTTTGAAGTGATAATAGAAATGAATACAAAATACCAAGGATTTAAATAATATTTTCAGTGTTCTTTGTTGTTTGTGATATCCACAGCCATAATCATCAAGTTTTGTCTTACTTTTCTTAAAATTTTACAATCTTTTTAGTAACTAGACACAAAAAACAAACATTTGCCTATAGCAAAGGTTCAGATTGCTCACTTAGGCCCAAGTCATGTGTGTGTATACAACTGATCTGCCTGTTTTAAGTGAGCTCATATCATACTTAGGATCAAGGAAGTTAGTCTTTACTATTTGTAGTTTTGATATAACCACATACCCTTATAAGTTCAATAAAAAATTAGCCAAAAATATCTGATTCAATGATATATAATCCAATTGGTGGGCATCAGAATTATAAAACATATAACCATGCATATGCATAACCCAATTTTAACTAAAATTTTATTTTCTCCACCAGTTGTTTGGAATCTTTTAAGCCATTCATTTAACACACGTGTGTTGAATATTTTACTATGAACCAGACATTATGTTAAAAATAAATAAGGTATACAAAAAAAAAACATAAGATACAGTCCACGCTCTCACGTCTAATGCTTAAACCTTTATCTAAACATACAATTACAAAAACATGTCATTTTGTTGACAGCCTATGTGGTTATTTATAATATTTCATTCAAGACATATACCTAATATTAAGAGCCTGTTTGATTTCCTGTAGGGTTAAGTGCATGTTATTAATTGATAGAGTTTATTTAACATATTGTACAGTTTGTGTTAAGGCAAATCTGCTGATTATCATTTTTGATATACTTGATTATTCTCTTTTTAAAATTCTTTGCCACTTTTACTACAGTGTACTATATTTGATTAATGTGAATAAATAATTTGAAGGAGACAAAAATAGGGCTACTAATCATATGCACAATTCTTCTTAAATTCTGCTTTAAAAGACAACTAACCAAATGCCTTATTTAAGCAAAAGCAAGACCTTGTTTTTGTAGCTTTCTAAGTTAATTGCGAAGTGGGTCAGCATTTGTTTAAATGTTCTTAGTGGTCCAACACTTTTTGTTTTGTGGGTAAAATGACATCATAGGATTATAGTCCTATGAAGTCATAACAGAATACATATTATGCATTTCATCTAGGTTGCAAAAGTGAAGTAGTGATTCATTGGAAAGATTTAGATGTCGTTTCTTGCTTGACATAACTCTGACTCCCAGATGTAGCAATTCCATGTAAAGGAATCAAAACACCCAAATGGAAAAATGAACAATATTATTAAAGTCAACATACTTAATTTCAGGCTTATTTTTCACTTATAGAGGTTATATCCAGCAGACATAGAGGAGACAGAACATTTTAATTAAGCTAGATTTCCTCTGCCTGGACTCTACTTTACTACTAATTGTCTTTGTGCTTCAGAGTGGCATTCAGACTCTATTTAAAATGTATCTTTGGATTATTTGGTCTTTAAGGGTCATTTTCCCTTTTACTAAAGAACTTATTATTCTATATGTGAAGTTTTAGGGTTAACATTTACATACAAGAACATAGCATTCACCAGGGAAAATGAATTTCAGGTCAAAGGCTTTTGGAAATGCAAGGAGGACCCTAGGACCTCCCTATACATGGTGACTTTTCTCAGATAAAATCTTTCTTACTGGAGGTATTGGCTAAGCCTTCATGATCTTTTTCAAAATTCAGTAACCCTATGAGTCATCTTTAGAAGCATTTGATTTCTACGTACTTAGCAATCAATTTCATTTGTCTTTAGAGATAGATATTTAATGAACCCAGGAAAACAATTTCTTCAAATTTATCATAATCAGGATTCACGTCAGTAGTTTTACTAGATTGAATTTTTTGGCTAATGATAAATATAATTCCCTTCAATGTACAATATGATGGGAATAATTAAGGGATCAAAGTTCCTTTGAATTAAGTATTTCAACCTCAGGTTTAACAAAGTCTCTAGATATTTAATCTTAACCAAATAATTTTTAAATACAAAATGAGATTACCACCCTATGATATTGGGAATTATGAAGTCTTGATCTAATTAATTTCATATTCATTGTTTTGTTCTTAAAAAATGTTTTTGGTAGCACCCAAGTTGGAAATAAAAGAAATTTCTATGATAAAAATGTATGAATATGTCAAAAGCTTTACAGATCACAGAATCCTTCAGCTTTCCAGTGATCATTGTACTGGAACTATTAGTAAGTGAGTTAAGCCCCTAAATTAAAGTAAAAATGAAATTACTGGCTCATTAAAACTGCAATCTGAAGAAATTACAATGTTTTAATAAACTTCTCAATACAGTCCATCTTAAATGAGATGGATCACTAAACTTGCTCAGAGAAACACTGTATGGCTGAAATGCCATTACCTGATCTAGCCATGTCAGAGAACCTCATTTTTGCCATTACCTGCTTCTCAGAGGAACATTTCCTTAGATAACAATACAACTAATCTTTTAAGACTCTGATATTCATGTGTTTCACTTGATTAACAATTTTCTCTCAACTTCATCTTAAGCTGACATAGAAGTTTTTCTTAATATTCATGACAATAGAAGTTTTAAGAGAAGAATAAAACATATCTGATAACATTTTTTTCTGTTGTGGACTGAATTGTGTACCTCAAAATTCATATGTTGAATCATTAGCCCCCATTGTGATGGTATTTCAAGATAAGGCTTTTGAGAGATATTTAGGTTTAGATGAGATCACAAGGGTGGTGGCCTCATGAGGAATTAATACCCTTAGAAGAAGAGATACCATAGAGCTTGTGTGCAGTCTCACCCCCACCACATGCTATGTGAGGACACATTGAGAAGGTGGTTGCCTGCAAGACAGGAAGAAAGCTCTCACCAAAACCCGACCATGCTGGCACCTTCGACCTAGACATCTAACCTCCATAACTGTGAGAAAATAAATTCATATTGTTTAAACCACTAAGCCTGTTGTATTTTCTTATGGCAATAGAGCTAACAATTTTACATATGGGCACACATTCATCTCAGAATTGAGACATATAGGTAAGTAGTTTTGGCAGTAAAGTACAAAAACAAAAAGAAGAAAACAATTTTTAATAAGTAAATGTTTGAATAAATTTGGCATTTAGGGTGCTGTTCTGAATTCTTAAGCTGTCAAGATTGTGACCATTTGGTAACTAATGTGATAGAACTTCCTTCCATTCAGTGCTTTGGAGGTCCTACTTCTTTTGGGGTCTTGTGTTCCATCTTCCCCTTTCCTTTCAATAACATATTCAGTATTAATTCTCTCAAATTGTCATCTCTATTAGAAACATTTTACTCTTCTCCACCAATAGCCTGCTGACTTCATAACCTCTCTACAACCTGTCACTAAGAGAAATCAGTGCATCCAGGAAGTCTTTTTTTAAATGGGGAAAATAAAATAGTGCCATTTGTGACAACATGGATGGAACTCGAGATAATCATCCTAAGTGAAATAAGCCTTACAGAAAAAGTTGAAAATCACATGATATCATTTATACGTGGGACATAAACCTAAAGGCAACAAATGAACAGGACAAACAGAGACTCATGCACATGGACTATAGACTAGTGGTTATTAGTGGAGTGGGGAAAGAGAGAGAAGATAGGTAGGGTAAAGGGGGTCAAATATAGGGGGGTACAGCGAGGGTGAAGTGCAAATGAGATCAAATATATGGTAGCTAAAGGAAACTGAAATTTAGATGTTGAACACACAATAGAATGTATAGATATCAAATTATAAGGAACACCTAAAAATTGTATAATTGTATTAACCAATGTTACACCAATAATTTTAATTTGAAAAAATAAATAAAAGGTATAGATGAGCTGAAAAAAATGGAAAAAATAAATCAATACATCCTTTTAATCACAACACTTTAATAAATATACTTTTTTTTTTACTGTTGTAAATTACAGCCTGGTTAAGGTAATGGAAATTTAATAATTTTATCAAGGTATTGTTTAATTAATGTCTCTGATACCTGCTTATCTCTCAAGAGGAAACTTATCATTTGAGTTGGAGAATGTTTTTCATGTCTCTCCACTTCTGTGTCTGGGCAACAGCTGTTTCATCCAATTTCTGGAAAATTTGTTATTTCACTAGCATCATTATTATTTTGGGGGATCATCAGTATTTTGAAATAACTATTTTTCATGGCAGTGGACTTATAATGTTGTCTTAGATATAATAAATCTATTTTATCTATTTTATATTGGATTACATAGGTGTTCCTTAAATTATTTGTTTAAAGAAAATGATAATGATCAGGAATTTTGGGCATAATACTGTGTAGAAGTATGTCTTTCACATTTTACTCTAAAGCTTTGATCTGATGTATAAAACATTATTAATAGTAATATGATATTCAAATAAGAGCAGCTTCAAATTTTATGCCCTCATTCAAAAGACTTACTCCCCACCCACCACACTTAATATATTATGCAATTAAACTGTAAAAAAAGTTCTTCTGACATGGCTATTATAAAAAAAGTAAAAGCTATATAAAAATAAAAAAAAATATGGAGTGATGTCAGCAAAAATTGCAGAGTGAGGAATACCACATTCTGCTCCTCTATAAAACCATGGGGAAAAAATGAGCAAAAATTGTCAGAATCAACTTTTGCATAACTGAAAATTATCCAAATGTTTACAACAGTATAGTGAATACTTATTCAAGAAAAATTGTGTATTTTAAGTAAGAACAATAAACTTTGTGGAATTTTAACTTAACCCAGTCTCATCTATTACTCCCAAGCTCAACAGTAGCTTGGAAATAACATCTTCATTTTTGGTATCTGTAGTAGAAGAGCAGACCTCATTCAGAACTATAATTAATTATTTGTTCTGATCTATTTGGCTCAAAAGGCTTATCTTTATTTCCCCTTAATTCAGAATTGGCCTAGTGCTAAAACTGCTTCCCAGAGGGCATTTGTTGAAAATATTTACAGGTTAATGTGTTAGTTGCTTCTGTCAGAGGCCATATATAAGAGTTGGAAAAAACAACAGACTAGTAAAAATGCACAGAAGGAAAAGCTGGGGAATGAGAAATATTTAATTTATTTGAAAAACTGTAGTTCTAGTGTATTCCTGAGAATCTATAATTCCATGCAAATGGTAAAGGTTGTTCACTACGGAAAGACCTGAGAAAGCCCTAAGCTCTCACCTTTTGCTCAGCTTGAAACCTTGTGAAAGCAAGAAACAAAGGTTAAGGCAGAGTTGTAAACTTCCTGGCTGAGTGTTGAAGGTGTGGCCACTACATATAGCGCCCTTTGGTTAAGCTTAGAAGAGTTTTGTTTATAGATGTGTAAGGAAATCTCTTTCCAATCTTTTGTTGACTATAAAATAGTGGATAAGAGAATTCAGGGAGCACACATGACAAAGAATACAGACTGTATAGAATTAGTTCAGCAAGTCCTCTAAGCAAACAACAACTACAAGCAGCAACAACAAATAATAGGTAGGAGAAATCAATTTCCAGAGTTGCCACATTATAACATTCAAAATGCCTAGTTCTCAACAATAAGAAAATAGAAAGTATACAGATAAGGAAGAAAAGAGAAACTATGCTAGAGGAAGCTAAGACTATGGACTTTTACACAAAGGTTTTAAATATATTCATCAAATTAAAGGAAAGCATGTCTAAAAACATAAAGGAAATTATGAGAATGATGTCTCACCAAATAGAGAATATTTATAACAACAATTATAAAAAAAAAAAACCAAAGAGAAATTTTAGAGTTGATAAAGAGAACAAGTGAAATAAAAAATTCATAAGAGAGAATTGAAAACAGATCTATGCAATCAGAGAAAGAGAATCAGTGAATTGGAGATAAATCAGTTGGTATTGTCTAGCCTAAGGAATAGGTATGCTAAAGACAGTGAGAAACTTTTAAGTAGCAAGAGTCAAGGAACCATCCCCAACAAGTGATCCTCAATAAGATTAATAATTAACTTCTAATCAGAATTCATTGAGACCAGAAAGCAGTGAGATGATGTATTCAAAGTGTTAAAGGAAAACTAACTGTCCACTAAGAATTCTACATCAAGCAAAATTATTCTCCAGAACTGAGGGAAAAATTAAGACATTCCCAGAGAAACAAGCTAATAGAGTCCATTCTTATAGACTTGCCTATACGAAATACTGAAGGGAGTCCTTCAAGCTAGAATGAAAGGACACTAGATAGTAACTCAAAGCCATACAAAGGAATAAAGATCTGTGATAAAGGGAACATATGCAAATATAAAAGTGATATGCCTGGATGTTCAACATATGAATATTAATACATGTAAAAACATATTACAATATTAAAGGGAAAAATACATGTCCATCTCAATAGAGACAGAGAAACATTGGCAAAATCTAACATCTTTTCATGATAAAAATATTCAGCATTATAGGAATAGAAGGGAACTTTATGAACATGGTAATGGGTGCCCATATTAAATTCATAGATAGCATCATACTTAATAATGAAATGCTAAAAACTTTCATCCTGTTTTGGAACAAGAACAAGATGTCCATTCTTGCCACTTGTATTCAATGTTGTGCTGGAGACTCTAAGTAGGGCAGATAGACAACAGAAATAAATAAAAGCATTCATATTGGGAAGTGTTATGTACTGAATTGTGCCCTCCTAATTCATATGTTGAAGTCTGAACTCCAGTATGTGACTGTATTTGGAGATAAAGTCTTTAAATAGATGGCTAATTTAAAATGTGGTCTTTAGGGAGAACGCTAATTCAATCAAACTATTGTCCGTATAAGAATAGGAAATTTGGACTCTTGGAGAGCTACTAGGGGTGCATGCACATAGTGTAAAGACCATGTGAGGATGCAGTAAGAAAGGAACCATCTGAAAAATCACAGAAAGATGCCTCAGGAGAAACCAAACCTGTCAACATCTTGGTCTTGGAATTCTGGCACCTCCATAACAGTGAGAAAATTAATTTCAATTGTATAAAACACCCAATCTGTGACATTTTCTTATTGCAAAACTTGAAGTACAGAAAGGGAGAAGTAAAGCTATTTGCAGATGAGAAGAACTACAAATCAGAAACACAATGACAAACTCATACCACTCAGATGGCTATGATGAGAAAAAATGGATACAAGTGTTGTGAGGATACCCAGGAATCAGAGCCCTTATATATTTTTGGGGGTGGGGAATACAAAATGGTGCTGATACTGGAAAACTTCTTCCCCCAAAAGTTAAATATAGAATTATTATATGCCTCAGCAGTTTTACTTGTAGGTATATACAGAGAGAATTGAAAACATATATTCACACAAAAACTTGTACACCTACACTCATGTCGATATTATTTATTATAGCCCCAAAGTGGAAGCAACCCAAATGTTCGTTAACTGATGAATGGATAAACCAAAGGTGGTATACTCATACAATGAAATATTATTTAGCCAGAAAAAAGAATTAAGTATTATTATATGCTATAACATGGATGAACCTTGAAAACATTATGCTACATGAAAGAAAGCTGACACAAAAGGCCATATATTATATTATTCCTTTTATATGAAATATCCATATAAATCCATATAAATCTGCATAGAGATCAAAAGTTAATTAGTGGTTCCCTTGGGAATCAGGGAGAAGGGATTTGGGACTAACTGCTGATGGGGGGTTCGTCTAGTGTTGATGAAAATGTTCTGGAGTTAGAGTGATGAATAAGTGATGGTTGCGCAGCATAATGGACACACTAAAAAGCTCTGAAGTATATACTTTAAAATGGTGACTTTTGTTTTATGTGAATTATATCTTAAGAAAAAATATTGAAAAGCTCAAAAGTAAAATATTAAATAAAATAATTTGTAATCTCATAACCTTAATATAAACATTGCTGATATTTTGATGTATTAATATGTGATCTCTCTCTGTCTCTGTCTCTGTCTATCTCTGTGTAGTGTATCCATGCATAAAATAAAAAAGAGAACATTGTAAATTTGTTATTAAACAACTTTTAATTTCTGCCTTTTTTACTTAAAGATACATAAATATTTTTCATGTTATTACATTTTTTTATAAACATTTTAAATCATCCAATTTTATCAAGCGGATCAGTCATAATTTAATATAGCATTTTTCTCTTTTGAAACTTTTAGGTTATATCTGAATTTTTATAATGATATATAATACCATGAAGAACTTTCCCCCTAAGTTAGAATTCGGGAAGTAAATTGGCCCATTAAAGCTTTTGTTTTAAACCTGTGGATTATTTCCTGATATGGTGTATACATTTACACTGTTGACAGAAAATTGCATGTGTATACATTTATCAGCATTTTGTGCTATCAGCATAAGAAAAAAGCTTCGCTAATTTATAAATAAAGCAAAGTATACTTTTTTTCATACTATTCTTCTTTAGAGATATTGAACATTTTTTATCTGGTTGATTGCATTTTCTATTAGTGAGTCTGTGTGCTTTGTAAAATATAATAGTATTTCTTAAATTTTTAGGAATTTCTATGATAACTTCATCTTTTTTTTCTTACAAGAATGTTGATACTATCTCCATTATGCTATTTCCAAAATATAGAAGTACTGTTTTAAGGACTTGAGCTACCTGAAAATATTTGTGTTTGGATTAGAATTTAGAGGGTAAAGAAAAATCATGTTATTGCTGAAAGTGGGGAACTTTAATTTTAAGGTTCGCCAATGATCCCTCCAGTACCAACTGAAAGGAACATTTATAAAGCAGAAAATTAAATGCATAGAATTAATAAAATAAATTCAAAGGCAAATAATTGAGGTTGGAGGAGGATACCTCCCTGGAAAATCTAATTGAGAAAACTGGAAGATGACAGAAAGAAAAAAAGCAAAAGAAAGAAAACGTACATGATTATGAATACAAATTTATATAAAACAAGAGATACAGAGAGGTTTTTAAAATAATAGATTTCTATAGATAATTTTTTGTTAATAGATTTGAAAAACTCAAAGGTATTTATCCTCTGGTAAAACCCAAATGGTTAAAATTATCTCAAGATGTAGAAAAATGAAGAGATCCATGACTGTGGATGAAGCCGGAAGAATTAGTAAAAATTAGCACTAGAAAAAAATCTCACCCAGATAGTTTTATATTGAAATTTCATCAATAATTTAGGTACAAATAATTTATTTTCTATAGAAGCTATTCCAGAGCCTAGAATAAAAGGGAAATCTTCCCTTTTCACATCATGAATATAGCACAATTCTGATGAAACCTGATAAAAATAATACAATAAAGTAAACAGATTGATATCTCTTCTAAATAATCCTATATAAAATGGTCCTAAAAATCAGAAGAATAAACTGAAAAGATGACATATCATTAATAAGTATATTTATCCTAGGCATGCAAAGATAGTTGAGTATTAAGCAATAAAATATCCACATGAATAGATCATGAGATAAAATGTTTAATCACCAAAAGATAGTCAATATAATTCAATATTAATTCATGATTAAAAAGCTGAGTAAGAAACATAAAATTATTTTCTTAATATAATAAAAACTATTTAAAACAAAAGTTAGATTATACTCAATAATTAATTCCTAAAGATATTTTTGTTAATATTAGAAAAGGTTTTAGACAGTTCATTAATAACAGCCAACTAACAAACCAACCAACCAAATAAACCCTAAAATAAGAGGAACGAATTATGGAAAAGGGGAGATAAAACTTTGCTTATCTGTAGATTGGTAATATAGATAACATCATAGGGTTAACTGAAAAATAATTGAAACTAATGAGTTTGTTGAAGTAAACTATTAACTGTAAAGAATCAGACAAATATTTTAGGCTTTGATGACCATAGGGTCTCTGTTGTAACTACTCAGGTTTGTTGTGGTGTGAAAGCAACCATAGACAATCTGTAAATGAATGAGTCTGGATGTGTGTTAATAAAACCTGATTTATAAGAACACATTCTAGGTTATATTTGGCTCAAAGGACATAGTTTCCTGACCCATTAATTAGACAGTTAAATTCTCCTAATTTTGATATAAATCAGAAATTGTATTATCGATCAGAAATCACATTAGGGAAATAATGGCATTTATCAATAGCAACAAAACAGAAGTGCCCACACAAAAAATTAACAAGAAATATGCAAGACCAATATGGCAAAAATTATAAAGTTGTATTTAGGAGCTGAAAGGGCCACATGAGAATTGAATGAAAAACCATGATCTTTGATGAGAAAAACTGTATGTTGGAATGAAGTAAATTCTCTCCAAATACGTTATTGTTTTTTAAAATCCCAGCTAGATTATTTTTCTTTGACAAGACAGGTAGCCTAAAGTTCAATGGGGAAAAAATGAATTATAAAGATTGCATATAATTTCTGCCCCCCCCCAAAAAAAAGAGAGAACTTGTCATAGGACAGAGTAACTTTTTTGATGCTTTTGGCTACCAGTAACTGAAAATTAGTCTTAAAATGGTCTAAGCAGTAAGAAAATGTATTGGTTCATCTAACTAGAAATTTAGAGGTAAGTTGGGTTCAGCTTTGACTTACTAGTCTTTCCAGCTCCATTTCGCTGAGATTCTTTAAATAGTTTTCAACTGGGAATGATCTGGTTTCCCAGAGAACATTTGGTAATGTCTGCAAGTAGTTTTACTTGTCACATTTGGGTGCAGTGAGGGGTGTGCTACTGTCATGGAGTGGGTACAGGCCAGGGATGATGTTAAGCACAGGATGGCCCCTACCCCCAACAATGCATTATCCAGCCAAAAATGTCAATATTGCTGAAGCTGAGAAATCCTGCCCTAACCGATGCTCTCTTTGAGGTGTATTTATTCAGCCATAATAACACCCAGAGGAAAAGCATTATCTTTTGCTGAGATACTTGCCTAATAGTAAAGAAATTTACTAGTCTCATAAATTTTGGAAGCTTTCTACCTTTTTTATAAACTGGAATTTTTATGAAAAAGTTATCTCTTTCTTAAAGAACCCTGGTTTATGACTTTTATCTTCTTAGTGAATTGGTCCTTTAATGAATATGAGATAGTTCTGATTTTTACCTTTTAATATATTTTGCTTTGAAATATATTTTGTCTGATATTATTACTGTACCAGTTTTATTTATATTTATATTTGCTTGGACTACCTTTTGTTATTCATTTGTATTCAGCATATCTACATCACTTTGTTTTCGGTGTGAGCCTTATGAATATCATATGGTTAAATTCCAAACTCAGGTCTGTCTTCTAATGGGCAAGCGTAGTTACTTAACATTTATTATGATTAATAAAAACTTTGGATGTATTTCAACCATCATATCTTTTGTGGTGTGTATTCTCTATATGCAATGATTTCCTTTTTGTTTTCACTTTGTTTTCCTTTATTATTTTTATTTTCTTTATAGTCTTCTTTGAATAAATATTTCTCTTTGTTAATTTTTTCTACTTTTTTAAAATGTGTGTATTTAAAGTTTCAGAAGGCTGCAACTGGAAAATCGGTTGGAGTGTGCTCAGAGGTTAGAAAGGAGAATCCCTGGGTCTTTTCCTTCCAAACACTGTTGAAGCAAGAGACAGATCCTGGGACTGCTGAGGATACTGCCTGACAGATTTTAAATTTATTCTTAAACTTCTGTTTTCCTGGCAAACTATAAAGGAATCAGCATTCCTGAATGTCTAAAAAATATTTCATGGATCTCAGCATTTTCATTTCTGGTTTTTAGAGTCCCTTGTTTCTGATTGAAGTGATATCCTTGTGAATACTATTTCTGATATCTTCATGTGTTTGAGAGAGGGCAGTTTCAGCTTTTATTCAACTTGCAATCTTTATTTTATTTTATTTATTTTATATTATTTTAAGTTTATTGGGGTAACATTGGTTAATACAATTATATAATTTTTGGGTGTACATTATAATTTGACATCTATATATTCTATTGTGTCATTACCACCCAGAGACCAGTTTTCTTCAGCTACCATATATTTGATCCCCTTCACCCGCTTGGACCTCCCGTAATCCCCCTATATATTTCATCTCCTTTACCCTGTCTACCTCTTCTCACCTCCCCCACCCCCTACCCTCTAATAACCACTAGTCCATTATCTATGTCCCACATATAAGTGATATCATGTGATTTTCAACTTATTCAATCTGGCTTATTTCACTTAGAACGATTATCTCAAGGTCCATCCAGGTTGTTACAAATGACTATTTCTTCTCTTCTTATGGATAAGTAATATGACACTGTATAAATAGACCACAGCTTCTTTAGCTAATCATTTATTGTAAGACAATTCAGTTGCCTCCATGTCCTGGCCACTGTGAATAGTGCTGCTACGAACATCGGTGTGCAAATATCTTTTCAGATATGTGTTTTCAAGTTTGGTGTAAATCCCCAGTAGAGGGATTGCTGGATCATATGGTAGATCAATTCTTACTTTGTTGAGGAACCTCCATACTGTTTTCCATAGTGGCTGCACCAATTTGCAGTCCCACCAGAAGTATATGATGGTTCCTTTTTCTTTGCATCCTCTCCAATATTTGTTATTGCTTGTTCTGTTGATTATAGCCATTCTAACAGGTGTGTGATGGTATTCATTATGGTTTTGATTTGCATTTCCCTAATAGCTACCAATGTTGAGCATCTCATCATATATTTGTTGGCCATTTGAATGTCCTCTAAGAAGTGTCGTGTTCAGATCCTCTCCTCATTTTTTGATTGCATTGATTATTTTTTTGTTGTAATTGAGTCATATGAGTTCTTTGTGTAATTTGGATATTAGGCCTTATCGAAGATGTTGCTTGCAAATATATTTTCCCATTGGGATGGTTTTCATTTTACCTTGTTGACACTTTCTTTTGCTGAGCAGAAGCTTTTTAGTTTGATATAGTCCCTTTCATTTATTTTAGCTTTTCCTTCCCTTGCCTTTGAGTTCAAATTCATAAAATCCTCTTTAAGTCCAAGGTCCTTGAGTTTAGTTCCTAAGTTTTTTTCTATGTATTTTATTGATTCTGGTCTTATATTCAGTTCCTTAATCCATTTTGAGTTAAAAATTTTGTCAACTTATAATCTTGAACCAAGATTGACTTTTTACTACTAAAAATTTATCCAAAGATGCTGATCACAGTGGCCACAGAGGTTTACTTATAAAGATATTAATTGAAAAATTATATTTGTATTTACAAAAATAAGAGTTAATCCAAATATTTACTTTTAGGATGTGTTAAAATAAATTCTTCTGTATTCATGTGGTAAATATTATTGGTTATTCAAGTGTTATTTTATGAAATAACTAATGTCATAGGAAGATTTTGACAATATAATGTTAAATGCAAAATATTTCATATTGTATCTGTTCAATGGAAAATAATGGACTAGAATGAAATATACCAAAATGTTAATAGTGATTATATGTGCATAAG
The DNA here is from genome assembly GCA_030015415.1 of Cynopterus sphinx. Classification (NCBI taxonomy): domain Eukaryota; kingdom Metazoa; phylum Chordata; class Mammalia; order Chiroptera; family Pteropodidae; genus Cynopterus; species Cynopterus sphinx. Next base: position 50,980,322 of record CM057388.1, on the reverse strand, counting down.
GGAATTATGTTCCGTTGCTATTTTTTTCTGCATTACTGTATTTTTAAAATACAGATTTTACATAATTGCAAAAATCTTTTGAGCATGTTTAATTCCTTGGCTCTGATTTGAATATTTAAAATAAAGTTGTAGTGAGTACAAGTTCTCAGTTTATATAACTTTGGTGAATAGTAAATGTCATTTTTGTTCCTATGTCTTAACTTAAATTCTAATTTCTGGACCTGATAGCTGCATTGCAGGAATAATCTCAACAATTTAAATTTTCCTCAGTCATCTTGGAATCCCAATGTCTCTCTTTAATTATTTACGTTCCTTTTTAATTTTTGTTGAATCATCTGTTTCTCTGTCATCATCCATGTTGCTATCTCTCCATTCCTGTCTGAACCCTGGCTTTGGCCCATAAAGATCACTGCTATGTCCTTCTTATCCTTGTCACAATGACTCGTTAGTCCAGTTACTTTCTTGTTCTTCCTGAAAACCTGGACAGCATGTGGCCCTTCCTATATCTTATAGAACAATGGGGAACTCTGTGGCTGTTGGAAATGTATTTTTCTAGACTTGGAATGTAGTCATATCTATTTCCTGCTCCCATTTCTTGCTGAGGTTATAAGACATGGAAAGACAGACATCCCATAAAGTGGACAAAAAACATTTCTACTCTTCTATTCTCCAAACTCTTATGAGTTTTCATATATCTAAACCATCAAATTTCATCTAGTGGAAAGTATTGCTCAGGGCCATTTTCTGGGAACCCATTCTCATTTCACTCCTTTTTTTCACTTCCAACTTGTTTCTCCAGATTTTGGAATCTTTACTTTGGGGCAGGAAAACTGGCTCACATTCCAGAGATATTATTTGTGGCATAAACTTGAAGTTTCAACTTTTTTAGGGTAGAGGCTTTGGAAGCATAACACCCCAGATTTTTGTAAATTAAAGTTTTTAAAATTCAAAAGCCATAATTTCAGTCTTTTACTGTTCCTCAAGGCTGCGAAAGGCACTGCATGAATTGAGAAGGGAAATTCAAAAGAAATACAAAAATATAAAAAAACTAGTTTAATATCTTGAGATGTTATTCCATCTCACAGAAATAAAAACTGCAGTTTTATTTTAAGTCAATCCTCATTAATGATATCAGAATTCTTTTCCTAAAATGTAAATATGGCTATTACTTTTCTTAAAAATAAACAGATCCCCATTGCCTATAGATTAAATTTTCCTGTAATCGGTCTTGGGTTAACTTTGTGGCCTTTTCCTCTACTAGTCCTTAACACCACTTCAATAAAAGATTCACTTGTTATTCTGCAACTATACCATTTTATTTTATGCTGCTATGCCTTTGCTCATGCCCTTTCCTCAGGAGTGAATTGCCCATCTACCTTCACAAGCTAGAGAAATAATACTCATACTTAGAGCTCAGCACCAATGTCAGATCAATGTCTGCATGAAGCCCTCTTTGATACCCTTCCCCCAGCATTGCTACTGTTTAAAAACAGGTAGTTTTACAGTACATAATAATGAAAAGTCTGACATTCCTTAAACATGGGTTCCAGGTCCTCTTTTTTATATTCTACATTCTCTCTGGAGGTAACCTTATTCATACCTTTGACCTCAACTATACTGTACACACCCCAAAATAACATTTCCAACTGAGACGTTTCAGATGACCTACAGACCCACAAATCCAGCTGGCTTTCCTTCAAGTCCATTTGTTTGTCTCTCAAGCACCTTAATCTCAGATGTTCAAAACTGAACTTGTTAGGTACTCAAATATTTATTGAATATAAGATTAAAATGGTACCCAAATTACCACTTTGGGGCTTCTTGCTGTTTTTCTAATGAGACTTTGGCTGTCATTACAATCTGATTGTATGTGATCAGGTTGCCTTTCTTACATTACTATCCTGCAAAATGTACTCTTTCAGAAATATAAGAATTGCTTACTTCACTGTGTACTTCAGCATCCACTGAGAATTCTTTTTCTCTTGAAATCATAGAAATACTGTAATTGCCAGCTTTGGAGTAAAAAAGGATTGCTGTGTTTACAGTGCAGCTCTGCCACTTACTAGCTGCATAACCTTCAGGAAGTTATCCATCCCTCATGTGCATGAGGTTTCTCATCTGTAAAGTGTGGGAAATAATACCTAGTCACATGGAACATTTAAATTAATATGTATAGTAGTACCAAGCATAAGCCTAATCCAGGGCAAGTACTCATTACAATTATTTTATTTTTTGTTTTTTGTTCTCTATACTTAGAAAATACTTCACCTGTACTTATGTTTTAGTATTCTATTCTCTTTTTTTATATTTATCACGGTTGTTTATATTTTCTCTATGAATACGTTGTAAGTTTCTTGTGGGGAAGAAGCATGTTTTCATCTCAGAAAACTCACATAATAGTTCTAAAAGTACATTTGAATGAATAAAAATTACAGACAACAGATTTGATTCTGTTTTATCCTTTGATATATTTAAACTTTTTCTAAGCTTCTGTTCAACTAGGTATCTTACTTGACACAAAATGTACTTATTTACTTGGTGTTGCTTTAAGAAATTATAATGATAATATGTCATTTACAAAAAGTGGAAATTCACACATTTTTAAAAAATCTTGTCATGAAATCCAAGTGGTTAAAATTATTCCCTAGGGGATTTTCATAGATTCTCAAGTTTTATGACCTGTTCCAACTTGCTTTTAGTTTAAAAATGTGTTATGCTGTTCTCTTTGGTAAGACAGCCTATTGCATGATTGACTTAAAAGTCAATTAAGAATAGTTGTAAATCATAATATATCATTTCTTGTTCCTAAATTATTACCTATTTATTCTTAAATATGACAGTAACTGAACCTGAAAGTTGTCTCAACCATTACTAAAACAAAATTCTACTATGTTTCATTGACAGAAGAGTCTCCAAAATGAAGTAAAGTAATTGCATGGTTTTTTGGCATATTTTGTCCCCAAGAACTGCAATGTAGGAAATGAATGGCAAAGCATACATAACTCTAGGCTCTTGTCCACATGACTTCAATGTTTTCCCAGAAAAGCTGATGGACTGTAAAAGCAGGAGACACCCACTGAAATGTGCTAACAAGCCAGAAAGCAGCTGTTCTGTGATTTGCAAACAAAAGCAAATATTAGGCAGAAAACCCTTTCCTTTCCTTTTATTTATTTTATTTTTTTTTTGTGTGGTCCACTACAAAAGGGCTTTATTATAACCTTAGCTTAGGAAGTTTGCCTTCTTATAGATTGAGAGAGATACCAAAAAGACAGATGAAAATTTGTATTTAGTAGTGATTACCATTGTGGAGTCTCAGGGTGACCATAATTTTTATTTCCTTTACAAAATGATTCCAAAGGCCTTCGTTAACTTTGAAGCCACTCATCCAATATCTCCTAATATTGGCTGTGGGGCAAAAAGGAAACAGCAGATTTTGGAGTACAAAATGAAGAAACGATTATGTAGAATTCAATCTAATTAGTTAGCATGTTTGGAAGGAGACATTTGTGCTCACATTGCATGTGAGGATTTCAGAGAAATGCTCTTTATTCTTTTTCTTATCAGAATCTTCGAGATGTGGGTTTGTGAACTTATCTAATTATTCCAACTCCAAATGCTTTCCCTCCTCTGAATGCTTGTAACTTACTGTTCATATCACTCATTTTATCCTATATATAGTCTCATATAATTATTAAAATACTTCAGTATTCATATCTCATAATGGAATTATAAAACCCCTGCTTCCCAGGATTTTATCTTAAACATCCTTATCATATCTATCATATTGTCTCTCATCAAAGGTGCATTTATATTTCATGCACATTGTAGGTTACAGAAAATATATGCTGATTGACTGACTGAGCTACAAGTTTCATTTTAGTATTTTGAGCAACAGAGTATATTATTCAAGTAAATCCATGATATTTGCTCTTGATAGTAAATTTTCTAAATGACCATTGTTTCTTGTTTAAAGTAAATATTTTAAGATACTAAATGTTAGAAACATCATTTATACCCTGAAGAAGTGTGAGGACTGTTCAAATCAATTTTAAGTTGTCTCTAAAGCTCTCTCTTGCTTACATAATAGGCTTTCTTTCTTTTATATTTACTGTTCTCTCAAGACCTCTCTCCTGTCTGTGGCACTCAAACCTGCTTTCTAGGTCATGCCTGCCACTGGTTGCACACCCTTCATTTTGGATTATTTTTTGCTTTCGTCCTACTCCTTTGCATTTTCCAATTTGACCTTGCCCTTAGTTTCTGAGCTACTTCTTTTCCAGAGGTATACTACAGAGTTGCATACTGGCCTGGTCAACCTACTTCCACCTGATTCCCAGAATTCTTATCTCTAGAAGAGGCCCTCGGCACTGTTTGCCTTGGGTGAAAGGTAAAATAATAAAGTATACAAAACCAAAAATTGTTATGTGAAAAATTTAAAGAATCTATGGATATTAAAATGCTTAAAAATTTATATTTGGAGCAAGAACTAAGAGGATGGGGACAGATGGCAGTCAGAAAAGTGAAATCAAGCAATTCTCATTTTATACCTTCTGTACATTTCTCAACATTCTTAATCTCACTTCCATGTACAAAGTTCTTCCTCTGTACTCCAGGTAACATTGACTCCTTTCTGCTGCCTGAAGCTCCATATTATGAACTGAATTTACAATAATTAACTGTTCCTTGTGAACAAATACCACATGTAATTTAAAATCAACCAGGCTGCAAACCCTCAGTGGGGACAAGTTTCCAGGGTCAGAAAAATTACATCTTAGGGTATTGAAATCTGAAAATGTGACTTTAATCATTCCAGTGATTTTTGAGACTTTAGAGGCAGAAGATGGTTATATGTGGTGATTTAAGAGAGAGAAAAAGATGGATTCCTGACAATACAGAGCTATAATCTAGGCATATTTTTCCGGCGAAATTCTAGATTGTGAAATAAAAGTCTTATGCACACCAAGAAATGAAAATGGTAATCACCAGGAACCTGATGGTTTCTTCTAGGAATAAGTCATATTAAAATAACTTCATTTGATTTTTTTTTGTGTGTTACTAGTTTGATAGGAAGCTGTTTCTTGTTTTCAGCTAACATTTGACAATCTTTAGCATGTTATTCATTTAGAATAGATAGGGATATGTGGGCTGGGTGAGAATAAAGTTAAATAAGTTTTGTAATTGGTTGACTAATTCTAAACAAGTCACATTGATTATTTAATTAGTACCAGGTTGTTTCTTCTATCTATTCCCCATGATTTGTTGTTATGTTCTGAAAAACAATTTTTATCAAAGATTTCCAAGAAGGCATCCTTATAAAGTATGCAGATGACATTAGGGAGAATACTTAATATTGTAGAGGGCACCCCAGAGCAGAAATAATAAAAACATGAGTTTGGGAGTTGGAAAGATTGAAGGCTTGAGTCAATTCTGACACTAGCTATGTGACCTGGGGTGAATTACGTTTTGCTAACTCATGAAGACCAAACGATCACCCAGAAAATAATAAATAAGAGCTTCTGTTCTTTATTGGTATTCATACAACCATTATTAATTCCATAGGCCAGAAAGTGAGCTGAAACTAAAGATAATATTCAGCAGTTAAGCTGAAAGTCAATTGTGTAAATGGAGAACCCGAATTACTATATCTTACATGAATAGGACTTTGATGGTTTAGTTGACTGTAAGTATGAGTCAAACATATGATATGAATGACAAGTCAGCTAATGTAATCTAGGTTTTCGATAGAATGATAGTATTTTGATTAAGAGTAATAATAGTCCCTCTGTAGTGTTTAGACCACATTTGGAAGATTGCGTTCAAGAGGAACTGGATTTTCCCAGAGGTGGGTAACTATAATGGCTGAGAGTCCAGAATTCATATCACAGAATAAATAGATTAATTAATAATAATCACTTAAATAATTAAAAAACATTCTGCTGGAAGAAATGAAACTCATGAGATAAGTATTGATGGTAGATAATTAAGAGAATTTCCAGTCCCCCAAACTGCTTATCATGGGTAATTAGAAATACATACAAAAACCAGATTAGTATAATGATCTTCCAAATACCTATCACCCAGCTGCACAGTTATAAATTTATGGACAATCTTGTTTAATGTATTATCCTCCTGACTGGATTATTTTGAAGGAAATCCCAGATATCATGTCATTTCATATGTAAATATGTTGCTATGTATCTTTAAAAGACAAGAGTTTAAAAAACCCTATACCTGTGATACCATTAAGGCACCTAAAAATTAACAATAATTTCTTAACATCATTAAATAACCATCTATTACACAAATTTCTCTAGTTTTCTCACAAACTATTTTATAATTGCTTTGAATAAATCTAAATAAATCTATATAAGTCTATACATTGAAATAGGTTAATATACTTTTTAATTATCTTTTTAGATCCATGTTACTTATTGATCATTTGTCCTACAGATTTTTCCAGAGTCTAGATTCTGTGGATGGAATTCTTATTGTGCATGTTTCTTCCTCTGACTTTTGTATTTCCTATGAATTAGTAGTTGGAAGCTGGAGACTGGTCAGATTAGGTTTAATTTTTTGGAAAGAATGCTTCATAGGCTGTTAATTTCTTCCATCAAGAGACATTTCATTTCTGGTTGTCACTATTTTTTAATATTAGCAGCTACTGATAAATATAACCTTTTTTTTCTGGTAGGGGGTTGCAAAAATTATTATGTTCTATGTTTTCATCTTCATTTATTAGCTTGTATATGTATAAAAAGGGAAATTTCTCAATTTTAACTTTATGGTTGTAAGAAATTTTTGCAAGCAAACAGATGTTTGTTGCCTTCTAAAGATTATGCTGTATGCATCCTTGAATCTGGGTAGAGACAGGGGTGATAATGGTGAGTTAAAACAAATTTCTCAAGCGAGTCTTCCTTCACCTTAAGAATCAATGTGTAACAATCGTTGTTTTCAAATAGTTAAGTGGTTTAAGGTGGAAGCTCATTCTATTCAGGTCCAGAGTACAACACTAACTGAATGTGAGAGTTAAGACAAGGAGGTCAATCTACATTCAATTTGAAAAAAAATCCTGCTAACAATTAGGACAGTCTCCAAATGAAATCAATGGATTGCTTTATGGAGCAGATAGCTGCCTATTACTGGCATGTTAAAGAAGGGGTTATATGATGACAATCTTTTGGGAACATTGTAAAAGAGATTCTTTTTTTGTTATTTATTTATTTTAACACAAAAATTATTGGAGTGACAATGATCAACAAAATCCAATCATTTTTAAGTGTACAATTCGACATTACATCATATATATATATATATATATATATATATATATATATATATATATAATGTATATATATATAATGTGTATATATAATGTATATATATAATGTGTATATATATAATGTGTATATATATAATGTGTATATATATATATAATGTGTGTGTGTATATATATATATATATATATATATATATATATATATATATTACATTGTGTGTTCATCACCCAGAGTTAGATTTCCTTCTGTCATCAAATATTTGACCCCTTTTATCCCATCAACCTCTGTCCTCCCTGTTTCTCTCTGGTAATCACTAATCTACTGTCCATGTCTATGAGTCTCTGTTTGTTTTACATGTTTCTTTGTTGCTTTTAGATTTATATCCCACACATGAGTGGTATCATGTGTTTTTCAACTTTTTCTGACTTATTTTACTTAGCATGATTATCTCAAGATCAATTCATGTTGTCGCAAACAGCAGTATTTCATCTCTTCTTATAGCTGGGTAATATTCCATTGTATATATGTACCACATCTTTATTCAACCATCTATTGTGGGGTACTTCAGTTTCTTCCATGTCTTGACCAATACTGCTGTGAACATCGGTGTGCAAATATCTTTTTGGATAAATTATTTCAGATTTTTTTTTTGGCTAAATACCAAGTAGGGGGATTGCTGGATCATATGGTAGATCAATTCTTAGTTTTTTTAAGGAACCGCCACACTGCTTTTAATAGTGGCTGTACCAATCTACAGTCCCACGAGAAGTGTATGAGGGTTATTTTCCCCCCATATCCTCTTCAACACTTGTTATTACATATCCTGTTGATGATAGCCATTCTGACAGGTGTGAAGTGATGTCTCATTGTGGTTTTGATTTGTATTTCCCTAATAGCTAGTGATATTAAGCATCTTTTCATATATTAGTAGGCCATTTGCATGTTCTCTAGGGAGAAGTGTCTGTTCAGGTCTTCTATGCATTTTTTGATTGGATCTTATGTTTTTTTGTTTTTATTGAGTTGTAAGAGTTCTTTGCATGTTTTGGATATTAGTTCCTTGTTAGAGGCATTACTTGCAAATATATTTTCCCATTTGGATGATTGTCTCTTTAACTTGTTGACAGTTTATTTTGCTGTTCAGTAGCTTTTTAGTTTGATAGCATTCAAATCATTTATTTTTGTATTTACTTTCCTTGACTTTGGAGTTAAATTTATAAAATCCTCTTTAAGTACAAGATCCATGAGTATAGTATCTATGTTTTCTTCTATACAATTTATTTTTTCAGTTCTTATATTCAGGTCCTTTATCCATTATGAGTTAATTTTGGAATATAGTGATAGTCTATTTTCATGCTTCGACATGTGGCTTTCCAGTTTTCCTCATTTATTAAAGATGCTTTCCTTTCTCCATTGTATGTTTTTGTCTCCTTTATCGACAATTATTTGCTCATGTAAACAGAGGTTTACATCTTGACTCTCAATTCTGATGCATTTGTATGTGTATCTTTTCTTCTGACAATACCATGCTATTTTGATTATTGTTGCTTTGTAATATAATTTGAAATCATGCAGGGTAATACCTCCAGCCTTGTTCATTTTTCTCAATATTGCTTTGACTATTTGGAGTCTTTCATGTTTCTGTACAAATCTGATGATTTTTTGTTCTATTTCTTCAGAAAATGCCAATGAGATTTTGATAGGGATTGCATTAAATCTGTATAATGCTTTCGGTAATAAGGTCATTTTAATTATGTTGATTCTTCCAATCCAAGAACATGAAATATCTTTCCATTTCTCTGTGTCTTCTTTAATTTCCTTTAATAGTGTCTTACAGTTATCATCGTATAGGTCTTTCACATGTTTAGTTAGATTTATTCCTAGGTATTTTATTTTTTGTTGTTGTTGTTGCAATTGCAAAAGGGATTTTTTTTTCATTTCTTTTCCTGCAAATTCATTATTAGAGTATAGGAATGTTACACATTTTTGAACACTGATTTTGTATCTGGACATTTAAGTATTTATTTATTATTTCTAGTAGTGTTCATGTCGAGTCTTTAGGGTTTTCTATATAGAGAATTTTGTCAGTCTCAAATAGTGACAATTTAACTTCTTCATTTGTTATTTGGATGCCTTTTATTTCTTTCTCTTGTCTGAATGCTCTACCTACGACTTCCAAAATTATATTAAATAATAGTCATGCTAGTGAACAGCATCGTCATGTTCATGATCTTAGAAGAAAGGATTTTAGTTTTTCTCCATTAAGTATAATGTTAGCTGAGGGTTTATCATACATGGCTTTTATTATGTTGAGGTATTTTCCTTCTATTCCTATTTTATTAAGTCTTTTAATAAAGAATAGATGCTGTATCTTGTCAAAGGCTTTTTTTTTTTGCTTCTGTTGATAGGTTCATGTGATTCTTATTCTTTATTTTGTTTATGCAGTGTATCACTTTAATCGATTTATGTATGATAAACCATATTTGTGCCTTGGAGATAAAGCCTACTTGATCATGTCCTATAATCTTTTTAATCTGTTGGTACATTCTGTTTGCTTGTATCTTGTTTAGAAAGGTTGCATTTGTGTCCATGAGAGATATTGGTCTGTAGTTTTCTTTATTTGTGTTATCTTTACAGGTTTTGGTATCAGAGTAATATTGGATTAAAAAAAATTAGTTAGAGGTATGCCTCCTCTTTGATTTTTTGGAAGAGTTTGAGGAGAATAGGTATTAAATCTTCTTTGAATGTTTGGTAGAATTCACTGGTGAAGGTATCTGACCCTGGACTCTTTTGTTTTGGTAGATTTTGTTGATTGTCTCATTTTCTATATTACTGATTAGTCTATTTAGATTTTCCCATTCTTCATGATTCATTCTACGAGGTCTCTGTGTTTTGACAAACTTATCCATTTCTCCTAGGTTATTAAATTTGGTGTCATATAATTCTTCATAGTATTCTTGTATGATCCTTTATATTTTGGTGGTATTTGTTGTAACTTCTCTTTCATTCATGGGTTTGTTTATTTATGTTCTTTCTCTTTTTTCTTTAGTGAGTCTAGCCAGGGGTCTGCCAATTTTATTAATCTCAAAGAACCAGTGCTTTGTTGCATTTACTTTTTTATTGTTTGTTTGTTTTGTTTTCAGTTTCATTCATTTCTCCTTTAATTTTGATTCCTTTTTTCTTCTGTGGACTTTAGGGTTCATCTATTGTTCCTTTTCTAGTTTTTTAAGATGAAGTGTTATGTTGTTTATTTAGGCTCATTCTTGTTTTAGGCGATAGGCCTGTAATGATGTAAACTTTTTTCTTATGACCACTTTTGCTGTGTCACAAAAGTTATGATATGTTGTACTATTATTATTATTTGTTTCTATGTATCTCTCCTTTTTAAAATTAAGTTTATTAGAGTAACAGTTAATACAATTATATAATTTTCAGGTGTACATTTTAATTTGACATCTATATATTCTATTGTGTGTTAACCACCCAAAGCCCTGTTTCCTCCAACTACCATATGTTTGATCCCCATTACTCACCTCACGCTTCCCCTACCCCCTATAATTGACCCCCTTTAACCATCTACCTACCCCCTCTTCCTCCACCCCCTACACTCTGGTAACCAATAGTCTATAATCCATGTTAAATAGACTCTGCTTGTTTGACCTGTTCATTTGTTGCTCTGAGAATTATATCCCACATATAAATGATATCATGTGATTTTCAACTTATTCAATCTGGCTTATTTCACTTAGAACAATTATCTCAAGGTCCATCCAGGTTGTTACAAATGACTATTTCTTCTCTTCTTATGGATAAGTAATATGACACTGTATAAATAGACCACAGCTTCTTTAGCCAATCATTTATTGTAAGACAATTCAGTTGCCTCCATGTCCTGGCCACTGTGAATAGTGCTGCTACGAACATCGGTGTGCAAATATCTTTTCAGATATGTGTTTTCAAGTTTGGTGTAAATCCCCAGTAGAGGGATTGCTGGATCATATGGTAGATCAATTCTTACTTTTTTGAGGAACCTCCATACTGTTATCCATAGTGGCTGTACCAATTTGCAGTCCCACCAGAAGTATATGATGGTTCCTTTTTCTCTGCATCCTCTCCAATATTTGTTATTGCTTGTTCTGTTGGTTATATCTATACTAACAGGTGTGAGATGATATCTCATTTTGGCTTTGATTTGCATTTCCCTAATAGCTAGCGATATTGAGCATATTTTCAAATATTTGTTGGCCATTTGTATGTCCTCTGAGAAGAAGTGTCTATTCAGGTCCTCTACCCATTTTTTGACTGGATCTTTTCTTTCTGTTGTTATTTAATCTTATGAGTTCTTTGTATATTTTGGATATTAGGCTCTTATCGGAAGTGTTGCTTGCAAATATATTTTCTCATTTGGATGGTTGTCTTTTTACCTTGTTTATGGCTTCTTTTGCTGAGCAGCTTTTTAGTATGATATAGTCCCTTTCATTTATTTTAGCTTTTATTTCCCTTGCTTTTAAGGTCAAATTCATAAAATCCTCTTTAAGTCCAAGGTCCATGAATTCATTTCTTATGTTTTTTTTTTTTAATGAATTTTATTGTTTCAGGTCTTATATTCAGGTCCTTAATCCATTTTGAGTTAATTTTGGTGTATGGTGATAGACAACAATCTAGTTTCATTCTTTTGCTGGTGGCTTTCCAGTTTTCCCAGCACTATTTATTGAAGTTACTTTCCTTTCTCCACTTTATAATTTTTACTTTTGTTGAAAATAGTTTGCCCATATAAATATGAGTTTATTTCTGGACTCTTGATTCCGTTCCATTGGACTGTGTGTCTGTTTTTCTGCCAATACCGTGCTGTTTTGATTATTGTCACTATATAGTATAATTTGAAGTTGGGCAGAGGGATGGCTCCAGCCTTGTTCTTTTTTTCTCAGATGGGTTTTGCTTTGGGGTCCTTTGTGCTTCCATACAAATCTGATGATTTTATTGTTCTATTTCCTTAAAAAATGCTGATGAGATTTTGATGGTGATTGCATTAAATATATATATAATGCTTTAGGTAATATGGTCATTTTAACTATGTTGATTCTTTCAGTCCAAGAACATGGAATATTTATTTTTTTTTGTATCTTTGATTTATTTTAATAGGGTCTTATAATTTTCATTATATAGTTCTTTCATATGTTTTGCTAAATTTATTCCTAGGTATTTCATTCTTTTTGTTGCAATTGCAAAAGGGATTATTTCTTTTATTTCTTTTTCTGACACTTCATTATTAGAGTATAGAAAAGTTGTGGCTTTTTGAACACTGATATTGTATCCAGAAACTTTACTGTAGTTGCTTATTGTTTCTAGTAGTGTTTTTGTGTAGTCTTTAGGGTTTTTTATATGGAGAATCATATCATGTGCAAATAGTGACAGTTTGACTTCTTTTTCTATTTGGATGCCTTTTATATCTTTTTCTTGCCTGATAGTACTTGCTACAACCTCCAATGTTATATTGAATAACAAAGAAGGTAGTGGACAGCCTTGCGTTGTTCCTAATCTTAGGGGGAAGATTTTTAGTTTTTCACCATTAATTATTATGTTAGCTGAAGGTTTGTCATATATGGCCTTTATTATTTTAAGGTACTTTTCTTCTATACTGATTTTGTGAAGTGTTTTGATCATAAATGGATGTTGTATCTTGTCAAAGGCTTTTTCTTCATCTACTGAAATGATCATATGATTCTTTTTATAAATTTGTTTATATGGTGTATCACATTAATTGATTTGTTTATGTTGAACCATCCCTGTGTCCCTGAAATGAAGCTCACTTGATCGTGGTGTATAATCTTTCTAATTTGTTGCTGTATTCAGTTTGCTAGTATCTTATTTAGGAATTTTGCATGTGTGTTCATAAGAGATATCAGTCTGTAGTTTTCCTTTTATTTTTTATTTTGTTACCTTTTTCAAGTTTTGGTATCATGATAATTCTAGCCTCATTAAATGAATTGTGAATTATTGCCCCCTTTTCGATTTTTTGGAAGAGCTTGCAGAGAATAGGTATTAAATCTTCTTTGAATGTTTGGTAGAATTCACTGGTGAAGCCATCTGGTCCTGGACTTTTACTTTTTGGTAGGTTTATTAATGATTGTTTCAATTTCCATACTGCTGATTTGTCTGTTTAGATTTTCCAGTTCTTCTTGATTCAGTCTAGGAAGGTTGTATTTGTTTTTTTTAAGTACTGGTCCATTTCTTCTAGGTTATTAAATTTGGTGTTATATAGTTTTTCATAGTATTTTTGTATGATCCTTTGTATTTCTGCAATGTCAGTTGTATTTCCCTTCTTTCATCTCTGATTTTGTTTATTTGTATCTTTTCTCTTTTTTCTTTAGTGAGTCTAGCCAGAGGTTTGTCAATTTTATTAACCCTCTCAAAGAACTGGCTCTTCGTTGTATTTATTTTTTCTCTGTCTTTTCTTTTTGTTTTTAATTTCATTTATTCCTGATCTAATTTTGATTCTTTCTTTCCTTCTGATGACTTTAGGTTTCATTTGTTCTTCCTTTTTTTTATTTTTTTATGATGAAACATTAGGTTGTTTATTTGGGTTTGTTCCTGCTTTTGGAGATAGGCCTGTCATATGAACTTTCCTCTTATGACTGATTTGCCGTGTCCCAAAAGTTTTTATATGTATTACTATTATTACCATTCATTTATTTGTATCTCTTGATCTTTTTATTTTTTCTCTGACCTAGTTATTCTTCAGTATCATGTTATTTAATCTCCATGTATTTGTTTCTTCCTGATTTTTTTTTTTTGTAGTTAATCTCTACTTTCAAATCATTGTGATCAGAGAATATGGTTGGTGTGATTTCAAACCTCTTATATTTGATCAGGCTATCTCTGTGTCCCAGTATGCAGTTGATTCTTGAGAATGTTCCATATACACTAGAGCAGAATGTATAAGCAGCTGTTTGGGGATGGAAGGCTCTGTAAATGTCAATTATGTCCAGTTTATGTAATGTGTTATTTAAGGATGTGATTTCCTTATTGATTTTCTGTTTGGATGATCTGTCCATATCTGACAGTGGGGTATTTAGGTCCCCTAATGTGATAGTGTTTTGGTCTGTTTCTCTCTTTAGTTCTGTGAATAATTTCTTTATGTATTTTGGAGCTCCCTGATTGAAAGCACAGATATTAACAAGTGTTATGTCTTCTTGGTGCATGATTCCCTTTATCATTATGTAATGTCCTTCAGTATCTTTCTTTACATTTTTTTTTATTTTGAAACCTATTTCATCTGATATTAGTACCACTACTCTCATTTTTCCCTGAATGCCTTTTGCTTGAAAAATCATTTTCTACGCTTTCACTTTGAGTCTATATTTGTCTTTGGAGCTGATATGTGTCTCCTGGAGACAGCATGTTGTTGGACTTTGTATGTTGATTCATTCTGCAACTCTGTGCCTTTTTGTTGGTGAGTTCAATCCATTTACATTTAGGGTGATTATTGACATATGAGGTCCTTTTATAGCCATTTTATCTTTTGTTTCTGGTACCTCAGTGTTTCCATTGCTTTCCTGACTTTGTGTTTCTGTTATTTTGGTTTGCTTTTTTTTGTTTTTTTTCCTCTAGTTCTTCTTGTTTTATGTTATATACTTCAATTCTGAATTTTTGGTGTAAGGTTACCATTATGAATATGTAAAGGATATATATATATATATACACACACATATATATATATGTATGTATGTATGTATATATATATATATATATATATATATATATATATATATACACATACACACACACACACACATACATACATACATTCAGTCGTCTATTTTCTTCTACATGTGCCTTATCTCCAATGCCCTGCAAATGTGGGTCTTTGAATATCCTCTTTTCAGTCATTGTTATCTAAATTTGTCCCTATGTATGCTAAACATTCATTGCTATTTTGTTATAGCAATTCCCTTCTTATTATTCAAGCTTATAATGTCCTGTTCTTAGTAAGGGTTGCACTCCTCTTCTTCTGTTTCCCTGAAAGTCACTTTACTCCTAATTGTGTATTCTTTTATCATTTTGTTTTAGATGAGTTGACTCCTTTCAGTATTTCCTGTAGTGCAGGCCTTGTAGTTGAGAAATCTCTCATATATTGTAGGTCTGGGAAGGTCTTATTTTTCCTTCATATCTAAAGGAGAACTTACCTGGATACATTATTCTAGTCTGGTAGTTCCTTTCACTTAATAGTTTAAATATGTGATTCCATTCCTTTCTGGGTTGTAAAGTTTTTGCTGAGATGTCCAATGATAATTTAATGGGTTTTCATTTATAAATTAATGCCTTCTTCTCCCTGGATGCCCTGAGAATTCTGTCTTCATCACTGATTTTTGATAATTTTGATAAAATGTGTCTTGGTGAAGGCTTTTTTGGGTTGAGATAATTGAGTGCTCTATTGACTTCTTGAATTCCAAGCTCCAGCTCATTCCTTAGCTTTGGAAAATTCTCATTCACTATTTGTCTTAAATGATTTTTAATTCCTGCTCTTTTTCCTCGCCTTCAGTAATGCCCAGTATTATGTTTCCTCTCTTCATGGTATCAGCTACTTCTTGAATTTATCTTTCATTGTTTTTCATTCTTTTTTACTCTTTTCTTCCTTCAGATTTATTTTTAGATTTCTGTCTATAATATCACTGATTCTTTCCTCCATTTGGTTGACTATTTTCCAAGCTTGCTATTTCATTTTCCAACTCTTTCAGTGTGTTCTTTATCTATAGAAGTTCTATTTGGTTCTTTTTGAGGGTTTTGATCTTCTTTCAATTCCTGAAATTGTTGATATAACTGGTTTCAGAATTCACTGAATTTTTTCAGAAGTACCATCCTGAATCCTCTGTCACTTAAGTTGCATATTTCTTTGTCTACAAGCTCATTCTCTGGATATTTTTCTCTTTCTTTCTGAGATGCCTTGTGACCTTGGTTGCTCATGGTGTTAATAGATTATTTCTTTGCCTGGGCATTAATGGAAATGTATTCTGTTGTTTTTCCAGAAAGAAGATTTATTATATAAAGGTCTCTCTTCAGTCCATTGCAAAGAAGGCACTTTTCTTTTGGTTTCAAGTAGGTGGCATCTAAGCCTCTTGGATCCCTGCTTTATATAAAGCCTAACTTCTTTTATTTTCTTGTAGATTTTAATCACACTTGCTACACTTAGTCTCAATCCCTGTCAGTGTTAATGACAGTTTTGGTAGAATTTGTTCAGATTTCCCTGGGGCTCCATGGTGATCGGTCTCAGAGGGGCCCTCTTGGTTGTGGGTTGTGAGTTTCAGCTCAGCCTTAGTTTTGCAACCAGGTCCAGTAAAAATCAACTGTTGTTTCTCTGTTGTCAAGTTCTGCTCCTCTGCTTTCTGCTCTGATGACTGAGCCCTGTTACTGGCTGTGTAAAAAGGTCCTGGCACTTCAGGTGGAGTTGATCATGGAAGTTGCTGCACCTTCATCCCTCCTTCTCCTCCTCCTAGGAGCTCTGCCTGCTGCGAGATGCAGCTTCTTTATTTGTCCCAATCCACCGCCTGACACTGGGGTTCCTACTTATGGTAGTTCTTATGCATTAATCCCATGCTCAGAGGTGCTGGTGTGCAGTTTGGGTGTTTTTTGTTCAGTTTTAGATGTTCAGCTTATTGTTGTTTCAAGGGGAGAGATCTGAGGACATATCTCACTCAGTCATGCTTTTCCAGAATCTCAGATATTTCTTATAGAGATTTTCTTCTTTTATCAATTTCAAGTCTCTTCCTTCTTTCAGATTTCTGTTTTTGATATCAATGATTATATCTTCCATATGATCAGGTCTAGTTTCTGGGTTTGCTATTTTCTTCTTTATGTCTTTTAATGTGTTTTTCATCTTCAGAATTTCTATTTGGTTCTTTTTTAGGGTTTTTATCTCCTTGGTTAAACACTCATTTTATTGGTCTAATTTGATTCTTAAGTTTTTGAATCTAAAATCTGAATTGTTGATCAGTCTTTTCTTGCATCTCATTGAGTTTTTTTCAAGAATGCGATTCTGAATTCTGTCATTTAAATCACATATTTCTATGTCTTTAAGCTTATTTTCTGGAGATTTTTCTCTTTCTTTCTGAGCCACCTTATCGCCTTGGTTGTTCATGGTGTATGATGCACCATTTCTCCACCTGGGCATTAATAGGAGTGTACTCCATTTTTTTTAAATGAAATTTATTATATAGTGATCTCTCTTTAGCAGGTTGATAAGGATGGACTTTTCTTTTGATTTCTAATTGGTGGCATTCAAGCCTCTTGGATCTCTGCTTTGAGGCTAAATATTTTTTTTTCTCTCTCTGATATACTGCGTATTGGATCTATGATCGGGTCCCCTTGGTTCCACCACCTATCTGTAGTACCAGCCATAGTTTATGTTTCCTTACTGGTTGCACTAATTCATTACCCTTAGGGTCCTTGGCTCTAGATCTGGGAGGATATGGGAAAGTAGGTGGATGTACTCTGAATGTTGAGGGGGAGGATGCTGCCAGGCTCTGTGTCTCAGCCCCCCCTTTGGCATCCATGGCTGCTAAGACATAGCTGTTGCCCCGCTGTACTTAGTCACTGCTTGGCTTTCTTCCCTGATCCCTGGGCTCTGCTGCATGGAACTAACTGATCCCTCAGGCAGGGCTATTGAAGAAACTGGCCACAAATTTCCCCCTCTCTCTTTTCCTCCAGGGAACCCTAGGTGTGTATGGAAGCTTCTTTGTTTATTTTAATCAACTACCCAGACTCACAGGGTTCTGACCTTTTGAAGCTCTGATCACTTACTCAGATCTCTTTGAGTGCACTTTGAATGTTATTTGTTGAGTTTTATATGTTCAGTTTATTATTTTAAGGGGAGAGATCTGGGAGCTCCCTCATCCATTCTTCTGACATCTTCATAAAGGAGATTTTTGTGCTGGTTAGAAATTTAGAAATCTGAGTTTCCATAATGCTCCTGAAGAATCCAAATGAAGAAAGACATACAGGAACTCATCCAGAGTGACAGCTGTGTAAGGAATCAATTTTGAATATTTGTGGTGGCAATGCCTGATCCAAAATCCAAATACTTTTTAAAAGTTCAAAAAATAAAGGAAAGGTGGAGATAGAAATTCAATATTATATAGTTTGAAAAGGTGACATTTGAGTAAAGCTCTGAAGAATGTGCCTTACTCAGCTAGATCATGCCAAGCATTGTCTTTCAGTCAACATGACTAATAGTCTCACATGAATAGTTGCTAACAGAGAAAATTAGAAATGACAGTGTCAGAGAGATTGGGAATCTGACAAGTATGATGTTATCTATAAACTCCTCCTTTGGAATTGTATTCAAAATCACATTCTGAGCTACATCAGCTGATCAGTTTTATTACTTTATAGTCACATTTTATTCTTGACCCAAATGCTGTTAGTTTGATTGCTCATCCAGTTCATGAGATCTGACTCTGAATGGCTCTTAGCTGATTTTTTTTTTTAAATCAAATCTTCCCCCAGAGGACAAAGATTTGCCATCAGTGAGAATAGTCATGACAATGTATCTCAACCTCTGTATCTAATCCCACTAAGTAATTCCAGAAATGTTTGTGTGGTAGCATCATTGTTAAAATAAGTGTGTGACCATTTGAAGAACAGTGATTATTTGAGTGTCTCAATTCTTTTATGTTTGTGGAAAAATTGTTCTCAAGAGGCCATAGTCACACTTTTGATACATTATTAAATCATAATACTCTCATATCTGTCTGTATTTTCCCAATGCCTCTGTACCTTTCATCCACACACTAGCTCTATGTATGTGGCAAAAGAACTTGAGTGAAAACCAACAAATATGGTGTTTTCAGCCATTTTGATGAACTCAGATCAACAACCCTTTTAAATTGATTGGTGAAATGGTTTCATACTATTGCATATAAACATAATGCCATGTTCACGTAAATACTGCTTTTTCCTCAAGTGTACCCAATACTTTTTCTCTACTTATCCTGCCTTATTATTTTTTTTATTATACATACATTCCTTTTCTCCTTTTGTCATCTCATATAAAGTTCTAAGTTCATAATTTTCAGAGACATTTTATATATTGGGTGGTGATTGAGGAGTGGTGATCTCAAGTGAAGATATCTTTGCTACTGAGGAATGGTGACTGGAAACAAGAAAGAGAAGAGATACTTTGGCCATTTATGACTATATCTTTGGCTTGGTAGTGTTTAATTTCCTTCCAAGTTTTTCTTTTTGTGCTGAAGTGGAAAATTAGAAGCACAACTGTCTCTTTTACTCTAGAAGCATATAATTCCACATCTCTTTACTCAATGTATATTTTCCTGACCTCCTTCTCTCCAAAGTTTCTCTTTGTTAAATAACGTGAGCAGAGATAGAATTACTTTGAAGCTAGAGGAGCTTAAGTTACAAGGCTCCTCATTTTCATTGGCCCTTCCAAGTTCCCCATACTTCATTTTGTACTTGTAGTTTTATATTATTTTTCTTAAAGCACACTAGCTTTATCTATATGGTAAAAACATTGGAATGAAATTCCTTCGTGTAGGGTTTAGGCTCTAAAAAAACCCCAATCCACTCTTGAAAGTAATTGTTTTTTCTGTTTCATCTACTCATTTTCTTTTGAAGATTTGCTCCAACCATTGTAGTACTTCTATTGCCATTCCTTCTGTCCTTGATCTCTTTTCAGAGCAAGCTGATGGCCAAAAATTAAGCTGACATATAGGTCCTAACAAGGCATCAGAGTAGTAGAATAAAAATGCATGTGTGCTATGTTTAGGCAAATGGGCCACAGACAAACTATTTTATAGTCTTTCATGAACCAGAAGCATCAGAACATATTAATATATTACTTCGTACCCAAAAAGCGATGACAGAGACATTGATAGAATCCCAGATGATGCTGATAATTTCAAGAGTAATCTGGGTTGTCTGTGAGGGCAGTGGGTTCCAAAGCTCACTGAAGAAAGCTTTGAATTTCTTATTTAGATGTAGGACAGTGAGCAGAATGTTGGAAGATAGGGCCTAATGAAGGCTTCTGAGAGTTTGCTACTGAGATTAGTCTTGGACTAAAGTTTTAAAACAACTGAATGTCTTCCTTAACAGGGAAGGATTACTCCAGTGGGAACAGCTCTGGCTTCCAAAAGAAGGAACTCCTTTGGATCTAAAAAGTGGTGTGGTCACAGTTACCTGAGATGAATGAACCACAAAGCACTGAAACGGTAAGAAGAAGGATCTTTTTAATACTTTACTAAGAGATTAAATGCAAGTGTTTCCTTCCTTTTTCCTTCCTTTCTTCCTTTTAATTTTTTTATAACCACATTTCTAAGAACATCTTACTATTAAAGGAAACCCATTGCTGGCAGTGCAGAAACTAGAGAATAACCACTCATCCCCTAAGAGTCTAGCCTCATTCAGCATTGATTTCTCTTCTTGAAATGGAAGATAGGATCTGCTACAGTTATTGAAAGACTTTGATGGGTACAAAGAATGGAAGAAGGTGTTCCATATCAAGAGACTAAATGAGCTATGTCATAGAAGTAAGATGAAGTAGGTTTATATAGCCTCTTTGAAAACGTTGCATGAGACTGAGGCACTTACTGTTTGGCCAGTTCATGAATATTGTTGCCCTCCATTTTTCCTACTTCACTTCTCTTTTAAAAACCTTTTTATGGCTTAGTATAGATAGTTTACTTTTTTTTCTCACTTCTGCTTCTTTCTTATTGCATTTCCTCAATAAGTAGGTATTTTTGGGATGGAAGGCTCTGTAAATGTTAATTATGTCCAGTTTGTCTAATGTGTCATTTAAGGATGTTATTTCCTTATTAATTTTCTGTTTGGGTTATCTGTCCATATCTGATAGTGAGGTATTTAGGTCTCCTACTACAATAGTGTTTTGGTCTGTTTCTCCTTTTAGTTCTGTTAGTAATTGCTTTACATATTTTGGGGATCCCTAATTGGGAGCATAAATATTAACAAGTGTTATGTTTTCTTGGTGCAAGATTCCCTTTATCATTATGAAGTGTCCCTCAGTATCTATCTTTACTTTTTTTTATTTTGAAGTCTATTTCATCTGATGTTAGTACCACTACTCCCACTTTTCTGAATGCCATTTGCTTGAAATATCATTTTCCATCCTTTCACTTTGAGTCTATATTTGTCTTTGGAACTGAGATGTGTCTGCTGGAGACAGCATATGGTTAGGTTTTGTTTTTTGATCCATTCTACAACTCTGTGCTTTATTATTGGTGAATTCAGTCTGTTTACATTTAGGGTGATTATTGACATATGAGGTCCTTCTATAGCCATTTTATCTTTTGCTTTCTGGTAGCTCAGTGTTTCCATTGTTTTCTTGTCCTTATGTTTTTGTTTTTTATTTATTTATTTTTTGTTTGGGTTTTGAGATTTTATTCTGTGATTCTTGTTTTATGTTATATACTTCAGTTCTGAATCTTTGGTGTGTTGTTACCATTATGACTATATAGAGGACAGTTAGGTATATAGTAGTTCATTTTCTTCTGCACATGCCTTATCTCCATTCCCCTTTGTGAATTTGGATCTTTGAATCCTCCCCTTTTCTGTTATTTTTGTCTCAGTTTGTTCCTATGTATGCTGAACATTCATTACTATCTTGCAATAGGAAATCTCTTCTTATTGTTTAAAGTTATAATGCCCTGTTCTTAATAAGGGTTTCACTCCTCTGCTTCTACCTGCCTGCTGGTTGCCTTACTCATAGTTTTTTTTTTTTTTTTTTGTCATTTTGTTATAGGTGAGCTGACCCCTTTCAGTATTTCATGTAATGCAGGAAAATTCACTCAATTTTTGTATGTCTGGAAAGGTCTTGATTTCTCCTTCATATCCAAAGGAGAGCTTTGCTGAGTACATTATTCTTGGCTCACAGTTCCTTTCATGTAATAGCTTGACTATTTAATTTCACTCATTTCTTGCTTGTAAGGTATGTTCTAAGAAGTACAACAATAATGTAATAGGTTTTCCTTTATAGATTACCATCTTCTTTTCCCTTGCTGCCCCGAGAATTATTTTTTTGTCATTGCTTTTTAATAATTTTAATACAACATATCTTGAAAAAAGCTTTTTTGGGGTTGAGATAATTATGTGTTCTGTTGACTTCTTGAATTCCTAGCTCTAGTTGCTTTTTTATATTTGGGAAATTCTCATCAACTGTTTGTCTTCTGAAAATGCTTTCTAATCTCTGCTCCTTTTGCTCCCCTTTGAGAATGCCCATTATTCTAATGTTTCCTCTCCTGATGGTATCAACTAATTCATGTATTTCTCTTTCATTGTATTTTTATTCTTCTGTTTCCCTCTTCCTTCTGATTATTTCTAGATTTCTGTCTTTGATATCACTGATCCTTTCTTCCACTTGGTATACTCTATTTCTCAAGCTTACTATTTCTTTCTTCATCTCTTTTATTGTGTTTTTCATCTCTAAGAGTTTTATTAGGTTCTTTTTTAGGGCTTCATCTCCTTGCTAAAAAACTCATTCTGCTGAACTAGTTGTTCTTTTCAATTTCTGGAATTGTTGATATGAATTATTTTGGATGTCATTGAATTTTATCAAAAGTACTATCCTGAATTCTGTCATATTAGTTGCATAAGTTTCTGTCTTTAAGCTTATTTTCTGGTGATTTTTCTCTTTCTTTTTGAACTGCCTTGTCACCTTGGTAGATCATGGACTATTTCTCGGGCTGGGCATTAGTGGAAGTATTATACTGCTTTCTAGAAAAAAAATATTTATTATGTAAAGGTCTCTCTTTAGGCTGTTGCTAAGAAGGCATTTTTCTTTTGGTTTTTTGTAGGTGGTGTCGATGCCTCTTGGATCCCTGCTTAATAATGCCTTTTTTTCCTGACATTCAATCATGCTCATTACCCCCAGTCTCAGTCTCTATCAGTGTTAGTGACAGTTTTTTGTAGCATTTGCTCAGATACTTCTGGTGCTCTGCCGTGTTTGGTGTTGGATGATATGGGGAGAGGGTCCCACTTGGTTTGGGGATGGGGACTGTGGCTCAACC
Source organism: Cynopterus sphinx (assembly GCA_030015415.1). Lineage (NCBI taxonomy): Eukaryota > Metazoa > Chordata > Mammalia > Chiroptera > Pteropodidae > Cynopterus > Cynopterus sphinx. The sequence continues at coordinate 50,957,020 of CM057388.1, read as the reverse complement.
ATGCCTTCTGCAACTGGGGCTAGTGATAATCAACTGTTGCTTCTCAGCCATCTCTGCTTCTCTGCTGTCCCCACTTCTCTGCCTTCTGCCATGATCCTTGAGCACTGCCACTCCATAGAGCTCACAGCTCTTCCAGGCAGGGTTATTCAGGGAACCCGCTGCATCTTCTCTCTTCCTCCCACTTCAGGGAGTGCTGGCTGTGAGAGGCAGATTTTTTTTCTCTCGGTCTCCTGCCCAATTCCTGAGATGACCTGTGGTAACTCTTATTCACAGATCCCTCCCTCACATATGCTTGTGTGCAGGTCATGTGTTTTTTTTTTTTTTTTTGTTGAGTTTTAGTTGTTCAGCTTATTGTTATTTCAAGGAAAGAGATATAGGGACATCTCTCACTCCCCAATGCTTCTGATGTCACTCTTCCATGATACATTTCAGATTTTGTTGAAAGCAGTCAATATTCATGGACTTCACATAGTCCTCAAAAGCAGTAATCTGCTCCTCCAGTAAATCTGTTTCAACTTTATCATCTTTTATTACACACTGTATTTGAAGTTTTAAATTCCATACACCACTGGTACTAGTTTAGAAGAGCCCTAGACCAAGCCATCTTTCCTCTAATTTGGCTATATCTGTCTCCTCATCCCAAGGTTTTACATTTAACATGTAAGACTTGGCAACAAGTGCAAATTTTTTGGCCTTGTTTGACTCATACTATGCAAAGTATTCTTTTCTAGGCCTCTTTGCTTCTTCAGTTTCCTCTGCCTCATCATATCCAAAAAGAGTAGTGTCATCATGTTCACTCTCTGTATCTTTCCTTTCTGTAGTGTTTTCCGCATTAGCAGGGCCATATTTGCTTAAAGCTTTCTTCACTCCTGGCAAGTTGGCCTTTTCTTTTTCACCATACTTTATGTAATTATACCAAAGTAGGGCATGATACAAATTGGCAGGTGGTGGGCTGGAGACTGGTTCAGATACTGCCACATCTTCTTGTGATAGCACATACACCTCAATGTAACTCTTGTCCACCAGGTAGTTGATAAGCACCTGAAGGCCAGTAGTGTTTTTCAGATCTCCAAAACCCATATCATCGGCTGATCTGAGAGCTGGGCAGCAGTGGAGAAAGAAGGGATGCAGGTAAATGGTACCAAGAACTAAGAGAGAAAAAAGTTTCCAGGTTTTTTTTCCTTTCCATAAGGATTACCATTTATCCATGCATGGTCTGGTCTCTTACTCCAACAGTGATCTGCAATGTTTGTTCTGTCATAAATCTAGTGTCCACATATGCATGGGTCTCGTCTGCATTGTCTATTTTGTTCCATTGTTCTACATGTCTACCCCTGTGCCAATATCACTTTGTCTTCATTAGTATAACTTTATAATAAGCCTTGAAAATTGATAGGGCAGGTCTTCCTGCCTTATTCTTCTTTACTATCTTGTCCGTTTATTATCCTTTAACTTATTAAGTTACACACACACACACACACACACACACTCACACACACACACACACACACATACTCACACAGACACACACAACCTGTTAGAATTTTGTTTGGAATTGCATTAGATGTTTAGATTAATTTGTACTAATGCTCGTGAAGGTGATTGGTTTATGAGTTTTATACATCTGGTGTGCTGGGGTTTTTTTTTGTTGTTTGTTTTTACCATACTTGTCTTTTTTTGGTATCATCTCACAAACTGTATAGGAGAGTGTTCCCTATTTTTCTATTCTCTGGAAAAGTTTGTATAAAATTTGAACTGTCTGTTCCTTTAATGTAGGACTTACTTGTAAAGTCACCTGGACCTGAATATTTCTTTAATCAAATGTTTTTAAACTACTGAATCAATTTCTTTAATAATTATAAGATTATTTAAGTTTTTTTTTTGTTTCTCTGTGAATTTTTTTGGTGTTTATATGCTTCTAAAATTTTTTTCATTTTATCTGTGTCTTTAAATTTATTGGCATAATGTTATTTTTATGTTCCTTTTATCTATTTCATTTCTTTTATACCTGATTCATGCCCACTTTTGCATGCCTAACGTAGTGGTTTTCTTTCTTGCTTTTTGAGTAATTTTGCCAAAGTCTTGTTTTCTTCTTTTAGTCTTTCCTAAGAACCCCATTTTGACATTATTTGTTAACTCTATTTTACATATTTTATTTCATTAAATCTTGATTTTGGCTTTATTTCTTTCCTTATATTTTCATTTGATTTATTCTGTTGTTCTTTTTTTAACATCATAAGTTGCATGCTTAGCTCATTAATTTTGAAGTTTTCTTTTTTTAAAACTATTTTTGAATAAAGATATGCGTATAGAAGAGTATAAAAGCATAAATATCCAGTTTAACCCTTTTCTTATTTAAAAAAATAAAAAATGCAATTCGCTGCCAGCATTAACATCACACGTAGGAATGCTACGTTTTCTAGGATTTGACATTTTCAGTAATTGAGAATGACTGTATTTTGTAAATGAAAATACCACTACTAAAAACAGAATTCTATAAATAGAATGATGTCATTCATTTCCAAAGACTATTTATATGTAAGAGTGATGTGAACATTATAATAAAAGCAAGATATTTCATGGTAAATTTGGAGGTAAGCTTAGGTATATAATCTGTGAATTATCTCTGGATAAGTGCTCCAGCCACAAGTGCTGTTGGCGAGTATTCTTGGGGCAAATGAGGAATGGGTTAATGAATATTTATTATGTAACCACTGTTCAGATCAAGATATTGATAACTACTAACTCCAGTAGCCATCTGTGTAGCTATCCCTGATCACAATCCCTCTCTTTTCTCTAGGTATAACTACTAGCATAATTATATATATATATATATATATATATATATATATATATATATATGTGTGTGTGTGTATATATATATATATGTGTGTGTGTGTGTGTGTGTGTGTGTGTGTGTGTGTGTATGTATATAATAAGCCTTGAATTGATAGGGCATGTATGTATGTATATATATATCTTTGTATACCTACAGAAAGATGTATGATTCGTATTTATTTCCAAATTATTATTTAAATATGCATTTAAAAATAATATTGTTTAACTTCTGTTTTTGAACTTTACATATAATGGACTGATACATAATGTATCCTCTAAAAACTATTTTTAAACTAACATTATATCCATGAGATTTGTTCTTTAACTTTCAGTGCTGTAGAATATTATATTTTGCAAACATAACACAAATTATATATCCAGAATTCTGTTATTAAACATTTGGATTATTTTCAGTTTTTGCTATGACAAGTAATCCTGCTGTGAACATTCTTGTACATTTCTCTTGGGCACATGTGCAAAAGTTTCTCTATATCGTGCAGAATTATTCACCCATAAGGTTTGTGAAAGGTAGTTTTTAACAGAATATAGTAAATGGTTTATGTAAGTGTTTACATGAGTTTGTACTATCATCGGGTACCAATTTACATTCCCATGAGCACTTTATAGTGTATGAGAGTTCTCATAGCTTCATATTTGGTCTTTTTAAGTCAACCTAATCTAGTAAGTGAATAATGTATTTAATTTTGGTTTATAATGAACATTCTCTGATTGCTACTAATATTGGCCCTCTTTTCATATTTTTTTCCTACTGTGATCATTTAAAGCTGTACATTTTTATCTCAGTATTGCTTTATTTGTATTACATGTTCTTTAATACAATATAATTTCTTTATTGCTTAGTTATAAATATAATGTAATGTCTATTATGATTCCTTCTCTTACCTAAGAATTACTTCAAAATTTGTTGTTAAACAAAGACACATGGACATGGACTATAGACTACTGGTTACCAGAGGGTAGAGAGGTAGACAGGGTAAAGAGGGTTAAACATGTGGTGAAAGAAATCTAATTATGAGAGGTGAACACATAGCGTAAATATATATATATATATATATATATATATATATATATATATATATGACATTGTAAAGTGTACAGGTGAAACTTATTGTATTTTGTTAACAAATTTCAACATAAAAAAAAATTGTTCTTAAACTTCCATACATAAGACAACAACTTCTTAGATCTCCTAATTTTGTCTTTATTTTGCTCCAAAAAATCCAGTGATAGCTCTCTTTTCAAAGATTTTCTTTTTGTTTTATGCCTGAAAGCAATGAAATTTGTAATCACATAATAAAAGAGAGCAACATAGAGGGGGAACAAAACTACATTGAAGTAGATGGAGGATAGGTTACTGGTTTCATTATCTAAGGATACTTGGTTCAAATTCATGCCTCAATAAAATCACAAATTACAATGCTTTTATTAAAATTTTAAAATGAAAATAGGGGAAATTTCAAAGTGAATGTTAAAATTCATAAATTAGATCAGCATTTAATCAATAAATATCGATGATCTTTTACAGGTATCACTTAGTTTGACTTAATGGTAGTCCTGCCAATTAAGTATTGTTTTGCCTGTCTTATAGATGGCACAGTTCAGATTTGTTAAGGGACTGGACTAAAGCTATGGGAGTGCAGATTTTTGGATAGATATAAGAAAATTGCATCAACATTATACTTAGGTCTTGGAAACCATTTTGAGATAAGATTAATATTAATTTAGATAGGCATCATAAGGAAAAGAGCAGATTTTAGATAGGAGAAAGTCGAGCTTGAGAAACAGACCCCTAAAATTTCATTTTTAACCATTCATAGAGCAATATGACACATATATTTGGAGACAAAAAGCCAAGAAGTGTCTACATTTATCTGTGGAGAGATGATGATAGGAGCTATGAGAGAATGAGAGTACTTAAGGGGAGGAATGGCAACCATGAAGAAAGCCGCAGCCTGGATTTCTGTCTCCATTTAAAGGATAGGTAAAAGAAGAGGAAAGAGTTAAAGAAACTAAACTTAATGTAAAGTGGTGTATAAGGAAAACTGTAGAGTATAGTTTCATGATAGCTATGGAAGAAAATATTTAAATAAGAGAGAGAATATGGTTACCTCATCTGCTCTCGAGCAGTTGGTTGTTAGGAGAACCTTGCAGAGTCCATAGCATTTGATAATTAACAAATCATTGGTGAACTTATTAAAAGCAGCTTCAGTAGAATTATGGGGCATAGGATAGACTGTAACAAATTTAAGAATAACCGAATGGTAGAAAATAATAAATTAGTCTTTTATGTAGTTTGTAATGAAGAGGATAGAAAGAAAGGGAGATTTTAATGGAAAGGCAGACAGAGTGTAGATTTTTTGTTTTGATTTGTTCTCTTAATAGTCACATCTGAGCATATTTTTAGTAGAGATGGTAAATTATCAAAGCTATAGAAAAGATAAAATATTTAAAAAGCGGGAGGCTATGATAGAAATGTTCTACATAGAAAGACTGTTGAATTTATAATCAAGAAACCAGTGTTTATATACTGGCTCTGCCATTTTTTAGAATTATCCTTATAAGCAAATCATTTACCATTTTGTGGCCCCAATTTTCCTCATCTGTAAAGTCAGAATAATTGCATTTACTATATACATTTAATTGAATTGATGTAAAATTGAATAAAATAATATTTGCTGAAGTTCATTTAGAAATGAGTATCCATCCCATATCAAAGTGCACAACTGTGATGAGTGATCATTAATGTTGATTTCTTTTTTCTTTGGAATAATTATTATTAGTGAGAGTAATAGTGATTCTATTGAGAAAATTCCAGAGGATAGAGTCAAGGATACAGATACAATTTTTCCTTGAAAATGGCTTTAGATATAATTTCCTCCAAAACAAAGAGAGAGAGAGAGAGAGAGAGAGAGAGAGAGAGAGAGAGAGAGAGAGAGAGAGAGAGAGAGAGAGGAGGATAAGGGGGAGTTCGAAGGAAAAATTGAAGGGTGTTTTAATGCAGGAACCTGGGCCTGGAACTTGTACCTGGGTTTGGATATTCCAGAAAAACTACCAGGAGGACCAGAAGGGTGAGAAATGCTGTTTATTACTCACAAGGCAGGGAAGCTTCAGCAGCAGCAGGTGGAAGCTGCAGGAATAAAGCTGCTGACCAAAAGCAAGCAGAGTTTTTTATACACACAAGTAGAGGGAGGAGTAATCTCATTAGTGAAGCAGCCACCTCTTCAGACTAATGGGAGCAAGTTGTGCTGCTTGGTTGCATGAGCAGATAACGTCCATGGGAGCAACAGAAAACATCCTTGGGAGTAGGCATTGCTGAAAGCCCTTTGTGTACTGTGTTCCTTGGCTGCTAGCTGGGCAGCTCTTGGTCTTCTGAGTATGTGAAAGAGCTATATTCTGAGTTAACCCTACAGATGTAATGATAGACTAGTTTTTTTTAAACTTGAAATAAGTAAAACTCTAAATTACAAACCTGTTTTTTTTCTTTTTATAATGAGCCTAAACAAATGTGGGAATACCATTACTCTTAAATCTTGTATTGCCAACAATAGTCTATAATAAATTTTTTTCTTTCTCGTTATTTTTCATGAGGTTCAATTTTTAGTCCACACTTCATTATGTGACTTCCTATATCATCTATGAAATTCTTTTGAAGTGCGTCTAAGAATATTATCCAAGAAAATATTTTACGAATATTATATGCAAAATATGGTACTAAGGTAGTATTTCTCAACTGAGGATATTTTTTTTTACATGAGGTTGATTTTGTCCAACTGTGGGGTGCTTACAAACATATGGGGAAAGTTTCAATGGTCACAATAACCAGGATGCTATTGGTATTTTGTGGAAAGGAACTAAAGCTCTTAAATGTTTTCCAGTTCATAGGACAGTCCTACATATTTTCTAGGGATGGTGGGAACAAAAAAATTAAAACAAAATCATCATTATAATGGAATATGTAGTTTCATGGTGGATACATGACATACACACTGAAGATTTTATAACAGGTGAAGTGTGTAAAATAAGTAGGAAAGATAATAGCATTAATGATAACAGGGCTCATACCCATTTCATTTTTTTCCCCCAGTTCCTAACCTATTGTCTGGAAAATAATAGGTCTCTAATAAATATGTAGTGAATGAATAAACAAATGAACATATGATATAAGATTTGAGAAAAGAGACATCAAAGGGAAGAGTGTGGGTCAGTGGCAAAAGCATGGGTTTGGGAATCAAGAAATAGGCTTGGAGTTCTCATCATTGTTCATTAATTGACTAATTTTAAATAAATAATTAAAATTCGGAGCCTTGATTGTATCATCTTTAAACAAGAGCATTGTACTAGACAATTCCTAAGCAACTTTCCAACTCTAAAATTCAATGGTTCTATGAACTAGGGACATGTATGTAAACCACGTAGGACATGAAGTTTAAATTGAATATTGAAGAGTAAAGCTAAAGGAGTTGATCCTTGGAAGGGAAGGCAGTATAAGCAGCGTCATCATAGAGTAAAGCCTGAATATTCAACATCTTTTGGAGAAAAGAGTTATTGTTAGAAAGTAATGTTGAGAAACTAATATAATCAGAGTGAGACACTGATGGTGGCAGCCTTTGAGATTTAGGATAATGAGGTGAATTTAATCCTGTAGATAATTGACATGGCTTCTGAGTGACTTAGTCCTGTTTTAAGGTAGCATCATTGCTTCATATGCTCCTCAGTGTGCTCCCCCACCACAAGATTAACCAACTATCATAAGTGCTTCAACACTGTAACTTGAACTGTTGACTTTTCTCTGTGGAACAACTTTAACCCTATGTGATATTTCCCTAGACCATTGTTACCCAAAGTGTAGTCTACTGATAATAACTTCCAAATTTCCTAGGATGCATGTTAAAAATGCATACTCTCAGGTTCCAGCCAAACATGCTGAATCTGAGTCTCTTAAGGGGTGCTATCCAAGTGTCCACATTTAAAACAAGTGAACCAGCTGAGTGTTATGCACAGAACCAGCTTCATAGGTGTGCAACCTTTGCAGTCACACATACTCAGAAAGGCTCTGCTGTTGCTCTCTTAAGATTCTTAATATTTTTTTAACAAGGTGCCCTGCCTTTTTCATTTAGAACTAGTCTCCATGCATTATGAGATGTACTAAAGTCTGAAAATGATGGCCCTCAGTCTCGATGTATTCCCATCTTCCTCCCCATTCCCATTCGCCTTTGTCATAGTAGGCCTAGGATGATTTTTACAAAACAGATGAGAATTATGACATCAGATAATTGGAAATGTTGAAATGTTTTTTAGTAGAAATTTAAATGACAAATAGTATATTGTTTTTTTTTTTTTTTCAGTTTAATCTATAAGACTAGAATTTGAGACTATTATCTCTCTGTTAGGAAACTATTATAATAAATCATCCTTAATCTGGTAAAAGAATGGCAGTATAAATGGAAGGGAAGTAATGAGTGTCAAAACAAAAACAAAATAATTAAAGGAACTTGGTAATTAGTTATGAGCCCAAAGGGTTTCCAAACCTTGGGGACTTGGATGAATAAAATAGAATACGCATGTTATGAGGGGCATTTGGTTTGGGAAGAAAAAAAAACATTCCATTTTGGTTACATAACATTTGAGATGGTGGCAGGTAATCCAGATAGAAATGCCCAGTTGGAAATTATAAACTAAAGCTGAGTGTTAGATGAAGAGATTAAAGCCTGGAGAATTTTCAAAAAAAGGGCAACACTTGAAACCATGACAGTAGATGAGTTGGACAGAAAAGATGCAGAAGTGTAAGGAAAGTGAAAGACTAAATAGACATCTCTTGCTATCCATAGGTAGAAGATAGGAAGGTAAGTGCTATAAAGGGGGGGAAGGGGAGGAGTCATTATAGCTACTTTATTTAGAATTCTTACATTTGTTTAATCTTGGAGTCAATGGAATAAACTGGATAACCATATAATCTTTTCATTCTCATGACTCTGTGAGTCTATCCTATTGACCAAGTATAATTGTCATTATATGGCTGAATAAACTTAGTATCTTTAAGAGGTTAATGTTTCTCTGGTCACCTTCAGTGATGCATACTCACACCATTTGTCAATATATATTATATTGCAGCTTGCCTTAAGAGACTATTCAAAATTCAAAGGAATAAGAAAAAAAAATCTATGGAAATGATTTGATGCTTAAAAGACCAAAGAAAGAACCTGGGAATGTGGAGAATACTTAAAATTAGAGTGTAATATTGAATGGTTAATGCACTTGCTTTCATGATGACATGGTAATTGTTTAGGTTTAAGAAAATGAATATACTTTTTTAATGGAAGACATATAGGGTATAGGCTTTCTAATCCATTATGGTGGAGCTTTTCTGAAGAAGTTTGTTTTGAAATTTCTCTCACACATTTAGTGATTGAAATTCACAGAATCTCATGCTATCCTCACCTACCACATCTGACAAGGTAAGTTTCTTTTAATGGGATCATTGATCCTGTAGACATTTTTGCATGTTAGCTTGAAAACATCGGTCATGATAGAAAGTAAATCACACTCAAAAATAAAATAAGTTTTATTTATAATTTGAGCTATGTCTGTTGCACAGGTAAGCAGGTAAATTATATGAACATTTTCTGTGATGAGAATAGATCAAGTACTTTAATAATACTTAGTAAATCTTAAAAAAGAGCCCCTGACAATGATATGTTGTCAGCTTTGAAAGCTGTATGAAGCAACAACTTAATGCCTGCCAAATCAATGTCAATCTTTTGTCCCAAAGCTAAAATTAACAGAGATCATCAAACCCTCTAACATGTGCAAAAAGAAGAAAGCCCTAACGTGTGCTTTAATTAATGCTCAGTGTATGTAATTAGCTCAACAGCTGAACATCTACCAATTACCTTTGGAAATAAAGAAAACTCCTCTCTTAATTAGTCTCTTTATAATATGTCCCTAATATTTTTATTCTTTGTGAAGATCGAGTTTCACTGTAAGAAATCTAGTGTGCTGAAATATGAGAAATATATTCTTTTTCTAAGGAACAAAACACCTTTGAGAATTTATAGCAACTTTGAAAAATCTCCTGGGCAGTGGACAAGGAAAGGTCTCAATTAGTTTTAAGTCACGTAATGAAATGCATTGTTAAGTTTTGAGCAAAATAACAGGCTGTCTTATAATGCCTCAACATAATGGGTATCCACTTGAATTAATATTTTAATTTGCTTTGTGCTTATTAGAGTACGTACGGCAGGTTTCCACCTTGGCTGTGAAATGCTCTGATTTCAATTTTGGTAAAATTCTTAGCAGTCATCTCATGCTCTATTTGATGGGAGACTAATTTCCAACATGCCATTAACAAGGTCTCTTCAATGAGTATGAGGTTTTAAAATGAAATTTGCATTTCTGCCATGTAGTGATTCAACATCCAGTCTCATTGCCTCTTTGTTACTGTGAAACATGATGCAGATTAGTGAAAGCATTTGGTTTTACACCTTTCTGGTTTTCCTACTAATAGATATGTTTGGATAGGTCTGTTATTATATTAATTTCCTTGTGTTAGCTTCAGTTGCCTGGTACAATGAAACAAGAGAATTCACAAATTTTGGAAAATAATAAAATGATTCTCCACAAGGCAGGCAATCACAGAAACACATTCAGCTGTAAAAATCATCTCAAATTCACCTCAAATTATACAAATACTTCATGTTTGTCCAGCATCGGTATCACTAAAAGGAGGGAGAATGGAAGACGTCCATTTAATAATAATGTATATTTTTGACTATATGAGTAACACTGCTTTATCTTTAAATTTGAAGGCCATAAGAAAAATACAATGTATTAACAAGAGGAAGGCCTAAAAGAACATTATATGTGTAGAACAGACTGATGGGGAGAAGTCAGAGGAAAGCAGGATCTTGCATTGACTTCAGTGTTTAGATTAGAGCCATGTCCACAAAAATGTAAAACAAGTGCTAGGTCTGAGAAATTCACAGAGGTAATACAGAGATTTCAAAATTATTTCCAGACCACCAATCAGTATCAGTATTAATGCTTAGAGTGATGAGGAATTGGCAGTGATGTAGAAACATTCTAACACAGTCTAATTTTGGGTCATAGATAATAATTAAATGAAGAGATCTTATGGATAATAATAATCAAGGGAGGAAAAATGAATGGGAAAGGTGAGATACAGATTCGCTGTGTCTAGATGGAACTGAAGTTGGGAAAACAAATGCAGTGTGTTCAAGTGAATGTAAAGAAACGAGGTTGGGCTCACCTCTTAAACTTTTTGAGGAACTTGTGGAAGAATTGTCGATCCTAGAAAAGCCTTTGGGCATGCCACTTTGGAGTGTCTTATACTGCCATCTGCTGTCCACAAAAGCTCCATATTGTGCTAACTATTGTTTAGATTGCCATACTTTATTGATATATATTGTGTGAAATAAAATAAGTACATTCATTCACCAGCAACTAATATGAAAGTGTATTATTATTATAAAAGGCTTGACAGTACTCAGAAGTCCCTGGCCACTCATGTAGTTAATTCAAGCAACGTGACTTTCACTTTGCTAACCCATACTGCTTCTGACAAAAATAATTAGAGTAAAAGTCTATCTTTCCATGAAATGAAAATGAACAGGGAAGTTTTTGTGATGGCTCCAGTAATAGCAGTGGACTAAATGATTTAAGCAGTCCTTTTACTGTGAATAACAAGAAACAAAATTAATGAAAATGATGTATAAATGTGGCTTATATATTTATATATGTTTTTGTGTATATCAACTCCATTTCCATCTATAAAAAGAGGAACAACCATTGCACATTGTACATTGAATAAGTAATGCATTTTTTTAATCATCTCCTTTTTTGTTAAATTAAACCATTGTATAAAACTATATTTCAGAAAGTCATGCCCTTTAGGAACAAAATGAATAGATAGACTAGTTTGGGGTAATAATTTTTTTTAAAATTTTTTATTGCTCCTTAAAAATTCTTTAGCCTTCTGACACAAAGACATATACGCTATATGAAGAACAGGGATGCTTGCTTTCACTTCCCTTAGGGATATTTTATTGTTCACATGCCATGAAAATTAGATCTATAGCTACATGTGTAGTAAATTGTTCTGATTGGAGAGGGATAAATGGTTACAGCCCAAACGAAATCCATAGACAAAGCCTCAAGGTACCAAGAAGCCTGACATTTTCCAAATCTTTCCCTTGGAGACATCTTCAGAGCTTAAAAACTGGAAACACTTCAGGTTTATTTAACTCTTGGAAAGACATATTTACATTCCTAAAGGTTAAGGTGAGAATCTAGGCTCATTTCCATTACATCTCAAAGGAGTAAAAGATTGTTGTCCACCTTCTCCTTTCCTAAGGAATGGGTGATGACATCTTTCTTCTGTATATGAACGGAGAAAATCTTTTGTTTTCCACCATTCGCCTAAGAAATATGTGTTACTTGAGTAGGAAATTTGGCATAGTTCTCATCATGTCACATTGGGTAAGGGCGGGGGTTAGAAGGAGGATGCTTATTATTGACTGTAAGGTAATTAAGAAATCTGATTCAAAACACCTTGTTTGAGCATTAATAAAGATAGATATTAAAAACAAAAGAGAATAAATGGACAAATTGACTTTTGTGAAAGAATGACACCACAGAGACAATCTTCTGATGCTTTCCAGATTTAATGTAAAGTACTGTTCTAAGTACTGTGGCATTCTATATAATTATAGTGGTTTGTGCATAGCTTCTATAGTGACAGAAATTGGTGGAGCTTACTATATACCACAGAAAGACAGGCCTTATAGAGACTACAGTGTAGCCTTTATCATTTTATCAACAAAGATTCTGCTAAAGTGAGAAATTTAAAAATCAACTAGTTGATCAGCCTGGAAAACTAATCCAGAAATTCCAGAGCCCATTTTTCTCCCACCCACAGAAAGCCTATTATGGAGTTATTTATTTCAAGGTTTTTCAGTTTACTTCATAAGCACACACTCAGCCTCAGTGTCTGAAAGCTTTGTAATATAAATGTATTTCTGTTATAATAGTCTATCATTAACTAGTTTATATTGTTAATGTAAAATAACTGTTATACCAATTAATCTGTATACTTGAATATATTTTAATTTATAATAAACATAACAATATTACTTTTGCCGAATAGACCACAATCCTAATTTATATAAAATGCATAGATTGTTAACAAATTTATTAGTAGAATTTATATAAAATTTATAAATTATCAATACTTTATAGTTTATAAATTTATTTGATATTGATTAGCACAGTAAGTACTTGCAATGGATATATGAGGTAAGCATTGATTCTCATGTCTGAGATGGAGAAACTGATCTTAGAGGTGACAAGACTTACCACAATGATAGAGTTTGAGAGCATGGCTTGAATGGAGGACTTTAAACTCCAAGTCTGTATTTGTTTCAATCACAAGATAGCTATTTACCACTTCCGCAGAAAATTCTAAATTATTTATTATGGCAGTTTATGGGAATGTTTTTGAAATTATTTATGTATGTAGGCTAAAAAATGCCACAGAATTTAAGACTATGATGAGAATGTATGATTTCAAAAGTGTCAAGGCTCCCTGACAAAGAGTATCCTCAGAACAGAAATTCTCATGAATTCCATAATATGACTTTCTATTTTGAGATATTTAATTTTGCTGGTTCTGTCATTGTTTTTTTTTTTAATTCTTATTGTTTTTAACAGGAGAAAATCAAACTTTTAGTACATGAACATGGGAAATTCACATAGGCATGAAAATTTCCAGTTTGATCATTGTTAGAAAGAATAATTTGGGTCTTTTTCATAAGAAATAATTTTCAGTGAAAGAAGTTACAAGTTCAATGACTAGTGAAAAATTGCCCAATTTACCTTGCTTTTAAGTATTGTTCAGTAGTTTCCATAGCACCAAACTACATAGAATTGTTAGGTTATTTAGTAGATATTGGTTTTACCCTACCTGGGATCTATTCCCCATTCCATGTTTCTGACAGAACAGCATGTTGTTTAGGTGTCCTCCAGAATGTGTGTAGCTGAAATATCCTCCTCCTCTTCCTTTCTCCACTTTATCTTACACAGGCTTTCTTCTAATAAATCTCTTGCATGTACAATTTCATCTGGCTTTCTTCTTCTCAAAGGAGTCAAACTGATACAGACATGAATGAAGAGGTATGCAATTCAAGCTGCTATTGGAAGCCTTTCTACAACTAAGGAGAGTAAGCTATAAGAGGAAGCCGACATTTTGGGCAGCAATGGAAAAATGAAAAGGATCTGGTTTCTTGATGATGTCAGTAAAAGGATGAATCAACCAATCCTAAATTTGTCTTGTTTCTGAACTAAGTATTATGTGAATTCTACTAATTTCTTCATTCTTTAAATGAATTTAAATGATGTTTTCTATCACTTGCAGTCACATAGGGAAGTTTATTGAATGCTTATCATGATATATGAACACAGTGATTGAGGAAATTTAGTGCATGTTTAAAAGAATGGAATCTAGAGTGAGGCTGTTTGGGTTCAACTCCAGATCCACCACTTGCCAGGATTTTTATTTTGGGCAAGTAATTTAAATTCACTTTTCTCATTTTTCAAATGGAGTTAAGGATGTTATCTACTTCATATGGTCTTTAGAAAGATTATTTGTCATATACAAAATGCTTTGAACAGTGTCAAGTACATAGAAGTATTAAATAAACTTTTATTAGTAGTAGCAGTTGTAAGTGATCAACTACTGTTAATAGTAGTTGTTATATTTACATTATTACTTTATTATTCTGAATATAGATGATTAAACTTCTGTGGAAAATTATAGTTGAAGGAAAGAATAATTATGATTGTGGCCTAGTCAGCAAAGGTAATATTGTTATGTTTCTTGCATAATTAAAATGGACATTTGAGTATACAGATTAATTGATATAACAGTTATTTTACATTAACAAAATGACAATTGTCAGGAATAAAATAATAAAATCACTTCTATTCAGGTGATAGGTTTTTCCTACCATATTACATCAAGGAAATAATTACAATCTCAACACATTTAGTTAATCTTTCATTCAGATTGGATAATTTCTGTGTAGTAACAGTATATTCATATAAGTCACATTTACTTTAGGCCTCTTATGTTTTGTATTTTCTGTCAAAATCTCAACAAAGGTAGATTAATATCACTGCCTCTCCTCATTGGAGAAACATTTTTCCACAGTAGAGATGGAGAATGCTACAGACACTTCTTATTTATCTTGAGTTTGGATTGGCTATTTCTAGAACTACTGGTAGCTTTACATTGCCAGTAAAAATGCTGATAATTTTTTTAAGCCAAGACTTTTATTTTCGAATAACTTTCATAATTATTCTTTTTAATATTATTGCATTATGTACTCCTGCTTGCTTCTCATCATTAGTCAATGCAACTTTCTGATTGTGACTGTAACCTTTAATTTAGTTCAAATCATAAAATCATTTATATGAAGCCCTATGCTGATATATTTTTACTAGTGTAAATATATTTTTTAAAATTTTATTTATTATTAGTTTCAAGTGTAAAGTACTTTGGTTAGACATTTATATAGTTTACAAAATGATCTCACCTTCTTTTTTTTTCTCTCCTCTGGCTCTACACCTAGCCATTCCATTAATGCTAACTGCATCCCCCATCCTTGGCTATGATATTTTGATGAGTTTTTATATAATCCATAGATTTCTCCCTTCATCCAGGTGACTTTTAGTTCATTATTGGTAAGTAATAATGATTGGTGCAAAGGTAAAAACTTTTGACTGAACTTACAAGTGTGATTTAGTGCCAAACAAATACATTTAACTCATTGGATAATGATAAAAAATTTGTAAATTAACATTTAATTTATCTATATTTGTTTTAATTAGCCAAAATGTATCTGATTAGCCAAAATATGTATCAGTCAAGCCCATGAACTTTGCTTCAAGGAAAATAATAGTAGTCCCTTTGTGATTATCTATTTGTTGATTTTAAGTAATTTCAAACTTACAGAATCATTACAGGAATGGTACAAAGAACGCCCATTATCCTTTACACATATTCACCAATTGTCAGTGGATTGTCACTTGATCTGAATCATCCTTTTCTCTTAGATAATAGGCACAATACTATTATCTGTAGTTTATATTCAAATTTTGTCTGTCTCCCCAATAATGTTCCAATGTCAGTTTTAGCATTGTAGGATAACAAATTGCATTTAGTTGTCAAGGGACTTTAGTCTTCTTTAATTGGAATCTTACCTCGGCTTTTCTTTTTTTTTTATGATATCAATAGTTTTGAAGATTATAGGCCATATTTTTTGTAGAATGTACCAAGTTTGTATTTGTTTGATGTTTCCTTATGATTATATTCAGGTCATGCATTTTTGGCAGAAATATTGTAGAATAAATGTAGTATATTTTAAGGTATATCACATTTATTATCACCAATTATGTTAACTTTGGTTTTAATAAGATGTTTGCTAGTTTGCTCCACTGTAAGTTTGTAATTAATATGTAATTTTTAGAGAAATTCTTTGATACTATATAAATACAGGATATTGTTCCTCATATATTATCCAATAGTTTTAGTGCCTGATGATACTCAGAAGAGGTTATTAGTATGAAGGTTGCAAAATGGTGATTTTCTAACTTTATCATTTTTATCATTACTTTTGTTTATATACAAAGAAAGCATCTAAACATACTTGGCTATATGATTTTCTAGTCCATAGCAGATGATAAGCAACCTAATTGAAAGGGAGGATGTTGAGAAAAAAAGACATGCTGACTGCATAAGTGGCAAATTACAGTAGAAAAGAACAGAGAAAAAATATGACAAAATTTATGAACTTAAAAAGCAAAACAGTATGTGTGTGCCCTGAGTTGAATATTTTATGTTTAGGTTATTTTCCATTGTTAGTCACAGAAGCCATAAAAAGTTCCCACTGCAGCTGCAAATAGTTGGCTTAGAAAATTACACTAGACTGTTTCCAATCCTTTGCTTTAAATGTTTACCCCACTTCTGCAATCATGTTGATTTTATGCCCAGAATTTCTCTCTGTTTGGATTTGAATGGTTTGTATGACATTGATTTTGCTTATTTTCAATATGAAACATTTTGAATTTCACCTTGGAAACTGATGTCATTTCATGAGATAGGTCATATGAACTTATACCCTTTTATAATCTCTAAACTCACCTACAGGCCACTTAACATAGACCAGTATAATTGTTATTAAATTATGAATTGAATATTAATAATCTAATTAATTAATACATATTTTTAAGGATTAATGATTACATAATCAATAGAAAATGACCCTGGGGCATTGAGAAAATGTAAACATGTTTAACATAATTTTTAAATAAATAAGGAAAAAATGCAATGTGTATGTATATTAACAAAAATAGAATTATTATCTTACATGTTTTTACACTTAAAATACAATGGACACTTTCATTTTTACTGTCTGCATAGTATTCATCGAGTAAGTGAAAAATTGATTTAGCTAGTCATATATGGTTGAATGTTCAGATTGTTTCTAATATTTTATAATTACAAGTAATATTGGGAGAACTATTTATAAACAAATCTAACTAAATAAGTTTATTTCCTTGAAACTCCTAAAAGTAAAATGTTTGAATTAAAGGAAATGGACAATTCTAAAAACTTTATTTTCCACTGCCAAAGTACTCATCAGAAAGATGCAGTCATTTATAGTATCTGTATAGTATCCACAGCTGTTTGCCCTCAGTATACGGAGTATTAAAATGATTTTATATTTGTAATTTAATAACTAAGATGTTTTATTTCAATCACAAGTGAATTGTTTTCAGCTGTATATTGTATTTGAATGTTTCTCATTTCATTTTCCTATTTATGTCTTTTCTCTATTTTTGAACTCATGTTTTTTTTTTTTCTTTACTGATTTTGGAGGGTGCCTTATACATTAAGGAGATAAATACATCCTTGTATCTGTGCTCATATATTTTTATCTCTGATAGTAGAATATTGAATTTTTCTTCCTGGACATTTCAGAGGTTCAACATTAAGTATTTTGTATGTCTTGTTGTTCTTGTTTTAAATGGGCTATTTTCTTCCCTTATGTTTTTATTCGGTATATATATTTTATATATTATTACTCTCACCAGTTATTTTCCTAAGCTCTCATATTCATTTTAGTAGTTTCATCCAATTGGTTCTCATGTATATTCCAGGTATACAATACTATTTGTGAATAATAGAAAACTTGCCTCTTTTTTTTAAACACAATTTATTTTCCCCATTCTCTTTACCTTAATTCACTAATATTCCAAGAAAAAAATATTAACTTTGAGTAGTGATAATGGGTATTCTTTTCTTATTCCTGTCTTTAAATGGTTTTAAATTTAACACTAAGTTTTAATATTTAATCTTTTAAGCTATATTTTATTTATGTGGAAATTTCAATTAGATAGTCTAGAGCAGGGGTGTCCAACCCCAGAATGTGGACTGGTTCTAGTCTCTATGGCCTGTTAGGAACTGGGTCACACAGCAGAAGGTGAGCAGCAGGCAAGCGAGTGAAGCTTCATATGTATTTGCAATTACTCCCCAGAGCTAGCATCACTGCCTCAGCTCCACCTCAGGTCATCAGGCATTAGATTCTCATAAGAGCAGTGGTCTCTTGTGCTAAAAAAGATTGGGGCCTACAAGCCTAAAGGATATTTTTTAATGCAAAAAAAATCTCATTTTTAAGTAACTATAAAAAAAATTCATCAAGTGAGCCATCCATAGATTTGGAATACCGAGTAAAATGTGGAAAAAAAAAAAACATTTTGTAGAAGAGTCTCAAGCTTTTTGCATGACAAAATGTCTATGATTTTTTTTAATTAAGAAATATGGGTTGGGTGTAATAACATGTTTCTCATTCTTTTTAGATAATTAAAGCATTAAGCCTAGCTGTAAGTAGTTTAAAGAATCTTATGCATTGTTATGATTTTTAATTGCTTATTTTACAAAAGAAAGATAGCTCAAAACTTTTGATAAATTTTTAAAAACAGTCTGAAACCATTCACACTTGTTAAGCACAAAATGATTTGAGGGGATACAGTACGACAACCAAAGCAAAAATAAAAACAGATACAAATTTATTGAACCTGGTCAACTGAATTTTTGTTTGTAATATATATTTTTCAAAATGCTTGTTGGGTTTAATGGCTCTTTAAGACATCAGTACAAGTTGGCTTTTGTCCAATACTGCAATCCCAGATGAAGTGTTCTTTTCACACTTCAGAAGGTGTTTCAAATTTTGTACACATTTTCCCTTTTTAGTATATAATCCACTTTATTTTTTATGTAGGAACATTAATATTTTCAAACATAAGCAATATAGCCAAATGAAACTGATGATCAACAGATTTAGGTTCAAAGAGCCTGTTTTCAGTTCTGCCATTTATAACGTATGTTTGTGAATGATATGACTACCATGCAAAATTAAAAAAAATAAGGACTAAGGAAAGTCCATATTTGTATTATTCATGTTCTATTTTTTAAAATATTTGAAAGGGTCTTAGTTCTTTTCAAGACTTAGCTTTCCTCTAAACCCTCGTTTAGTGAAAGTTAAAAATGCCTTCAGCTGCTGTGACCCCTGGCTGAAAGAAAAAAAAAATAAAACAATCAACCCCTAGCTAACCTCACATCACCCTAGATACAAGCAATCAGGTAGGGACAAGTCTGGAATTCCCGTGCTTGCTCTGTATAAATACCTGCTTCCCCCAGAGTTTGAGGCTCTCATTCTAACACTGCTGCATCAGTGTAGGTCGAGAGTCCGGATTCGAGTCTGAATAAAAACCCTCATGTGATTGCATTGGTGTTGGCTCCTTGGTGGTATCCTGGGATTCACAACTTTGGGCACAATTTTATTTGGGAAACACAAGAAATTCGAGCATCCAAATGGTAAAGAGTATTTTGTTTTTGAAAGTGTCTACAATTTTAACTGTCATTCTTTCTCGAGTTAGATCTAGAAAATTCATATCTGACTAATTTTCCTCTTTAAACTACAGCAATTAACATTGTAGCAGAGTGTCTGAAACATGATTTTCAGTTTGTGTGCATTTTTAAGGCATTGCTTGCTTGCTTGCTTGCTTGCTTGCTTGCTTTTTCTCATCCTTCCTTCCCAACTCTTTACTTCTTTCCTTCCTACTTACCTTCCTTTTCTTATGCTTCTCTTACTCCAGATTTATGAAAATGCAGAAATATAGTCCTAAAAGTTGCTGGGTGCTGAAATCATATTAATTATATTTTTCCTATTTTTGCCATAAAGCGATTTAAAACTTTGGTAATTTGATTGCCAGTGTAATAGTGATGCATAGTGGCTTGGGATATTGAGGGAGGAAGGGTAGGGTAGAGAGGAAAATAGAGGAAGAGAGAAAGAGGGAGAGGAAGTGGGGAGAGGAGGGGGTTCCGTAGAGGAGTAGGAGAAGGAGGGAAAGAGAAAAAGAATGAGAATTTTCATGAAAGTCGTAAGGTTACAGTATGTCATAGTGAAAAGTGAAGTACACTGGGAGACCTGAGTTCTAAGTTTAGCCATATTGCAAGCTCACTATTATAATGTAGATAAGTCACTTTACCTGTCCGGGGTTCAGTTTCCTCATCTATAAAAAAGTAAGAGACTGTTCCTCTTTAAGGTTTCTAGAATGTGAATTTCATGATAAAAATTTTGTCTCTTTTGTCCTCTCATGTATCCCCAGCACCTAGAATAGTCTCTGGCACAGTGTAGATGCTCAATAAACATTTCTTGAATGAGTAAGATCCTTTCCAACTCTATTGTTCAATAATAATTTAATAATTATTCAAAAAAGGACATATAAAAGCAGCGACATGGTAAGAATAAATGTAAACCTCAGGTTATCTAGTGTTCGCCTACTGTCTCCTGACTACAGCCTCTAACATCACCTAAGACCATTGTTATAGCGGTGGCTTTATAGGCGTCTAAGTATTAATATCTCCTCCCCTTATGTTCTTATAAAAGAAAACCTCAGAAAACTTGTTTCTATTTTCAGATTTCCCACTAGCTGAATGATTTTAATCAAGTCTTTTAACTTTTTGGGATTTTTTTTTATATAAAAAAATGTAGACATTGATTAGATTGCTTTGATCAGAAGTGTATTCACCCATTCATTTAACAAACATTTATGTAATGCCAGTGTATGTATAGGATTAAGATGAATAAAGTAACTGTGTAATCAAATCATTAAATCTCAAATTCTGTGACTGTACAAGTGTCTTTATATGTATACACATTAAAAAAATACTAAATTTTTTCCTGACTTTGACTTTATAATTTTAATTATATTTATTCCAGAAGAAAAAATGAGTTATCTTTATATTACTTGCTAAGAATCCTACCTTTACTTATTTTTTATTCAAGGGAAGGGAAATTAATTAAGCTATTTCAGCTTTCTCCTTCAGCAAGGACTAAGTCTTGATTCTAGAGCACCTTAGCTTTTTCTGTTGGATTTATTAGGTGATGGCTTAACAATATCTGATTATAATAAACCCTGATATAATGTATAAGCACATCGCTCTTAACAGAGCTTTTAATATCAATGTGTTTCTTGCAAGTTTTCTTTATTGTCACCTCAGGGTGGAAAAGAAATACTGGCATTTTCTAAGATGCTCTCCTCTGACTGTATTTGAGTATAAAATGTTTATAATTTGCCATACTTTTCTGATATTTAAAGGGAGAAAATATTACCTGATTTATTACACATAACATGTGGCTTTTGTGTGGATATTTTATAAGGATTTGTGAGTGATTGGCATGATCCATCTTTGACCTAGAGACCTTTTCTTTATATCTGAATAGCTTTCCTTGATGTTTTTATTTGGTATCACTTATTGCACTTGTTTTTATTCCCTTTATTGGCCTGATGCGTGAACCTGTAAATTCAAACTGAGCCACTATGTCTCAGAATGTCACATCGCAGTGTGGTCTTCCTGCAGCTGCAACTGCTGGTTCCTATTTGTTGGCTGGAACATCACATTTCTTGAGTTTGAACATCAATGTATACTTGGTGTTTGTGCTACTGCTGGCGTAGTCCAGATAGTCAGCAAATGGTTTGGTAATGAGACTGGATGGACTCCTTTTGCTTAAAATTGTCTATACTTTTGACTTCTGACTTGAATTTGTTTAAAGAGCTATTTTTATTTAGACAAAGAGAATACTTATATTACTTTGAATGTTTAACTTAGAGATTCCCTTGGGAAGCCTAGGGATGGGCACAATATTTTGGAGAACCTGATGACCATGACTGAAAATGATCAAGATTCATGAAGGGAGTACCTCGACTCCTTCCATTAACTGCATAAATATTTTTTTTATTATCAGTGTTGGGGCCAGAGCTGTTCTAGTAGTGTGGGAGATAAATGAATGAATTTAACTTGGATCCAAATTTGACAAAGCAATTAGTATAAAAGAAAATAAAACCTGTAGGTAAGTAACTATAAATCAAAATTGAAAAATATAAGTGACAAAAAAGAGGTGTATCTAAGTGCTCAAGAAGTTCAGAGGATGAAGAAATAATTTCTAGTTAAGAGAACAGAGGAAGCAGGGAGGAAATGGCACCTGAGTTTCATTCTGGACTTTGAGTAGATGTCAAAGTGCAATCCAGATGAGGAATAATGTGAGCAAAGGTAAAGAAATGAGGAAGTCTAGTACATGTACTAGAAACAGTGACTAAAAAGTAAGGTAGTCCTGCCACTAAATTATTGAGTAAGTTTGAAAATAAGCGTTAGTATTTTCTCAATCATGTTTTGGCATTTCCTTATTTTAAAAAGAATTTAAACATTGGAAATAGCATAAATACCTTTGAACCTCTGTAATGCCAGACCTGAACTCAAACTGCCCTTTAGACCTAGAAAGAGCAGTTTCTTCTCTTCAATTTTGACTTTCCCCCACCTATCTTCATCCTCTTATTTCTTTTTGCTTTCTTTGAAATGATTAGCTAAATTGTTTCTTTTTAATGGCTCATTTTTAGTACTTTATACACATAAACCTCTCCCAACATAAAAATAAAACAAATTTCTATGCTATGGCTTTCACTTTCTTGTCTTTCTTTGAAAGATAACTTTACCAAAAGTATTCTTTACTTTTTGTCTCTACTTTGTTCCCTTATATTATTTCTCAACTCCCTGCAACCTGACTCCCTTATTCATGACTCCACCGAAACTACATGACTAATGGAAATTAAGTGGAAATATTGTATGCAATTTTCAGAAAGCAGTGTTATAGGAAATAAATTCCTTCTTTTCTTCCTTCTTCATGCTTGGCGGAATACAGGTATGATGGAGCTCAAGCAGTTATCTTGGATCATGAAGTTAAAGCCATGGCTTGAGAATAATGGAGCAGTATATGGAAGGAACCTGTATTCATCATGACTTTGAGAAGCCACCCTAGCAGCCCTGAACTGTCTGCCTTTGAATGAAGAAATAAAATTCTTTATATTTAAGCTACTCTTCTTTCAAATTTTCTGTCACTTAAAAGTGACAAAACCTAACTAATATAATGAGTAATGTTAACCATATTTATGGCTTATAATATTACTTATGTATAAATACTTCCCAAATCCACATCTGTTTCTCTCTCAAACTTCAGGAAATTCAAAATTTTCTGCTAAATTAATCTACATGTATGCCCTTTCACATCTCAAATTCAGTGTATTTAAAGATGTTTAAAAATGAAATATATTTTTTAATTTCCTTCTTATATTTCCAACACCAGTGACTATGATCCAGAGCAGATGCCAGATAGGAATTATAAACTCTACCACCCCCTGAACTTTATCCATCCCCTCTTCTTAATCTTTACTATTATAGTCTTTAGATTCTAATCATCATTCTCTTGCACTACTTCCATAATCTTCTAATATATCTTCAGATCTTGCCAAATCTCTAATCTATTTACTCTGTCATCACAGTCATACTTCTAAAATGGAAGTCTGGTTATTTCTGAAAGAAATATTATTTTACGTAAAACTCTTCAATGGCTCTACATTACCAACTGGATGAAGTAGAATCTTCCTAGCATGGCTTCAAGGCCTTCAATGATCTGTATCCTGATCTACCTCTCCAGCTTTATCTCCACTAAATTGCCTTTCTGTTGCACATTATTCTTTCAACCTTTTTTTTTCTACACCTTGAATATCTACCTTCAGTTCTACACTTAAGTTTTTATGAAGACTTCTCACCAACTCGAGGGGAAACTGATCATCCCTTCAGAAATACCTCACTTCGCTCTCAGACTTCTATACTAATATCCACAACACTTAAAGCTAATTGAGAATAGAGAGTATGTTATATTCATCTTTGTATCCTTAGTCCTTTCCAAGGCACTTGATGCAAGTACATTCTTAATAAATATTTATTATATTAAATTAAATGAATGGATTCTAGTAGCATTAGAAATGAAAAGTAAATTTTAATTAAGGGAATATAAATGGGGTAAAATCAAGGCTTAGAAACTAATTGGATGAGGGAGGTAATTGAAAGAGAATGGCCAATGTGTACCCTGATATTTTAAGCCTCCATAAGAAGATGATATAGGTATGTGTAAGGAAAACATGAATGTAGAGAGGAGCAAGTTTGGGATGGAAGATGAGTTTCACTTTGAACATCTTGAGTTTGAAATGCTGATGATACAGATGAGAATTGGATGAAAATGTCCTGAAGTGACATTAGACTCCCAGCACAACAGTTCCTCTTACTGGATTATTAGTGGACATCACAGCCTGAAATAAAACACTAGGGACCACAATATTCACAAGAGTAAACACACACACACACACACACACACACACACACACACACACACACACACAGCAGGATTGAGGTATGAACCAGGAAAAAAGCATCATAGGGAATAAATCATCCAGCATGGAAAACTCTTCACCACAGTGCCAGATTCACATGAATAGTCCCTATACTTCAGACTTTGATCTACATCAAAGGAGACTCTTATAGTTTGGAACAATTGTTCTGATCTCAAGACACTTGAAAACTAGCCTCTAAAACTTCTGTCAATAGTGAGAATATAAAGAATTTGTTTTTAAAAAAACCCATCTCCTAATCTGAATAAATTCATTTATCAAAAAATTATTGAAAAAGTTTGATAACGCAGTCATAAGATGAGGACCTGAAATATCAAGAAAATCACAGATTTTATTTAGGGCTTTATCTCACCTCTTTCTGACAAAAGTACTAAAATAAATAAAAAATATATAAAGGTCTCCATATTATTTTCCACCTTATTTCAAGAAAGAATGAAGGAAAACAAAAGAGCAAACAGTTTCAGTTTAGCTCCTAGAAATTATTTGCAAAAATTTTTGCAACAGCCTGCCAGGAAATCTCTTCTCAGAATTATTGTCACTTTTTGATGAAAATATCTGAAAAATCAATCTCTAAGCTGATCCAGAATTCTATAAATGAATTCAATGAATTGTTTACTAAGCATGCTTAATCCTCAGGGTAAAAATGAAAAGAGACACATTTCCTGCCCTCAGGGAACTCATAGTTTAGTGAAAGAACCCTATGCCTAGGTTTAGAAATACTTTCAAAGCCAGTCTTATCTCTAGAAGACACTTGCAGAATGGTAATTGTGCATACATATCACAGTAGTTCAAGAGCACTTACTGTACCAAATGACATGAAAACTCGTCTGATGGTTAAATTGTTATCCTTTGGGAAGGTCACTGATTCTTACAACCCCGAGTTAAAGCCTCAGCCTTGCTAGAGGGTTAACAAGACCAACAGTTAAAATAACTGGGAAAAGTCTCTACTCATGTTACCAAATAAATCTGTTTGCCACTATTGGTAGGGCAGAGTACTGGGAAAAATTTTTAAACAATGCTAAATGTACCAAGGAGCAGTAATTTCTGAAGTTTCCCATCTAGTGATTTGTTAAGTGGTTTGGATTATCTGGATAAATTAGTTATAACTTGATTAACTGTATAACTCCACCATAGTTTGATATATGTATTTTTAAGTAATCATACTTTATTACTATCCAATATGCTATCAGGGCTTTTTCTTATTTATCAGGTCATTGTCAGAGGAAGAGGCCAGAATCAGGAAGGAGTTGAGAATCAGAAAGGTGAAAGCAAATCAAGCGCAGGTTGTTTCTAGGTGTCAGGCAATAATAAGCTTGGGATAAAAACAAGAATGAGCACTGAGGAAACAGCATCTAACATTTATTTAGACATATTCCTAAGTCTTGAACATATCTTTTATTTTCACTTTGCCTTATTTAAAAAAAATTACAGATGATAAAATTGGGTTGGAGTGGTTAAATAATTTGCCCTGAATTCTATTACTAAACGTTGGTGTGAGTTAAACGTAAATCTGCCTGTCACCAAAGCTGTTGTTCTTAATTGAGTAATTTTTACTATCAGAAAACATGATCTGGAACAGTAGGTCAGTGTCAGGCTAATGAGCAAAGTGAAAGGTGTAAAAGAAGAGTTAGGAGGGCAAAGAGAAGCACCATACAAACTGGGCAGGCTAGTGGGTAGAGGAGAGGCAAATTAATGACGTTTCTGACTGAAGTTGGTGGGCCCTTTACCCTGTGCTACAGAGAAGCCAGATTCTGAGGCAACAGGTTTTTTTTTGCAAAGAAAAATGTTTTTTATTTATGAGGCAGCCTAACAAGGAGATCAGAGATGAAGCTCAAGTTAGTCTCTTGGAATAAAGATTTGAAGCAAATCTAAAGAATTAGATAAGGAGGTGATATACATGTTCACTAATTCTAGTTAAGGGAGTCTGATTGGATAATCTTGGAACTAAGCCATCTAAGGGTAAGGAATGTGAAAGGGGGCAGGCAGGAACAAAGTAAATTCAATCTGGCAAAGTTTGATTGGTCAGTCCTATCTGTGTCCCTGTTTGGTCTATGCATGAATTTTCCTTATTGATGGAACTCTCACTTTTTAAAAGGGTTCTGGATGGCAAACAGCGACAACTCTGTTAGCTGATTTCCATAAACATTGGTTCTGCTATGCAGTCTAGGTCAGCGTAGAGTCATCAGTTGTTAACTGCACCTGCTCAAGCGTTTGGGCCCAGTTTGATTCTGCTAGGTCTGGTCTCTGGAGTGCAGTGAGGAGGCCTGGTGTTACCTACTGAAAAACAGTGAAAAAACTAGAGAGAAAAGAAACTCTTATGGTCTGGTTTTGTTGTTAGGTCCCTTAGGAGTCAACCAGTTTTATTGTTAGGGCCCAGTTCCAATAACATGGAGAGTTTCTTAACTTGCAGGTAAACATCCACTAAGGATTTCTCATTTTATAGTCATGATTTGAATTATTAATTTGATTCTGATACTGTGATTGGGAGCTATTTAAAATAGAATTATAAAGCAGAGGGACAAAAATGATCTTTATCTGAATGAGAAATATCAGGGTAGTTCTACAGTAGCTCTATGGGTCTTTTTTTTTTTTTTGGTGGGAGGCAGGGAGAGGACTATAGCAAGTATTATAAGTTTTGTATCTTAAAACAATTCTTTAGTCATCTGAATAAGATTTAACTTTTGGAATTAAATCTTGATATAAATGGCATTGCATTCTGAGCCTTTCTATTTTCATAAATCTCTGATTTCATTCCATATTTCCTTTGAAGAAGATGATGTTATAATATCTATATTATCAATAGAACTGTCTGTGCTTGGCTCATTAGATATATTGTACTTATGTAACTCTTGGATACATAAGTACAATATATGTATCCAATAATAAAAATAAAAGGTTATTTTATTGAGTAATTGTTTGCATGTGTCAACACATATAAGTTGATGCAGGTAAGAGATACATACATGTCTCTCATTAAAGGATTAACTTTCCATAGTTACCACTGCCCTCAGCTTGAGCCACTGCTGAGAAATAGCTATGTGCTGTGTTTAACTGCTTGTTTAAATTTTACAATGATTTTTGTTATTGTCAATTTTTTTAGTCTTTTCAATGCTATTTTTTTAATTTATTTTTTTTATGGTGACATTGGCTGATGAAATCCAATAAGTTTCAGCTGTACACTTTAACAATAAGGCGTGTATATATACACACACACACACACACACACACACATACATACATACACACACTTGTGTGTTCACCACCTGTAGTTAGATTTCTTTCTGTCACTACATATTTGACTCGATTTACCCCATCTAACTCCCCACTCCCCCCACCTCCTACCCTCTGGTAACCACTACTCTATAGTCCATGAGCATCAGTTTTCGTTTGTCATGTTCACTTGTTGCTTTTAGGTTTATATCCCAAATATAAGTGATATCATGTGATTTTCAACTTTTTCTGTCTGGCTTATTTTGCTTAGCATGAATATCTCAAGGTTCATCCAGGTTGTCACAAATGGTAGTATTTCATCACTTCTTATTGCTGAGTAGTATTACATTGTATATATGTACCACCGCTGCTTTAGCTAATCATCTATTATAGGACACTTCAGTTGCTTCCATGTCCTGGCCAAAGTGAATAATGCTGCTATGAACAACGGTGTCCAACTATCTATTTAGATATGGGTTTCCAAGTCTTTGGAATAAATACCCAGTAGAGGGATTGCTGGGTTATATGGTAGATCAATTCTTACCTTTTTGAGGAATCTCCATATTGTTTTTCATAGTGGCTCTACCAATTTGCACTCCCACCAGCAGAGTATTAGGGTTTTTTTTTTCTCTGCATCTGCTCTAACATTTGTTATTGCTTGTCCTGTTGATTACAACCATTCTAACAGGTGTGAGATGGTATCTCATTTTGGTTTTGATTTTCATTTTCCTAACAGCTAGTGATGTCGAGTATCTTTTCAAATATTTATTGGCCATTTGTATGTCCTCTAGGGAGAAGTGTCTGTTCAGGTCCTCTGCCATTTTTTGAGTGTATCATTTGTTTTTTGTTGTTATTGAGTCATATGAGTTCTTTGTATATTTTGGACGTTAAGCCCTTATCAGAGGTGTTGCTTGCAAATATATTTCCCATTCAGATGAGTGTCTCTTTACCTTGTTGATGATTTATTTTGCTTGGAAGATTCTAAGCTTTTAAGTTTGATGTAGTAGCTTTCATTTATTTTAGCTTTTACTTCCCTTGCCTTTGAGGTCAAATTCATAAAATCCTCATTAAGTACAAGGTCCTTGAGTTTAGTTCCTATGTTTTCTTCTACACATTTTATTGCTTTATGTCTTATATTCAGGTCCTTAATCCATTTTAAGTTAGTCTTGGTGTGTGGTGATAGACAACAGTTTAGTTTTATTCTTTTGCAGGTGGATTTCCAGTTTTCCCAGCACCATTTATTGAAGAGACTTTCCCTTCTGCACTGTATGTTTTGGCTTTTTTTTTTTTTTTGTAGAAAATTGTTTGCCTTCGTAAATGTCGGTTTACATTTGGACTCTCAATTCTATTCCACTGGTCTATGTGTCTGTTTTTCTACCAATACCATGCTTTTTTGATTATCATCACTTTGTAGTATAATTTGAAGTCGAGTAGAGTGATGCCTCCAGCTTTGTTCTTTTTCTCAAGATGGCTTTGGCGATTAGAAATCATTTGTGCTTCCATAGAAATATGATGATTTTTTTGTTCTGTTTCTTTAAAAAATGCCAATGGGATTTTGATGGAGATTGCATTAAATCTGTATAATGCTTTAAGTAATATGGTCATTTTAACTATGTTGATTTTTCCAATCCAATAACAAAATATCTTTCCATTCCTTTGTATCTTTTTCGATTTTTTTAATAGGGTCTTATAATTTTCATTATATGTGTCCTTCACATTTGTTAAATTTATTCATAGGTATTTTGTACTTTTTGTTACAATTGCAAAAAGAATTATTTTTCCACTTTTTCTCTGACACTTTATTATTAGAGTATAGGAACACTATGGATATTTGAACATTGATTTTGTATCCAGAGACATAACTGTATTTGTTTTTTGTTTCCAGTAGTGTTCTTGTGGAGTCTTTAGGGTTTTCTATATAGAGAATCATGTCGTCCTCAAATAGTGACAGTTTGACTTCTTTTCCTATTTGGATGCCTTTATATTTTTCTCTTATCTGATTGCACTCGCTAGGACCTCCGATGTTATATTGAATAACTGTGGTGGTAGTGGACAGCATTGACTTGTGATCTTAGAGGGAAGTTTATTAGTTTTTCATCATTAAGGATAATGTTGGCTGAGGGTTTGTCACAGATGGCTTTTATTATATTAAGGTAATTTTCTTCTATTCCGATTTTGTTATGTGTTTTGATCATAAATGGATGCTTTATCTCCTCAAAAACTTTTTCTGCATCTATTGATATGATCATATGATCCTCATTTTTTAATTCATTTATGTGGTGCATTACATTAATTGATTTGCATATGTCGAACAATCCCTGTGCCTCTGTGATGAAGCCCACTTGATCATGGTGTATAATTTTTTAAATATGTTGCTGTATTTGGTTTGCTAGTATCTCATTGAGAATTTTTCCATCTGTGTTCATGAGAGTTATAGGTTTGTAGTTTTCTTTTTATTTTTTATTTCGTTAACTTTATCAGGTTTTGGTATCATAATAATACTAGCCTCATAAAATGAATTGTGAAGTATTGCCTCTTCGATTTTTTCGGAAGAGTTTGCAGAGAATAGGTATTAAATCTTCTTTGAATGTTTGGCAGAATTTAGTGGTGAAGCCATCTGGTCCTGGACTTTGACTTTTCGTAGGTTTTTGATGATTGTTTCAATTTCCATACTGCTGATTGGTCCATTAGATTTTCCAGTTCTCCTTGATTCCATCTAGAAATATTGTATCCTTCTAAGTACTGGTCCATTTCTTCTAGGTTATTAACTTTAGTGTTATATACTTTTTCATAGTATTCTCAAATGATCCTTTGTATTTCTGCAGTGTCTGTCATTATTTCCCTTCTTTTATCCCTAATTTTGTTTATTTGTGTCCTTGCTATTTTTTCTTTAGTGACTCTAGCTAAGGATTTGTCAATTTTAATAACCTTCTCAAAGAACCAACTCTTTGTTGCATTTATTTTTTCTATTGTTTTTTGGTTTTGTTTTGTTTTCATTTTCCTTTATTTCTTCTTTAATTTTCATTATTTGTTTCTCTCTACTGATTTTAAGCTTAATTTGTTCTTCCTTTTCTAGTTTTCTAAGATGAAGCATTAGGTTGTTTATTTTGGCTCATTCTTGTTTTTGAAGATGGGCTTGTAATTATATGAACTTTGCTCTTACTACCAGTTTGTTCGTATCCCAAAAGTTTTGATATGTTGTGCTATCATTCTCATTTGTTTCTGCATATCTCTTGATCTCTCTTTTTCTTTCTTCTCTGACCCAGTTATTCTTCAGTAGTATGTTGTTTAATATCCATATATTTGTGATTATTCTGCTTTTTTTTTTTTGCAGTTGACGTCTAGTTTCAAAGAACTATGATCAGAGAATATGGTTGGTATTATTTCAACACTCCTGTATTTGTTGAGGCTATCTTTGTGTCCCAGCATGTGGTCAGTCCTTCAGAATGTTTCATGTGCACTAGAGAATAATGTATAAGCAGATTTTTTTTTGAGATGGAAGGCTTTGTAAATGTCAATTATGTCCCATTGATCTAATGTGTCATTTAAGGACATAATTTCCTCATTAATTTTCTGTTTGGTTGATCTCTCCATATCTGATAGTGGGGTATTAAGTCCCCTACTATGATAGTGTTTTGGTCTGTTTCTCCCTTTAGTTCTGTTACTAATTGCTTTACATATTTCAGGGCTCCCTGATTGGGAGCATAGATATTAAAAAGTGTTATGTCTTCTTTGTGCATGAATCCCTTTTTGATTATGAAGAGTCCCTCTATATCTTTCTTTACTTTTTTGATTTTGAAGTCTATTTCATCTGGTATTAGTACCACTAATCCTGCTTTTCTTTGAATGTCATTTGCTTGAAATATCATTTTCCTTTTTTTCACTTTGAGTGTATATTTGTCTTTGGAACTGAGAGGCCGCATATGGTTGGGTTTTGTTTTCCGATCCATTCTGCAACTCTGTGACTTACTATTGGTGAGTTCAGTCTATTTACATTTTGGGTGATTATTGAAATATGGGGTCGTTTTATAGCCATTTTATATTTTGCTTTCTGGTTGCTTGCTCTTTTCATTGCTTTCTTGTCCTTGTGTTTCTGTTTTCTCTATTTTGGTTTGCTTTTCTGGATTTTTCCTCTGGTTCTTCTTATTTCGTGTTATATACTTCAGTTCTGAATGTTTGGTGTGTTGTTATTTATACAAATGCATAAAGGATAATTATACATATTATATATATGATGTATATATAGTGTACATATTATATCTGTGTATAAATATATATAATATACATAGAGAGAGTTGTCCATTTTCTTCTACATGTTCCTTATCTCCTTTCTCCTTTGCTAATCTGGATCTTTGAATCCTTCTCTTTTCAGTCATTGTTGTCTCAATCTGTCCCCATGTATGCTGATTGTTCATTACTATCTTGCTGTAGTAATGCACTGTTCTTAGTAAGGATTTTACTCCTCTGCTTCTATTTGCTGGATAGTCACCTTACTCCTAATTATGTTTTTTTTTTTTTTTGTCATTTTGTTTTAGGTGAGCTGACCTGATTCAGTATTTCCTGTAGTATAGACCTCATAATGGTGAATTCCCTCTATTTTGGTACATCTGGAAAGGTTTTAATTTCTCCTTGGTATCTAAAGAAGAACTTAGCTGGATACATTATTCTAGGTTGGTAGTTCCTTCCACTTAATAATTTGAATATTTAATTCCACTGCTTTGTAGCTTGTAAGTTTTGTGCTGAGAAGTCCAAGAATAATCTAATGGGTTTTCCTTTATAAGTTACCATGTCTTTTACCTGGCTGCCCTGATAATTCTGCCTTTGTCATTGATTTTTGAGAATTTTAATACATTGCATCTTGGTGAAGGCCTTTTTGGGTTGAGATAATTGGGTATTCAGTTGGCTTATTGAATTTCAAACTCCAGTTCATTCCTTAGATTTGGGAAATTCTCATCATCTATTTGTCTGAAAATGCTTTCTAATCCTTACTCCTTTTCCTTGCCTTCAGTAACGCCCATTATTCTTATATTTCCTCTCGTGATGATATCAGCTGGTGTTTGAATTTCTCTTTTCTTATTTTTCATTCTTTGGTTTCTTCTTTCTTATGATTTATTTCTATATCTATGTCTTTGATATCACTAATTCTTTCCTCCATTTGGTTGACTCTCTTTCCCAAGCCTTCTATTTCATTTTTCAGCTCTTGGAGTGTTCTTTTTTATTTATCTCCAAAATATCTATTCTCTTCTTTTTGAGGGTTTAAATCTCCTTGCTCTGCTCATTTAGGTGTTTTTTTAATTCCTAAAATTGTTGATATGACTCATTTTGGAAGTCCCCGAGTTTTTTCAGAAATACCATCCTGTATTCTCTTTCATTTAAGTGGCATATTTCTATGTCTGTATACTTATTTTCTGTAGATTTTTCTTTTTCTTTCTGAGATACCTTGTCACCTTGGTTGATCATGATGATTAATGGACTATTTTTCCACTTAGGCATTAATGGAATTGTATTATGCTTGTTTTTCCAGAAAGAAGATTTATTATTGAAAAGTCTCTCTTTGGCTTGCTGCAAAGAAGGTGCTTTTCTTTTGGGTTCAAGTAAGTGGCATCTAAGTCTCTTGGAACTCTGCTTTATATAAAGTCTTCAAAATGCCTTTAAAAAAATGTAGCTGTTTTATCATGTTTACTACACTCAGTCTCAGTCCCTGTCAGTATTGTGACAGCTTCATAGCATTTGTTCTGCTTCCCCTGGGGCTCCATGGTATTTGGCCTCAGAGAGTATAGGGGGAGGGGACCTCTGGTTTGGGATTTGGGGGCTGTAGTTCAGACTCAGTTTTTTAACTGAGGTTGGTAAAATCAGCTGTTGTTTTTCTGCCCTGCCTTTTCTGTGCTCTCTGTCCTGATGACTGGGCCATGCTGTCAGAACTTACAACTCTCCCAGGTAGGGCTGTTCAGAGAACTCCCTGCACCTTCTCTGCCTCACCTCCTCCTACAGGGAACTCTGGCAGCAGCAAGAGGAAGATTCTTTATTTCTCCCAAGTCCACTACTTGACACTCGGGGTTCTGACCTGTGGTAGCTCTTAAATGCAGATCCCATGATCAGACATGCTGGTATGCAGTTTGGATGTTTTTTGTTGTTGAGTTTTAGATGTTCAGCTTATTGTTGTTTCAAGAAGAGAGCTCTGCAGACATCTCTCACTCTACTGTGTTTCTCTAAACCTCCTCAATTCCCATCTTTGAGTTTAAAGACATCACTTGTTAATGGTAATATCTTGGACACAAAATCTTTTTGTTATAGCTACATCACTACACACAGTTCTATGGAAAATAGTCCTCTTAAAGAGAATGACTTTATATACCATACTTATGTTCAATTTACACAAGAATTTGTTTTCTAGTCCTTAATATAGGTCTTAAGAACGCTAAGGGGTTTTATACAAGCCTAATGCTAAAATAATGTATTTGCTAAGTGCACCACATTCTTATTAAATCTTGTGGACAGTTACTTTGGAGATTGTTTCCCACTTAAGAAGAAAAACAGCACCTTGTAACATCATTAGTTATGGTGGTTCCATTACTGACAGGTGAAACGTACAACCAGAAATTGTGTAATATACACAGGAATGTTTGATTAACCAAGGTGTCTTCTACACTGAAATCAAATACCCAATTTGTGGTTATTTATGTAATAGATAAAAAATCTAGGACAGTGTGATACTTATGTTGAGACTGAATAATAGTAAAAGCTCCTCAAAGTATAATTTTAGAGAGTAGAAATATGAGTTGTTGAACATGAGGGCATTTTATGAAGTGTGTAGATAGTAATGAATCTCTTTAGGTTAACTGAGAACTGGTGAAAATAAAGGTTTCATAAATAGGCATCAATTAAACAGTCTGTTAGTTTTGTTTTTGCTCTTTTTTCTTTCATCCCTGTGTATCTTGCCAACAAAATTAGCCAAAAAACATTTATTTAGTGATGTTGTTATATATCAGTGAGTTTCCTTTGATCTTGTAATTTTATAATGATATCAGAATGTGCAAAAGTAGTGGTAATCCCAGAATTAAGTATTTACCATAAAATTATTAACTACATTTTATATGGCTTCTATATGATTTGCCTGGATTTATGCTCAGATTGCTTGTGACATGGTCATCTATTTAAAAGTTGAAGAAAAAAGTGCCTTATTTCTGTGAACTTATGGTAGCTGACATATATGTGCACCAAAGGATTTTCTTTTGAAAAATTTATCTGTTTGCCAGAATTTCAGTTTCACAGCTTTTATTTTACCTTTACTTAGGCCCTCATAATACTTTCACTGGTGAAACACTCTCTAGATTTTTTAATTGACCAATTAACTTTACATTTATTTTGGACATAGAAAGAAATCTCACCGTGTTGAGGGAACCTTAGTATAAAAGCTCACACTCAATGAATTAGAATCAGAGGAATCTATATAAAAACCAAGAAGGATTTTTTTAAAAAGAAAATCCCTGTTCTAAAGGAAGAGAATTGTGGTAGAGATACCAGTTACTCAGTGTAAAAATGAAAAGGATTTATTTTACTTTCTTACTTTTGTTTCCAGATATCTTCAGTTAGAATGCCTCATAAAGATCCTGTTTATGCAAGCTGGCATTGAGATGACATAAAAGTAAGGCTTTTACGTGACAGAAGTAAGACAAAAAAAGTTCAATTTATATAACTGAATTTTATAGGTTCGTTCATGCATTCATTCATTCATTCACTCATTATTTAACTATATCAAGTACATCTAAGTGCTAAGCACCATGTTTTGACTTACATAAAGTTCCTATTAATCACTTAGTATGTTTATCTCTTTTTTTAGCATTTTATTTTACTTTATTTTATTATTAGTTTCAAGTATACAATACATTGGTTAGACATTTATGTAGTTCATGAAATGAGCCCCCTGATTATCTTCTCTATGGCTCTACACATAGCCATTACATTACTACTGACTGCATTCCCTATACCAGGCTTTCTATCCCTGTGACCATCGATCAACTACTAATTTGTACACTTTTAACCCTTTACCACTTTCTTCCAGTTCCCCAAAACTCCCTTCTCTCTGGCTGTCACCCAGTTTTTCTCTGTATCTATGAGTCTGTTTTCATTTAGTTTGCTCTTTTTGTTTCTTAGATCTCACATGTAACCAAAATTATATGATATTTATCTTTCTCTTATTTTGTTCAGCATAATAACCTTTCGGTCCACCCATGTCATTGCAAATAGTAAGATTTTATTTTTTTATGGCTGAGTAACATTCCATTGTATATATGAACTGTAACTTCTTTATCCAGTCATCTGTTGATGGACATTTAGGTCACTTCCACATCTTGGCTATTTGTTTACCCCTGTTTTAAAGAATTCTGAGATATGTCAAGCTGTTAGAGAGGAATAGATAATAACTAAATAAAAATTTTTGTACCCACCACTAAGCTTTACCATTTTTTAATATTTGATTTAGATATTTTTTAAAAGAAATAAAATATTAGAGATAACTTTCCTGTTCTTGTTACCTTCACTTATTCCCACAAGGTGATCAACAATCTTCATTTGATGTATTTTCATACGTATGCATGTATCATACCAATTTGAAAGATTTATTTGCATGTTTTAAAATTATATATAAATTGCATACAAATAATATTCTAACTATACCATTATCCAGCCTAATTTTTTTGCTCCATCATATGTTTTCAGTACAAGTAGTTCTACTTCTTGCATTTTAATTCCTATGTACTATTCCATTGTTTGACTATTCAACAGCTTGTCTTTTCTCTTGTTGATGCACTTTTAGATTCTTTATATTTTGGGAGTATTACTTATAGCTATACAAGATAAAGAAAAAATAGGAATGTTTTTGTACAAATGTGTGAGTTTCTCTAGTTCTATACCTGTACTGATATTGTTAGATCAAAGGATATGCCTATCTTCAAATTTACTAGCTATTGCCAAATTACTGTACAAATAATGTAATACAGATCTTTCATCCTCATCAGTAGTATATGAGTGTTTCCATTGCTAAACAATTTTACCAATAAGTGGTGGTTTATGGTTTTCTTTACTTCTTTGTTCTCTGAACATTTCACATAAAGTAGGGATTCTCATTTCCTTAAGTTTTTTTATAAAAGTCACCTATTAAAATCACCAGGGGCTAATGTCACTTTTTTCGAGTGGAGATTTTTTATTACTGGTTCAATTTATTAAATGGTTATCGATTTATTCAAGCTTTCTATTTTTTTTTTCAGTCTTGGTAACTTATATTTTCTAGGCAATCATTTCATTGAAGCTTTCAAATTTATAGGTATAATATTGTCTATCATATTTTCTTATGACTGTTTAACTCATTTTTTTAGTTATATTTCCTACTTGGTTTCTAATATTATTTATGAACGATTTTTGTCCTTGATTAGTCTTGTTAAACTCTTTTAGTAGTCTTTTTTTTATAAAACCAGATTTTGGTTTTGTTAATTCTTTATATTGTTTACTTTATATTCCATTACTTTTTTCCACTATCTTTTTATCTTTCATCAATTATCTATAGATTTATTCCGTTATATTTATATCTTCTTTTTATATGTTTCTTGATTTGAATTAATGGGTTTACTGTTTTTAATTTGCCCTAAATGCCATTTTAACTCTATCCCATAAGTTTTGTCAAGTAGCACTTCTGTTGGTCAGTTCCAAATATTTTGTATTTCTTATTGTTGGTCTCTTATAATGAGTAGAGCAGTTTTAGACTTGATTCCTGGAACACAGTGCATACTTCCCGCCTTGGGATCTTGAAGCTCTGTTGTTCAGCTTTGCTTACTTCATTACATTTCAGTCCTGGCTCTGGTTCATGAGTATGTCGATCTTCTTTTTGATCCTAGCTAGACCATTTTGATTTTCCATATTTTTTTATAAAAGCTATATTTACATGAACCTATTGTACCATGTTCACTGGTAGCATCTTTTGTCCTCTAGCTGTACAGATTACTTTCCTATTTCAGACTTTATTAGGATGAGCAATTAGGCAACAGCGAGTAGTCATTGTTTACATTCAAGACTGTGCAGTGTGCTGACTAAAAAGAAGGCGGGTACTAAGTCAGTTATGTAGATAATTGGTGTAAGCAATGACCAAGAATGGATGTGGGGAATTGTGTGGAGAAAGTAAGAAAACCTAGTCAGGCTCCTTCCCCTTACCCATAGCTGACTTCCAAGGGGAAGAAACTCATCACTTCTCCCCTTATGTAATCATGTATGCAGTATGCAGATGCAGGCTTTCATTATCTGGCAGTGTGCCACTATTGTTTAATCTGTCTATAAAAAGTCACTGCTGCCATATGAGGGAGGGGATACTGTGCCCTTGCTGGAATAAAGAGCTATGTCCACAGTTTCCTAGAGCTCACTGTGTTTTCTTCCAACTGCCCAAGTCTTGTAACCCTTATCTTGAAACCGCAAACCTGTAGCAACAAAGGAATGAAAAGAGAAAACATTGTTTAATTTTGTCAATGTAGTTAAGAGGTCCATGTCCCCACTTCCCAAAAGAAGTAAATATAAAGTCAATTTAGACTGAGGTAACACCCTAATCTCTGCATAGGAGTTAATTTGGAATAGTTCCCTAGCCAGACCTATAGGAGGATGGCCCTAATCTCTAGGTATTAAACATCTGTGCAATTGCACTTCAAAAGATGTGCAATTGAACATAGGCTTCCATTTTTTTTCCCAGTGATTTTTTTCCCTTTGAAAAAGTTGCACATTTGTCTACTCTAGAGTGCTCCTCTCTTTTGAATGGCCTACTCTGTAGATCATTTTAGGTAGTATTTTCATCTTAATAATAAGTCTCCCAATCAATGAACATAGATTGTCTTGCTTTTTATTTTGACCTTCTTTAATTGCTTTTAGCAATATTTTGCATTTTTCAGTGTACAACTCTTTCCCCTCTTTGATTAAATTTATTTCTAAATTTTTTTTTGCTTTTGATTCTATTGTAAATATATAAAAATATTTTCAGATTTTTCATTGTTAGTATAAGAAATGCAACTATATATCTGTGTTTTGATTTTTTAACTTGTAAATTGGTTGAATTTTTTTACTAGATTTGTGTGTGTGTATGTGTGTGTGTGTAATATTTAGATATTTTGTGTTCTGAGATATATATATATATATATATATATATATATATATATATATATATACACATATATATAAAACCATGACGTCTGCAAACAGAGATAATTTTATTTTTCCCTTTCCAATCTGAACATCTTTTATTTCTTTTCTTGCTGAACTGCTATGGCTAGAACATCCATTACTACATTAAATAGAAGTGGTGAAAGTTGTCATTTTTGTCTTTTTCCTGATTTTAGAAAAAAAGCATTCTGTATTTCACTTTCAAGTATTATAATACCCAGAAATGGGTATTGTGTTCTGATAGTTTTTCTGCATGAATTGAGATAATCATGTGGTTGTTTTCCTTAATTCTCTTCATGTTGTATACTAAAATTATTTATTTTTGTGTGTTGAATTTTTCTTGTATTTAAAGAGTAATTCTTGCTTGGTCATAATATGTAATCCTTGTCATATGCTGCTGAAATCATTTGCTAGTAATTAATTGAGAGAAGTTCTACATCAATATTCTTTTGATGTTTTTCTATTCTTGTACAGTCTGTATCTGATTTTGGTATCAGGATAATGCTGGTATCATATGTAAATTAAAAAGTGTTCCTTCCTCTTCAATTTTTTGGAAGAGTTTGAGAAATTTTTGTGTTATCTTTGAATGTCTTAGAGAATTCCCCAGTGAAGTCACTTGGTCCTAGGTTTTTCTCTGTTGGGGAAGTTTTGGATATGGATGCAATATCTTTATTATAGTTCTATTCAGATTTTCTGTTTTTCTTGAAAGAGTTTTAGTAGTTTGTGTATTTTTAGGAATTTGTTCATTTCATTTAGGTTATCTAATTTGTTAGTGTACAATTGTTTGTAGTATTTTTAATAATATTTTATTTTTGTAAACTTGTTTGTAATGTCCCCACTCTTATTTCTGATTTTAGTATTTTTTTTTCTTTTTTCTTAGTAAGTTTAACAAAAGTTTTGTCAATTTTATTGATCTTTTCAAAGAACTGCATTTGGTTTTGCTGAGTTGCTTTATATTTTTTCTATTTTCTAATTTTTATCTCTATTCTAACCTTTATTATTTCTTTCTTCTGCTAAATTTAGGTTTAGTTTGCTCTTCTTTTTCTAGTTCCATAGGGTATACAGTTAGGTTATTAATTTGAGCTCTTTCTTCTTTTTAAATGTATCCATTTAAAACTATAGATTTCTCTCTTAGCATGGCTTTCAGAGAATCTCATAAGTTTTGGTATTTTATGCTTTATTTTAATTTGTCTCAAGATATTTTCTGATTCCTTAATGATTTCCTCCTTGACCCATTTATTGTTTATGTTGTTTAATTTTTACATATTTATTGATTTTCTAGTTTGTTTTTCTGCTTTTGACTTTTAGTTTTATTCCATTATTATCAGAAAAAATACTTTGTATGATTTTAAATATTTTAAATACGATCTATATTGTTACCTAACATATTGTCTAGCATGGAAAATTTTCCATAGGCACTTCAGAAGAATGTAGGTGGAGTGTTTTCTGTCTGTTAGTTTTGATTGACTGATAGTGTCCAAGTTATCTATATCTTAATGATTGTCTGGTTGTTCTATCCAGTATTAAAAATGGAGTATTAAAATTTCAAATTATTATTGTAGAATTGTTTGTTTCCCCTTCAATTCTGTCAATTTTTGCTTCATATATTTTGGGGCTTCTTTCTTAGGTTGTACATGTTTATAATTTTTAGGTATCTTGTACTGACCTATTGTCAATATATAATGTCCTTCTTTTGTTTTGTAACCTTTTCTGACTCAATGTCTTTTTAGTCTGACCAGTTCACTTTTGGTTACTATTTGAATGAAATATCCTTTTCTAACTTTTTACTTCCAGCCTCTTTGTTTTCCTTATATCTGAAGTGAGTGTCTTGTAGATAGCATGTAGGTGTATTCTGTTTTTTAATCTAATTGAGCAGTCTGTGTTTTAATAGGAGAGTTTAATACATTTACATTTTATTAGATTAATGATAAAGAAGAAATTATTTTTTCTGCTTGTCTTATATGTTTTTGTTCCACAATTCCTCCATGACTGACTTTTTTGTATTTAGTTTATTTTTATAGGTGTCATTTTGATTATATTTTTTTTTCCTTGTCTGTATAATTTTAGTTATTTTCTTAATGGTTACCTTGCAGATTACCCAAAATTACATAATAAATTTAGAGCAATCTAGTTTGAAAAATACCAACTTAATTTCAATACTACAAAAACATTCTGTCCCTGTATATCTCATTTTGTTCAGATATTGTTTTCATTATTTCCTTTAGTTCTTTTTTCA
The DNA here is from genome assembly GCA_030015415.1 of Cynopterus sphinx. Taxonomy (NCBI): domain Eukaryota; kingdom Metazoa; phylum Chordata; class Mammalia; order Chiroptera; family Pteropodidae; genus Cynopterus; species Cynopterus sphinx. The sequence goes on along the minus strand of CM057388.1, from coordinate 50,915,640 downwards.
TGTTTTCCTCAAGTTTATAAAACATTTAAGACAGTTGATTCAACATCTTTGACTAATATTTCCAATGTTTGGATGTTGTTGGTGATGGTTTCTGTCAAATTAGTTTTTCCCTATAAATGGGCTATTTTTTCATGTTTCTTTATATGCTTTGTGAATTTTTGTTGTGAATTGGACATACTGATTATTATCTTGCGGTAAGAATGGAAACTCTCTCATTCTAATTTTCAGTCCTAACAGATTGTTGTTGTTGTTGTTTTGTTGTTATGTTGTTTGTTTTTTGAGGGCTGAAGCCATCCTTTTATGATTTTCTGAACTATGTTTGCAAAGTATGTATCTTGGTTGTGTGTGGTCATTGAAGTTTCTGTTTTACTTTTTGTGCAGTTAGCCAATGATCTAACAAAGATTTCCTAAATGTCTGGTTCTTAATAGTGGAGAAAAAGGTGTCTTGTGTCTGTAAATTATTTTGTGGCTAGGTGGTGCTAGCCTTTTAGTAATAAAATAATGATTGACTTTTATGCCAGGCCCTTACCTTAGGTGATCAAAAGTAGCAATTAGTAGTCAAATTACAAAATTCATATCCTTGGAAGACAATGTTATTTTTGTCTAGTCTCACTCTAACAAGTTGTATCAAGAACATGGGCTGCATTTTTTCACAGCTGTCTGCCAGGTAGTGGGTGGACACGGGATGGTAGCTAGTACCTGTAAAGGCCAAAATTGACTGAAATTTACCAGACTGTTCATCAAGCTTTCATCAAACTCTTTCCTGGATACTGCAAGTATTCTACCAGATTAAGAGTTCCCAAATAGTTGCTTTAGACAGTTCCTGTCAGTTTGTTGTTTCTGTCAAAAGATGGATTCCTGGAATGTCCTACACAAACATCTTATCTCATATCACTCATAAGTTGTTTCTTTGGTCCATTTTTTATTTGAGTGTTAGTAAGTTTATTATAAATTTTTTAAAGAAGCTCAACATATAATGAGTGTTGAACCTTTGTCTGAACTGCTTTTCTGTTTTCTGTTTGCCTTTTAATTTTGTTGTTATTAATACATATTTTATTTGTTTTAAAACCTTTTTTTAGAACTATAGATTTCTTTCTTTTTTCAAGATTAATTACATATTTACCTACATTTTCTTCTAGATGTTATAATTTCATTTTTATATCTTATTTTTTAGATTATGTGGAATTTATTTGGATGTATAGTATGTAGTAAGGATTTAAACTGATTTCTTTGTAAATTATGAGCTATAGTTTCCAACAACTTTTGTTTAGTAGCTTGCACTTTGCCTATTAGTTTTGAATAATCCCCTTTATTGTAAATTAAATTGATATTCTTATGTCTTATTCTGGTCAATAAATTCTATTTTAGTGATATGTCTGCCAATTCCTTCACCTGCACAATTTGTTTTTCAGACTTTATTCTTATGGTAGATTGTGTTATTCCAAATATTTTTTCAATCCTCACTAATAAGGTTATATATTCACATATTTTGTGATGAACTTTGCAGTGCTCTCCCATTCTGATTCTTAGCTTGGCTATGTGATTTGATTTGGCAACTGTGATTTTAGAAAATGTGATACATAGAGACACTTGAAAAGTGTTTCCAGAGTCTGGATTGTTCTCTTTCACTTCTGAGACTGCCATGAAGAACATACTTAGGTTACCCTGCTAAACTATTAGGAGGAGGGTGGAAGGCATAAAAGAGGAGGTGCCTCAGCTAAGCCACCTAATTAGGCTTAGCTGAGGTTAGCTAACTCTTAGCCAACCTTCAGATGTTTAAAAAACCCTACTCAATTTTCATTAAGCTATAAGCCTGGACTGTACTAGATTAGCCAGTCCCTAACTGGTCCAACCATTTGGGCTCAATAAATGCTATTAAGATTTTTTTATTGCTTATTATTCAGCAGTAACTAACAAATTCAATAATACATTTTAATATGTGATAGGAGTGATAGGAGAGCAACCCATTTCATTTGTTTATTAATTTGCAAAATATTTTTTTAGCTATTCTTGGTTGTTTATTCTGGTTTGCTTAATAATGTAACTATTTGTGTGCATATCTTATCTTTCACTTTGGCTCAGTCTAACTCTAAGAAATTTTTGAAAGCAGAGACTAATTTATTCATTTTTAGTATATCCATCACAATATCTAGTTCAGAGCTTCTTTGCTCATAATGATGCTAAATACCTAGGCATTGTTGAATTAAACTGAATAACTGAAAATCAAGTCCTAGAAGCACGAGTCCTAGAATCTCTACATTACCATTTATTTATTACCTATAATGAAATTTAGATTGGTTCCATATAGATGCATCCTGTACTTTGATGGGTTTTATTTTATTCTGCGGTCTCTTCTCCATCATAGCAATGGTTATGACAATTTATATCAAATGGCATATGCTACCTTGGGTCATGATGGTATTCATAATATAGAAGCTACATAACTGGTTTTCCTCTCTCTGTTTTTCAATTTTACTTGAGGTTACTTTCCTCCAACTTTCTCCAGAGTCTTTCTTTTCTTATTTTTATTTCAAGAAACAAAGTAATATTTGTATATATATGAAAGCAGATGGACAACACTGATTCAACTCAGTAAATAAGAATGTTTGCTGCAGATTTTTCATGGATTTTTAGCGACCTCATATGTAATAATGTTTTTGAATAATAGCAAAGTCAATTCGCTGTATGTAACTTATGAATTGAATTTCAAAATTGCCTGGCTTTTGATTTTGCTTAAAGAAAAAAAAAGGTGGGACAGAACATCAGGGCCTAGTGCATATATGACCAATGTAATGAGATTGATTTTGGGTGGGAATGTATTTTTAATATTTCTATCAGGATTTATTGGATCCATCGTCCCCTTAATATTTATCTCACTAGAGATCTTATTAATGGTACTTTATCTTTTGGATATAACTTTCCCTCTTTCCATCTATTCCTGGGCCATTTTAATTGCCTCTCCTGATCTCCACTACAACTAAATATTTTCTGAGGCAGCCGAAAATAAATGGTTCTGCTATTACGTTTAATCATTTCCATTAAATATTATAGTAAAACTGAATTATGATTAAGTTAAATTAAAGAATAATATATTACATTGGTTTTAATTTAGTAAACCTCATTAATTTATGTTTGAATTTAATAAAACTAACCTCTTAAATAATTTGTCCAAAGTTTAAGAAACATATGTTTTTCAGAAAAAACAGTAGTTAGAAAAAGCCAACTAAATTACTAGTGTGATGACAGCACATTCAAGACATTCTAGTTGTATTTTAGGATGTGTAACTTTCCAAATTTTTATTCAGGAGAGCTTTTCTCACAATCTTGTGCATGTCATATGACCTTGTACAAGTCACTTAACATCTCTAAGCATCTGCTTTTTAAAGTTTTTATTTTACTAACTAATTATTTTATTTTGTACCTGGTCAAAGGGGATAGCTATAAAATGTTAATAATGATTCTCCTGGGATATTTATAGTACAATTATTATAAAAGTATATATTAAGACAGAGTGACATGCCATTCTCCTCCTGTTTCCTGAACCATACAAATATAGCTGATTCTATGTAATGAACATAAATGGCCCCTCGAAATTACCTACATCTGACTAGTGTATGTAGTGAAATGGGGGTGCCTAAAACACAGTGTTTATCATAGAAATAAACACCCAATAAATGCTTATTGTATTAAATTTTCACTTCTAGAGAAATAATTCTTTGACCAGATGATTAGATACCTAGTTACATCTAAGATAGTATTCACATAAACTGATGATAAAAGCATCTCCAACAATGAAGCATATTGTTTGTTTTTTAGTTTAAGTATAGTTGGTATGCAATGTTGTATTTTCAGGTGCACAACATAATGATTCGACATTTATATACCTTATAATGTGATCACCACACTAAGTCCAGTAACCATCTGTCACCATGCAGATTTATCACAATATTATTGACTGTATTCCTCTTCACCCTTTTCACCCATCCTGCCAATCTCTCCCTTCTGGCAACCACTCATTTGATTGCTGTATCTACGCATCTGTTTTGTTTTGTTTGATTGCTTTTTTAGATTCCACACGTAAGTGAATTCATATGGCATTTGTGTTTCTCTGATTTACTCCACTCAGCACAATACCCTCTAGGTCCAACTATGTTGTTGTAGATGGCAAGATTTCATTCGCTTTTATTGCTGAGTAATATTTTATTGAGTGGAGGAAAAGAGATCTCTCAGTAGAAAAATCTTACAATATTTCCACCTTGAGCTGAAAAGATAGTCTGCGAGGGCAATTGCACAGAGACAAATCCAATGACTATTGAAATAGTTGAAAGAAAATTCTTTTATTAAGGCCACAGCATTAATTAAAATAAACACAAACAGAATTATCTTTTGTTTTTCTGTTTCCAAAATTGTTGCCTTCCTTAATTAGCCCACACACAATATCCTCCAACCATTAATTTTTTTCTTCTCTTTCCATTTTTTATGCAGAATAATATACTCTACCCACTTGTAAGATTTACTTTGAAAGGAGAAAAACTAACATGTCAACCACATCCTAATGTTTTGATGGAAATGAATAGGTCAGAATCAAGACCTAGCCAATAAGAGACACTATCTAAAAAAAACAGAATCAGGGAATGAGGAAGTAGAGTTCTATACAAAAGAAAAATAACAAGTCAAATCAAGGGACAAAATAAAGAGTGTTCATCACGGATGTCAGAATAGAAAGAAACTTTGTTGAATGGGTACTTTCCATATGTTCTCATACTCTTAGGCTTTTGCCTCATATATGAGCATTGAGAACCAGTGACCCCACTTCTGAGTTGATGGTCAGTAAAAAGCAGATGTGGTGTTATACCTAAGGGCCTGCAGCTGGATGTTGGTTCTCTGGAATCAAGTGACAATCCTAGAGGCAAGTACAGAGGCCAACAGGCTGTAAGAATGATCTATTCTGACTTTTCTCTTCTTGGGCTTTTTACTACCTTACCTTTCTTGGTTTAACACATTTTATTTGAAGAATGTACAATATAGAGGATTTTCAATGGTGGAGAAAATTAGGGTTGTTTTTCTGTATTTGGACAGATAATCTGCATATGGGGCACTCCTTAATGACATGACTGGAGCCTTACTTGGCGAAAAATTACTTTTCAGTGGTCATGAAGACAATATTGCTGAGTAGTTCTTATAAGAGTGAATGTGTCAGTCATCACAGACACTAGAGTAATGTACAAGTTTCCTGGGAAAGTGCTCTAAAAATAGAAAGCAGCATGTTCTGAGAGTGATAATTCTTGAATTCATCATGATCCTCTGGAATTAGATAACAAGTACCAGGCAAAAGAATGAACAAAGGAAAGAGTGTAATGAGAACAGTTTTTATCTTATTGCCATTGATAAAGAGGATTCTTGCTGTAGTTTATTCATTAATATGAAAATTTCTGAGATATTACCTTTTCACTTCCAACAAATTGATTTTTTCATTGCATATCAGTTTGTCAAATGTAGGGGCGTAGCCATATGATACTAAGTTATGTGCATAAAAAGTTAAAATTCTTGTCCACTGTCCATAATGTTTGGGCTATGTAACACCAAATTCATCTATTTGATAGTACCAAGGAAATGCTCCATTGCTTTCCATACTCAGTTCCTCCTGACCTCTGACACTGCTGGAACACTGGAGTACCAGTTACCCTATTGATATCACTTCAACTCCCTACTTTAACAAAGAAGCGAATGAATGAGGGTGCTGGTCAGAAGAATTCTTGGTTTCCCTCTGTTATGTGCTTCTTCCAAACACTTCATGAGTCACTTGGGGCAATGAGGAAAGAAAACTACCTTCTTTCTGTTATCTCTGAATCCTGCTGGACCAGATTTTGGTTAATTTAAATGAGTAAGAATGTTTGAAAAAGATTAATGCATCTGCACAGATGGAGCAAACAATAAAGGGGTTCAAGTGGTGGGACAAAGTTCGTTTATGTAGATGATATTTTCAGACAGAGTCAGATCATCCAGGGTTTTAATTTAGGCTCTGCTTGTTAGTAGTTACATGACCTTGGGTGATTACTTAACCTCTTTGAGTCTTATTTGTGTAAAATGAAGACAATATTGTATAACTCACAGATTGCTGTAAAAAATAAATTGGATGGCATAATAATAAGAATTCAAATAAATGGTACTTTAGCTTACCTTAGAATGCAGTTGTCTATAGGCTATGGAAGATGACAGTGCAGACAAGCAGTCATCTTTGGAGTTATAGAGTACCTCATTAAGCTGAATTGACTAGGTGATGGAGAGAGTGGAGGCCTCAAGAGTGAATGGAACAACACAAACAAAAGAATAATTTTGTAATAAAAGGGAGCCTTTTAGACCAGTTAAAAAAGATACAGAGTTGCAAACTCTCTCATGCAGGCAAATTTCAAGAAAAAAGAAGAGGCACTCTTAAAATCAACTTTTAGGCATCACTTTTTATGTTTACCATTCCTGCCAGAAGCATGATCAAGTTGGAAGTACAATCGGTTTTCTCAGGAAATAATAGTATGGGTGTTAATTAGAGCAGTCTGAAACTAGCAGGTTTCAAGTATCAGTGGGGTGGATAGAAATTTTAATTGCTGCAACTTTGAGAGCATCTCTGAAACCATGACATTTGCAAATTTGTTAATATCCTAAATAAGGAAACCTATTAACTACAGAACCAGCTATTAGCAGTATTACCATTAACAACAGTTCTAGAAGGAGGCAGGGGAAAATTTGGAATTAAACCACTTAAAAACTACTATTGCTAACCCCAAAGGAGAATGAAAAGGATCATGGGACATATTTTATTATTCTAATACAACTATACAATGTTAGTCCATTTTTTTCATTACATCCTAAGATGTGTGTTTAATATTTTAAAGGCTTTCTGGAATATATTGCTATCCCTGGGTGAAGATAAAGGGAACTAATATGGTGCTCCTTACTATAATGGAATTACACCCCTAAACAGCTCCTTGCTGGTGTCTGCAGTAATCATTAATCATTCTTTTGAACTGAGGTTCTAAGGTTTCCTTTAAGTTTCTAATAGCTTTGAGAGGGACAATGTATTAAGCTGTGAAGTGCTGTTAAACTTTAAGTGAGAATTAATTAATTAGTTTCTTTCCAACAAAATCTATTGAAAAGAGGTTTTCCAGGAAAGAATATAAAAAATTATCTGGTAGGAGTGAATTTAATTACATAGTGATGGGGGAATGCAGCATAAGATACTCTGGGAATAATAAGATGATGGCACAAAATTATCTATGAGTAGAAATAATAGCTCAAAGAAGAATAAAAGTTTGGGAGGAATTTTAGCATGAGATTGCTATATGCCAAGCTTTGGGTAAAACACTCACATTTAGTATTTTTTCTTATGTGCTGAAGTTAGGTGTTATTTATGTCACAGCTTTGTCTAGGGCCAGCTATGCATATAACTCTAGCTATTATTTTAAGAATTTATTATATCTGTAAGTTTTGATTCAGTTTCTAATTGTAGTTTTTATATTTGACTTTTCAAGTATAAGGACCAGTAAAAAATAAGATAAAATTCCCCAATGAATACCAGTAGCTTTCCTATAAGAAAGGGATTAAACAATATGTGATCAATTGTACCCAGACCAAAGGGAGGCATTGCATTGTAATTTTCTTCTAGATATATTAAAAGAATCTTTTAAATATTTCACATCCTCCTGTTTTATCTGTAAAGGTACAAAGGTAATTATGGATATTACATTCTAGCCTAGGCATATATTTTAGTGAAAATTCAAGTTCAATAATGATCCTTACAACAGAAATACTAATCCTACTCTTTCAACCTGTGCTTGTACATTTAGTGTTAGAGAATAAAGAGAGGAATGCTCAATTTTTTAAAATGAAAGAATGGCAAATCTTATTGTGAGTAAAGATTCAAGTTTAGTACCTTAATGATCGACATTGCATTCAGAACAAGAGATTTTTATTTTATTTCACTTTTCTCTATAATATAATGACAGTAAATAAAAGTAAATAAGGAAAAAGATTTACTTTTATATTCATGAAAGTGGGATCTTAGCCTTGGAATTTCAGCCTTATTCATTATGTTTTGTCACCCGTGCCTTTTCTATGATTTGAGATACTAGTAAACTATAAGGTCACATATCTACAAGTCTCTAGATTAATTAGGATATGCATATATAGGTTTATAGAAAATCATCACAGCAAATACAGTAAAGTGTGCACTTATATAAAATACATTAGTTATGTATGCTCATAATTATGGCATCAGTTTGACACTTGAAACGATAATAAATCTGTGTCAATCAGCAGCAAAATATCTTTTGTCATTCAATGCACATTTTGTTCTTAAATGAATAGGGCATTGGGGGAGTAAGTACACTGATTTTAGGAATTGTATGTGCCATCAAATTCATTTCAACCAAATACAATTGTGTAGGACATGCATAGCAGCATTTTGGGAATGATTTTAATCATTTGTTTTCAAATAAATCAGCTTAATGGACTTAGTTGATCATAAGTAGTTTTAAATTCATTTTAATTGGAAATCATTGTTAAAATTGTACTCTTGTACAATTAAAATCTCCATTAACTGAACAAATAGAACATTACAAATAAGGAGATTGTGAAGTGAAAAGGAAGTGGAAGAAAGTGAAAAAAAAAAACCTAAGTGTGGCATAATAGGTATTGTTTTTGAAGTACATGCTTTGAAAAAAGAGCAAAAGGTGCGGGTGAGATAAAAATGTATAATTCTGATTAAAATACTTTGGGGTCTTGAATGTATGAACGACCCATTACTATCATGCTCTAGTGTGCTGGAATTTGGGGAAATGATATTTCTGAGGCCAAAATACAGGCCAAAATACAGGAAAGTACAGAGCAAGAGAGAAGATTGTTACTAAACCTGTAGAAACAATATCACCCTCATTTTCATTCTGAAAGATTATTACAGAGACAATAATCCAAGATTTTAACACAAGCTTCAAAGTGTCAAGCCTGAAAAGATAATGAATTACCATTGTTTTTTTCCACCGCGTAGGATCTCAGTGGGAGACAATGAGTAGTGAAACTACTTGTTGTACAGTTGAAATTGGAGGTCTTTTGACAGTTGTCTTTACAAAATAAAAGCACTTACATAAAAGCTTAACTATTAGTGTAATCAGAAGTGAATAAACATACTTCTCTTTATCTAGATTTAGATATAAATTAACTAAATAACTATATATTAAAAGATCTTTTTAAAAAGGATATTTGTGAAACTAAGGACAACAATAGGAAATGAATGAATTTTATTAAATTTTGCCAGAAGGCGATTTCAGTTCAGAGATAAAAATTTGTAATTTAGAGATTAATGGAATTTTTATACTGTTTCCTAATGGTATAATTTATAGTTCTCCACTTTCAAAGACATGATATTATTTATAATAAAATAAAAATTTTGAGCACATGAAAGTACTTTATAACAATAAAAGATAAACTGAAGAATCCACCCCCTGAAAAATATGAAACTTGTTTATTGTTTTTTCCTTGTGGAAAACAATATTTTCAAAAGTATGGGAGAATTCAGAATTTGTACAGCAAAAAAGATGTATCTTTCTTATAATTTTTCTAAACAATATTAGAGCAAAAACTAGTAGAGATATACAGTTATTTTGCTACCATAAAAATTAACTTATTATCTTAACTTCAACCTGATAATTTTTTGGACTGAGTACATATCTGTGGAAAAGATTGTGTGTGTGTGTAGGGGGGGGGTTATGTTTTGTCACCTGTGCCTATATATATATATATATCTTGGCTTCCTTGAAACTATTCTGTCTATACTACTGCCTGAATTATCTTTTATAGGTGGTGTTTAAGAAGGAGTAGTAGGTGGATCCATACATTAGGCATGAAGATACAGAGACCTGGGAGAGATGACACACTGTAGGCAACAAACAATGTAGAATTACATAAGAAATTTACAACCAGCCTTGTATTTTGGTAGGTTGCAGAGAATGACTAGTGAAGCATGTATATAGGATACAAAAAAATTCAGTCTTTGGGGAAAAGAAAGATAACAAGGCTGAGATAAAATGTAACAGGTTATAAAATAGGATGAAATTATGTTTCATGTGAGCATGACATGCATTATGATTTTGAGTCCCTTTCAATTTTAATCACTTTCTAGTAGCAATTTAGGAGACATATTACCATGACTGATTTGAAGAGTTGACAGCATACCAGAAAGTGTCATTGTATAGTTTGGGACTAGTGATGATGAAAATTATAATACTTTTTTTGGGGGGGCACAGGAACCCCAGGAAATTGACCTCCAAATACAACTCAGGAATAGGCACTGATATGGCTCTTTTATGGATCAGTAAACTGAAAAAATATGGTGAAGCTATATAAACAGACCAAAGATGTACAAGAAGACATGCATTAAACAGAAAATAAATGTAAACTCTGTTTCTCAATTCTTGATTTAACTAGAGAGAGTTCTGTTCCAAACATGAGATTCTATATAGAAGCATGAGGGAATTAGGAAGTAAAATCTGATGAGTATTTTTTTCCTGAAATATTATAGTTGTCATTCCCAGGGCCCTAGTCCTGAGATAGGCAGGTTAAGATATTAACTATATATCTTTCTGGGAATTCTTCATGGGCTGTTGTCATATCAATGACAATGCAGACAGAAGCATCATGGTTTTAAAGGGCATACTGCTTGGTGAGCCTTCTGTGTAGCTACACTGTAAAACAGATATCAATGTTCATATGAATTCTTTATTATTCCTCAAAAAAGATTACTATTTTCTAACATAATCTTTCTTTTCTAAGAAGAAAATATCAATGGTGCATATTGAAACTATACTTTAGCATCTGAACTTCTGGCCTAGAGATCAAAACATCAAGATGGCTCCAAAAGAAAAAAGGGATGTGGATATAAATCAGGTGTTTTAAAATATAAAAACATAATATCCTATTTCTCTCTCTCTCTCTCTCTCTCTCTCTCTCTCTCTCTCTCTCTCTCTCTCTTTCAAGCATTAGGCATCATCTCACACAGCCATGAACATAAATCATGACCAGTTTACTGAGTTAAGCTATAATCAAAAGAACATATAAAGACATATTTGACTTTCTTTTCTTATCTTTGCATTTAATTTTCATCTCTCTCTCTCTATCTCTATCTCTATCTATATATCTATATCTATATCTATATCTATATCTATATCTATATCATCATCTATCTCTATCTCTATCTATCTCTATCTCTATCTATCTCTATCTCTATCTCTATCTCTATCTCTATCTCTATCTCTATCTATCTCTATCTCTATCTCTATCTCTATCTCTCTATCTCTCTCTCTATCTCTCTCTATCTCTCTATCTATCTCTCTATCTATCTCTCTATCTCTATATCTATACCTATATCTATCTCTATCTCTATCTCTATCTATATATCTATATCTATATCTGTATCTGTATCTGTATCTGTATCTGTATCTATCTATCTCTATCTCTATCTCTTTCTCTATATCTATCTATATCTATATCTATATCTATATATCTATCTATATCTATACCTATATCTATCTATCTATCTATCTATAATCTATATATCTATATATCTATGTTTGTGCAGTGACTTTGAATGTATCTCCTGGAGGAAGATGCCCATGCAAATTTAACAGGGAAGACAGTAGAGGGGGACACAATGATGATTGTGTGCAGTGTGGACAGGACCAGAATATATTGGAGGAGGGAGGAAACAGGGTTCTGATAGCAAAGGGAGCCATAGCATGCACTTTTGTTCACTAAAGACACTAGCACATAGACAAGAACCTGACTATTTATTATTTCCTCCATAAATCTAAACACTATGCTTTTAAATGGATTCCTTTACAGATTTTTCATTATAGTTTTATAATGGTCTTTCCAACATATTATCTTTTAAAATTATAGAATAGTGACAAGTTTGGGATATTGTGCCCAGTAAGTGTGTCCACTTCACAAATCTACTTCTGCTATGGTCTGTGGTTTGCTGGGTTGGGGAGATGAATTGCTTTGAAGATGATATTGGAGGTAAAATTTTTTCCCTGTAGCAAAGTGATTATAAGGTCTTTTAATCTGTTAAGTAAACAAGATGGATGTGTACCCTTATAATTAGGAAAAAATAGATACAAAGATAAATGTGATGAGTTTAAAATTTTTACTTGGTAATGACAATAGCAACACAACTACCAAGACATATAACACATCCCCTGTTCCAGGCTTTCTTATAATTACTTTATATTTCTCATCTCATGTAACACTCAGAAAACTCTGTGAGATAAGTGCTAATTTCCTCATTTTACAAAAGGGGCAGATTTGGATTGAATCCCAAATAAGGTGGTTCCAGCATCTGCACTCTTTATTGCTATGCAGTACTGCCTCTCATAAAACAAGGCTATGTGTTTTCTGACTTGGCTTTATGACATATTTGTAAGCAGGTGAAATCTGTGTCTTACTCAGCTCAATTTTCCCTTTCTCTACCCTTTCTCTACCTCAGCCCTCCACTCCCAGTATCTCATGCTTTATGGTTCTCTTACACAAAGGAATGTAAGGCCAAGACAAAATTTCAAAAATGAAATATTATAACTGAAACTAAAGTATATATTAAGTTATCCCTCTCAGAAATATATTTTTAGGTATATAAAATATTAACTCAGAAATATTGCATTTTCAAGAGGATATGCAGAAAGGAGATTGGGAAAATACTGAGTAGGTAAGATTTCTAAAAGCTCCTCAGATTGCAAAAAAAAAAAAAAAAAGATAGATAATTACATCTCCTACTTTTATGGACAGTCTAGCTTTATGGTGCTATCAGAACTCCCTTGCCAGATGCAAAAGTCATAAAAAATTGGGTAGTTTTCATATCACTTCAGAGGCTCCTGCTTCCTCTACTCATCATGAATTCATTACTACCCTCTGGATTTCTGTGGAAATAAAATATCCATAGCATTTGTTGTGCAATAGAGATTAATCCTGACTCACTGGATTGCCAGGTTTAGCAAACATAAATACATGATACTAATACAAATTGGACTTTCATATAATGAATAATTTTAGAATAAATATAACCATACTGAGGGTAGATTTTAATTATCTCTAGACAAGAAAAACTTATGATTATGGATATCTTTTAGTAATCTAAGTATGGGATGATGAGGACATGAAGAAAAGTAATGGCTGTGAAGAACAGATCTATACACACAATGGAAGAAGAATCAAAATATGGTGATTGCTTACCTGTGAGGGGCTGATTAAGAGATCCCAAGTGTCTTACAAATAAGTTATAAGAAACAAAGCAAAAGTCATAAAAGACAAAGGCTAGAAATTTATGGATTTTGGTTTATTTTGTGGGAGAAAACAAGTTACATAAATTAATCAGAGAAGAGAATCTATTGAGTCCAGAAAGTTGAATAACACTTAGGAGATTAAGTGAACCTTAAACATCATTTCAGACAATGATGTAGAAATCTGAAGATCAGTTAGTTGGCTACTGAATATCTAACAACCGGAAATACCATAATAAAGAGAATGTGGCAATCTTTTGACATTATATAGCCATACTTCTGTATGTGTAAAAGTTATACCTTATATTTAACAGTTTAGTTAAGATAATCAAACTGTGATTGTTTATAACTGAAACTAAAATTGTAAAATGACACATAGTCTGTTCTTGAAAAATTCTAAATATTTCATAGCCATTTTCTAATGTCACAATATTTCAAGCATAAAAAATAATCCAATTTCATTTCCCATTGTGTTATGAGTTTGCTCCCCCCTCAGGAGATGATTCTTCAAAGAGTAGATGACAACTAGTGGCTAAATTAGGAAATACAGTTAGATTTATAGAATTGCATAGAACTGAATCTTTTCTGTTCTAGCTAGAATGCCCATTAGCTATTTTGATTTATATAATTTTAGTTTGATTTCAAAAATTATTAAATTATTGTTTATATGTAAAGTTGAAACCTAATCAAGCAGCTTTTGCAAGATGCTGATACTGAGAAGTGTAATACAATAGAAGAAAAGCTTTTTACATGTAAAAACAGTGTTGTGGGGCATACACAGTAGGGGAAGAACAGGATTACTGTGTAAACTGTAATCCTGAATTTTATGACTTGTGTGATTACAAATTTAATGCTGTAGCAAGATTATGTGACTTTTCCCTTTATTTTGAGGATGATTTATTTGTGAATAATCAAGAAAGGATCAAGCTTAGATGTGACCTGAATCTGCTCAAATTAGGATCCTGCATCTTTTGGGAAGATGAAACGAAAAAATTAAAAAAAAAACAGTTGAGGAAGGTGATCTTTTAAAAAAATATGAGTTCAGCACACTGCAAGCTTTCACTGTAGAAAACGACAGAAAATAATTTTGCAATTTGATTTCATTTGCAGCTGAGGATTTTCAAAATGCTTGGAAATAGGCACAGAAGCATTGCAATGTTTCTTGAAATTCTACCAGGCTGTGACAGTGAATGAATCTCAGGGTATAGAACAGAGTTGAAGCTGGCAACAAAAATCAAAGGAAGCCTCAGGAACAAACTTCTGCATAGATTTATTGAAGTACAACTTAACAACAGTTAAGTATGATTACAGTTCTCTGAGAAAGAAAAACAGCAGACAAGCCAAGTGTGTAGCAGTCAGCGTATAAATTGTCTTGTTCTTAGGTCTGGAGTCAAATATGTCAGATTGCAGGTATACACAAAGATGTGTCAAGCTGACCATATATTACCCTGCTGTTTTTGTTTTCCTTTTATACATTTTGATAGAGAGTTTAAAGTCAATTAATAGGGTCCTTTTTACCACAGCTGTGACCATATAGATGTCTCCAAAGAGGAGTATTTAATACACTTTTGCTATTGCTTGGCTTATTTATCTTAAAATATTTCCAGGCTCAATAATAAGTTTTGAGGCTATGCCAGTTTAGGCAATAGGTATTCCAAATAGTAACCTTTGTTGTATACAGTTCGCACTAAATAATTTTGATAAGGCCCAAAAGACCCACGCATACACTTACACATTGGTAGAGATCATATAAAGGTTAGGTTTCTTCCTTTTTTTTCTTTGAAAATAATTTAATATAAGAGCTACTGCCTAAACAAATTTAACTGAAATTAATATGCTGATTAGTATTAAAGCTAATACCAATACATGCTAATACTTTCTGGCTTCATCTATTTTCAGCTCAAGATGTGACATTTCTAAATTCAATCAACATAAGCTCCTGAAGCTTACAAATGCAGTATGTACTGTACAGTAAAAAAAGATGTTGTAGATTATAAATAGGGAAGAAAATGGAGAATAGAATACAATTTTAGAATAATGAAGATATAAAAATGATAAGAAATTAAATAAAATTTGCCCTTTAAGTCATGGAGTACTAAGCATATCATCAGAGAAAGAAATTGTTTAACAGAGACAAAAAATAAAAATTTGAAAGAGTGCTTAGCATCAGTATAAAGGAGCAAACATGATGAATGAATTAAATGTAAATTATCAGTCAAAAAGTCTTTATTTTTTTAATTTTTGAATTAAAGTTAACATACAATATCAGTTTCATGTGTACAGCATAATGATTAGACATTTATGTAACTTACAAAGCCATCCTTCACTAAATCTAGTACTCATCTGACACCATACAGTTATTACAATATTATTGATTATAATCCCAACGCTGTACCCTACATCCCCGTGACTACTTTGTAACTACCAATGTGTACTTCTTTATCTTTTCACCTTTTTCATCCATCCTCTCAAACTCTCTTCACGCCAATCTTTTATAAGGAAATGGTCAGAAAAGTGATTATCTTGGTTTTGGTCAACTTATAATAAAAGTTGATTATTTAGAGAGGAATAGAAAGGGGGAGACAAACCAAATGTTGACAAGTTTTAGGTTTTCAATGAATACATGTAAATCTAAATGAATAAGAAATAAAACAAAGGAATGTAAGGCCAAGACAAAATTTCAAAAATGAAATATTTTTGCACTTAAAAAGATAGAATGTCAGAGGACTGAAATTTAATAAAAATTGGAAATAATAATTACTTTGCTCTTATTCATTTTTATCACCATTTTCGCATGAAATTTCTTACATTGTAGTGGAAAAGCAGTATTTAAATAAGATAGTCATGAGAACTTTTATAATTGAAACCAAAAAGATTGAACTCAATTTTATTAGATTGATATAAACCAGAACCTCTATGAAATGAAAAAAGGTAAGGGAAAAGATTTAAAATAAGAATGATTTAGAAATAAATGCAGTATCAGAACTGATAAAAGGAGAAGAAGTTAGGATGGAAATGATATAGACAGTAGTAAAAGACAGTGAAGCTGAGTCATCCATAGGTGAAGCAAATGAAAGGAAGGTATAATAACAATGTGCGTTGATGCCCAGATAGTTCAAGTTGTATCAGCAATCCCCCGAAAATCCTGACTTGCGGTGGGTTTTAGAACTTAATTATAATGCATAGACTCTATCTGTACAAAGGGGATTTTTATAGTTCATTCACAATTTATGGAAAAAAATCAATTTGGCTCCTTTGGGTCTTTAAACTGTAGTTTCTACAGAAGCTCTAGTGTCTTGTATATATTACTTTTTCCATTTGTAAAAACAAAACAAAACAAAACAAAATGAAACAAGCTTTCTGATCACATGTAAATTTATCATGGGTTTTAGAGCCAATGTTAAAAATTATGCAATGTATTCCTGTATAAAAGACCATTTTATGTTATCTATAAAAAAAACTGCAAAAAATATGTCAAGATAACATATACATATCTATCTATTTTTACCTAAAATATGAAACTGAATTTTTTTATGTAACTTTTTAAGGACCTTATAATAAACCTTAAAAATGAAGTCCAGAAAGATCTCCCTTACTTTTTCCCTGATTTTGCCCAGTATTTTCATTTTATAATTCTCCTTGGATGTTACACTAATACGAAATTAGAAAATTAGACCCTTTTGCAATAACATACCTAAAAAAATATTTTCAAAAAAATATACTTAAATTTAATTTTAAATAAACAATTGGAGAGATGGAGTCAGATTTTCTACAAACAAACAAACAAACAAACAAACAAAAACCTACTGCTACAAGCCTAGATCATTTACACCATCCAAGATAGGCATGTGTCAAAATTCATCTCAATGATAGACTATCAATATGTTTATTACATACTTGGAGAGCTCCAAACTACTTTTGATATCACTACACACCCCATGTGACCTCTTTACCTCTTACCAGCTGCATTTCAATTTTGAGTATTTTAGAGTATCATTTTCTTATTACTTGTTATTGAACAGCTTATTGTCCAGCTTGCGGATTATCTGTTATTCTTCTCTTACATTCTCTCTTGATGACTATCTTTTAGGATTTTACTCCTTTTAAAGTTTCTATATTCTATCTTTAGCACTTATTTAATTCTCAAAAGGATTTTGATGGACATAAGTACAAATAAGAATATTCTAAATATTTATCTACTGATCTCCAAGATAGAACATTCTTACATGGGCAATGGTATTCCCTTCTGTTGTCAGTGATAAATGATAAACAAGACCAATATATTTAGCTTTAAATAAAGCTTAAAATTATTTAATTTAAACTTTTAAAAATTAGTCTCTTATTTATATCATTTGTTAAAGGTTAAGGACAAAAAAACTAATATATTATGAAATTACATCCCTCTTTTTTTGTTTTAAAAATATTTTACGTTAGAAATCAGTGAAAATGGCAAAGTAGGGTAGCTCCTAGGGCCCATCCCTTTATATAATTATCAAAAAAAAAAAAGAACAAAAACTGTTGAACAAACTTTGGATCTATGGACAACAGTCAAAGTTTAGAACAACCAAGTAAATGTCTAATCAAGAAAAAGGTAAATTAACAATGATAAAACTTTGTGGCATTTTTATTTGCCTTTACTCCACATTCTGACCCTATACAGCAATAGTCCACATTTTCAGTGTAGAAACATGGTCCCTGTTTTCAGCAGGAGAAGATCAGACCATAATCTTATAGAATTGTGTTTGTTCTAACCTGTCTGGCGGCTACCTGAAGGATGGATGCAGGATCTTTGTTTTGCCCAACGTGGTCCTCACTCAGAGCATCAAAATGGTGAACATTTATTGAAAATATTATAAGCCAAAAGAAGAATCTGCAGCTGCCTTGGGAAAAAGATTACAGCTGAAGCAAACAAGAAAGTGTTGAAAGTCTGTGAAGAAAAGCTGGAGAATTATTTGG
This sequence comes from Cynopterus sphinx, assembly GCA_030015415.1. Classification (NCBI taxonomy): domain Eukaryota; kingdom Metazoa; phylum Chordata; class Mammalia; order Chiroptera; family Pteropodidae; genus Cynopterus; species Cynopterus sphinx. Next base: position 50,897,365 of record CM057388.1, on the reverse strand, counting down.
GAAATCAAGTTATTCAAAAGGGAATTTAGAAAGCCATGTGCATGCCTAGGGTAGAAGATGTGATTGGAAAAGACCTGAGAAGACCTTAAACTTTTACTTTTGGCTGAACTCCAAGCTCAATCTTAGTAGACAGTAAAGGCCAAGGAAGAATTGTAAATCGCCTGCTAAGCACTAAAGTGTTACAGTTTGCCAATTTTCAAAGACTAAGCCTTTTTATTCTTTTTAAAAATTTTTCTTCCTTCCATCCATTCATCCTTCCTTCCTTTCTTTCTCCTCCCCTCCCTTTTTCTTTAATTACCTCCTTTAATTCTCCCATTATCACCTTTGTCGTTGTCATCTCCTCCTCCTCTTCCTCCTCCTCCTCCTCCTCCTCCTCCTCCTCCTCCTCCTCCTCCTCCTCCTCCTCCTCTTTCTTCTTCCTTCTCTCTATTCTTCTCTTCTCTGTCTCTCTTTTTTTGGGGGAGGCTTCTGACATTCAAGTTGGTCAAAGTACTAATTGAACACAAACTAAAGGAATAATGACTTAGAATTTACACATTGTAAAGAATAAGGACTTTACAAAAATAGTTTAGAAACATCTTTATCAAAAAGTTACAACTTTTAGGAAGCAATTAAAGCAAATCTCAAGTAGGGTAAAAAATCTGATTACTACATTATGATATTCAAACACCAAGTTTTCTGTAAATATTATGACATACAAAGAAGCAAGAAAAAATGTAACATTCACGTTCATTAGAGTTGATAGACAAACATTATAAGTCAACTTCTTAAATGTACTTAAAGAGCTAAAGGAAACTATGGATGAAGAACTAACAAAATTGAAATGCAGCTGATAAGGAGTTAAGAGGTCACACAGTAGGGAGTAGTGATATCAAAATAAGTTTGGAACTCTGCAAGCATGTAATAAACATATTGATAGTCTTTCATTGAGATGAATTTTGACACATGCCTGTCTTAGATGGCGTAAATGGTTTAGGCTTATAACAGGAGTTTTGTGTATGTGTGTATGTAGCAAATCTGACTCCATTTCTCCAATTGTTTACTTAAAATTAAATCTAAGCATTTCTTTGAAAATATTTGTTTAAGTACATCTAATTGCAAAAGGTCAAAACAAAGGCTGAAGAGTTCCCTAGCCAGTAGGTTGAAAAGAAAGGACACTAAACTAATTTAAAGTCATATGAAAAAAGTAAAGAACACAAATAAAAAATGGTAAATATAAAAACTGTTATTGTTGTATGTTTGGTTTCGAATTCTCTAGTTTTATTTTTCTGTATAATGTAAAGGCACAACATAATAATAAATCTGTGTTAACGGGCACACACATAAAACACTGTAATTTTGACAAAAGCTATGTAAATACATTGTTTGACACAGCTGTATTGGAGCAGAGATTTTATAAGCTATTGAAGCTAAGTTGGTATCAATTCAAACTAGACTATTATAAATTTAAAATATTAACTGTCATCCCCATGGTAACCACTTGAAAATATCTTTAAAATATACACAAAGGGAAATTAAAAGGGAATCAAAATTGTGTACTACAAAAATTAATTAAACACAAAAGGAGACAGTAATGGAAGAAATCAGGAACAAAGAAGGGACAATAGAGAAAACACATAGCAAAATGGTAGAAGTTATTCCTTCTTTACCAGTAGTTACTTTAAATGCAAATGTATTCATTTGTCCAAGAAAAAAGCAGAAATTAACAGAATGGATTAAAAAAAAACATAATACAACTAAATGCAATCTATAAGAGAGTCTATTTATTTATTTTATATTAATTTATTTTTTCTACTGACATTGATTAACAAAATTCAATAAGCTTGATCTGTACTGTTTAACAGTGAGACATATATATTTTTACACTGTGTGTTCACCTCCCACAGTTAGATTTCTTTGTCACCATATTTTTGACCCCCTTTATCCCATCTACATTCCTCCTCCTCCCACCCCCTACCCTCTAGTAACCATTAGTCTGTAGTCCATGTCCATGAGTCTCTGTTTGTCCTGCTCATTTGTTACTTTTAGGTTTATATCTCACATATAAGTAATATCATGCGATTTTCAACGTTTTCTCTCTGGCTTATTTCACTTAGCATGATTATCTTCAGGTCCATCCATGCTATTTCAAATGGCAGTATTTCATCTCTTCGTATAGCTGATTAATATTCCTTCATATATATACCACCATGTCTTTATCCAATCATCTATTGTAGGACACTTTGGTTGCTTCCATGTCCTGGCCACTGTGCATAATGCTGCTAGAAATATCAGAGTGCAAATATCTTTTTGGATATGAGTTTTTAAGTCTTTGGGGTAAATACCCAGTAGAGGGATTGCTGGGTAATATGGTAGATCACTTTGTAGTTTTTTGAGGAACCTCCATACTGTTTTCCATAGTGGCTGCACCAATTTGCAGTTCCACCAGTAGTGTATGAGGGTTCTTTTTAAAGATTCCTTTTAGATCTAAAGACACACATAGAATTAAATAAAAGAATGGAAAAATATATTTTATGTAAATAATAACAAAAAGAAGGCAGAAGTGGTTATAATAACATTAGATAAAATAGATTTTTAAGTCAAACAGTGTTATAAGAAACAAAGAAGTATGTCATATATTGATAAAATGGTCATTATTCAAGAAAAATAATAATTATAAACATACACACACCAAAAGAGTTTCTAAATACATGAAACAAGCACTGACATAATAGAAGAGAGAAATAAACCTTTTGACAATGATGGTTGGAGACTTCAGTACCCCACTTTCAATAATACATTGAGTATTTAGACAAAAGATGAATAAATAAATACAGGACTGAACAACAGTATAAACAAACTAGATGTAATAGTCATAATAAGAAAATCAACTCAACAATAGAATATATATTTTTCCTAGGTGCTCATGGAACATTCTCTCATTAGTCCATATATTAGACCATTAACCAAGTTTCAATTAGTTTAAAAAGACTGAAATCATACAAAATATCTTACTGACCATGAAGAAATGAAACTACAGATTAATAATAAAAAGAAAACTAGAAACTTTTCAATATGAAGTTGAATAAGACATTCTTAAACAACAAATAGGTCAAGAATAAATTACAAGGAAAATTAAGAAATATTTAGAGATTAGTGAAAACAAGAACAAAAATACCAAAACCTAAGGGATGCAGTAAAATCAGTGGTCAGAGGGGACTTTATACCTGTAAATGCCTACATTAAAAAGGTCTCAAATCAATAACAACTTGTATACGTAATGTGTACACCCTCAATGTATAAGAAAAAGAACAAAGTAAACCCAAATCTGGCAGAAGGAAGAAAATAGTAAAAATTAGAGGAGAGATAAGTAAAATAGAGTATAGAAAAACAATAAAGAGAATCAACAAAAGCAAAATTTGGAAAACATCTAAAAAGTTGACAAACCATTAGCTGGACTTACAAAATAAAAAAGACTATACAAATAACTAAAATCAGAAATGAAATTGAGACAATCCTAGTGACCTTGCAAAATTAAAAAAGGGTTATAGAAGAGTACTATAAAAAATTTTATCCCAGCAAATGATATAGCCCAGATGAAATAGACAAATTTCTAGAAATAAAATACCGAATCTGACCCAAAAAGAAATAGAATATCAGAACATACCTATTACTAGTAAAATAATTGAATCAACAAAAACCTTGCAACAAGAAGTCCAGGATCAGATGATTTCACTGGTAAATTTTACCAAACATTTAAATAATAGTACCAATCTTTAAACACTTAGAAAAATAAAGGAGGAGGAAACACTTTCTAACTTATTTTATGAGGGAAACATTGCCTTTATACCAAAGCCATTCAAAGATGCTACAAAATAAGTACAGATAAATATCCCTTATGAATATAGATGTATAATCCTTCACAAAATACTTTTAAACCAAATCTAGTAGCATATTAAAAGAATTATATACCATGACCAAGTGAGATATATCCCATAAAGGTAAAGATGGTTCAACATGAGAAAAGAAATCTCTAATACACGATATTAATAAAATGAAATAAAAAATATAATCATGTTAATTGAGAAAATAAAAGCATTTAAAAAATTTCAGCACTTTCATCATAGGAACACTAGGAATAAAAGAGAACATATTCAACATGATACAGGGCATTTATGAAAAACCCACAGATAACATTACAATCAATTGTGAAAACTTGAAAGCTTTCCCCTGAAGATTAAGAACAAAACTGATGCATGTTTTCATCAGTTCTATTCAGCACTGTATTGGAAGTCTTATTTAGAACAATTAGGCAATAAAAAATAAAACAGTTCAAAATTGGGGGAAAAAAGTAAAACTTTATTTGTGGATAACATAATCCTACATGTAGAAAATTGCAAGGAATTTACAAAAAATATACATATATATTTATTATGGTTTGAATTTTGTTCACCAAAGGGATAGGTATAAATCTGAGGTACCCCCAATACCTCAGAATGTCACATTATTTGGAAATAAGGCTATTGCAAATGTAATTTGTTTAGACGAGGTCATACAAGAGGAGAGATGGCTTTTAATCTGATATGACCAGTGTTCTTTAAGAGAGGTGAAGAGATACAGATACACAAAAGAGGAATACTACATGATAATGGACACATAAATTAGAGATATATCTACAATACAAGCCGAGGAATGCCAAAGGTTGTCAGGATTATAACAAGCTGGAAGAGACAAGGATAGATTATTCCATACAACCTTTGTAGAGAGTATGGACCAGCCAACACCTCAGTTTCAGATTCTAGACTCCAGAACTCTGAGAGAATAGATTTCTGTCGTTCTAAGCCATTCAATTGGTGGTAACTTGTTATGGCAGATCTAGGAATCTAATGCAGATTGTAGAATCAGGTGTGAGATGTTGCTGTAATATATGCCTAAAAATGTGGAGTTGGCTTTGGAATTGAGTAATTTGTAGAAACTGGAAGAATTTTGAGGTATGTGATAGAAAAATCACTGATTTCCTTGATGGTTGGTAGAAATATGAACATGAAATGTACTTACATGAATCTTTAGATGGAAATGATAAACCTGCATTTGGACCCTGGAGAAGACATGGTTCTTATTATAAAGTGGTAGATTCTTGACTGAATTATACTCTATCTTTGGAAGGAAAACTGAATGTGTAAGCAATGGGCTTGGATATTTAGCCAAAGAAGCAAAGTGCAGAAGATTCAGCCTGATTTCTCCTTGCTACTTATAATAAAATGTGAGAGGAAAGATAAATTGTGGAAAAAACTTAAGCACAATGGCACCAGAATCTAATTATTTAGAAAATTCTCTGTCTACCCAGATAGGGTGCTCTGAAAGCAGGACCAAGTGTGTGGCTAGACAGCTTCTTAAGAGATCAAACGTGTGATTTATGGCTTCAATCAACCATCTCAGCCACATCCCGGAATAAGGATGTGGTTATACAGGAATTATCTGTGAGGAACCCTCTTGTCTAATGGCTTGGACTTTGGACCGCTGTAAATCGAATGGGAGAACAAACAAGTTTTTGAAACTTTTTTACCAGCAAAAAAGGCACCAGCCTGGATTAAAAGGGCCAGAGGTGAGACATAACAAAGGAAAATTGACTCAAGAATAGAGCCATGGATGCAGAGGACAGAGCTTCGAGCCACAGAAGATTATTTTTGGGCCTTAAAATATAATGGAATTTTCCCTGCTGCTTTTTGGCCTTGCTTGGAATCCATAACCCATTCTTTCCCTTCCTTGTTCTCCCTTTTGGAATGGGAGTATCTACCCTACTCCTGTTTTGTCACTGTATTTTGGAAGAAGATAAACTATTTTCTGGATTCACAGGTTTAGGCACATAAGAATTTGGATTTCATCAAAATTAAAAACTTTTGTGAAAAAAGATATTAAAGACAACTTACAAAATAGGAGAAATATTTATAAATCATATCTCTGATAAGGATATCTATCTATTATCATCTATCTATCTATCTATCTATCTATCTATCTATCTATCTATCTATGAAAGAGATAAATATATATAAACTCTTACAACCCAAGAGCAAAAAGACAAACAACCCAATTAAAAGACTGCAAAAGATGTGTGTGTGTGTGTGTGTGTGTGTGTGTGTGTGTGTGTGTGTTTAAATTTGTTTATGGAAAAGAAATTAGGAGAGGTATTTAACTGCAATAAACTGGCCCCGTGTGACAACACAAATGGGCAAAAGAACTGAGTAGGCTAATGACCACTGAATTGTGCACTTTAAATTATGCATTCATAGTATGTGAATTATGTCAATAAAGGTGCTGTATTTTAAAAAAGGTTTACTTAAGACAAATGAATGAGGGCTGTGATGTTGAATTAGTCAGTGATTTCTTAGATGTGATACCTAAGCACAAGCAATAGAATAAAAGATAGGTAAATTGAACGTCGTCAAAATTAAAAACTTTTGTGAAAAAGACCCCATCACAAAAATGAAAAGAAAACCCACAGAATGGGAAAAAAGATTTATAAATCGTGTATCTGAAAAACCCAGTGTCTAGAATATATAAAGAAATCTGAAAAGTAAATAATAAAAAGACAAATAACCCAGTTGAAAAAAATGAGCAAAGGACCTGAAGAGACAGTTCTCTAAAGATACAAATGGCCAATAAGCACAAAAAGAGATGTTTAACACCATTAGCCATCAGGAAATTGAAAAAAATTGCAAATCCAAATCACAATGAGATACCACTTCACACCCACTAGGATGTTTATAATATAAAAGACAACAACAAATGTTGATGAGGACATGGAAAATTGAAACCCTCATACATTGCTAATGGTTCCTCAAAAATTAACAGAAAATTATCATATGATCCAGAAATTTTCTTTCTAGGTATTTACACAAGAGAAATATAAACATATATTCACACAAAATTGTTCACATAAATGTTCATTGCGGCATTATTCACAATAGCCCCAAAGTGGAAACAACCCAAATAACCTTCAACGGATAAATGAATGAACAAAATATCCTGTATCTCTTTAATGGAATGTTATTGAGCAATAAAAAAGAATGAAATAGTGATACATGAAACAGCACTGAAAAACCCTGAAAATATTATGCTAAGTGAAAGAAATCAGTCACAAATCACATTGAATGATTACGTTTATATAAAATGTCCAGAGTAGACAAAGGTTGATAACTAAGGCACTATGAGGGAATGGAGAGTGTCTGCTAATAGGTATAGGGTTTCTTTTTAGATGATGAAAATATACTAAAATTAGACCATGGTGATAATTTCACAACTCTGTGAATATACTAAAACCACTGAAATTTACATTTTGAAAGTATGTGAATTATACCTAAAAGCTTTTTAAAAACTGGACTGTGATTTCAGGAGATGTTTATCAGTGATTAAGTCAAATTTGTCACTGTAAGATTACTGGTGTAGGCCAATAATTAGTGACAAAAGATTTATTCATTAAAATTAAAAATATAAAACAAATAAAACCCAGGGAATATATTTTACCTAAGAATAAAAGATAGTCCTATGCCATTTCTAGCACATTTCTAAGATATTTAATAAAAAAATTTAGGAACATGGAAATACTACAGCAGCACCAATATTCCAATGCTAATATATACATATACACATACTCACATGGACCTATGCATTTTTCATGCATGATGGTGGATATCTGAAACTCTTCTGAATAACTTTCCTGCAAGATATAGTTAGTTTAAGTTATTTTCAATACAAATAGGATATAGAGCTAAAAAGTCATTTTTGAATTTATATAATTATGTTCTCACCTCTGGTATTGGACAGAGGTTGTTAGGTCTGATATGTAGTTGCCCCATACATAGTAACATGTCAGAAGTGTCTCAAACCTCTTTGTCTCAGTGACTAAAATTCAGACTTTGAATTCTCACCTCTATTTGGAGTTTTTCGGTCTCCTAGAGGGACAATAGTGGCCCACATCTGTGTGGTATATTGTCAAAGTGCTTTTACATACATTGTCTCATTGAATTTTCAGAACTTTAGGTTGCATGTACTGTTACACAGTTCCCTTAGCTCAAGAAAACTGATGCTCAGTGAGGTTAATTTACTCACCTAAGGGCATGGAAGTCACAAAAATCCTGAAACTTGAACAGTGACAGTCCAATTTTAAGTCCACTTTCCATAGTAGCCAAGCTTCTTTAAAAATTGAATAGATGCATCCAGAAGCATCTATTCAGTTGGAACTTGAACTGGAGAACAGAGAGGAGGGTAGAAGTAACAAAGTATCCCATTAGTACCAGAAAACTGTAAAATGAATTACTTTCTCAGACTCACTAACTGTCATCTATGACAGAGCAAGGTCCTGAGTTATGAAAATTTTTATTTGAGAGGAAGAAGACAGGGCTTGAGGAGCAGATTAAAAAAAGTATTAACTCAGAGTACAAAAGAGATATTAAGGAAGTATATCTTCATTAAATATAGTCAGTATTCCTGAGATATTTTACTAGCACAGAAATTTAATTAGAATAGAATTTTATTTTATTTTGCTTTGTTTCAGTCATTTAGATGAGCCCCAGTTATATATAAACATGTTAGAAAGGTATGCTCTGTGAGTGTGTGTGAGGATTTTGGACTGTATGTTTCTTTTTGGAATTATATTTAGAGCATTAGAAGAGGTTATAGTAAAATTTATATGTGCTGTCCTTTTGTAAAGAGCTCTAAATTTCTGTCTTTCCCATCCTTACCACAAAGAGTATGGGCTTTGAATTCTTCTGATTTTTGCTTGATAAAGTATTGCTTTTTATTGCATTTCTTTTTTGTCTTCTTCTTTAAAGAAATCCTGTAATGTGGCTCTGTAACATCTTTATCCATTCCTGCAATGAAATTAGTTTGCCTCAGGTCCGACATAAGTAAGTCAAATGCAATTGTTTAATTACAAGTTGTAATTTCTCTTTGCCCCAGATGCTTACATAGCTTATTGCTTTTCCTTCTCCTGATTCTTTTTAAATGTATTGTTCAGGAGGCACTTCAGTGTTCAAAGCCTAATACTGAACCTGTTCATTTTCTACCACTGAATAAGCACAATACCTCCTGCTTATCTTGGCCTCATTCCTTTGGAGATATGTGTTAGAAAACAACCTGCTGTATTATTCACAGTTACAGATAAACTAACCTTTTTTTCCAATATACTACATGTTGTCATTTTATTTCTTTTCTGGAAAGAAACAAGATTTAGTATTCCTGTTTAAAGGACAGATGATCACTCTGTGTCTGAATTCCAATTCTAATTCTGTTTCCAATTCCATCTGGTCATTTCTATGAAATACTTCCGAGTGGGTGACTTTTGTGAACTACCCCATTTCTCAGCTTTCAGGGTAAGTGGAATAATGTTACTATATGTATACATTAAGAGTATATAAAAAATAGTGAGGGTTACTATTAATTAGTATAGCCCAAATTTCATAAGTGTTAGAGGAGGTCCATATTGTTTATATTACTTATAATTAAAGTTGAAATTTTACATGTGTCTACATGTAAACCAAATGAGCAAATAAGTCCAATTAAATGCCTCATAAATTAAATGCAGCATTTTATAGTTAAATTACTTTCACACATATTATCTTTTTAAAATAATTTCAGTAACTTATATATTTTATAGGTACTCATATACTTGCTCTCAAAACATACTTTCACAATAGGTCCAGGTAATTAAAGCAAAGGAAAATTGTTTGGATAATTATCTCTATTTTCCATTTCAGATTGCATGAGTGCACATAGACATGCAGTATTGTTTTTATTTTCATTTAAGATATATTTTTGTCAAATGGAGCCAATTTAAGTTCAATCTGCTCTGGGTCTTTCTCTGTTTACCTTCCATTCTTAATTTGATGAGAACCAATAATTTATTTTGAGTTGCTATTTGCTATATGGAAAGTTTTCAGCCACTGAGCTACCTAGTTTTTCCTTAGCAACTTCTTTCCCAAGGCTGTAAGAGCAATGCAATTATATATTCCATATACAGATCTTTGACAGGTATGTGAAATTAATTTTTTTTCCAATCTGTGGAAAACTTTTTCATTTTCTTAACAGTATTTCAAAGAGTTGAAATTTTATTTATATACGTACATATAATTTATGTATTTATTTTTAATTCTTTAATGTTACCACATTTACTCCATCTACTGCCCCTCTCTCCTCCCTACCCTCTGGTAACCACTGGTTTATTGTCCATGTCCATGAGTCTCTGTGGGTTTATCCTGTCTGCTTATTGCTTTTAGGTTTATATCTCACATATAAGTGATATCATGTTGTTTTCAACTTTTCCTTTCTGGTTTATTCGCTTAGCATGATTATCTCGAGTTTTATCCATGTTATTGTAAATGGCAGTATTTCATCTCTTCTTATAGCTAATATTCCATTGTGTATATATATATATATATATATATATATATATATATATATATATATACATAACTTCTTTAGCCAATCATATATCAAAGTATAATTTGGTTGTTTCCATGTCCTGGCCATCGTGAATAATGCTGCTATGAACATTGTTATGCAAATATCTTTTCAGATATGGGTTTTTAAGTCATTGGGGTAAATAACCAGTAGGAGGGTTGCTGGATCATATGGTAGATCCATTCTTTGTTTTTTGAGGAAGCACCATATAGTTTTTCATAGTGGCTATACCAATTTGCAATCCCACTAGAAAAAGGGTTCCTTTTTCTCTGCATCCTCTCCAACACTTGTTATTACTTGTCTTGTTGGTAACAGCTATTTTAACAGGTGTGGTGAGATGGTATCTCATTGTGGTTTTGATTTGCATTTTTCTAATAGCTAGCAATATTGAGTATCTTTTCATATCTTTGTTGGTCATTTGTAAATCCTCTAGTGAGAAGTATCTGTTCAGGTCCTCTGCCCAATTTTTGATTGGATCATTTGATTTTTGTTGTTATTGAGTTGTAAGAGTTCTTTGTATATTTTGATATTAGGCCCTTATCGGAAGTGTTGCTTGCAAATGTATTTTCCCTTTCAGATGGTTGTCTCTTTACCTGTTGACAGCATCTTTCACTGTGCAGAAGCTTTTCAGTTTGATTTAGTCCCATTCATTTATTTTAGCTTTTACTTCACTTGCCTTTGAGGTCAAATTCATAAAATCTTCACAAGTCCAAGGTTCTTGAGCTTAGTTCCTATGTTTTATTCCATGCATTTTATTGTTTCAGGTCTTTATATTCAGGTCCCTAATCCATTTCGAGTTAATTTTGGTATATAGTGATAGACAACAATCTAGTTTCATTCTTTTTCAGGTGACATTCCAGTTTTTCCAGTGCCATTTATTGAAGAGGGTATCCTTTCTCCAGTGCATGCTTTTAACTTTTTTGTAGAAAATTATTTGCCCATATAAGTATGGGTTTACTTCTTGACTCTCGATTCTGTTCTATGTGTCCGTGTTTCTGTTTTTCTGCCAATACCATGCTGTTTTGATTATTTTTGCTTTGTAGTATAATTTGAACTCAGGCAGAGGGATGCTTCAAGCCTTCTTTTATTTTTTTCTTAGGACGGCTTTGGTAATTAGGGATCTTTTGTGCTTCCATACAAATCTAATGATTTTTTGTTCTATTTCTTTATGTTTTATTTCAAAATATTGATGGGATTTTCATGGGGATTGTATTAACTCTATGTAATGCTTTAGGTAATATGGTTATTTTAACTATGTTGATTCTTTCAATCCAAGAACATGAAATGTCTTTCTATTTCTTTGTATCTTCCTAATTTTTTTAAGCAGGTTCTTATGGTTTTCATTATATAGGTCCTTCACATTTCATTAAATTTATTTATATGTATTTTATTCTTTTTGTTGCAATTGAAAAATGAATGATTTTTCTACTTTTTCTGACACTTATTAAAATATAGAAATGCTATGGATTTTTGAACATTGATTTTATATACAGAAACTTTACTGTATTTTCTCTTTGGTTCTAGTAGTGTTCTTGTGGAGTCTTTAGGGTTCTCTATATAGAGAATGAAGTCATTGCAAATAGTGACAGTTTGTCTTCTTCATTTCCTATTTAGATATCTTTTCTTTTTTTTCTCTTGTCTGATTACACTCGCTAGGAGTCGCAATGTTATATTGAATAACAGTGGTGATAGTGGACAGCATTGCCTTGTTTCTCATTTTTGGGGAAGATTTTTATTTTTTCACCATTAAGTATGATATTGGTAGAGCGTTTGTCATATACAGCCTTTATTGTGTTCAAGTACTTTTCTTCTGTACTGATTTTGTTAAGTGTTTAGAACATAAATGGTGCTGTATCTTGCCAAAAGCTTTTTCCTGCATCTCTTGATATGATCATAAGATTCTCATTTTTTAATTTGATTATATGGTGTATCACATTGATCAATTTGCATATGTTGAACCAACCTTGTGCCTCTAGGATGAAGCCCACTCGATCCTGGTGTATAATCCTTTAAATATGCTGCTGTATTCAGTTCACTAGTATTTCTGCATCTGTCTTCATGAGAGATATTGTTCTGTAGATTTTTTGTGTGTGTGTTATCTTTACCAAGTTTTGGTATTGGTAATATTGGTCTCATAAAATGAGTTGGAAAGCAGGACTTCTCTTCGACTTTTTGGAAGAGCTTGAGAAGGATAGGTATTAAATCTTTGAATGTTTGGTAGAATTCACTGGTGAAGTCATCTGGTCCTAGAATTTTACTTTTTCGCAAGATTTAATGACCATTTCAATTTCCATACTGCTGATTGGTCTATTTAGATTTTCTAGCTCTTTTTGCTTCTGTCTAGGAAGGTTGTATCTTTCTAAGCAATTGTCCATTTCTTCTAAGTTACTAAATTCAGTATTATGTAGTTTTTCATAGTATTATTGTATGGTCTTTTGTATTTCTGTGATGTCTGTCATTATTTCCCCTTTTGTTTCTGATTTTATTTATTTGTGTCCTTGCTCTTTTTTTTTTTTTTGTGCATCTAGCCAGGGATTTGTCAATTTCATTAACTTTCTCAAAGAAGGAGCTCTTTGTTGCATTTATTTTTTTCTATTTTTTTTTGTTTTTAAATTCATTTATTTCTGCTCTAATTCTGATTCTTTCCTTCTGCTAACTTTAGGCTTCATTTGTTCTTTCTTTTCTGGTATTTTAAGATGATGCATTAGGTTGTTTATTTGGGCCCATTCTTGTTTTTAGAGATAGACCTGTAATGATGTGAACTTTCCTCTTATGATCGCTTTTGCCATGTCCCAAATGTTTTGATATGTTGTACTATCATTATCATTCATTTTTATGTATCTCTTAATCTCTATTTTTTTCTTCTCTGACACATGTATACTTCAGTAGCATGTTGTTTAATCTCCATGTATTTTTGGTTCTTCCTTCTTTCTTTTTGCAATTGATCTCTAGTTTAAAAGCATTATGATTATAGAATATGTTTGGTATGATTCCAACCCTCTTATATTTGTTGAGGCTATCTCTGTTTCCCAGTATGTGGTCAATTCTTGAGAATGTTCTATGTGCACTACAGAAGAATGTATAAGCAGCTGTTTTGGGATGGAAGGCTCTATAAATGTCAATTATGTCCCATTGATCTAATGTGTAATTTAAGTATGTTATTTTCTTATTAATTTTCTGTTTGGATGATCTGTCCATATTCAACAGTGGGATATTTAGGTCTCCTACAATGATAGTGTTTTGGTCTGTTTCTACCTTTAGTTCTGTTAGTAATTGCTTTGTATATTTTTGGGCTTCCCATTTTGGATAATAGATATTAAGTGTTATATGTTCTTGGTTTATGATTCCATTTTATCATTATAAAGTGTCCTTCAGTAACTTTCTTTATCTTATTTGTGTTGAAATCTATTTTGTCTGATATTAATACCACTACACCCACTTTTCTCTGAATACTATTTGCTCAAAATATCACTTTCACCCTTTCACGTTGAGTCTATATTTGTCTTTGGAACTGAGATGTGTCTTCTGGAGGCAGCATATGGTTGAGTTTTGTTTTTTTGATCCAATTCACAACACTGTGCCTTTTTACTGGTGAGTTTTTCCATTTACATTTAGGGTGATTATTGAAATATGAGGTTTACCTATAACCATTTTTTTTGCTTTCTGTTAGTTCTGTGTTTCCATTTCTTCTTTTTTTTTCATTGTGTTTTGTGGACTTTCTCTCTGGTCCTATTGTTTTATGTTGTATATTTCAGTTCTGAATCTTTGATGTATGGTAACCATTATGAATATGTAGAGAATAGTTTATACACACACACACACACACACACGGTATATATATATATATATATATATATATATATATATATATATATATATATATATTAATCCATTTTTATTTCTGTGTGCCTTTGTGAATTTGGATTTTTGATTTCTCTACTTTTCAGTCATTGTTGTCTCAATTTGTTTCTATGTGTGTTGAACATTCATTACTATCTTGCTATAGTAAATCTCTTCTTATTGTTTAAACTAAAAATGCCCTGTTCCTTGTAAAGTTTGCACTCCTCTGCTTGTCTGTCTGCTAGCCACCTTACTCATAACAATGTATTTTTTTTCTCGTTTGTGTTATCTGAGCAGACCCCTTTCAGAATTTTCTGTAATGACGGCCTCATAGTGGAGAATTTCTTCTGTTTTTTTTTTTTTTTTAATTTTTTTTATTTCTGGAGGGTCTTTATTTCTCCTTCATTTCTAAAGGAAAGTTTTACTGGATATATTATTCTTGACTGGTAGTTCCTTTTATTTAATAGTTTGAAATTTTTATTCTACTGCTTTCTGGCTTGTAAGGTTTGTGCTGAGAAGTCCAAGAATAATCAAATGGGTTTTCCTTTATAAGTTACCGTCTTCCCTGTCTGCTCTGATAATTCTGTCTTTATTGTTGATTTTTGATAATTTTAATACAATGTGTCTTGCTTGGAGAAGGCCTTTTGGGGTTGAGATAACTGGGTTTTCTGTTGACTTCTTGAATTCCAAGCTCTTGCTCATTTCTTAGATTTGGGAAATTCTCATCAACTATTTGTCTGAAAATGCTTTGAGAATGCCCATTATTCTTATGTTTCCTCTCATGATGGTATCAGCTAGTTCTTGTATTTCTCTTTTATTATTTTTATTCTTTGATTTCTTTCTTCTTCCTTTGATTTATTTCTAGATTTCTGACTTTGAAATCACTGATCCTTTCCTCCATTTGGTTGACTTTATTTCCCAAGCTTGCACTTTCAGTTTTTTAACTCTTGCAGTATGTTCTTCATCTCAAGAATTTCAATTTGGTTCTTTTTGAAGATTTAGATCTCCTTGCTAAAGAACTCATTATGCTGATCTAGTTGTTTTTTTCAATTTCTTAAGTTATCAATATTTTTTTTGGATATCATTGAGTATTTTCAGAAGTACCTTCCTGAATTCTTTGTCATTTAAGTTGCATATTTCTATGTCTGTAAGCTCAGTTTCTGGAAATTTTTCTCTTTCTTTCTGAGCCACCTTGTCACCTTGATTGTTACTGGTGTGTAATGGAGTATTTCTCCACCTGGGCATTAATGGAAGTGTATTCTGCTCCCCTCCCCCGCCCCCAGAAAGAAGATTTATTGTATAAAGGTCTTTATTTGGTCTCTTGGAAAGAAGACGTTTTTCTTTTGGTTTCCAGTAGATGGCATCTAAGCCTCTTGGATCCCTGCTTCATATAAAGTCTTAATAATGCCTTTTTTTCTAACAGATATCCAATCATGCTCGCTACCCTTTGTCTCAGTCCTTGACAGTGTTAGTGACATTTTCAGTAGCATTTGCTCATATTTCCCTGGGTTCCACATTGTTTGATCTCAGAGAATATGTGGGGAGGGGCTCTCTGGGTTGGGGGATTGGGGCTGCACCTCAGCCTCTCATTTTGTAACTGGGGTTGGTAATATTCAACTGTTGTTTCTCTGCTGTTCCCACTTCTCTGCTTTCTGCCCTGATGCCTAGGCACTGCCACCAGCCCTGTGGAGCTCATAACTTTCCCAGGCTGGCTTTTTCAGAGAATCCTCTGCACTTTCTCCCCTCCCCCTCCTATAGGGAGCTCTGTCTGCAAGTGGCAGCTCCTTTGTTTCTTCCAATATACTGCCTGACTCCTGTTTTTCTGATCTATGTTGGCTTATATGCAGATCCCACACTCAGATGTGCTGGTGTGCAGTTTGGGCTATTTTTATTGAGTTTTAGTTGTTCTTTTTATTGTTGTTTCAAGGGGAGAAATCTGAGGATGTCTCTCACTCCTCCAAATTTCTGAAGTCCTGAAAGTGGTTTTAGAAGTAAGTATTGAGTTTCCCCACTCAGGCCATTTCTAAAATGTCATAGATGATGTACTTAGAGAAGAAAGTCAACATAACTAACATTTTATTTCTTTATTCATTCATTCATTCATTTATATATATATATATATATATATATATATATATATATATATATATATATATATATATATATATATTAGGTGAGACAACTTTTGATTGACCTCACAGATTGCAAGGACCTTGTCAGCTTACAATCCCTCATTTTTCAATTTCTTTTTATGTCTAGAGCACCTTGTCTTCCTAGGTGGTCTTCCATCCAAGTACTAACCTGGCCCTACCCTGCTTAGACATGTCAATTTTTAAGTGCTTCTATAACTTGGAAAAATAACCACTGAAGAAAAACGAGAAATACAGTGCTTGCATATGCAGTGAACCCAAATAAACTAAAATTTTATATTTTTATGAAGTATAATATAATGATGTTTTTCAAAATAATTTGTGCTTTTTACACACTGTGTGAGAACCCTTTGCCTACTTCTAACTTGCAAAGAAGTCCTATTTTATTATCTTCTATAATGTATTCAGAAAACTTTCCTTAAATGGTCAAATAGCAGATGTTTTAGGCTTTTAAATCTATAAAGGGTTGCATGTTTTTCTTCTTTTCATTCTCTCCTATAAAAATATTTTTAAAATATCTTCAAGTTGAGTACTGTGCCAGAAGAGACTAGGCCAAATATGGTCCATGTCCATAATTTACATAATTCTATTTTCAAAGATTAATAGCTTTAACTTTTATCTTTAGGCCCATGACCTACAACAAAAGTAAATTTTGTACATGATGTGAGATAAAAGGTGATGTTCATTTTTTCTTTTTTAAATTTATTTTTCAATTATAGTTGACATGTAGTATTGTATTAGATTTAGGTGTATAACATAATGATCACACATTTATATAATTTATGAAGTGATCACCCCATAAGTCTGAAACCCATCTGATACCATATGTAGTTATTAAAATGTTATCGATGATATCTCCTATACTGTATTTTATATCCCCATGACCTACTTTAATAACTGGAAATTTGTACTTCTTAATTCCTTTCACCCTTTTCATTCTTCCCCGCTCCCACCTGGTGACCATTAATTTATTCTCTATCTCTATGTGTTTGCTTTTGTTTTGTTTGTTTCTTTGCTTTTTTCTTTACATTTCATATATATGTAAAATCATATGGCATTTGTCTTTCTCTGACTTATTTGAATTAGCATAAATCCTTCTAGGTCCATCCATGTTGTTGCACATAGTAAGATTTCATTCTTTTTTTTTTTTTTATCCTTATATGTATATCTAAATAGTTTGAAAAGATTTGGATTTCCTCAGTGAGTTACTTTGGCAACTTTGGCAAAATCTACTGGCCTTATATATATGTGGATCTATTTCTGAATTCTCAAAGCTATTTCACTGATCTTTATGTCTAGTCTTAGATGTATAACATACTGTGCTGATCAACATCTTAACAATATTGAATTTTCAACCCTATTCATAGAACCTATCTCACTCGTAATATACAGTGGCTGATATCTCTTACATTCTTAAGGCCTCCCATAATTGAATTTTTCAAAGCTTGTCCCCTCAACATTTTCTCCTGTACATGGATAATTTTGCAGTCAGTTAATTATTTGAGCAGTTTTAGCTTATTCTTTCTGTGATTTCCTTGCTTCTAGAAATTGACTGTTAATATTGAACTGCTCTGCTGGCCTCAATCTCTCTTCTCTAATACAATGCCCATAAGGCTTTAGCTTTCTGCTACTGGAGCTATGCATGACTGGGAATATCTTTCTATTATTGAGCTATAATTTAATTATATTATGGTTAGAGAACATTGTCTTTAAGATTTAATACTTTATAATTAATTGAGATTGTTTTTGTAGTTCAATTTATGATGGCTATGTGAACTTAAATCTATGTTATTCTCTTGATAGGTAGCATTCTTCAAGATTTTGATTTGGTCAAGTGGACTTTTGTGTTGTTTAGACCTTCTATAGTCATTCTGATTTTGTCTACTTGTTCTCTTGATTACAAAGAAAGAAAATTTGAAATTTCTAACCACAGTTTTGGGTCCCACCACCACCACATTCAGTTCTTGCATTTTAAAGTTCTGTAATTAGGTACATGCACATATAGGATTGCTATATTCTCTGGGTGAATTAACTTGTTATTATTAGAAAATTTCTTTTCCCTTAGTGATATTTTTTGTCCTGAGTCTAATTTTTTCACTTCTTATATTATGAATAGTGTTTTCATGGTGTTATTTTTATTCATTTTTTAATATTAAAATTATTTGCTTTTATCTTTAGAGTACATGCTGTAGATCACATCATTTGTCCTTTTAAATCCATTCTATCTCCCTCTTTAAATTGGAGTATTTAGACTATTTATCTTTAATGCAATTAGTAATATAGTTTGTTTTAAAACTACCATCATGTTTTAATTCTATGCTTCCCAAATATTTTGTTCTGTGGTTTACAATATGTATGTTTACATTTTCACAGTCTACCTTTTAATACTATTATACTATTTAATGGATAATATGAGATCTTTATAAAAGTATGCTTCCCATTTTAACATACATTATGAATAATATAATAGTTTGATATTATTTTTATTTTAAGCAATTATCTTTTAAAGACAAAAATGAAAATCTTATATTTACCTATGTATTTATAATTTCTGTAGCTCTTCTTATTCTTTATTGTAGAAAACAGGTTTCTATTAGGTATTATTTTCTTCTTTTTTGAAGGTTTCTTTCAATATTTTAGTAATGAAGATTTGATGACTGCAAATTATCTCAGTGGATTATTGTATAAAAAGGTATTTTTCTTTATATTTAAAGGCTATTTTTACTGGAAATAGAATTCTTTGACAGTTTTCTATCTTTCAGTGTTTTAATATTTTTCATTATTTTCTGATTGCAATGATCCTAATAAAAAATCTGGAATTATTCTGGCCTTTATCCCTCCAAATAAATTTTCACTACAAAAAATATCAAAGCAAGTTTTCTCAATTACGTGTAGTTTACATTGCTGGATATTTTTTTCATGTGTCGCTAAGGCTTAGTTCTGTGTTTTCAGTATTTTTTTTCTTTTCATGCTTCAATTTGGATAATTTCTATTAGTATGTCTTCAAATTCACTGAACTTCTTTTCTGCAGTATCTAATTTAAGCCCGTTCTGTGTATCTTCATTTTAGATATTGTAGTTTTCATATCACAAAGTCTCACTTGGTTCTTTTCTTATCTTTCATTTCTCACCTAATTGTGTTTATGTTTTTCTTTTATCATTGAACATACTTATAATAGTTAGTGTACAATTCCTTTTTATTATTCTATCATGTCTGTGATTTCAGATTCTGTTGTTATAGACTGGTCTTTCTCCTGCCTATGGTCATACTTTTCTACTTCATCTGTCTCTTAATTTTGATGGAATGTGGGTCATTGTAATTTTGCATTGTTGAATGGCAGCTTTTATCTTATCTTAAAAAAAATGTTTGACTTTTTAAGGGAGGCAATTAATTTACTTGTGCAACAGCTTGATCCTTTTGAGTTTTTCTCTTCTAAGCTTTTTAGGAGTGCTTCTAGATATAGCCTTTACTGCTAGTTTAGCACTCCTACTAGAATATGACATTACTTTGTTCTCTACTGAATGCCTTGGCTATTTAATGAGGACTATCCAATCTTGTTGATCACAGTTTGAAATTCTCCACAGCCTGTGTGAGCTCCTCAGCTGACAGCTTCTCAGTAGTTATTTGTCTCTCTCATGTTGTTTCACTCTATGTATGTGTAGCTTAATGTTCAGCAACAGATACAAGTGAATCTCTGTGCAGAATTTCGGAGCTCTTTCCTGTGAAACTGCGCCCTCCAAGACAGGGCCCTGCCAATTCTAGCCCCAGCAATCTGCCAAACTCTCAGTTCTGTCTACTCACTTTAGTGAATCTCTGCCATGCTCTTCTTAAGTTTTCTTTTCATAGAGTATGGTTTGGAAAGCGCTTCTTGGCATAGACACAAAATGATCATTAGGAAACATCTTTCTTTTGTTTGTTTTTTGTTTGTTTGTTTGTTTGTTTCTTTCTTTCTTTCTTTCTTTCTTTCTTTCTTTCCTTCTTTCTTTTTCTTTCTTTCTTTCGTTCTTTCTTTCCTCCTTTCTTATTTCATCTTTTTTATATTATGTTGACATTGGTTAACAAAATTCAGTAAGTTTCAGGTACACAATTCAAAAGTTAGATTTCTTTCTGTCATCACATATTTGACCCCTTTTACTCCATCTACCTCCCCCCTTCCCACACTCTCTGGTAACCACTAGTCTATTGTCCATGTCCATGAATCTCTGTTTGTCCTGTTCATTTGTTGCTTTTAGGTTTATATCCCACATATAAGTGATATCATGTTTTTGTTTTGTTTTGTTGTTGTTATTGTTTTTGTTGTTTTTTACTTTTTCTGCCTGGCTTATTTTGCTTAACATGATTCTCTCAAGGTCTATCCATGTTATTGCAAATGGCAGTATTTCATCTCTTCTTATGGCTGAGTAATATTACATTTCATGTATGTACCACAGATTCTTTATCCAATCATCTATCTTAGGACACATTGGTTGCTTCCACGTCTTGGCCACCATGGATAATGCTGCAATGAACACTGGGGTGCATATATCATTATGGCTAAAGGTTTTCAAATTTTAGGGATAGATACTCAGTAGAGGGATTGCTGGATCATATAGTATATTAAATCTTAGATTTTTTAGGAATCTCCATACTGTTTTCTATAGTTGCTGTACCAATCTATAGTCCCATCAGCAGTGTATGAGGGTTCTTTTTCTTTGCATCCTCCCCAACATTTGTTATTACTTGTCTTGTTAATTATAACCATTCTAATAGGTGTGAGAGGGTATCTCATTGTGGTTTTGATTTGCATTTCCCTAACAGCTAGCAATGTTGAGCATCTTTTTAAATATTTGTTGGCTGTTTGTATGTCTTCTTGGGAGAAGAGTCTGTTCAGGTCTTCTGCCTATGTTTTGATTGGATTGTTTGTTGTTGTTATTATTGTTATTGAGTCATATGAGCTCTTTGTATATTTTGGATATTAGGCCCTTATCGAAGGCATTGCTTGCAAATATATTTTCCCATTTAGATGGTTGTTTCTTTACCTTATTGACAGTTTATTTTGCTGTGCAGAAGCTTTTTAATTTCATGTAGTCCCATTCCATTATATTTGCTTTTACTTCCTTTGCTTTGGATGTCAAATTCCTAAAATCTTCCAAGGTCCTTGAGTTTAGTTCTTATGTTTATTTTTATGCAATTTATTGTTTCAGGTCTTATATTCAAATCCTAATCTATTTTGAGTTCATTTTGGCGTGTGATGATAGAATACAGTCTCATTTCATTCTTTTGTAGGTGACTTTCCAGTTTTTCCAGGACCATTGATTTAAGGGGCTTTCTTTTCTCCAGTGTCATCTTTTATTTTTTCCCATTGTGCTACCTTTAGATCAGTTCCTAAAAATTGTGGTTTTACATATATTGTCCAGTTTTCTAGTTGTTTATGTTAAGAGGGCAGTGTGGTTTTTGTTGTTCCATCATGGCTAGAACTGGATTTTTCTTATGTGTTTTTGACTAGTGTTAGAACACCTTGCTATGGAACAACGACAATAATGACAACAACACAAATATCTTTCAAAGCAGAAGCAGTAGCCTGTATATTAAGATTTCTCTCCACGACATTTGATTTGACCACCTGGAAATGAAAAATGATTATAGGAAATATTACATTTATAATTATAGTCAACAATGAATATAAATGAGGAAGCATTTTTGAAAAACAAATTAAAAAGTAGGGAGAACAAAGTATATAGTCATTTTCAAACCAAAATACCATAATTTCTCACAGAGGGTGTAAATGGACTCTACAATACAAAAAGACGTATTCAACTTGAATAGAGTGTCTGAGTCCATGAGGCTTTAAAAAATGCAGCTGGTTTTGTTCTTTATTTTCCAAAGTTTCATAACTGCATTTTTAGTTTCTTGTATTATATGATTACTTATGGCATTTTCTAGTTCTAATATTTTGTAATTGTATAAAATTTTTTGAGTGCCCATTATATCCAAAACTGGTTTAGATAATTTGTGAAACAGAAATAAAAACATGCAGCCTATGCAATGCCTTCTGTGAAATTTTTATAACTTAGTATGGGGAAAAAAAGAGAATCACACACATATATGCAAACCCATGGTAAAATGTAAAGGAGTTTGAGTGCTTAAAATATGAATCAGGAAAGTCATGACAATTTATATAGATAATAATTTTGTGAAGGAATTTGGGAAGGCATCAGCGAGTAATTGTCTGTTGATCTGGGCCTTAACAAATGGAAGAACTTTTGTTAGATAAGTATAAATAAAAGGGTATTTCTTGTGGAAAAACTTTGTCAGAGTCTTTGATGTTATGAAATTTTGTTTGAAAATTGCAAAGTTTAGCATTGTATCTGGATATATATATTTGTACATTTTTAATGACTTGAAATTAAAAATCATGTGGGCTTACAGGTGAAATTGGACTATTAAAATATATTCCAAGGACTTTATTAATAAAGATAATAAAATAAGGCAAATGTCAGTGCTCTTTAATTTTTATTTATTCATTTTTCCCCACTCATTAAACATTAACTAGAAGACTTTCCATAGAAAATAATCCCTGTAAAGTATATATCTTTTTATTTTTTAAATAATAGTAAGAATTTGATTCATCACAATGAGGATTTTCCCTTGTTATTTGGCTATATAGAGTCTGAAAGACTATAAGAATTAAGGAAACAAGAACAAATTATTTTTGAGTATAAAACTTTCTTATAGGAATTAAAAATAAAAACAAACCAATGTTTGAGGAAGACTGGGGTAGAAAGTGTGCCTATCAGTATTACCATCACTAGATCCCACCTCATAGGAAGTCTAGGCATGTCAAACCCCAGCTGATGTGTTTGGATATACTTGTGGAAACAGCTCTGTGGAAACTCTCAAGTTCAGTCATGGTGAAACAAATAGTGTTTACTCATAGAAATCATTTTAGCATTTTGTATTCGTATACCAGAAATATTACTAAAATTAATTATATTTAACCCAGGGCAATAAATCAAATAATCTTATATTCACAACCAATGGTTCAAAAACCAGGGTTCAGTTTATAAATAATTACTTCTTACAAATTTTCCACTATGATAAATGCACTAACATACAATTGCATTGGAAATCCTTAGGTATCATAGCCCCTAATTTTTCAGATATTGTAGAACACAATTTTCATCATCTGCTATGTTGAAATTACATATAATTTTTGTATTTAAATTTCATTCAGATGTAAATTGATTTAGTATTTGTTAAAAATTATGAGAATTTTGTATAAAGGGCAAATCGCCAGATATAGATTTACTAAGCAGGATATCTCAGAGATTCGAAAAGTTTTGAACAAACATAGTTTAAGTGTAAATTTTATTATGTTATGTGACAGAATGTTTATTTTTATTTTAGCCTTTAGTCTGATTATTACAAAATTAAGTTTTTGTAAATGCTTGTTTAAAAGGAACAACAGCAAGGAGAAATTTTTACCATTAGACATGATGTCTTCTATTGAATATGTGCTTCTTTCCTATTTAAGTAATGTAAATTTTAAATTTATTAGACAAGTATAATTATGAGTAGAAATTTTAGTGCACTTTGAATGGATAATATTTGGCACATATGTAGAATACATATACATTGCAATTCTAACAAATTAGTATTTTATGCCAACTGGAAAAAATAAAACAAGTAGCTTATTTACATGAAAAAATAATGTAGTAAAATCCAATTTTAATGTAACCATTTCAAGGCATTCTAATAATAATATGAAGTTCAAAAGATAACCATATAAAAACACATCAAAACTATGAGATAGCTCAAAAATTTGTCTTCAGATTAAAATTTTAAAATAAAAAGTTCAATTTTACAGTCACCTTCCCACCTCTCTTTGCTTCTTACATGGTAAAACATGTGAGTATTTTAAAATGATGATCACTGAACTACTTAAAGAGATTTTCCCTTCTGAGTAGATATCTTTATGAAGAATCAAACTGACATTTTTCTCACTCAATATTTAGATAAAAGTCATGAAAGAAAATATAGGTAAAGAAAGGATCAAAATCTCTTGATTAAAAATACATAAGATTCCCTGTATACTCCTATAAAATGTCTACAGTTTTAGAGCTAAAGAGTTAGCATCAGAATGTATGGGGGTAGGAGAGACGCAAGGAGAATGGGGAAGAGGAAGAGGGAGGATGAGAATGTTTTAAAGCCAGATAGTTAGTGATATAAAATTGTAATTTATGATCAGTCTGATGTCTTTACATATTCTAGCAAGACACCTTAAGTCTGACTGATGAGAACATGCTTAAGAAAAACATTGAAAAAGTAAGGGAAAAAAGCAAGAATAATAATGAAATATTGACTACTTTAAAATAAACTTTCTTCTGACCCTCAGATATGCCACTTTGTACACAGACTATTACTGTGTCCAACAAATAGCCAGTTTCACAGGGTAATTTGGCAATGTATCATTTTAAAGCTCATTAGCATCTCTCTCTCTCTCTCTCTCTCTCTCTCTATATATATATATATATATATATATATATATATATTTTTTTTTTTTTTTTTTCAGATTCTCTCCTTCCTTCCATCATTTGATCTGGCACATTTTTGGTATGTAAAATTGTTTTACTCACCACAGTTCATATATTTATTTTGATGAGAGGTATATTGACTTAATATTAGCTTTAGGATAAATAATGATGTAACATTAGCATCTATTTAAATGTCATATGTTGATTTACAACCTGGTATGCAAAGCCTGCTACACTAAGCTTGACAATGAAAAAGTTCCTTTTAGTAATATTTTTTAATGCCTCAATTCCTACTAGGAGTGCTAGGGAATTGAGTCATTTTTGTTCTTACAACATTCTGTATTTTCTACTTGCATTTTTTTATATAAAACATGTTATTTATACACATTTATAAAATTGATCATTATTTAGTTATTTTTTTGCTTACATGTTTCTTGTGTATCTATGTCTTGGTTTGTAATTTTCATAAGATCAGAGATCTCTCCTTTTCACTGTTGTATCCTTTGTACCTAATATAATGATGATACATTATAGATATTGAATAAATATTTCTTAAGTAAATGAGTGCATGGATATAAACTACAATGAACAAAAAGACAAGTCGTGTTTCAAAAGCAAGATTTCCAATAGTAGCAATTTAACAAATCTGTAAAATGAATAAACAGTTATACTTGCTTCATATTTAATGGAATATGTAGTCCAAATATGGAGATATTTAGTTTTGCTTTGCAGCATTAAAAATTTACACATATATGCACAAGGTATCATAATAAAACCTCTATCAACTTGGTTGCCTTTGTCTTTATCCTTAAGATATCAGTCAGCTTTCAGTGAATTTAGGAGCAGTCATAATCTGTACCTTGTAGACACTATAATAATATGTGTGTGTGTGTGTGTGTGTGTGTGTGTGTGTGTGGGTGAAGAAAAAAATAAGGCATAGAAAAAGTGAAGCAAAATGTCAGAGATGGAAAATATGAGAGAAAAGTTAGGAAATTAGTAAAGTGTTTCAACATGTATTTGGAATTCCAGAGAAAATAACTAAAACCAATAAGATTGGCAATTAAATAAATAATAGAAAAAAAATTTCTAGAGGAAATGGTCTCAGATTTAAAGCAAGACCTAAGTTTGCAGATTGAAATGGACAACAAAACAAAGAAAAAATTCAAACATCAAGATTGAAGAAAATATCCTAAATGTGTGCTGATTTCAAAAAAACTATATCATTTACAAAAGAATATAAATCAAATTTGTATCAGAGTTTTCATTAGTTACACTAAAAGGTAAAACAGAATGGGGGAATCCATTGAAGTTCTGATGAAAAGTGATTTTGAACTTGGAATTCCATACCTAGGTAAACTAGCATTTAGATACAGGGGAAAAGAAGATATTTTCAGACATATATCAATTATACATGGCCTATGGTATTTCCTATTCTCTCATGGAGTAAGAAAAAAATTGAGAATTTACTGTTTTCCAGGGGACAATGAAGTTAAGAAAGATTTGTCTTCTTTTTTCAAGAATTTAGAATAAATGATAAGAAGGTATTTTGTGTGCTTAATTACATAAAGTCAAACTAGTCTGCTTGTGTTATTTTCCTGGTGGGTCACTTAGTTATTTTTCCTTGTGTAAGTTACTTATTTGAACCTTTATTTCCACAGAAATAATATGAGGATAATAATAACCTGTTATTAATACAATATTTTGACTACACACCTGTTAGGTTTTGTGATAATTCAATAATGTAATCCACACAAGGTCCTTGAAAGAGTCAACTCAAAGTGAATACTCAACAGAGGATAGCGATTATTATCCATTTTTAAGATGAGCTCAAACAATAAAATTATTTTTATCTCAAAATTATTGAGGAATCAAGGCAATTATGGTGATGCTGTATTCTTATTTTTTTTCTGATGTGTTTGTAAGTATATTAGCTAGAAATATATCTGTTGTGATTGCCCATGGAGAACCTCATGAAAGTAAGAGCTCCTTATATTTTGGTATTTGTTATTATTTTTTTATTTTCTGATATTTATGATTCAACCTCACTGGACATTTTCCTACAGAAATATAGCCTTGTGTACTTCTTTGTTATTTTAATATAACTGATACATTTACAATTAATCATATTTTGTGGCATACCTAATTTTTCTCAACATACTACTTTTCAGAAATATTTAATTTTTAATCAGCTATTGAGATGTATTTATTAAGAAATAATATGTTTTATAATTATTTAATTATGAACCTACATTAATTATTTAAATTACATATTTTATTTTTTGATTATCAGCTAGAAACCTTGAGTTATAAAATCCAATTTCTGAAAGTCCCAAGGAAAGGAAATTAATATTCCAGGCAAAACTATAATATTAAATATTATGCAAACTTAAAGGATTACATCTCATCTTCTCTTCCTGAAAAGAAGGCTTACATCAAATTGATCCAAAAATTACATTGAATTGTTACTGACATGTTCCTAGAAAAAATGCTGTCGTTAAAAATATGACTGGGTATGGATGGTTTTCATTATTTAAAACACAATCAATTTAATTACAGCTTATGAATGACTTCAAATATTTCCACCATGTATGTTTTAATTCTGCATGTGGAAGAGGTAAACTGACAGTGAGCATTACCCTCCATCTTTTAAGAGGGAAAGTACAGATGGTGGATGGAAGGAAGGCAATGAAATAGTCAAATAAAGCAACAAGATTGTGTCAAAATATAAAGTGAATTTTGGTGGGAACTTATTTTTACTGGAGAAAATTGTGTCGGAAGTGTATTTTAAGTGCATATTGTCAATTTGGTACCAAAAGTTTAGGTGTTACCTTGTTGTTGGTCTAAAGAAACCATTGATTCAATTGGAAAAGTTATATCACAAAGTATAAACTTGTACTGTGAACAAAAATCTCAAATAGTGTTTAAGCAGAGTAAAGAGATAGGACTATTATGTCATTCAAATCAAGATGAAAAACTCTGTTGTACAAAAGGCAACATACAAATCATTATTTAGAGATCATCGAGAAAACTAAAAAGATTAACAAACATAAGTATCTCCAGAAATGGAAAGTCATGGTATAATAAAATGAATGGTAAAAACTGAAAATAAACACAACACAAGCTTCTTTTATGCATATCATTTCACCAACGTAAAAAGGTAATTTGAAAAAGCAAATATTAATAAGATCAATAATAATAATACTTAAACAGATTGAGAAAGCCCCAATTTTCTAACATAAATTGGGTATGGTTGGTAGGAGGCTTAACAGAATTAAATGATAGGTAGATTTCTCATCATACAATAGAAGAGAAAAATATAGATTAAATAATAGTTTCAGATGAAAAATAGCAAACATTTATGTATCATCTATTAGATCTGAAGAAATACATGATCTGGTACATATGAGATGTAATGAAAGGAGTTGGAGAAAAATAAAATGAGTGTACAGATAAGATAAATGAGTAGGAAATAATAAAAGAAACAAAATTTAAGTTAAGACAAATATATTTAGACCAACATTGACTTTTATTCTTTACACAAGGTCCATAGAATTTTTATTAAGTTGTTGAGCTAATGTGGGATAATCTTGAAAATTGGGGTCTAATGATTGCTGGAAACTGGAACATTTATTTCAATAACATTATTTTTTTGACTTGAGACATACTGAGCAAATATTTTAATTTTCATGCATTTTTTGTTCCTTTAGTATAATTCTAATGATATTATATGATGGCCTATGGTGCCATTACTATATTTCATTAGATGTATTCTATGCCACTATGATGGTGGCTGGGTTGCCAAATGTGTAACATCATTGAAACATCCATAAATAATGTAATTTAGAAATAATAAATTTCCTGCTTAGTCTTTCAAATGAGACTTCATGTCATTACTGTTAATAATCTTTTCTTTCACCCCAGAATGTTAGTATACTTTTTGAATTTTGAATAAGTGAAATTTTGATTTTTTTACCTTGATACAGTGCTTGTTAATATCATATATACACTTTTTACAGTTATCCTTAGGGATTTGATTTTTGCTTTCCTTTCTGCTGTTTTGAGATTATTTCTTCTTAGCTAGTGGTGTTGTCTATGATATTTTGGTATATGCTTTTCATTAGTGATACTAGTCTTAGCTTGCTGTTACTGCATTTGCAGCAAAGTTGACTTAACTGGAACTCTCCTGATATTTAAAAGACTCTTCCACCCCTATCCTTCTTTTGCTTAACATTCCTGGAAAGAAATTGTTTATGATAGGAAAGTGCTTTAGTTCTCCTAGCTAATAATTTGGCATAACCCATGAGTAGTGAATTCAGGAAGTTTAATTAAAATCTATTGCAATTATATAGTTAAGTAGATTACACTCAATATTTTAGGTTCTTTAAGTTAAGGCTATTATAACAGTGTGTAGCTTTGTTTCAAAGAGTCTGTGCCTTTGTGAGTTCGGATGCAATCCATCATGGAATTAGAGTTAGGATTTAAAATTGGGTTTCAAACTACCTGAAAAGTGCAATGACATAGTATAAATTGGTTGTTTTAAAAAGTAATAATGACTTTTTTTAAAAAAAACTGATGCATGGTAATTATTTTAAAATTCAAGTAGTACAGAAGAGTATGAAGAAGCAACGGTAAACTTTTTAAAATAAAATCCCATGATCTTTCAATAACTATTATTAATAATTGATGGAAAATATTCTAAATATACATCTCATTATGCAAATATACAGATTGAAAAATAAACAAAAATATACAAATTTAAATAAAAGGATAGATATAGAAGGATAGAAGGATGAATGAGTGAATTTATGTATGAATAAGTAGATAAACTATTTTTCCAAAATGGGATGCATCTCTCTCCCTCTCTTGCTCTCTCATCTCTTGCTCTCTCACTCTTTCTCTCTTGCTGTCTTCCTTTGTGATTTATTTTTTCTAGTGGTATACTCTAATTCCTATCTCTTTATCTGTTGTGTATCTACTATAGAGTTTTGTTTTGTGGTACCCATGAGGCTTGCATAAAATGTAACAGTTCATTTTAATCTAATAATTTATCTCAGTCATATATGTAAGTTATATACTATTACTTCTTCTTCCCCACATTTATTGTGCCATATTAAATTATTATAGACACTGTTATTTTTAATACTATTTTAACTTATATTAGAGATAAAAGTGAATGGTGCAGCATATTACAATATTAGATTATTATTAATTTGACTGTACACTTTTCTTCACCAGTAAATTTTATACATTTATATGTATTTATGTTGTTCCTTAGTGTCCTTTCATTTCTATTTGAAAAACTCCCTTTAACATTTCTTGTAAAGTCAGGCCTAGTGATCATGAACTCCATAGCTTTTGTTTGTCTGGGGATGACTTTATCACTCCTTCATTTCTAGACAGTTTTGCTGGGTATAGTATTATTAGTTGGCAGATCTTTTTTTTTTTTTTTTTAATTTTAGTACTTTGAATATATCATCTTACTCCTTCCTGGCCTGTGAGATTTCTGCATAAAAATCCACTGATAGCTTTGTAGGGGTTCTTTTGGTGTGACGAGTCATTTTTTTTTGCTTTTTTAAAAAAGTATTCTCTTTGACTTTTAACATTTTGATTATAGTGTGTATCATAATAATCTGCTTTGGGTTGATCTTACTCTATGTCCTTTGATCTTCTTGTACTTGCATGCCCATCTCTCTCCCTAGATTTGTGAGGTTTTCAGCTATTATTTCTTTAACTATGCTTTCTGCCCCACTCTGTCTGTCTCTCTCTTCTTTCTAGGACTCCGTGTGATGCAAATGTTAGTGTGTCTGATAGTCTCACATAATTTATGTAGGCTTTATTTACTCTTTTTCAATTTTTTTGTTTTTGTTTCTCTAACTGGTTAATTTAAATATATATATATATATATATATATATATATATATATATATATATATATATATATATATATATATATATCCTTGAGTTTGCCAATCCTTTCTTTTGCACAGTCAAGTCTGTGGTTTACATTCTCTGTTGAAATTTCTTAGTTTTATAATTGTATTCTTCAGCTCTAGGATTTATTTTGTTTCTTAATGGTTTTTAATTCTTTATTAAAATTCTCATTTCGTTCATGCTTTGTTTTTCTGATTTGTTTAGTTGATCTTATTCTCTTGGATTTCATTGACTTTCTTTAAAATTATTATTTTAAACTTTCTGTCTGGGAAATTCTAGATCTCCATTTTTTTAGAGTCAGTTATTAGAGCTTTGTTACTTTTCTTTGGCAGTGTCATATTTGCCTGATTCTTCATGATCTGTGTAGCCTTTCATTGGTGTCTGTGTATTTGAAGGAGCAAACACATCTTCACAAAATTATAGCTTGGGTATACAAGGTAAAAATCAGCTCCTGTCTTCTCTGACCTGATGGGATTACCTCCAGAATCTCCATCATGATTTATTGGCACCAGTTATGAGGCTGTTGCTGGGTCTGCAGTGGGGTTCGAGTTTGACAGGTTTGTTATGTAGGGCTTGGTGTGCATGGATTCTGTGTGGTCCTTGGGTGGGTAGGACTGTCTTCAATACCTTGTTCAGTAGAGTGGCACTGGAACAAGGGTTTTCTTCAGGGTTCACAGTTGCATCCTCAGTTAGTGGGCCTATTACTAGGTATGCAGCTGGGTATGGTACCTGACAGGTCCCTGGGAGAACTTCTGCTTGGTCAATGTGTAGATTTCTGAGTAGGAAGGACTGGCCCTGGACTATGACTGAAAGATGCTAGAGGCACGAGCTGAAATCCAGTGCTGTTTTCATTTCCATAGCCAATATAGAGGTCTTAGAACTGACTCTAGAGGATGAATAGCTGTGTCTCCTGTCATGCCCTGAGTACACTGGACTACTCCATGACTGTGGCTGGAGGGGCTAAAAGTAAATACGTGGTCATTTGATGATCTCTCAAGATGCAGATATGAGGTCTCCTCAAGAATGTTCACAGAATGAAGCTTGCTAGAAGGAGCTGCAACCAATTATAGGGGCCTTTTAGGATCTCCAGGGAGTGTCCCTCTGGTTCTTGTGCCAGGAGTACTGCTTGTCGATTGTGGGTGGGAGAGACTGGAGCTGAGTTTAGGGCCTTTCAGGATCTCAAGGGGGTATAGCTGAGGGTGACTCCTTCTAGGTCCTTATGCCAGCAAGACTGTTCATGGACTGAGACTGGGCCAGGTCAGAACCCAGTTAAAGGGCCCTTTCAGAATCTACAGTCTGAATGAGTTTGGTGGGCTTACCTCAACGGGTTCCCAGACTGCTGCTGAAGGGGGCTGAAGCTGGTTCACAGGCCACTTTAGGATCCAGAGCTGGGACCAAGGTCTCTATGCCCAATACCTGACACGGATGTGACTTCTCCCATGTTCTTTGGCAAGAGGTGTTGGTGACAGACTCATAGCCAAACAGGGCTATAGCTGATCTCAAGGATGTAGAACCATTTCTGGGTCTGTAGCCATGACTCTGGTCAGCAAGTCAGCTGTCTTGGCACAAGCCTGCCTTTTCAAAATGGCTATCCTAGGTCTTGGATTGCACTGAGGTTTCATAATCTCTCTCTGGATCCCACAGCTTTTACAAGGCACTTTTGTCCTGAATGGATACAAAATAATTATTATTGCAGGGGAATACAAGCAAGGGATACCTTATTTGATCATCTTGCTGATGTCACTATATATATATATATATATATATATATATATATATATATATATATATATATATATATATGTGTGTGTGTGTGTGTGTGTGTGTAATGTAAAAGGTTTTATGCTTCTTTTACTTGAGTTGAACAAAGGAACAGAAACACAACTGAAGAAATTGATTTACTTCAAATGAATATTTCTTCATCATAATAGAAACTAGTACCTAAAACATCTTATAAAGAAGAAAAATGATTTTGAAAGACTAAGTTGGAACGTTTTTATTACTGTTAATTTGATTAATTTCAATCTTAGGATGTTTCTATTTAGTGCCTATAATTTTGTCTCCTCCTAACTACTAATCGGCTATTTAAATGATTATTATTTTTACATTATTAAGGTCTATACCATTTACAGTTTTGCTATACTTTGAAATAGCTGATGACCACTAGATAAAGATAGTCTTCTAATTAAATACATACCTTTGCATCAGCCACTGCTTCTATAGTGGACAAAGGATAGGGGAGAGATGAGGAAGAAAAGAGAGCTGAAAAAGAATAGACTACATGCCCTCAATCAGAACAATGCAGTCAGATAGAGATTTGAGCATCTAGAAAGAAGAGGAAGTTGTAAGAGGTGGTGATAAATGCTAATGTGTAATGTTATTAAATATTTTTCTGAAATTAGGATCATTTAATAATCAAAAGTGACTGAGAAGTTATGAAGTTAAGTTATTCCTCATCTCCCACAAGGAATTAGATGCCACAGAGAAATGTAGGTAGTAGTTACTAAAAAGAAAAAATAGTTCCATGTGTTTCATAATACTTTAGTAAGTTGAGACTTTGAATCAAATTAGTTACACTGGTATTTTTAAGTTTCAATTATTGAAAATTTCAAATATACACAAAAATAGAGAGAATAGTTTATGATTTCCCATGTAGCTATCATCCAAAGTCAACTAATGTCAATATTTTGCCATTTGTTATTTTGTCTGATCCTCTATTTTAAATAAAAAATATTTTTCTTTTTAAATTTTAATTATGAAATAATTTCAAAGGTAAAGAAAAATTGCATGAATAGTATAAACAATGTCTTAATAATTTTCACAAATTTCTAAATGTTAACATTTAAAATGTCTTCACTCTCTCTCTAGATATTTATTATCTTTTCTAAATTGTTTGAGGATAAAAATTAGCATGAGGCCCCCAACCTTTAAAAACTTGTTTTCTTAAAAACAAACATAGTTATATAATTACAATAGACTTGCTAAAATCAATAAATAACTGCTGGTATTATCCTTGTGTTTGATCTATAAACTTTGTTTAAATTTTATCATTTACCCAATAATGAATTTTATAGCAGAAGAAAAACATTCTTTTTGGAATGGACCCAGCATCACACATTGCATTTAGTTATGCTTCTTTAGTCTTCTTTAATCTAAAACTGTTCAGTCATGTTGAAGACCCTGGTCTTAGATTTTCATGGCCTTCATATTTTTTAAGTTTTGTTGCTCAGTTTATATTTGGCTGTTATTTCTTCATGATTATATTCAGCTTATGCATCTTTGGCGGGAACACCACAGAAGTGACATTGTATCTTTACAATGCAGCCTATCAGGAAATATCATTAGAGGTTATATAAACTTTGGTCTTTTGGTTAAAATGGTATCACTAGGTTTTCCAATTTGAAAGTTACTATCTTTTGTAATTAATATTTTGGAGAGATATTTTGAGATAATTTCATATGCCATTTTTAAAAAAATCAAATTTGCATCAAATAGATTCCTATGATGGTTACAAAATAGTGATTTTACA
The DNA here is from genome assembly GCA_030015415.1 of Cynopterus sphinx. Classification (NCBI taxonomy): domain Eukaryota; kingdom Metazoa; phylum Chordata; class Mammalia; order Chiroptera; family Pteropodidae; genus Cynopterus; species Cynopterus sphinx. The sequence goes on along the minus strand of CM057388.1, from coordinate 50,862,965 downwards.
ATATTATAAATCCTTTTATGTTGACTAGTTGACATTTTACTATAAAGAAGAGCTTTTCTTATTCCTCCATTTATTTATATGTATAGCAATATGAATCTTCACATTTTTATTTGATTCAGTGGATTATTAACTATTTTGTCATTATTTGATGCTCAAATTGTCTCAGATTAGCCATGGGGATCCTCTTTAAACTGTCTCCTGTGTCATTTTGACATGATCTCATCATTACTTTCTGACACAACAAGATGTTCCAGGATCATCTTGTACTTCCCTTGTAACAGACTCGTAATCAGTCATTTCTTTAAAAGGTCCTGGAGACTTATGATAGAGATTAATATATAAGTACCAAAATCTGGACAGTAGGTGCTCATTATTTCCAGGATGCCATTACTTTATATTCTTTATATATATACATACATTCACAATATATATGAACACAGATGTGTGTATATGTACACACACTTCTATACATATACACATATCTAAAATCTATCTATCTATTTATCTATCTATTAATCTAATCTATCTATCTATCTATCTATCTATCTATCTATCTATCTATCTATCTATCTATATATATGTCATCTATCTGACAAATCACAATCTCATACTGTTAACTCCAATTCTGATATAAAACCACAAAAATTCTAAATACCACTATTTCTAAATTTGTAACTCCCTTCTCAGAAAGTAAGAAATTTTTCTCCCTTTCTCTACAATATGTTATACCCATTGCTCAATCTTAGGATATATACACCCACAAGTATTTCAAAATTGTTAGCCCATAGCACTAGGAAAAATAAACCTACTTAGAATTCAGTGTTTATTCAGTGTGGATTTTTTGGACTGTAGCCTGAGGGTATATAGAAAAATATTATGTTAATAAGGTAGTCGAGTTATTCTTCTTCCCCTTTAGTGTTGAGAAGTTATTTATTTGCAATACCATTAACTTATTTGTTTTATTTTCCATTTATTTTCCACTTTAGTTTTTATTTTCTTTATTGTAATTCATTTTACTTTTATAGACATATTAAATATTGACATGATTCTAAAACTATGAACAAAAATGTATAGTAATGAAAATGTTACCCCAAACCCTCTATCTCACCATCATTCCCAGTCCTTTTCACTTCCCACCTATATATTTCCTGGAGGTAACAAATATCATTTGCTTCTGACTTATCCTTTATAGATCTCTTTTTACACAACTGAGTAGATGATTTTATAGTTTTAATTGCCCTTTGCCCTTAAACTAAAGTTAGGTATACTATAGATATTCTTTATACTTTACATAGTTTATTCAACCACTTTCCTATGAATGAACATTTAGATGGTTTCTAATATTTTGTAATTGTATACCACATTACAATAAATAACCTTAGGCATATGTATTTCCATTTTTTGGAATTGTATCTTTAGGGTAAAGTCCTAGAGATGGGATTTTTGAGATAAAATATACATTCATTTGTAGTGTTTTTAGATATTACTGAATTCCCCACTCTAACTGTTGCATGAGTTTGTATTCTCACCCACAGGAATGAGGGTTCTGATGTTCATATAATGTCATCAAAAAAATGCATCATCATAATTTTTACCAATCGGATAGATGAAATATAGCACAGTAAATCCACACTTAACATTGTTGATAGGCTCTGTGACTTTAAGCAAAATAATATGTAAAGAAAACAATTTTACTATAATGCAATTGACATTAATAAGATTTAAGTTCCTAAGGCATCTAAACATTATAACAAAACTACATTGAAGAAAACAACATTTTTTGAGGAGTCCCTGTATCTCATTGTACTTTCAGTTTGCATTTCTATTATGATGAATAATTTTAAACATATTTTTATATGTTTAAGGGATTATGTATGTATGTGTGTATATTTATACATATATATGTATATATATACATATATATGTTTATTCATGACTTTTGCCCATTTTCTATTGGGTTTTTGGTCTTTCCTCCAATAATAGGAATATTAGGGTTTTTTTCTATCTTTATTGAAATACAATAAACAATTAGTGCTCATATTTACATTGTACAATTCAATAATATTTTTTTTCAATTATACTTGGAATACAATAATATACCAGTTTCAGTTGTATAGGATATTGATCAAAGATCCACATAACTCGCAGAGTAATCACACAACCAATACCAGTACCCCTCTTCCCCAATACATATTTATTACAACTTTATTAACCATCTTCCTCCATGACTATTCTGGAACTGTCCATTTGTACCTCTTAATCCCTTTGCTTTTCTTTTTGTTCTTCCCAATCTCCCTCCCATCTAGTATCCCTCAAAATATTCTCTGTATCTATGAGTTTATTACCATTTTTGTTGCTGTTATTGTTTTATTCTTTAGATTCCACATATAAGTGGAGTCATACAATATTTGTCTTTATCTGAGACATTTCATTCAATGCAATACCCTCTAGGTCTATCAAGGCGATATCTTTTTCTATCTCCTTCCTTTTAGTCTGCATGTGTATTTTAATCTGAATTGATTCTCTTGTAGGCAGTCTATCTTGTTTTCTCATCCATTCAGACATTCTATCATTTGGTTGGACCACTTAACTCTTTTCCATTTGAAGTATTTGTTGATAGAAATGTAGTTATTACCATTCTTCATTCCTGTTTTTGATATATGCTTTTGTTTTTTATAGAAGTCCCTTCATCATTTCCTGTAATACTGGGTTGGTGTTGAAAAACTTCTTTAACTTATTTTTGTCTAGGAAGCTCTTTATCTATCCTTTGACTCAAAATTATAGCTTTGCTGGTTAAAGTATTCTTGATTGTAGATCCTGGGTTTTCATCACATAGAACATGTTGTGCCAGGCCCTTCTGCCTTGCATAGTTTCTTTTGAGAAACCAGCTGTCAATCTTATGAGTGCTCTCTTGTATGTAACTAGCTGATTTTCTCTTGCTATTTTTAAGATTCTCTTTGTATTTAAACTTTGGCATTTTAATTACGATGTGTCTTATTGTGGGCCTTTTTGGATTCATGGATTTTGGGACTCTGAGTATCCTAAGATTGTATGTCTATTTTCTTCACCAAGTTAGGGAAGTTTCCCGTCATTATTTCTTCAAATAGCTCTTTGACATCTTTGTTGTTGTTGTTGTTTACCTGGTACCCTTATGACATAGATATTTTTACATTTAATAGTGTCCCATAGGCTTATTAAATTATTATTATAGTCTTGGCTTCTTGCCATTCTGATTGAGTGTCCTTGGCTTTCCCATCCTTTATATAGGTCATTCAATCCTTTTTATTCACTCTGTTTTTTCCATTTAATATGCTTTTCATCTCAGATAAGGTGTTCTTTGTTTCTGACTGGTTCCCTTTTATAATTTCCATTTCTATTTTTATGTTTTTTACTTCTTATTAAAGTTCTCACTGAATTCATCTACACTTCCAATAAGTTCATTGAACATCTTTATAACCTGTGTTTTGACCTCTACATTTGTTAGATTGCTTGACTCCATTATTCCTAGATCTTTGTTCTGTTTTCTCATATGGTTTCTTCTTGTCTTCCCTTTTCGGCTGCCTTTCTGTGTCTGTTTCTATGTACTAAGCAAACTTCCTAAGTCTCCCTGTCTTATTAGGACAGCTTTGTGTAGTAGGTGTCCAGTGGCACAGTCCTGAGAGTCCAGTGGCACAGTCCTGCAGGCCAAGTTTAGCCCCAGCCTGTGTCCCTCCAGGGCCATCTGTTAAGATTCAACAAGCAATCCATACATGCTGTGCACATAGTTGCTTCAAAAGGTCACACCAGAAACTGAGGCCAACTGCTACAAGTGTGAGTCTAGGCACTGCTCAGCAAGGAACATCTGACTCACCAATGACACAATTGGATGTGGCTTGGGCAGGGCGGCAAGTTGGGAAAGCAGAGTTTCAGGGAATCCTCTGGGTGAAGCAACCTCTGTTATCCAGTTCACTGATGTCTCAGGTATGGAGGCACTGTGTCCACACACTGAGAGTGGAGAGGGCTCAACAGAGGAACAATGGATACCACTGGCACTTCTGTATAAAGGGAGCTCGCCTCCAGCCCTAACTCCAACAGCCCACTGTCCCTCTGCAAGTCTCTGGTGCCTCCTGCACAGCTGATTCTGGCGCTGGTGCTCAGAGCCAGCTTCTCTGTCACCACAAAAGTCTGCTCGCAGGCACAGCCCCTTTAAGAGGCATCTGCCACTACTATGGACTTTGTTCCCCTCAGCCACTCAAAATCCAACAGCCCCACATCCTCTCCCCACCCTGCTCTGCCATTGCAGGGTGATTTCTTAGATCTTTCCATAGTTGTATGGCTTGTTCATCTAAATCCCAGGTGATTTTCCTTGCTGTTTGCTCCTTGTGTCTATCAAAACTTTGATTTGGTCTCCAGAGGGATGAACAAAACCACTATCATTTATGCCATTTTTTTCTCCCTGAAATATTAATTCTTTAACTGTGATATATTTTGGAAATTTTCTTCTAGTTCATGGGTTATCTTGATTTTACTTTTGAGTTTTTGTGATGTCCTTTGAATATTTCATATAGTTAAATTTATTAATATTTTATTAAATATGGATTTTGAGTCAGAGGTAAACAGTTTTTTCTATATCCAGAGTTTTTTTATGGTAATAGTTTCAATTTTCACTTTTAGATCTTTGACCTATTTGGAGTTTATTTCTGTATATTGTGTGAAATAAGCTCTCTTTTTATCTTTTTCTATACTGGCTATGTGGTTGTTCAGGCACCATTTAAAAGATAAGTCTATCATGTCCCAGTGATCTTAAATGCCACCATTATCATAGACTAAATTTTTATGTATGCTTAAATCAATTTCTGTACTTTTCATTCTATTCAATTGGTCTCTTGTGTTATTTATATACCAATACTGCATTATTTTTATAATAGAAGTCCATAGTCTGTTTTAAATGTGCGTTCCTTCCTGATCTTCACTTTTAGATTTTTCTTTTTCTGTTTTTACTGTCTAATTTTTGGACTTTGTTTATCCATATGAACTTTTAGTATCAAGTTATTAGCTTCTGGATGAAGGCAGTGGGGTGAGGATTTTCTGACTTTTTAATTTGAGATTGTTCTTAGTTTTGAAATTAATTTAGAGAGAACTGACATCTTTATGTTGTAGATTCATCCTATCAAATAACAAGGGATGGTTTTCCATTTGCTTGAGTATAATTTGTTGTATCTTTTAGCAGTGTTTTAAAATTTTCCTCATATAGGTTCTGCACATTTCTTGTTAATTTTATTGCTAAGTATTTCATCTTTTTGTTTCTCTTGTAAATGTGTATTTCTCTACCATTATATTTTCTAGCTGTTATTGTTTGTGCTTGTAAAGGTTATTAACTCTGATTATTTTATATATTGCTATCTTACTGAATTATTTTATTGTTTGAGTTAGTTTTAATGTTGGATCTCTAGGCTTTTCCAGATATGCTGTCATCTTCAAATACAGGGATTTTTCTTTCTTATATTTCAATTCTTATTATTTTTAATAAAATTTTCTTTTCTAATTGCATTGAGAAATATCACTGTACAATGCTAAATAGTAGAGGAAGTAGTGTGCATCTTTACATTATTCTTGATTCTATTGCAAATGGTAATAACGTTATAATGTTTCTTTATTAAATAAAATTCTGGCTTTAGGGCTAAAAAAGCAAGGAGACCAGTAATAAACCTATGGCAGTAGACCAGATAGAGGTCACCTAGTCAGGATGGTGGTAATGGAGATGCAGAGAAACAGATTTGAGATATATTTCTAGGTAGCAGCAACTGTGCTTAGAGATGGATGTGTCATAGGAGAAAAAAGAAGGTGCTAATATCAAGACCTTTAATTCAAGCAGCTAGGGGTGTACATATATTGTCTTCTCATATACATTTTAGGATCCTTGAGAGTAAGCAGCTGTAGTATAGTAGGTGAATTTTTTGTTTTGGAATGCAATCTTTCTTATATAAATTCAGGCTTTAGCAATTACTATATAGCCTTAAGTTACTTAATCATTCTAAGCCTTGATTTCCTTCCACATATGTATAAAAGATGATAACACTAATACATAGATCATAAGCGGTTTCTGAGGATTAAATAAAATGAGAAAAAAACACATAAATAACAATGGAAAAAACCCTTAGCTTATAAATATGGTGTTTGTATATAGAATGACTCAATAACTGTTAGGTATGATGATGACAATGATAATGATATTTCTGTAGCATTAGTATCACCTGGTGGCTATCAAGTACACCAGAAAAACCAGTCAATGATTGTGTCTAATATTGCCTCTTGATTAAGGGTCCATTTTAACTTATTGTCTCATATGACAAGTTTCTGTAAGTATTCTTCTTTATTTCAGATTAATATTTAGTTTTAGAACAATGAAATTTTTAAGGTTCAGTAAACTAAGGGAATCCTAATAAAATATCAGAATATATTTATCTGTTGAGACCATATATTTGATAAATATACCTGGTAAAAGCTATGAGTAAAACAGGTGAGTTAATCAATTCAAAAGCTTTCTTTGTGTCAATGAATACCATTTTGCCTGAAACAGACATAATTTTTTTTGAAAAATGGTTGAATTTCTATGGCACCAAATCAGCAAGGTGACTACCTTTTAATTTATTCTCATTTGTATCTTTGGGAGATAAGAGTGGATGTTATCATTATGTATTTTTGTGTGTGTGAACTTTGATAAGAATTCCATTTCTGAGCAGCAGGGTACATTTTGTTATTTACTTGGTTAAATTCCCATGAAGTAAAGAAAAATTTACTGTATGATATTCAGAATGCACTTGCAGGGAAAAATTATTTTTACATTTCTTTTTCCCTTTTTTATTAATTTTATTGGGGTAACATTGCTTAATAAAATTATATAATTTTCAGGTGTATATCATAACTTGACATCTGATTATTTTATTGTGTGTTTACCACCCAAAGTCCACTTTCCTTAAACTACCATATATTTGATCCCCTTTACCAACTTCACCCTACCCCCTACCCCTATATCTGACCCCCTTTAACCATCTACTTACCCCTACTACCCCAACTCCCTACTCTCTGGTAACCAAAAATCTATAGTACATGACTCTGTCCTGTTCATTTGTTGCTTTTAGGTTTATATAGTACATATAAGTGATATCATATGATATTCAACTTTTTCTCTCTGGATTATTAGACTTAGCATGATTATCTTGAGGTCCATCTATGTTGTTGCAAACGGTTGATTAATATTTCATTGTATATATGTACCACTGCTTCTTTAACTAATCATCTATTGAAGGACACTTCAGTTGCTTCCATGTCCTGGAGACTGTGAATAATGGTGCTATGAGTACCAGTGTGCAAATATCTTTTCAGATATGGGTTTTCAAGTCTTTGGGATCCCAGCAGAGGGATCACTGGATCATATGGTAGATCAATTCTTGAAATTGTTGATATGTCTCATTTTAGAACTCACTGGGTATATTCAGAAGTACCATTTTGAATTCTCTGTCATTTAAGTTTCATAGTTCAATGCCTGTAAGCTTATTTTCTGGAGATTTCTCTCTTTCTTTTTGAGATTCCTTGTCACCTTGGTTGTTCATGGTGTTTAATGAACCTTTTTTTTTTTCTGCCTGGACATTGATGGAAATATATTCTGTTTTTTTTTTTGTTGTTGTTGTTTGTTTGTCTGTTTGTTTTGTTTTTTCCAGAAAGAAGATTTAATGGTCTCCATTTAGCCTGCTGCAAAGAAGGTGTTTTATTTTTGTTTTCAGTAGGTGGTGACTAAGCCTCTTGGATCCCTGCTTTATATAAACTCTTAATAACACTTTTAAAATATTCTCGCTACCCTCAGTTTCAGTCCCTGTCAGTGTCAGTGACAGAGTTGGCAGAATTTTCTTAGATTCCCTTGGGGCTCCTCGGTGATTGTTCTTGGAGGGTATGTGAAGAGGGGCTGTCTGGGCTGGTGGTTGGGTTCTGTGGCTCAGCCTCATTTTTGCAACTGTTAATGGTTAAAAAAACAATTATTGTTTTTCTGCCAGCCACTCCTCTGCTTTCTGCCCGTCACAGTTATGTTTAATATTTACTATTTAAAATATTTGCCCATCCTTTTATATAGAAATGAAAGGATGCAAATTCTTTTTAAATTTGACATATCTTTATAATTTATCTATGTAATATAGCTAATTAAAAGTGTGATTATTTATTGCTTTTAAATTAGTAGTCTTTAAATTTAGTGTTTAGAAAGCAAAAAGAATGAGAGTCATCTCCTACTATGGTTTTGCCTATGATGCTTCAGATTGAAGTCAGTAAGTATTTGGTGTATGACATGATGACAGTCTATAAACTTTGATAATTTAACTCAACTATAACCCTCAACTTTGTCTTTTGAAGTATACACCAAGAGTGACATCTGAGAATCTTTTTCAATGAAAAACTACATTTTTCAAATACATTTTACCTTATACATTCTTGTAATAAGATTATTACTCAATCATTTTTCTTTGTTCGGGAAATACATTAGCAATGGACATTGTTATTCTTTTGCTTATCATGTCATATTGTACAAAGATATTGCATTTTATTCTTTTTATAATATAAATATTCTTGTATTCATCATTGAAAGTATTATGTATCAGAGTTTAGAGTGGTTATCTATAGCAAACAGAAAGTTATTTCTCCAGCTATGATTATGCTTAATGGTCATAAATGTCTGCATAATAATACTCTTGTTTACTTTTCCTCCTCGTGTATTTTCATCCTCACTAGTTATTCTTTAAGGCCCTTTATATAATGGAAATTCTTCATTCTATGTCCCCAAACTGGAGTGTTGAATTTACATTAGAGTATCTTGCTGCTTATACTATGACACTTTTCAGATATTTTTTAGATGGCCCTGTTTTCAAATGTATTCTAGTATAACAGTTAAAAATAAGAGTATAGATACATATTATCTTATTTATATAATTTTGAGCATGAAAGAAACATCTATTCTTAAAATTAAGTAAGAACAACAAATGTTATTTAAAAATAAACAGAGGGCAGAGTTTTATAAAACAGTTTCATAAAAGCTATCTTTTATGTCATTTTTAAAGTAAATATAGTGAATGTCATAATTACCTAGCAATGGCAACCTCGTCTTTTTGATGTTGCTATTGCATAAAGGATCCAGAGAACAACTGATTCTAGAAACAAAAATTTTGACTTTGATTTCTCAGTTGGGGATAGCAGAATTTTGGGTTCTTGAGACAGATTATTACAATAGAAGATAGATCCTAGTACAGACCTAGTAGGTTATTATCATAGGTCAAGGATCTAGATATGGATGGAATGAAGAAGAGAAACTTATATAAAACTATTTTATGTGAAATTGATTTTGATGCCAGATAACTTGAACATATGGTTGAACACATTACCAGGAAATATAAAGACACCCAATTTGAAATCAGTAAAGCAAGAATCAGAATCCAGATTTCTGGGACAAAACATCGACCATGAAATCTTTCTCTTTTAAGTAAAGCAGATACCATTTGCAGTTTATACCAATCAAAATTTTCTGCCCTCTGTTCAGGGCATTTAACCTAAGTTGGCTCAATCAAGGGGCAGTGCCTTGACAGAAAAATATATATATATATTTTTTTCTTTGTCTGGAAAATATGCGGTGCATTGTGAAGACTGGAATTGTGGTAGCCATTTCACGACTGATAAGTCAGCCAGCCCGAGGACAATGTCAGTGCACAAAAAAAAAAAAAAAAAAAAAGAGTAGAGCTTGAGATAAAACATGACCTAATCACACCTGAAGTTCCACCTTTGGACGTTAGTTATATGAGGAAATAAACACCCTCATTTGCTTAAATATTTTGAATTATGTTTTCTGTTGCTTACAACATAAAGAGTCCTAACTGATTCAGAAGGTGTAAACCTCATGAAATTGGTGAATGATGATTTTCCTGATGATGAGATGTGGGAAGAATTGAAACTAAAATAAGCCTAGGTTTCAGAAAAACTGCATCATTATTTCATAAAGAATGACATATTGGGGTCATTTGTACATCTTCAAAGCAACATCACCAATACTACAAATGACTAGAGGGATAAATTAGGAGGAAAGGAGGAACAAAAGACTAGAAATGTGTTTGAAACATGAAGTTATATGTTAAAGTGAGAATCCTCCACTTTCCCCTAATGAAAACTGTCACCCCTTTTGTGACCTGCTACTACAGTTGTCACAGCTATTGCTACATCCTCTTGCTAGATTTTACTTTCAGTCTTTTCAATTCTATCTTTTATGAGATTAAATAGCAACAAAACATTATAAGCTATTTTAATAAATACTTAAGACACTTAGAAATGGCATATAGACAGTGGAATATATGACTGTTTAGCAAGGGTTTTCAAATTCATAAGAATCAGCTATGGAGTTTTTAAAATCCCAGACATTACATCTAGGAAAATCAGTTGCAAATAGTTAGTTTGAATTTGGAAAAAGTGACAGGGAATTTTAGCTACTATTTCTTATGTATTTTCATGGATTTAGATTCCCCAAAGCAGAAGATCTTCACTCTAATAATGTAGTATTTTAAATCAAGTAATGATATGAAGTTATATTTTCATTTAAAGCATTTGTGCAGCTAGGTATATTAAGGCTTGATTCACCAGCATGGCTTATACTTCTATGAACTGACATTTTAAAGCAATATCATGTATTGAAATGTCTGGGATTTGACTTAAGATAGATCTCGATTCTAAGCCTGATCACTTAAACAGTCATGTAAGTTGATTCCACCTCAAATTTCTCATTTGTAAAGTATAAATCATTATGCCTTCTTCAAAGGATTTCTATGAGAAATAAGAATTTTGTATAGAGACTAGTAAATTATAGCTATTGTTATTTAAATTCCCTATTTAATTCTTTTCCATATATATTTTAAAATAATACATAGAAAACAGTATTTTTTAGGATGGTTATATAAAATTACCAATTTGGAGAGACTTGGTATAGCAATGACAGATCGATCAGTTTAGCTCCTTGAACCCCAGTTAGGCTGTTGATGAAAGAAAAGCTAAAGGCTCAGTGCCTTAAAGCTCCTGAGAATAGAATAGTGATCTTTAAAAATGATTTATATTTATCATAAAACAGAAATTATGTGGAAAAGAAAATAAGTGAAAGGTTATAGTTGCACATTATGCGTATGTTGTTTACAAGGCAAAACATTACTGACACTTAATAAAGTACTAAGACTGAATATGGCAATGATCAATTAAATAACAGTGTAAGCATCAGTATAGTAAAGTTCTAAAGATTTCAATTAAAGTTATACAGCTATATTTATTCTAATCTATTGTATAATATAACTATCATTTACCATGTAATTATACCCCAGAGAGCCTTAATTACAAAATTAAATGATTAAGTAGAAGTGCGGTAATAAGCAAAAGAAATATTAGCATACTGTAACTTTTCACCTTCTACATTATAATTTGAAAAATAACTTGAATGAGAACCAAAGAGTGTTAAATAGGCTCAGTGTGGTTTTCTTGAATTATTTTTACCTTTTACTTTTAATGCTGCTGCTATCTGTCCAACATCTCCGAAGCACCCTGGAGGTTTAAGAGTTTTATTAGTACAGGAAAAGAAAAAAAACTGTGACTAAAGAAGACAATGTACTGGATCATAATTTTAATTTAAATCTAGTGGAATGGAAGGAGAAACTCATATATTAGAGACAGTGGTTGTGTCTGGTCATTTTTGACTATTAAAAATTTATAGTGGATAAAATAGATTTTCTTGGTGACTAATTTTTTTAGCTTATGAGGTCATTACAGAATCAGTAAGTTTGACATATTTTAGTTGACTATTTCCACAAGAGTATTTTCTTTTATCTCTGCTTTGCTATTTTTATCATCCACTTTTCATTAGGTTGGTGACATTAATGTCAAACACTGCCTATTATCTTGTGCTTCCTTGTTGATAAGTTTTTAGCCATAGTCCATTAAGACATTAATTCATTTCACCTAAAGTTTGTTTTCAGCATCTATTTATAAAATATATTTTGTCTCCTTAACTTGTTCTTTGGTTCAAACAGTAGGGAACTTAAAATTAAAATTAGTATTCAATCTGGAAAACAGGAAATCACACTAGTTATATCAAAGAGAAAGGGATTTAACATAAGCAATGAGGTGCTTACAAAATCATTGGAAAGAGGCAAGACTGAATGTTAAGAGTGATGTCACTAGCTTTCAGGCAAACAGCCACAGAGTCAGAAAGTTACTACTATGCAGAATTAGGAAATGAAAGGAATCCTCTGAAGACTTCATAGCTCATCTTCAATTTTGAAAGAGTGAATAGCAGGAGAACACAGAAACAAGTAATCCTTAACTTCAGTTGGAGTAAGCCTCCTAAATCCAACTTCATTGCAGATTCCAACTTCTATGTTATTTTCTGTCATTTGCTCTTCAAAGCTTTCCTTTAGGGTTAATATGGCTGTATAAATGACATCTTCAAGTTCTAGATCTTCATTATATTTTTTCTCAAGGAAAGTTTACCCATTATATAATTCTTACCCATTGCTGTGTCTTTTCAGGCAAAGTAAGCTCCAAAAGGATCTGAGTACAATAAATATGGCTGTCCTTCATTCCAACCACAAATCGTAAAGAAACTCCAAATAGACGAACACCACCTGACTAGGTATATTCTTGCATTGCAGAAGCTACTCTCTGTACCAGCTGAACTGTGGAAATTTGTTCCTGGTAAACAAGATAGTATTGCTGAGCTATTTTTCAAGCTCTGCATATAAGCCCTCTGTAATATTGTTCCATTCCACTTTACACCAAGCTTATATGTTTGGTAGTTGGTTCCACTTTGTGTAACCTTTACAGAATGGATTTCTGTTTCTTTTCAGTTGCTAATATCATGCCATTTGTAGCCTTAATTCCTTCTGAAAGGATTCATCTATTTACAACAGCCAAAGCATGTCCAATCCATAAAAGTTTACTGAATGGGCTGAATGTAGTCAAGGAAAAGCTGTAACCGTGCTTTGCCGTCTTTACCCAGAGAGCCTTTTTCTCTTATTCTAAGGACACTAATCCATCCCTCATGACTTAACCTTAGCCTAATTACTTCTCAAAGGCCATACCTCCTAATGCTATCACATTGGGAGTTAGGGCTTAAACATAAGAATTTTCAGGGGATACAAACATTAGGCCAATACACTGTCCCTAGAACTTTTTGTTTATATGATCCTTAAGTTCTCTACAACCCCATAAAATAGTTATACTGTCTCTTATTAAGTACTTACAATAGCAAGAACTTTATTATCTCCTGAGGCAGCAGCTCATTATGTGTTAAAACATTTCTAAATATTAGAAAGCTCTTTTTTGAATTGAACTGAAAGTAATATCCCAATCATTTGTAAACTTTGGCCCTGTTTCTATCATTTGGCATCCTACTAAAAACCACTCTATTTGCACCCCATTATAGGAGTACTCAGAGTAGTTAAAGATAATTAGCATATCACCTCTTACTCATCCTTTAAACTTCTCTAAGATAAGCATCTTTAGTCTCCTCAGAAATTCATCCTATGTAAGGTCATGGTTTTAATCTTTTTAACTCTCCTGGATATTGGCCTTTCTATATGCATAAAATGTTAAATAATAATACAATATTGTACATATTAAGTGTCTGATAAGTAATACAGGCAATGAGAGTTACAGAAGTTCAGAGATGGGAACACTAACTGAGGTTCAAGAAATTGGGCAGGGTTTAGTGGATGAAGTCATACTTGTACTGGGTCTTAGACACATAAAGGTGAGAGAGGCTAATGTGTAAAATGACCCCAAAGTTGCATTTTATGTGACTACTGAACCATGTTCAGATCAGTTTTGATCTATTGCATGCCAAGAACAGGCATTGAATTATAGGCATACCTTGTTTCATTGCACTTCACAGATATTGTGTTTTTTACAAACTGAAAGCAAGACCTCCGTTATCAAAAAGATTACAAATTGCTTTATTGAGATACTCACTTTATTGTGGTGGTCTGGAACCAAACCTAATATCACCAAAATATGCCTGTACTCCACTGAAATTCATAAAACAAAAGTCAATAGTAAAATTTTATTAGTTTTTGTCCCATATTCTCTCTAACACATAATGGCCAATTTTTATACATGTTTATGTAAAGCAAGTGGCATATGTTTTGCATTTCAGTTTTCAGAACATCCCATGAGTTTTAAGTGTATTCTTTGGAGTGGGGTAATTTTTTCTGATTTTATTTGCCAGGGAGAGACCTCACATGCCATGAATTAGGTGCTTCTCAAGCAGAAGATTCTCCTGATGAATATACCAAATTATCTAAGTTTTGTTTCAATGAAGTCCAGTCAATCCAAGACCCAAACAAATGTAGCATTTTCTATGAAACTTTCACTGACTCACAAGTTGGGAGTGAAAAGAACTAAGGAAGGGATGAGTAAGGACACATTTATCTACTTATGAGATGAGATGTGGATAGCATGAACATACTGTACTAGCATATGTGGTGTTCAAAAGATAAGCTGTGTTGCATGTAGTGACATGGTATACTATGTGTATAATATATGATGTGTAACCTGTGTGATGGAGGTGTATATATGGCAGTGCTCAAGTTAGCTTTATCTGTTTAGGTCAGAGAATGGTTGGCTGTATTGGGATGGATGAACTATTTGGACAAAACCCCAAGAAGTGGCTTTTCTAAAGGGCCAAGTTATAAGTATTGATAATGTCCAAAGGTTCCTAGACTAAATCTCTTCCTATAGCTTGAAAACATATATTCATTTATTCATTATTTACCAAATAATAACTGACCATTTTTTTTGCGAATCAACACCATAACAGGCCCTAGAGATGGTGAAAAAAACCAGACATGTCTCTTTCTTTGAGTTCCTCATAGCCTAGTCAGAGAGACAAATAATAGTGTCATATCATATGCATAATTATCTGTTGACTCCTGGAGATGGTGAACAAAAACAGACATGTCTCTTTCTTTGAGTTCCTCATAGCCTAGTCAGAGAGACAAATGATAGTGTAATATCATATGCATAATTATCTGTTGACCTAACTGTTCTAATGGAAAAGAACAGGGTGCTATGGAAGAATAACTGAGGTGTGTTTCCTTAAGTGTAGTCGGTGTATTCTCTAGTATACCTAGAAATACCAGCCAGTTGCTGGGGTAGGCCTCAAGAGGCTGTTTCTTTATTTGGGCCCTTACAAGACTGAAATCATAACTTATGACACTTAAAGGATGTCACTGTAATTAGTCTTCTACATCTGTCTCCTCAGTAGAATTGAGCTCCTGGAGGGAGCAAAGCCTGTATCTCTAGCCCAGTGCTTGTCACCCAGTATGAGTTCCAACACATATTAGCTGGATGACTAAATAAATCCTACTGCAATATAGTACAGATTAAAATATCCTGGGCCAACAATTTTTAGCAGTAGTTCAGAATCACAAAACTTCTTTACCTCAATTATGTTCTCATTTTCCTGTATATCAGATGGTACTAATTTATTATAGAATTGTATATTCCACTCTTTTTAACTATAGGCTCAATTTCAAAGTATGCATTTGAAGCTCAATTAGAGATCTATAAATTGAAGTTCTTTTAAAAAGATATTATTTAAAAAATAAGAAAACTTTGCATTAGAGAGTCAAGTCTAATTAATTACTGGTTTTGGAGCAAAATTTTAAAATGCCAAATAAATTACAAATGCCTTCAATGAATGTGTTGGGCTAAACACATTGTGATGTTAAATCTAAACTTGATTGTGACTGTGGTGAGGGGTTGAGAAAACTTTCCATTATTTTTTTTTGGGGGGGGTAATTATTTATAATATACAGTCAGTTTAGTGCTTCATCAGCCCTTTTGCTTCTCAGATTTATTACTAAACCTTCTGCTAACACCTTATCTAAAGGCTAAAATCCAGTATATTTAACTTATACCCCAGAATGAGGTAAGGATATTACAAAAACAGGACTGTGAAAAGAATTTAGATAGGTAAATTTTTTTCTGATTGGCCTGCCATAATAAATAAGGATAACTCAGAGATGATTATAGTGCACAATAAGTATATTAAAAAGTGACTCTGAGCCAGACAGTGACACAGCCTTTGAGACTCTCTTGACCCTCATGGTGGAGGCCTCTTAAATTCAGTCAAGAAAAGGATAGGTTCCCACAAAATTGAAATTCTCCCTAATGAGCTGTTAGTTGTTTATATGCACACAGAAGTTGCCTGATGATATTTCTTCTAATTTTACTAATGTATTCCTGACCCTGCTGCTCCAATGCCCTTAAGGCAAAATCTATCATAAAAATGCAGGTGTGCTTAGCAGGTATAATAAAAGTATAATAAAAGTGCAGATGTGCATAGCAGGTATGTCAGTTGATATGCTCATATCAGCTTAAAAGAACTTCACATTTCTATAAATTAAGAAATGAATCACTAGGGCACTGGTTCCATGATTGCCGTCTCATCATTTTCTCTGCAGGTCCAGACTGACTAGGGTTTTTTACAGGAGTTAGAGATGACTCATTACCCCACATTACTTTGTCTCACAGATGGCATCATTTTATCTTATGCACAAAGATACTGACAAGTGACATTGTTACATTGATTTTATTATATTAGGCTGTAGAGAGCACTGGCTGGAATGAATATATAATCTGAGACAGGAGTTTGCATTTGAGACTTAGGGCTTGCTAGGATAGACAGGGAGATAAAAAAGGGAGATTTTTTTAAAGGGCATATAGAGGTTGGAAAGTAAGAAGTTTTAAGGGAGCGTGCATTCTCCATATAAGCAAGATATTAGTTTCTATACATGAGAGAATACTGAAGACCCATAGATGATTTTCAAGCTAATCTAATCTTTTGGCACTGGAAAGTAGTTTTTAAACTGTGCTAAAACTGTTGACCCAAGGCTTTTCAATTCCTGCTCATAGTTACAGACTTGCTGATAAATTTTATTAACCAAGGAACCTAGGGATGCTGTAGGGCTGAGCTAATAATTGGCTTCTTGACAATGCTGAAGTAATAGTGCAGCAATTTCTCTATTAAATCAGTATGAGAAATAAGAATCCTTTAAAATGTGTGTTTGTAATATGAGTGTTTGTATATGTGTGAATGTGTCTGAACGAGTGTTGTGAGCATGTGTGTGTAGTGTATGGATGAATATATGTGTGAGTGTCTGATGTGAATGTGTGTATGAATGCTTTCCTTTAGTGGTGAATACTGACTGCAAGTGTGGAAGGAGTGGGAATATGTGAGAATTCTGGAATAACTGGAAATATAAGTTTTTTCTTATGTAGAATAAGTCAGGAATAATTTTGTAGAATTTTCTTTGACATATTCAGAAAAAAAGATTGTCAGTTGGGTAAAATCCTCTCTTTTTCTGTAAGAAAGCAAGATGTTTTATTGTAGGTACCTGTCATTGTGGGAATAGAATTATCAAAGCTTGTTACACAAAAAGGGCTCATTACACTCAGCAAAGCCTGCAGATACCAGTGTAATGTACTATCATAGCCAAATAACAAAGTGCTCCTTAAGGATCTTAATGCCACCTATTAAAACTCAGAATTTCTAGATCAAAACCAAATATACTTTCTTGCTAGTACATCAGGTATTAATTTTACTCTATCTGAAACTCTGGATATAAGAAATATTCCATTATTTTCTAATATAAATTAAATTTTACCTGAAGTGCCCCTTTATGGGGGCCCTGGGAAGGATTTAATATCATTTATTATTGGGTCTCCTTTCCCACTTCCCCAGAGTTGTGGGAAGGTAATGGGGATTTTATGCAATCAAGAATTTGAGAAAGTCTCTCAATGACTTGGTCCAAAAGTTCTCACTGATTTGCTTATTAGTCAAAGCTTCATTTTCTACTGGGTGTGGCAGTATCACCTCTTCTCTGTCCTGCTTGGGCAAAGGGTTTGGGGCTGGGAGAGAAGGTCTAGCACATTTATTCTCTAGATAGAACTCACCTGAAGTTTCATCTGTTCCCCACAGACTTTCAGAGTTTAAAAGTATGTGCTGCAGCTGTTAAGGGATCATAAAAAGCAGTCATTTGTCCAGTCTTGGGAACACTCTCATAAACCTGGGTCAGCTATTTTTTCTGCTTATCTCTCCAAGCACTTCTCTCCATCCTGTCTCTCTTTGGGATGACTTTACATAATCCCTTCACAATGGACCTTTAGAGACACATGTTTGTCACTCTCTCCAGTGGGAGAGTGGGACAGGAAATACTGGAATTTATCTATTTTTATTTAGATTACTTGATAGCAGTAGTTTCATGAACTAAAGCATAACTGTTCCTATCACTGCAGAGTGATACGTGTTCCACGTAGTTGCCATTATTGATTAACAAATTGTGAGGACAGAGATACTATGTCTTAGACCCAAAACTATTCTGGACTAATCTTCCCAAAGTATGGCTCCATTGCAGCACTCATCTCCTTTAAAAAATGAGTGGCTTCTCATCGACTATCAAATAAAACTCTTCTGACCTCTGCAACATCATTTCCACCAGTTTTTTTTGCTCCTGTCATGCCCCACTATCTGAACATAATTATCTGAATTCTATCACCTACCTGCGTGCCTTGGCTTTTGATGACTTTAAAATTTTTTAATTTTATTTTAAAAAATTTATTCTTCAAATACAAATGACATACAGTATTACATTAGTTTCAGGTATACACATGTTGATTAGGTATTTATATACCTTAAGAACTGTCTCATGCTAATCTAAACTGAGCACCCTCCCTTGGTATCTGTCTGTGGACATTCCACTCATTACTCAAGGTTCAACCCAGGTGCTATTTCCTTCAGAGATTCTTTCCTGGCTTCTTTCATTTGCTTTTATTCCTTTCTCCTTTGAACTCCAGAACATTTCATTTGTCCTTCTCCTTTTATAATTCTCATATTCTACCTTAGACTGTAGTTACTTGTATTTTTGCTCTGGTTTTTCAACTAGATTGCACATTTCCTGAGAGCAAGCATAGTGACCAAAGACTGAAAAATCTCCTAGTGTAGTGCCTAAAAAATCAAATGTTCAACAATTCATTTCAAAATGAGTAGATCATATTCAAGACATTTTAGGTCAAACATTGTTTTCTCTTTGTTTCCACAGTGTCTCCAGATGTCTTGGGGTATATCTATTTTAATACATGTGAATTCTCTCTCCAGCAGTCGTTACACATTGGCCTCCTGCAGAATAAACACATATCTAGCTATTTGTTCCTGCTATTTTAGGTTAATATTTTTTTTGTAGTTTCTTTTTCGATTTATTACCGACACACTATTTTTTTGTCACTTTGCTGTGTTCTCTTAGAGTTAAATTGCATTTGAATAGAAGAGGTAACTCATCTAATTTTCTAAAGTTGGTAGAAACTCTAGATGTCACAAGAATAATTCTAAAACCAGTGAACAAAATAACATTGTGAGTTTTTTTTTTTTTAATTTTAAAACAGTGTGATGGTGAGTTCTGTTTGCACACTATAAAACTTTGGATGTTTTGCCATTAACAGTTTGCTTGATACAGAACTAAAAGTCACATGTCACAATCCTGATAAACTGAAAAGGAAGGGAGAAAGTGAGAGAACGCTAAACATATTCATTATGTAATTTGCTTTCTAGAATGAGACAATAAACATTTATGATCATCCAGAGACTGAACTCCTGATGAGAAGAGACCATTTTAAATGCATGCTAAACAGATAATAGGTACAGATATTGATTTAATATCATTTAAAAATATACCTCTGTAATGCTAAATGAAAATATAAATATGAAATATTATTAACATGTAACACAGAGAGTAAGATGCTTGTTTGGAAACTTATTTACATTTTAATTAATTAATTGTATTTAATACATTTGCTAATACCTGTGAAAATGTTCAGAATTAGAAAATATTTTTTAAATTTTACTTTATCATTAGTTCAAGTATGCAGTTACCTTGGTTAGACATTTATATAGTTCATAAAATGATCTTTCTCTCTTCTGGTTTTCCACCTAGTCAATATATTAATGCTAACTACATTCCCTATACCATGTTCCTCATCCCCATGACCATATATCAACTACTGATTTGTACTTCTTTAACCCTTCACTCCATTCTTCCATCCTTCCAAACCCCGTTCCCTCTGGACATCACCAGATTGTCCTCTATTTGTGAGTCTGTTTAAAAAATATTTAAAATCATCAAATGTACCAAAAACAATAAAATGTTATTGGTTGAAATCCAATTCATAGAAAGATTTTCATTTTTGGTTTAATAATTCCTTAGAAGTTGGAGTAATCAAATGTACAATATTTACTATTTCTACAAGTAATCATGTCTTTGTTAACCTTATAATAGACTTGTATAGTAGAATGTGGACATTCTCACTGAGTAGGTTAAATATGCTTTTATTATAAGACTATTAAAATTAATCAGAATTTGAATATTATTCTGACATTGATAGAATAATAGGATCACAAAACAATCTAAACATTCAACATTTTTTCACCTTCTGTTTCTAGTTTCTTATTATTGGAAAAAAATTATTTTTCAAAATTAAAGTGGTGCATTAGTAAAGTTTGTTTATCTTGGTGAGAGCCCCAAATGATATTGGTCTTGGTTCTGCCATTAGCTAGTATATGGCTCTGAATAAGTCTCTTCTGTTTCTCAATTTCTTCATTTATAAGTATACTCTTAAAATACTAGTATTTCATAAACTAAATAAATGAGAATACTAGGGCTTCACTCTTGTGACAGAGTTATTAAAGGGAGATAGGATCCTCTTATATGAAAAAGTAGAGGATACTTTACCTGACTGAATTTATTTTCTTGAAAAGCCAAGTACTGTGTGCATTTAGGCTTTATCCTGCCTAGGAATGACCTTCTCTGAATATGGACTACAGATTCTTAATTTAAAACAAATTAAGTCTTTTAAAAATTCTCTTTAATGCTTAACTGTTTGAATTAAAACTAGGTTACCAGAAGCCAAGATCTTTCCTTGTGGAATTTGACACAGCCTTTGTGTCATTACAGGATCAATGCCTAATACATAGGGACAGGTTTCTGCTCTGGTGGTGGAAGGTACATTTTTCTATAGTTACATTTAAGGTTTTTCACTCTGCCTGGGATAAAACTCTATTCCTGTCCCTCACCCTTACACACACATCCACTTTTCAACCTACCACTTGTCTAAAACTATAAAGTACACATTAATATATAAAACAGAAATGTAAAAGTGAATCTTTTACCTTATGGCAGTATCTTTCTGGATATGGCATTATTGAAAGCCTGCTGGTCCTCAACTCCTACTACTGCATTAATACCTCTTTTCAAGAATGGATCTTTTACATAAATAAAATGATTTAATTCATGTGCTTATAGTTAGAAACCAAATGTAACATTTTAAATTGCCTTTTTTTTCATACATATTAAAATAGTTTTTTAAAAGACTCTTAAGATAGTTTATTTGGTGCAAGGAAACAAGGAGTTTATACTGAGCAGAAAGACAAAATCAGTTTTAACAAATTCTTCATGTTGCATATTGTAGGATTAAAGTATGACAACTACAGTTAAGTCCCTTTGATATAGAGAAGAGGCATGAGAACTGTACAAATTGATGAGTTGTATTCAGAGCCTTCGATGTGCTGCTAGATCACTGGAAGTTTACAAAACAAAGGAAGATTCCTGCTGGGATCACTAAAAAACTGTTTACCCGCATCATGAAAGGAAAACAGAGTCTTTAAGTGTACCCTATACAAAATACCATTCATTCCCTAAGGCCAGACAATAGGGAAGCTATAGAACAAAGGCCAATTGCTAACACATGTTTCATGCTGCATACCCACGTCATCAAAGGAAAACAGGTAAACAAGGTCTTTAAACTATAATTCATAAAAACTAAGAATGACATATAAACTGAATTTTTTGAGCACTGGAGATCTGTCTCTCATTCTCTGTCTTTGACAGGAGACCATGCTCTGTCTATAGAGTGTTATCCATTCTCTAATAAACTTTCCTTTTGTCTCTAACTCTGGTGTGCACTTTAATTTTTTCTTGCACCTAGTCAAGAATCTTCCCCCTTTCTAGGTGCAGGACTTGAGTCTCCACTGGAGGGTGGGGAAGCTTTGCCCTGTCATTCAATGTGATTACTTGAAGATTTTGATTTTAGCATGACATTTAATCATTAATTAAGATAATTTATTCTAATCTAAGAGCAGATATAAGAACAAAAGATTATTTCCGAGAGTACTTTTGGAAGCAACAACTAAGATAAGGAAGTGTATTCTCTAGTATATCTTTGATCTGAGTCACTGGCTACCATCATAGGGCTGGTCACAAGAATAAATGATAGTAGAGTTAGGAAGGAGCAGTCTTGGGCAGAAGGAAGTTATAGTCTATGAAAACTACTATTCTGTTGTACAGAGGTGTTATTTTGATACCTTATCATTATCCGAATATTTCATCCTTTTTAAAATTATAAATATTCTAAGGAATATTTTATTAAGGTCTCTAAGTGATCTTCAGTAATAATCTTAAAACAAATATTGCCAATTCCATTTGCTTTGTTTGTGTGTGTGTGTGTGTGTGTGTGTGTGTGTGTGAGTGTGTGTGTTCGCGCACGCGTGTGTGTGAAAGGAAAATATCAACTCTAAATAGGAAACACATTTAAAAAATATATTTTAAAGTCTCTCTGTTCATTAAATATTACCAGTTGTCATTCAGCAGAAACTTAAGATGTAATACTGATTTCTTCAGAGAGTAGAAGATAGCTTAATTTGCTGTGTAGAATTTACCAGTGACATAACTAAGGTACAGCGAGGCCGGAGTGATTGCTAATTAGGATAGTTCCTAACCGTCATTCCACTTGTACAACTCCCACTGAAATCAACAGGAATCTTGGAGCAACTTGATTTTCTCATGTAGAAGTCAGATCTTAAAAGACCGTAATCAGTATGTAAATGTTGTGTTTTCATAGAATGCGGAAGAATTTGTGCATTCCCAATAATGCCATATGGATGTTTGCATAACAAGGAACCATGATTTAACCAGACTAAGACTACAACATAAACAAAGACAAATAATAGTCTCATCTCTGCCTTGGCTTTAGACCAGGTCTCTATTGGCAAAGCTAAGTAGAGGATTGGATTTATTTTTTAAAAATAAATACCTTCAAGCTTGAAGCAAAAGCAAAAACCAATTTTTGCTATTTAAATAATTACTATGCATTTTAGAATAAAAATAATGTTCTCGTGGTCTTAATGATGCAGTCCTCATCAATTGGAACACAGAAGTAATAAACTTGAGCATGTCTTTGTTGAATTACTGTGTATGTTTCTTTTTGCATGTCCATATGCATATATACTTTTTAGGGTTCAATTACAGTTACACCTTATTTAAGAAAATAAATCTTTGTCAAAAAGTTTATGTGAAAATTTATTATTATGTTTTAAAAATAGCAGGTGACAAAGTTTTTGCAAGACATTAATAAATTAAATTGTTTCAGTATAAAACAATGTCCAAAAAATTCTAGCTAGATAGCTGATAGGGAAGTTTTATTCTGCTTTGGGAGTTAGTCGAACATTCACCTCTTCTTCATTGATTAAAAATTATTATTTTTTTAATTCCTCAATGTAGAAACGCTGTATAGTTATTGCTACATTTCTGCCTTGAGAAAAGATGGTATATTTTCCTAGGACTGTTGTAGCAAAATATCCAAAACTCATAACAGAAATTTATTATCTCACTGTTCTGGAGATTAGAAATCTAAAATCAAGATGTTAGCAGGGTTGATTCATTCTGAGGACTGTTAGAGAGGGTCTGTTTCATATCTCTCTCTTAGCTTTTGGTAGTTTTCTGGTATCACTCCAATCTCTATCTTCATCTTCACATAGCATTCTTCTTGTGTCTCTGTCTCTACATCTTCTTCCCTCTGTGCACATCTAGCTTTGTGTCCAAATTTTTCCTTTTATAAGGATGGAGTCGCATTGGATTAGGACCCACCCTAACGACCTCATCTGAACTTGATCAGCTGCAAGAACCTTATTTACAAATCAGGTCACACTCATAGGTACTCTGGTCTTAGGACTTCAAATCATTTTTGGGGGGCAGGGAGGCAATACAGTTTATCCTATAACAGATGGAAAGTCTAAATCTGAAATTAAAGCAAAAACAAAATAGAGAAGGGAAGACAAACAATTTGGTAACAAATTTACATTAGTTGATCAGAAGTACCCAGAACATGTCATGGAGTATTTTAACCTACTCTGATAACTAGTATACTGTAAACCAAGAATGTTTACATAAGGTAGGCAGGAGCAAGTAGCTATTACTAGTTTAGTGATGAGACAATATCCCAAAACATTAAAGAGTCAACACAGCATTCATGGACATGGTATTAACAGAGTGTAGATCTTCTCTGCATTATTTTGTTTTGCCTGTTTTGAACATATATGTTCATGGTTAACAATAGAGTTTAGATTCTTATAGTGGATTCTGCTGTTTGTTAAGACTGGAATATAAATGATAAAATCAGTGCTAGATTTTCCCATGAAAGCTGTTAAAAAAAAACTTATTGTAATACATTACCCTGATACAAGAATACAGCCAATATAGCTCTCCTTTGAAATGGCCTAACATAATCAAGTGATGTACTAGTCCCATACCTCACAGTATACTTTAAAAAAGTATTTTAATTAAATCTGGAGATAAATTATTAGCTAAATTTAACTATGATTGGTACAGAATAAAGAAGTTTCTTATTATTTAATGATACCTCAGATTACTTTAAAAATTGCTCAATAATAATTTGACTTCTTTATTTATGAATACCTTATTTATAATTTTATTGTTTTTATTTTTTGATTATTTAACTACTTTACTAAGTAATCTTGTTTTAGTCCAATTTTTAAAATAATAATTGTATTTGTTTTCAAAATTAAGGCAAATAAAAGAAGGATGTAAAAGGCATCCAAATAGGAAATGAAAAAGTCAAAACTATTTGAGGATGACATGATTCTCTATATAGAAAACTTTAAAGACTCCACAAGAACTCTACTAAAAACAATAAGCAAATACAATTTGCTGTGTGGAAGCTTTTTATTTTGATGCAGTTTGATTTAGTTTGAATAGTAGTCCCATTTGTTTATTTTAGGTTTTACTTCCCTTGACATTGAGGTCTAATTTATACAATCCTCTAAGTCCTTGAGTTTAGTTCCTATGTTTTCTTCTATGCAATTTATTGTTTCAAGTCTTATATTTGAGTTAATTTTGGTGTGTAGTGACAGACAATAGTCTAGTTTCATTCTTTTGCAAATGGCTTACCAGCAAATACAAGCAAGGTTCTGAATACAAAATTAGCTTTTAAAAATCCATAGCATGCCTACACTCTAATAATTAATGGTCAGGAAAAGATGTGAAAAGAATAATTTCTTTGCAATTGCAACAATAAGAATAAAACACCTTGGAAGAAACTTAATGAAACATGTGAAGGACCTATATAATTAAAACTATAAGACTCTATTAAAAGAAATCAGAGAAGATACAAAGAAATGGGAAGATATTCTGTGTTCTTGGATTGAAATAATTAATGTAGTTAAAATGACCATATTACATAAAGTATTATACAGATTTAATGCAATCTCTATCAAAATCCCATTGGCATTTTTTAAAGAAATGGAAGAAAAAAAATCATCAGATTTGTATGGAAGCACAAAAGACCCCAAATAGCCAAAGCCATCCTGAGAAAAAATGAACAAGATTGGAGGCATCACTCTGCTGACTTCAAACTACACTACATAGACACAATACACAAAATGGCATGATATTGGCAGAAAAGAAAAAAGACACAGAACAGTGGTACAGAATCGAGAGTCTAGAAGTAAAGCCATGTTTATATGAACAAATAATTTTCAACAGAGAAGCCCAAAACATACAGTGGAGAAAGGAAAGCATCTTCAATAAATGGTACTGAAAAAACTGAAAAGCCATTTGCAAAAGAATGAAACTAG
The DNA here is from genome assembly GCA_030015415.1 of Cynopterus sphinx. NCBI lineage: Eukaryota > Metazoa > Chordata > Mammalia > Chiroptera > Pteropodidae > Cynopterus > Cynopterus sphinx. The sequence goes on along the minus strand of CM057388.1, from coordinate 50,836,942 downwards.
ATTATTGTCTATCACCACACACCAAAATTAACTCAAATATAAGACTTGAAACAATAAATTGCATAGAAGAAAACATAGGAACTAAACTTAAGGACCTTAGACTTAAAGAGGATTTTATGAATATGACCTAAAAGGCAAGGGAAGTAAAAGCTAAAATAAACAAATGAGACTACTATTCAAACTAAATCAAACTACATCAAACTAAAAACCTTCCACACAGCAAAAGCAACCATCAAAAAGGTAAAGAGACAACCATCGGAATGGGAAAATATATTTGCAAGTAATGCCTCCAACAAGGAACTAATATCCAAAATGTGAAAAAAACTCATACAACTCAATAACAACAAAGGAAGAAATGATCTGATCAAAAAATGGGCAGAGTACCTAAACAGACACTTCTCCCAAGAAGACATACAAATGGCCAATAAACATGAAAAGATGCTCAACATCGCTAGCTGCTAGGGAAATATAAATCAAAATCTCAATGAGATAGCATCTCACACCTATTGGAATAGCTGTCATCAACAGGACAAATAATAAGTGTTGGAAAGGGAGAGGAGATAAAGGAACCCTCATCCACTGCTGGCGAGATTGCAAATTGGTACAGCAACTATGGAAAGCAGTATAGAGGTTCCTCAAAAAACTAAGAACTGATCCAGCAATGCTTCTACTGGGTATTTACCCCCAAAGACTTGAAAACCCATATCTGAGAAGATATTTGCACACTGATGTTCATAGGAGCACCATTCACAGTGACTGGGACATGGAAGCAACTGGTGTCCTATGATACATGATTGGATAAAGAAACTGTGGTACATATATTCAATGTAATATTACTCAGCCATAAGAAGAGATGAAATACTGCCATTTGGGACAACATGGATGGACTTGGAGATAATCATGCAAAGTGAAATAGCCAGACAGAAAAGGTTGAAATTCACATGATATCATTTATATGTGGGATATAAACTGAAAAGCACCAAATGAACAGGACAAACAAACAGAGACTCATGGGCATGAACTATAGACTAGTGGTTACCAGAGGACAGGGAGAGAGCTGGAAGGGAAGAGGTAGATAAAGTAAAAGGGGTCAAATATGTTGTGACAGAAGGAAATCTAACTATAAGCAGTGAACACACTATACACACACACACACACACACACACACACACACACACACGCACGCCTTACTGTTAAATTGTACACCTAAAACTTACTATATGTGGTTACCTAATTTCACCAAAAAAAAAAAAAATTATTAAAAAAAAATCGAGGCATAGAACTTTTTTATTTCTATTTAAATTTTTGTTAATTTTATGCTTTGTAGTTTAAACAGAGACTGTATCACTACTTGGTGGCCATGCTTTCTAAAGATGGGGGAGGAAATCTAATTGGAAAAGAAAGATCTCATAAGAATCGAATGTATCCTCTAATACTATCAAGTGATAGCAGCATAACAGCATGCATAAAATGGATTCATGTTTCACAATTTCAGCTGAAGTAGATATAACCATGTCACATACTTTACTGAAATATATCAGTGGTCTTTGAGGATAATAATAAACATCAGCAATGCATAGAAATATCCCAATGTCTTTATGTAATCAAAATTAAAGTTTTTGACTATGTGTAATCAGCATGACATTTTACAACTTTAATAATTAGTTTAAATTCAAAGCGATATTCTTCCAAATTATTGTCTGTCTTCAACTCCTTATGGAGTTTCTCTGTGGGAAAAGACAGTCCTTAAAATCACAGAAACTGCAGAATGATGATGAAAATGCAGTTATTTATATTGAACAAAACAGACATTACAAATAATATTATCTTTGCAAGCTTTATTAAAATTCTTAGACATTTTTTCTCAAGTAGCTAAATGAACAATATTCTACCAATGCGTTTAGCAACTATAAATAATAGAGTGTTACCATGCATTGTCGATGAACTCTAGAAAATTTGGTGGAATGCAAGTACTATATAGTTCTATTGCCTGCACTTGCTTAAGAGCTCAGTACATGGAATCAGAGCTGCGATCAACTCATTGTGTGACTTCAGGAAAACTGCCTTTTCAGATTCTCAGTGTACTCTTTTGTAAAATGAATAGGTTGGACAAGTTGACCATCAAAGTTCTTTCCAGTTCTAATATTCTGTGGCTATATGGTTCATGATTCACTTTAGTTGGTGGCCTTCAAGTAATAGTGATAATCTCTTTCAATTCAAAATTTCACCCTTTATTTGTAAAATAAAACACAGATACTCAAAACAAATTGATAATTTAATGAACTATTATGAGTGGTGTATACATGTAACCATTACTTAGGTCAAAAAGTAAAACTTTGCAAACCAAGCGGTGAGCCCCTTCCTGCACCCATCCCAATAACAGCCTCATCTTTCCTCCTTAAAGTAAACATTATCTTCACTTTTCAAATAAGCATTTTTTTCTTGCATTAATGAAATTCAATTATTTTTAATTTATAAATCAACTTTTTGAAGTCTAATTTTCATACAGTAAAATGTTCTTATCCTAAGTGCACTGTTTGATTAGTTTTAACAAATATATACAGTCATGTAACCAGCAGCCAAATCAAGACATAGAATATTTCAATTAATCCCAAATGTTTCCATATGTCCTTTTGCAGTTGGTTCACTTCTTTATTTCATTCTCCCATTCTCAGTCCTAGGGAAGCACTGTTTTGTTTGTTTATTTATTTATTTTTTGCTTTGTTTTAGCACATTCTATGAGGAAGTCACTGTGTTTCAGAGTGAAATAAAAAATTAATCCATGCTTTTTCATCAAGAAATTTATAAGACAAGTACCATTTCTGTATTGCTAACCAATGTATCACCCAGCACCAAATATAGTGTGTGGCAACAGCAAGCAATCAATAAATATCTATAAAATGAAATTTCTTGAAATATACAAATAAATAGACAAGATATTTTTATTTCTAGGTGGAGGTGCATCATTAAAGATTTTTGGACAAAGGAATAATATTACAATTTTACTTTAGAAAGAGTAAGTTAGGGGCAGTATATAGGATAGATCAGAGAAGAAGAAACAATTGGCAAAGAAGGGTAAGGAGATAATGATAGTAGACCAGACACGAAGTGGTGAGGGGCTTTGTGAAGAGACACTCTACACACCATTGTTCCTCCCAAACATGAAACTTCTCCATCGATTGGCCATTTTTGGCCATTTTCTTTTTAACCAGAAGATAGTTTTAGAGCTATAGTACATATCTAATTTCTCAACCAAAATATTGGCATCACCTTCTAGACTAGCTACATATACCACAGAGGTATACCATTAAACCCTTGTAGAATCTCCAGGGATTTTCCCTTAAACATAGTGATAAATTCTGAAAAATTTTCTTGCGTTTGCCAAAACTTTAAGGTGTGGCATTTCAGAAATTCATTTATCCACTTTCATAACCTCTATTTTTTGATCTTATAAAATCTGGGTAAGTTACTTAATTTACATGAGCCTCAGGTGTTTTTTTTTTCCCATTTGTAAAATATGGATGATATTTTCTAACATATAAGGCTATTGTACAGATTAAGTAAAATCATTTTCAAAGTGTTGTGCATCATGTTTTGCACATAGAATAACCTCAGTAAATTTAAATACTATTAATATTGTTATTATTGATTTTGCACTATTATTCCTGTAGCAAAAAGAAAGTTCACTCAACTTCTGTTAGTATGGGTGCAGCAAGTAAAAAAGCTGGAAATTCAGTGCCTTTGGTCTCAAAATTAAAATTCCTCCAATCTTAGGAGCTACAAAGTACTTTGTAATGATCCCTGTCTTTTCTTTGGAGGAAATATATTGAAAGCATAAATCACAGTCATTTTTCAAAATAATTTTTGAGAAAAAATGGTTCATATTTGGAATAGAGATGAAATGAGCATGCTTATGTTTTTTTTCTCTTTTCTCTATGTTACTATTTCTCTGGTTGTAATCTGTTCATTCTGCCATTTTATAACAAATTGATGTCAGGTTTAAAAACCAACCTTCTAGGGTCATATTTTACACCACTAATTTTTCATGACCAAGGTGATGGTGAGCTAGCTCAATTTGTTTCACAAAATGTTTGGAGTGTGTCAATTGAAATTCCTTCTGTATATAGAAATGCTTTTTGATAAATGAGTTATTTCCTAGAATATTTTCTAAACTACATTTTTAATGTTCTCTATAACAAGAGACATGATTTTATCATGATTATTATAGAAATCCATAGTTTGGGTCCATGTCATGTAAAGAAAAAAGAAAAACAAATAAAAATAGGAGGAAAGCCTCACTCAGTACAGAGTCATTAAATTAAGAATATTAAATTAAACTTATTTCTTGATATAGTTATGGAGAATATCAGGTGTGGATATTTAGAGCAAGATATATTATACACACTTTCATGGTTAATTTCAATTTTGCATATATAAATATTAAATACAATTTGACTTCTACATGTGTTTATTATAATTTTTTATGATTTATACATGGCAAAATGTGTGATGATTACCCCAGTAAGAAAAATAGAAATTAAAAAAATTGAAATATAGATATTTAATATTCAAAGTTAATATCAACTTTAATCTCCCCTTTCAGGCTATATAAGAAAGAAAACACCACAGTAAAAGTTTGGTGAACTAAATCATATTAGAGTATATTTAAAAGATAAGTGAGCTCATTTTATCCTAGTGGAAAGAAATGTTTCTTCCTCCACATTAATGTCAATGTCAGATTAGTTCTAAATTTTAAACCCAAATTTGGTTTTACTGGTTTTGAAATTTTGTTTAAAGTTGTGAGTCTTTATCTTTTTGTGACCTATGCTGTAATGGATGGGATGCTTTTGATTTTCTTTCCAGCTTACACAATGGAACTTTTTTCCTGGAACCTTGTAATTTTAAGATTAGAATTCTTTGTTTGAAAGGACAAACCATTGACTGACCTCAACCCTTTTCATTTTCATTGTCAAGTTCATCTTAACCCCATGATAGCACCAAGGTCCAAAGTTTTTAAAGATACATTTTTTATTCCCTATGCCTCTTTAGAGAAAATAACATCAACTGAAAACTCCTTCTGTCCGAAATACTTTCTCTTTGTGTACAAGGAAAGTTAAAATGACTCTTTAGTCTTTTTTATGCAAAGGTGTTATTTCAATGTCTAGGCTCTCAAGTCTTCAGCTTTACTTAGAGCAAGTGCATTATTGTTAAAAGATGACTCATTCCTCAGTATTAATTAATATGAGAGTTTCGTTTAAAATATTTTGTATGTGAAAGATTCCATAATCAGAGGCAGAGCTTTTAAAACACATTTTCTGTGATGATCTGTAATTTCTGGAATAGAATAAGAGCAAAGCAAATACAAAGTTACAATACAAGGTTTAAGTTTTTAAAAATTATTATCAATTTTTTTTAAAAGTCAAGGAACTTGTTTAATAGGAGAAGAGCAAATCACTGTATCAGTGAACCAGAAACTTGAAGCAGGCAATTCTCCTATAATGCAGTCAACTGGAACAAAAGGAAATATAAGAGAAAAGTTAATAGTCATAGAACATTGATCCACAAGTTTCAAGATCACTATAAATGGCATTTTATGAAAAGAGAGAGAACGGAGGAAAGGAAATAAAGAGTAATAAAAGAATACATAAATTAATTCTTTTATTCAATAAGTTAGAGCCTACTATATCCTAGGCATACTTCCAGACTCAGGGGTGGGGGAAGACAGAGAAAAATCTCTGCATATGAGCTCTTTATAGAGTTTACATTCTGCTTGAAAAGACCTATACTAAACATGACAAATAAATAAAATAGAATGTGTTCGAGTATGATAAGAAATAAGGAGAAGAAAAGAAAACAAAAAGAATAAGAATTTGAAATAGTGGGGTCAATTCTTCAGATGTGGTGGCCAAGAAAGACCTCACTGACCCAGAAACATATGTGCATTGAAGTAAAGTGAGAGAGCGACCCATGCTGTTTTTTAAAGGAAGAACATCTGAGAGAGAAGTAGTTATAGGTATGAAGGTCCTTAAGTCAAGAACAGACCTGGTATGTTCAAAGAATAATAAAGCAGTGGACTTTGGAGAGAAATATGGAAGGCTAGTAGGAGATAATGTCAGAGGAAAGGAAGAAAAGCTTGGACAGTTCGTCATAATAGGAACTTTGAGTTACTATGGGAAGCCATTGGAAGCTTTTGAGAAGCAGAGTGAAATTATCTGACAGACTTTAAAATAATCACTCTTTGTGCTGTGTGAGGAAAAGAATACAAGAAATTAAGAATGGAAGTAGAGTGGCTAATTAAAATGTTATTTAATTAATTCATAAAAGAGATGATGGTGGCTTGGATCAAGGTAGTGGCAGTGAAGTAGTGGAAGTGTCAAACCCTGGATATATTTTGAAGTTAGTGTCAGCAAGATTTACTGATAGAACAGAGGTGAGGTGTGAGAGAATGTAGAGAATCATAGATGAAGCCAAAACATTTGACAAAAGTAATTGAAATTAATTTAGGTAGGTAAGACTTCAGGAAGAAAACCTTTGGAGAAAGAATAATAGGAACTGACTTTTAACGTGTTAAAACTTTAGTGACTATTAGACACTGAAGTGAAATGTCAAAAAAACCAATTGGCTATGGATGTCTGCAATTTAGAAGAGAGATCTGAGCCAGGGATAGAAATTTTGAGGTCATCAGGATGTAGATTATAATTAAAGCCTTGAGACTGTATGTGATTACCAAGGAAAAGCATAGATAGGAAAGAGGACTGAGCTCTAAGGCAACACAATGTTTTTATGCTAATGTTAGAAAAAACTAGCAAAAGATATCATGAAAGAGGAGTTAGAAAAATAGGAGGAAAACTAGTTGAGTGTAGTAACCTGGAAGTAAAGTGACAAAGTGTCTTATGGAGTAGAGTGATAAACTTTGGCAAATGCTACTGTAAGTCAAATAAGAAGGTAATAGAGAAATGACCATTGCATATGAAGTCATTAGCAACTATGAGAGAGAGGATCAATTTCTGTGGACAGCTATGTATGACAAACCAATTGGAGTGGATTCAAGAGAGAATGGGACAAGTATAAAAAGAAAATATAAACAAATCTTTCAGAGTTTTTTTTTCCTATAAAGGAAAGGATAGATGTAGCATGGTAGCTGGAGAGGAAATCAGGTCAAGAGATTGTGTGTGTGTGTGTGTGTGTGTGTGTGTGTGTGTGTGTGTGTGTGTGTAATGCAAGAAATAACAATTTGTATACTGTTGGGAATTATTTAGTAAATAAGAAAAACTTAATAAAAAACAGGAGAATGTTTCTGAATGGTGGAGAAAACATTGGTCTTATTCACAGGGAAAGGCCTTGACTAGGAGCATGGACAGGCCATTCATAGAAATAGAAGTGAAGGAGAATATATAGATAGAGACTCGGGTAGGTAGACAAATGTGGTAGTGAGAATGTATGGAAGTTCTCATCTGGTTATTCAGATTTCTCAATGGAATAGGAAGCAAGGTCATCATCTGGGCATAAGGATGAGAAAAAAGCAGTACTAAAAATTTAAAGAAACAAGAGCAAGTACAGGATAATCAGCTGTAAGTGTGAGAGAGTGAATGCACTAAGGAAATATGGCACAATAGCCAGTCACCTTAAAGACCTATTTCAGGCTAATGGTCATGAATTCCATGGGAGACCATTCAGTATGATAGTTTGTTTTCTATGGCTATGTTCAGCTGCAGGGGTACAAGTATAGTAGATAGAGAATTTCCTTTAATCAAGGTTTTATTCCTACCAGGTGAGTAAAATAAAGTGAGAAAGAGAGGCATGGGAGGTAAGGGGGTGCAAAGGAGGGTATATGCACAAGATTTATTATACTAATTGACTTTGGAAATTAAACTGGATCAAGGGGAGGCAGGATATCAAGGGAGTGATGGATACTGCAAACAGATTAAGATCAAGGATTGTGGGTCTTAGTTCATTGGAAAGATTGTTGAAGTCAACGTATCAGAGAAAATTAGCTGGAAAGGAAAGAAGAGGAATATTTGAAATTAAAATTATGAAGTTATTTTAGTTATTGTACCACTAAGGTTAAAGGTCTGACTATGGGATTAAGTGATCTAGGTTGGATGGAGGAACAAATTACAGGAGAAAAGAGTACTCAGGAATTTAGAGACCAATTTGTTGAACAGTCTTCTAGGTGAATATTTAAATATCCAAGAACTATAGCAGTCAGTGTTTGAGGGTAATAGTGAGACAGGAGCTAAATAAATGAGAAGGAATGAACTGAGGATCTGCAGACTGCTAAAACAAGAAAGTGGGTGTTTTTTATGGTAACAAAGAGTATGACCTCAAGGAGTCTAGACATGGTGTTAAGAAAGAAAGATTGCAGCTACGCCAAATTCAAGCTCCATGGAATGAGCATTATGAGAACAAAACCACCACCTACATACTGTGCTTTTGTTTTTCTTCTGAAAACATTTTGTTTGTAATTGATTTACTGAAATAAGGCATTCCATAATTTGCAGTCAAAGAACACTAAAAATACTCAGATTAATAATTGAGAACATATCTACAGAAATGGGACATGATATTTCCCTCATACAAGGCAGATTCATATATGTAAAAATATAATACATTGAGGAGCTTTTAGGGTTATTCATGAGGCACCAAGTGATTGTAGGGAATCTTCTCAGTAGAAGAAGGATCTGCTTTTCTTAAGGTACATTGGCTTCCAGCAAACTGCACTCTCGTGCCAGACTTTCCTGGGAATGTGAGCTAAAGGATTTTTTCCCTTATAGGTAAATTTACCTGTGAGCTCTTGACTATGATATTTAACCTTCAGGGTATCTTAACTGCAATTCTTGTATGCACCTCAGACTGACTGCTCAAACCTCAGTCTTGTCTACAGTAGTTCTATTGTTTCTAGCTTTTTTCCCCTTTTTCATTCTGTTTTTAAACATTGCCTTGCCTCTCTGTTTAGATACAAAATGGGTTTTTTTTTTTTTTTTTTGGACTTTGGTGGTAGCTTACTATGATTGTAGGGGTTTTGAGTAGTATTTTATCTTATTTTAATTTATTGCCCCCTTATTCTTTTGTTTGTCATTGTGAAATAGGAAACATAAAAGGCAGAGGGTAAAGAAAAAACAATTCATGGTTTATTCAGTGGAAACCATGTGCTGCATGTTTCTCTCTCTGGTTAGTTCTTTAAAAATTCTTCCTAAACCTCCAAAGAGGCTTACTGAGGTGAAGTTTACTTTTCTGTAAAGTTTATTTAGATGCTTAGTAGTAACAGATTGCCTTATCTAGGTGAGTCAGGGGAATTATAGGCCATAATCTCTGCAACAGTTCTTTATTTCAAGAGACATTCAGAATTTCTATGAGAAAATACAAAAACTAAAAACCATGGAATTTTATACACACACTTAGGTGTTTTGGACTGCTTTTCTAAGCAGTCCATGGCACAGATGGAGGAGGAAGTAAGAGAAAAAAGTTAACCTAGAAGGATCCTGTAATGATAATATGACAGGCTTTATACAAGAGAAGAGCCAGATAGTTTTAAACATTCTTTAAGACAAAACAAAAGGAGATAACTTCATGATTATAACTAAGCTTTTGAAATTGCCTTTTTGCTCACCTATCTTTAGGATAGACTTATGTGAAAAGCAGATTCAAAAGAAATATATTTTTGTGCAGTACTTTTTGATTATTTTATATAATCATCTTACACCTTGGTATGGCTGAAATGATCTTCAGTGGAAAGTTTCAGAAGGGTGTTTTTTTCTCATATTACATGTCTCTGCCTTATGGTATCTTTCTATGGTTAAAACCTGAGTAGAATCTTATACTGCAAAATTATGGCACCTATTGACTTCCTGATCATACTCAGACCCCATCCTTCCTGAAGTAAGAGGTGTAGGAGGAACAAGATATCCTAGAGGCCTGCAAAAGATCAATATGTTGGCTTGAGGTCTTGGCATTCATTCTTTCAATAAAAAGACTTTTTACCCAACTGAACTTGCAAAACTTCAGCATAAGTTCTACTTCACTTCTCCACTGGGAACTGTTTCAACTGTGAATCTCTTCAAGTTGACAGCCATAACATCTCAAAACATGACCTCTGTTTTTTCTCCACTTACTTTTTGCTGATAGTCTTCTAGACCTCATTATTTACAATTATGACTCATTTATTTCTATTCAGACTATACTCACTGATAAAATCGACACGATAAAACTTTTTTTAATTAAGCTTATTGGAGTAACATTAATAAAATTATATAATTTTCAGGTATACATTATCACTTGACATCTGTATATTCTATTATGTGTTTACCATCCAAAGTCCAGTTTCCTTCAGCTACCATATATTTGATCCCCTTTACCCACTTAACCCTCCTTTTATCCCCTATATTTGATCCCCTTGACCCCATCTACCTCCCCTCCCCTCTCCTTCCTAACCCTGCTAGTAACCACTAGTCTATAGTCTTCTAGTAATCAATCATCTATAGTCCATAGACATGACAAATCTTATCATGTATACTGATGATTGTGATGATTATGATTGCTAAGCAATTTATAGTCATAGTCTTACCTAATCATCATACTACTCTTATTAGCTATGAGGTAGATAATTTTATTTTTCTTTTATAGAAGAAGCAACCGAAGCTAAGGGAAATGAAGGATCTTAATTCAAGGTTATACACCTCAAGGAAAATTTTAAATAGGAGATGAGATCCAAATCTGTCTTATTTAAGCCCATACTTATTCATTTATGCCCTTCTTCTAGCCTACCAGATAGAGCCTACTAGATTTCTAGGGCCAAGAATGATACTGCTAAAACTCCAACTATAATATACCTGGACTGGAAAGATGGCTTTCCTAAAGGCCATGCTTCTGGAGACACCGACCAAAGGAAAGAGAATACATTTACTAAATGTAGTCTGTATGAAATGACAACGTCTGCATTCAATAAGGTTGCTAGTTAAAATACAGACACACAGTTAAATTTGAATTTCAGATAAATTATTAAATTTTTACTATGAGTATGGCATCTGAGATATTTAGGGAATACTTATACTACAAAAATTACCTCTTGTTTATATAAAATTAAAATTTAACTATGAATACAGGAATTCTGTGTTTTTATTTGATAAATCTGGCAAACCTGTGAATAAGGCAATTGTAGTTAGAGCCTCTGGTTTTAGGATACCTACCTATATATTTGTATGTAAGTACCGATTATTTAGTTGTTTCTCTTGAGCCTTTTAGAAAAAAAAAAAAAAACAGTCTTGATAAAGTACGTAGTTATTTGATAATCGTATCAATGTTGTGCTTTGAAATAGGGAAATAGTTTTGTTTGGGGTGGAGGACAATAAATTTAACAATATCCTGAACTTTTCTGCCATGCAGAATTTTTTGAAAGTTTGCAACACACAGTTTCTGAAATCGATTTCTTGTATATAATGGCACATAAAAGGTAACACTCATTGTACGTGAATTTTAAAGTGAAATTCACCAATGGAACTAAACTATTAGAAAACGAAAGTGATCTTTTAAGAGCTATGTTTTTCTTTTTACTCCGTAACTATATAGTGAAGACGCAAAAAGCATTGACCTTCAGTTAGAAAATCTGAGTCCTACTCTCAGCTGTCACTTATTAGACAAGTGACAGGAAAAGTTACATATCTTCTCTGAAATTCACTTTCTTTATTTATATAATAGGAGTTATAATCCCTGTTCAGTCTACTTCACTTACTTGTCAATAAGCCTGAATGAGATAATAGATGCATAGGATTCTGTAAATTGTAAAGCTCTATTCAAAATGTAAATAATTGTCTACATTTTCCCCCAAAAGAGCTTTAAATGACAACTAATTATAACATTGAAAATGCTATTAATGTATAAATTGATTTGCCTTTCAGAGAAATTTGTTTTCTGATTGTTTTTGGCAGCAAGAAAATATTTCATTGTTATGTGATTTACTATTCTGGTATTTTGTGCCAATAAAAACAATTGAAATTGTTTTGTTCCAAGCAGATTAAAAGTAAATAAAAATTTAGACTGTTGTGAGAAATTATGTGAGATTATGAGAAGGTAGATTATGTGATCACATATAACATGTGTATGTTCATGTAAGTGTTGTAAACTGTCACAGTGTGTGATTATGGTAGAACAAGTTTTGAAAATAATATTGAAGCAATTTTATTTAGTGACTAAATTTCCATTAAAATATTAGCAATGAAAATTTATCAGAAATGAAAATCTCAAGTCTCTTTGATAATTAAGGAAGCTAATGCATTATAAATAGATCTTTTTGTGATAGCAATAGTTTCAGTCATTAGAGTTGATTTACATCTCCCATATTGCACATTTACAAATATGTAAGTTTATACCAAGAAAATCATTCTATGTCATAACATCTGTTTCTGTGATTTAGAACTGCCTACTAGAATATTGCTTTAAATATCTATTAATTTCATAAAGGAAACAAAGCTACTGAAAGCAAACAGAGAAGATTCATGGTGCTACATATTAAGAAAGAATGAGTCTGTTTTTAACTAAATGCTTTGTTGTAAAACCATGGGGTTTCTCTCTGGCTATCTCTGTCTCTGTCTGTGCCTTCAAATTTAAGAGTTCTTTTTTCTTTTAAAAAGTATGTTTGTTGCACGTTAAAATGAAAATTTAGGGATTACTAGTCTCTACATCAAAATTCTGCCTTCTCAGGATGACTTCCAGCAATATTTTGAGAACTAATCTTAAATCTTTCAAACTCATCTTTGAAAACTAATAGGACGTTTAGTCTCTACGATGTCATGGCAGTGATGTATAGATTTGTATCAAAGAACAGCTTCTGAAAGTCAAAATTGCTGTCAGAGAGTCTCAAGCAAAAAGTAATATTTCAATGGAATCAATTAATCTTTTCCTTTTTTATTTTTATTTTTTGAAATTTCATTTTTTTAAAATTATATTTATGTGACCTTTTTTTACATTTTATTTTTATCCCAGTTCCCTTCCCCCCTCCCTTCTGGTAACCACTAGTCTATTGTCCATGCCAGTGAGTCCCTGTTTGTTTGTCCTGTTCATTTCTGCTTTTAAGTTTATATCTCACATATAAGTGATGTCATGTGATTTTTAACCATTTCTGTATGGATTATTTCGCTTAGTATGATTTTTTCAAGATCTATCTATGTTGTTGCAAATGGCAGTATTTCATCTCTTCTTATGGCTGAGTAATATTCCATTGTATATATTTCCACAGCTTCCTTAGCCAATCACCTATCATAGGACACTTTGGTTGCTTCTATGTCCTGGCCACTGTGAAAAGTGCTGCTATGAACATCAGTGTACACATATCTTTTCAGATATTGGTTTTCAAGTCTTTGGGGTAAATACCCAATATAAATGTTGCTAGATCATATGGTAGAACAATTCTTACTTTTTTGAGGAATCTCCATACTGTTTTTCAAGTGGCTGTACCAACTTTTAGTCCCACCATCAGTGCATAAGTGTTCCTATTTCTCCACATCCTCTCCAACATTTGTTATTACTTATCCTGTTGATTAAAGCCATTCTAATAGGTGTGAGATGGTATCTCGTTGTTGTTTTGATTTGCATTTTCCTACTAGCTAGCGATGTTGAACATCTTTTGATATATTTGCTGGCCATTTGTATGTCTCCAAGAGAGAAGTGTCTATTCAGATCCTCTGCCCATTTTTTAATTGGATCATTTGGCATGTTTGTTGCTGTTGTTGTTTTTGTTGTCATTATTGAGTCATATGGGTTCTTTGTATAATTTAGATATTAGGCCCTTATCGGAGGTGTCGCTTGCAGATATATTTTCCCATTTAGATGGTTGTCTCTTTACCTTGTTGATGTTTTCTTTTTCTGTGTAGAAGCTTTTTATTTTGATGTAGTCCCATTCGTTTATTTTAGCTTTTACTTCCCTTGCCTTTGAGGTCAAATTCCTAAAAATCTCTTTAAGTCCAAGGTCCTTGAATTTAGTTATTATGTTTTCTTCTGTGCATTCTATTGTTTCACATCCTATATTAAAGTCCTAAATCTATTTTGAGTTAATTTTGGTGTGTGGTGATAGAAACATTTTAATTTCCTTCTTTTTCAGGTGAGTTTTCAGTTTTCCCAGCACCATTTATTGAAGATGCTTTCTTTTCTCCACTGTATATTTTTGTCTCTTTGTCAAAAATTACTTGCCTATATAAATATGGTTTCACTTATGGACTCTTGATTCCATTCCACTGGTCCATGTAACTGTTTTCATGCCAATACCATGCCTTTTTGATTACTGTCATTTTGTAGTATAATTTGAAGTTGGACAGAGTCATGCCTCTAGCTTCATTTTTTTTTTTCCTCGGGATGGCTTTGGCTATTTGGGGTCTTCTGTGCTTCCATACAAATCTGATGATTTTTTTTCTTCTATTTCTTTAAAAATGTCAATGGAATTTTGATGGGGATTGCATTAAATTTGTGTAATGCTTTAGGTAATATGGTCATTTTAACTATGTTGACTTTTTCAATCCAAGAACATGGGATATCCTTCTATTTCTTTGTATCTTTTTCAATATCTTTCAAGAGAGTCTTAGAGTTTTCATCATATAGATCCTTCAATGTTTCTTTAAATTTATTCCTAGGAATTTAATCTTTTTGTTGCAATTCCAAAAAGTTTAAATGTTTTCCACTTCTTTTTCTGACACTTTGTTATTAGAGTATAGGAACACTATAGATTTTTAAACATTGATCTTGTATCCAGAGACTTAACTGTATTTGCTTATTGTTCTTGTGGAGTCTTTAGGGTGTTCTATGTAGAGAAACATGCCATCCGCAAACAGTGACAGTTTGACTTCTTTGTTTCCTATTTGAATGCCTTTTATATCTTTCTCTTGTCTGATTGCACACACCAGGGCCTCCAATGTTATATTGAATAATGGTGGTAATAGTGGACAGCCTTGTCTAGTTCTTGATTTTAGAGGGAAGGTTTTTAGTTTTTCACCATTAAGTATAATTTTGGCTGATGGTTTGTCATAGATGGCCTTTATTATGTTAAAGTACTTTCCTTTTATACCAATTTTGTTAATTGTTTTGATCATAAATAGATGCTGTACCTCGTAGAAGGCTTTTTCTGTATCTATTGATATGAGAGTAGTATATCACATTAATCAATTGTGTATGTTGAACCATCCCTGCACCTCTGTGATGAAACTCGCTTGATCATTGTGTATAATCTTTTTAATATGTTGCTATATTCAGTTCACTAGTAACTTATTTAGGATTTTTGCATCTGTCTTCATGAGAGATATTGGTCTGTAGCTGTCTTTTTCTGTGTGTTATCTTTAACAGGTTTTGGTATCAGGATAATATTGGCCTCATAAAATGAGTTGAGAAGTATTGCCTTCTCTGACTTTTCAGAGGAGTTTGAGGAGAATAGGGATTAAATCTTTGAATGTTTGATAGAATTCACTGGTGAAGCCATCTGGTCCTGGACTTTTACTTTTGGTGGGTTTTTAATGATTGTTTCAATTTCCATACTGCTGATCAATCCATTTAGATTTTCCAGTTTTTCTTGATTCAATCTAGGAAGGTTGTATTGTTCTAAGTACTGATTCATTTTTTCTAGGTTATTAAATTTGGTGTTATATACTTTTTCATAGTATATTTTGAAAAACCCACTTTGTATTTCTGCTGTGTCTGTTGTAATTTCCCCCTCTTTCTTCCCTGATTTTGTTTATTTGTGTCCTTTCTCTTTTTTATTTTGTGACTCTAGCCAGTGTTGTTTAATCTTGATTCTATATTTTTTCATATGAAAGTATTGAAATGTCCCTTTTAAAGCATCCCATTAAGATACAATCTGGTTGAAAACATGATGAATTTGAAAGTGGTTAATATAACAATGACCTATTTATGAACTTTTTTTATCAAAGTATTTTTAGGTTTGATTATTTGATCCCAGTAAACCTCAATTAAATGTTAGATATTTTCCCTCTTCTATGTAATTGCAAATATCTTACATTTGTAGCTCTATTTTTAGAATGGATTCTTATATATTCAATAGTAAGACTTCAATTTAATACATTATCTGCAGATACTGATCTGAGATTGAGCAATGCTGAGGTAGAAAAACTTTATTTCAGCACCAAAGACCACCTCCTTTTTCTTTTTTTAGAGTTCTCTGCTTTCTTTCCCTTTACCTGGTTTAGAAAGCTGATCTTATTTTATTTTCCCTTTACTATTTAGTGTCAAAGGAGGTCATATGATGGTCTTCTCAGGATTATTTGCCTTTTAGAATGGATACTGGGCAAAAACTAAAGATATATGTATACACAAAATAAATGTACACACACACACACACACACACACACACACACATTAGGTAAAGGCCAGAAAAATCAAAACCTGAAAGACCAAGAAATTGTGAGAACTCTGACGCCATGGTTCATATTCTACCAAATCAAGAGCCTGCATCTTTTTTAGGCTCATTTCTCCTTTTGTGTCCTTCTTTTGCAGTAGACTCTAAGTTCTATGAAAGTAGAGGCTTTTTTACCACATTGGTCATTTTTGCATTCCTAGTGCCTGTCACAGTGTCACAGTACCTATAAAAATACTCATGAATATTTTTGAAATTATTAATCGGAGAACTTTTTAAATTCACACACAATGTTACCAACCAGAAGTAGATGCTGCTAACATTTTAGTGCATTAATTTTAGGTCATTTCTCTATGTCACTTTCCTCTCTTACTCTCTTTGATTCTCTCTACCTTCTGTCCCACTTTACACATATACACACAAATAGACACATACAAACACAGAGACACACACATGCACACACACTTTTTCATGTTATGTTATAGCATTCCTTTCATGTTATCAAATGTTCCTCTTTAAATATTTTTAACATTTTTATTATAGATATAAAAAATAGAAAATATAAAGTATAGAAATGTAAAATTTCTCTTTAATCATAATACTCAGAAAGAAACATTTTAACATTGTTGTATTTTGTATTTTAATGTTATAATATACCTTTTAAAATTCACTAATAGCTGAAGAATATGCCACATTATGATTAAATAATTTAAAAGCTAATATGCCAAATCTGTGTATTTATGTTTCTTCCAATGTTTAGCTATCATAGAAAATTTCCCATTAGAGCTTGTGGATAAATCCTTGACATTATCACTGATTAAATTTCAAAATTTAGAATTATTTATTAAAGTTATGCATCCTTTAAGGACTGTGAAAAAGCATCTGTGAGTCCCCTGCCAGTCTGCTTTCACTAGAATTGAATGTCTCCTATTAAATCTCATGAATTTGACAAAATAAAATGCATTGCAAATATTTTCTCCATTTGGGTTATATTTTTTAATGTACAGAAGTTAGAAATTAGATGGTAAACCTACAGATACCTTCCTTTTTGTTTTTTTTTTTTTTCTGTTGCTTTTGTGTTTCAAAAATTATCCATTCTGAGATAAGTTAATGTTAACTTATGTTTTATTTTAGTTATATAGATTTAAGGATATACATTTAACTTTTTTTGTAAAATACAAAGAGCTTTTAAAGTTTTTTGAATTAAAGCTAGTTCAGTGTGACAAATTCAGAATATTTATAAATATATAAAGAAGAGAGTAAAAAAAAAAAAACCTGATTCCTACTATAGCATTTATTTAACAAATACTAAACATCTACTACCTGGCAGGCACCACATGCTGGAGGCACAATGGCAAGCAGGTCCCTGCTCTTGATGAACCTATAATCTAGCAAGTAAGCATAGAGGTAAATACCACTTGCAGGGTGTGTCTGTGGCAAGAGTGTATAACTCTAGTTTCTATGAGGAAGTTCTAGGTAATCTGAGAAATGATGGTTGAGCATTAGTTAGCAATGTGTAATTAAGGGGAAGGTTATTCCAAGACAAAGAGAATGGTGCAAAAGGATGTTTGTGGCAAGGGAAACTTATAAATTTCAAGGACCTTGAAAAAAAGTACGATGGCCAATGTTCAATAAGTGAGTGTGAGACAAATAATAAAATAAAAATGTGGGTAGGGTTTCAGTTAAGAGGGTCCTTAAAAGTAGTCTTAAACATGTTGGATTTAAATTTTGTAATGTATTGAAAATCATTATTACATTTTCACATACTTCCTTTGAGACATTTACATGTACACGTTTAAAATCAGAAAATCAGAAAATGAGACAATGCTACACATATATTTTTATTATTTGTTTTTATATTTATTCATTTACTCGAACTATTTATTGAAGATCTGTTATGTGCCAGATCCTGTAGTAGGTTTTGGAGATACAGCAGTAAATAAAACAGAAAAAATATCTACTCTAATGAATGCTACAGTCTATGGTGATGTAGAAAGAAAGAGCGAACAAATAAACATTTAACTTATCAGATAGCAATAGATGCTAAAAATGAAAACGAGAGTAAGTTGTCAGAGATGATGAACAATATAATTCTGATTAGGATCCTATCTCATTTTGGATCCCCTAGAAACAGACCCTGAGATGAGGATGCTTGAGCAAGTAATTCGTTGAGAGAATGGGTTCAAACAATATCTGTAAGGGACTGAGAAGCAGGATAGGAAAGGGAGGAAGCTAGGTAAAGTTACAGTTTCAACTAATATATAACCTTAGTCTGATCCTAATGAAAGCTTACGAGTATGAATGACACCATAGTTTTCCATCCTTCCTAAGGAACGTGCTCAGCTGCTAGATTATCTAGCCTGTTGCCACCCTTGGCCTGTGTGGAATGTTTTCTCTACCTTGCAATTTTATATCCTCTACATTATTTAAGGTGAGCCATCACTTTTTTGTCAATTGATTTTTTTAGCATTTTATTTTATTATTAGTTTCAAGTATTCAGTACATTGGTTAGCATTTATATAGTTTATGAAATGATCCCTCTGTTTACTCTATTTTCCCTCTGGCTCTACACCTAGCCCTTCCATTACCGCTAACTGCATTCCTATGCTGTGTTCTCCATGCCCATAACCATCTATCAACTACTAATTTGTACTTCTTTAACCTACACCACCTTCTCCCAGCCTCCCACCCTGCTCCCATCTAGCCATCACCAGATTGT
The DNA here is from genome assembly GCA_030015415.1 of Cynopterus sphinx. NCBI lineage: Eukaryota > Metazoa > Chordata > Mammalia > Chiroptera > Pteropodidae > Cynopterus > Cynopterus sphinx. The sequence goes on along the minus strand of CM057388.1, from coordinate 50,817,875 downwards.
TCTCTATATTTGTTAGTCTGTTTTTGATTAGTTTGTTCCTTAGATTCTGCATGTAAGTAAAATCATATGGTGTTTATCCTTTTCTGTCTGACTTATTTTACTCATCATGATAACCTCTATGTCCATCCATGTCATTTCAAATAGTAGGATTTCATTTTTTTAATAGCTGAATAATATTCCATTATTTATATGAACCATGACTTCTTCATTTAATCATCTGTTGATGGACATTTACATTGATTCCATGTCTTGGCTATTGTGAATAGTGTTGTCATGGATATGGGGATGCATAGATCTTTACAAATTATTGTTTTTGTTTTCTTTGGATAAATACCCAGAAGTACAATTGCTGGGTCAAAAAGTAGATCCATTTTTAATTTTTTGAGTATCCTCCAGACTGTTCTCCATAGTGGCTGTACTAATTTGCAATTCCACCAACAATGTACGAAGGCAACCCTTTTCTCCATATCCTCTCTAACATTTGTTCTTCGATTTATTGATGATAGCCACTCAGACAAGTGTGAAGTGATATCTTATTGTGGTCTTAATTTGTATTTTTCTTATTATTAGTGACCTTGATCATCTTTTCATATATCTATTGGCCATCTGTATTTCATCTTTGTAGAAGTATCTGTACAAGACTTCTGCCCATTTTTAAATTGGATTGTTTGTTTTTGTTGTTGAGTTGTATGAGTTCTTTATATATTTTGGATATTAACCTCTTATCAGATGTATCATAAGCAAATATCTTCTCCCAAACAGTCTATTGTTTTTTTTTTCATTTTGTTGATGGTTTCCTTTGTTGTGCAAAAACTTTAGTTTGATATAGTTGCATTTGTTTACTTTTTCTTTTGTTTCCTTTGCCTGAGGAGATACATTTGAAAAAAAAAATTACTGTTAGCAATATCAGAGAGTTTACTGCTTATGTTTTCTTCTAGAAATTTTACCGTTTCAGGTTTTACATTTAGTTCTTACATGTAAGGTGTAAGATGGTGGTCCAGTTTCTTTCTTTTTATTTTTTTGCATATATCTGTTCAATTTTCCCAACATAATTTATTGAAGAGACTGTCTTTACTCCATTGTACATTCATGCCTCCTTTGTCATATATTAAATGAGTGTTTGGATATGAATTTATTTCTGGACTCTATTCTGTTCCATTGATCAATGTATTTGTTTTATTGTAGTACCATGTTTTGCTCAGTTTCCATGAGCCATCCAAGCAGTGTTATTAGAAGCAGGGTCTTTGCTATGTCACAATATCAACAAACTTTCATTTATCAATCTTTATTTTCTGTCTTTTTCATACATTACCTTCAGGGTCTATTCCCAAGTATACTTTCCATGTTCCTGCTAGTACAGATTAGCTAGCTCCTTTATTATTTTGGCGTTCAAATCTTCTACTCCCTTAGCAGACATGGCATTTTCCCTGTAAGTTTAGTTTGAGCTCTGAATCTAGTTTTTGGTCTGGAGTGCAGGAGAAGTAGGGCCAGATCCTGAGAGCCAACATTGTCTTGTGAAACATTTACCTCATTTGAGTTTTCTGCATATTCTACAAGCAAAGGGCCTTCTCTCTTCTAATAAGAGAGAGGGAGGGCATATTTTAGGGCAAGAGTATTTAGGAGAATTTGGGAGTTCAAGATGATCAAGTGCATCTACCAAGATATTCTCATTCACAGTTTTTAAAAGTCCTTCTCTTTTTCTCTCAGGACACTGACTTTGGCATAGGAGATTTTCCTACATTGAAAATTCAACCAAATGTGATGTTTAGTTTCAAGATCTGTGTCAATCTTCACTCCAGCTATAGTAGATTAAAGTCTTTTTAAAATGCTTCCAAAGAGGCCCTCCAACCCTCACACATTTGTAATTAAGCAATCTGAGCCTGTATTTTTTTCTCTTGAAAGCAAGAGTGTAGCTTAGCAACAGCCATCCAAAAGCAAAGTCTCAGTATTTACTTAAGATTCCCATATTTCACAAACATGAGACTTTATAAAAACTAGTGCATATCTGCATTCCACCTACCACTACTATTTGGGTACTACTTGCCATTTAGCCAATGAGAATCTTTTCTAGAACTTCTTGTGATAACAACTGTATTTTTATTTCATAGAAGCAAGCTTGGTGGGATTTTTATGAGGATAATTTATTGACAGAGCAACTGCAGGTAAACCCTCTAAAAAAGTGAGGAAAGGCACTTAAGGAAGAGGAAGATCCAAAGCAAAGATAGAATTTTAAATAGTCTAGCCTGTTTCAGGTGAGAAGTTCTAGTATATGAATGACACCACAGAGTTATCTCATCATGTAGCAAGGATATGGCATTTTATACTATCAACCCCTGGGAATTTCCAAGAAAGGAAGCTCCTTGTTGCCAACCCCAGTGCTCAAGAGGATGGTATTATAAACAGTTAAATGTCCAATACTTATGGCACCTAGGAGAATAGTTACATTACTTAGTAAAGAGGATCCAATCAAGAAACCAGTAATTTCTATATAGGCTCAAGGGCAAAACGTGCACAGAAACCTAAAGAAAACCTCACTGTATAACTAAATAGCAAGTGCCATGGCCTTGAGGTAGAAATATTTTTGATACATTTTACTAAAGCAAGATCTGTGATATGGGAGTTCTACGAATAAGGGAAAGTAAAATATTAAGTCAGAGAGGAAGCAGGGCCTGATTTTTAACAGTCTTATAGGCCATGAAATAGACCTTAAATTTTATTCTAGATGATATGGAAAAACAATGAAGGATTCTTAACAAGGAAGTGGCATTGTGTGATTTGGCATTTTAAAAGTCTCAAATCTAAGTTTGGAGAAACATAGTGGAGTGAGAGATGTCCCCAGATCTCTATCCTTGAAATAACAGTAAACTGAACATTTAAACTCAACAAAAAGCATCTGAATTGCACACCAGAATATCTGAGTGTGGGATCCACACATAAAAGCTACCCACAGGTCAGAACCTCGGATGTTGGTTGGAGGACTTGGAGAAACAAAGAAGCTGCCTCCAGCAGCCAGAGCTCCCTATAGGAAAAGGGATAAAGGAGAAGGTGTGGTGGGTTCTCTGAAAGAACCTGAAAGAGCTGTGAACTCCACGTGGCTGGTGGCAGGGCCCAGTAATCAGGGTAGAAAGCAGAGAAGCAGGAATGGCAGAGAAGCGGGAATGGCAGAGAAACAAAGTTGATTTTTACCAGCCATGGTTGCAAAACTGAGGCTGGGCTGCAGCCCTCATCCTGCAGCTCAGAGGAACCCTTCTTTATATCCTCCACGACAAATGCTGTGGAACCCCAGGCGAATCTGAACGAATGCTACCAAAAGTATCACTAACAGTGACAAGGACTGAGACTGAGGGTAGTGAGCATGATTAAAAATCCATAAGGAAAAAAGAAAGGCATGATTAAGACTTTAAATAAAGCAAGGATCCAAGAGGCTTAGACATCACCTACTAAAAACTAAAAGAAAAATGTCTTCTTTGCAATAAGCTAAAGAGAGACATTTATATAATAAATTTTCTTTCTGGAAAAAATCAGAATGCACTTCCATTCATGCCTAGGCAGAGAAATAGTCCATTAAACATGATGAACAGCCAAGTTGCAAGGCCTTTTAAAAAGAAAGAGAAAAATCTCCAGGAAATAAGCTTACAGACATAGAAATATGTGACATAAATGACAGAGAATTCAGATACTTCTGAAAAAGATTCAGCAAGATCCAAATGATACATATCAACAATTTCAGGAACTAGAAAAACAATTAGATGAACAGAATGATTTCTTTAGCAAAAAGATTGAAGCCATCAAGAAGAAAAGAATAGAACTTCTGGAGATAAAAAAAAAGCACACTGCAAGAGTTGAAAAATGAAACAGAAAGCTTGAGAAATAGAGTCAACCAATGGAGAAAATATCAGTGATATTTTGGAGACAAATCTAGAAATAAATCATTCGAAAGAAGAGAAAAACCAAAGAATGAAAAATAATGAAAGAGAAATACATGAACTAGCTGATACCATCAGAAGAGGAAACATAAAAGTAATGGGCATTTTCGATAAAAATGAAAAGGAGTAGTGATTAGAAAGCATTTTCAGACAAAGAGTTGATGAGAATTTCCCAAATCTAAGCAATGAGCTAAAGCTTGGAATTCAAAAAGTCAACAGAACACCCAATTATCTCAACCCAAAAAGGTCTTAACCAAGACACATTGTATTGAAATTATTAAAAATCACTGATAAAGACAGAATTTTTAGGGCTGCCAGGGAAAAAAGATGGTAAATTATAAACGAAATCCATTCAATTATTCTGACTTCTTAGAGCAAACCTTACAAGCCAGAAAGAAGTAAAATCAAATATTCAAACTAGCAAGTAAAAGGAACACCCAAGAATAATGCATTCAGTAAGCTCTCCTTTAGATATGAAGCAGAAATAAAGACCTTTCAGATATACAAAAATTGAGGAAATTCTCAAGTATGAGGCCTGCATTACAGGAAATACAGAAAGGGGTCAACTCACCTAAAAAATGATGAAAAAAATACATAACTAGTAAAGTAGCTATTAGGCAAATAGAAGCAGAAGAGTACAACCCTTACTAAAAAAAAAGGCATTGTAAGCTTTAATAAAAAGAGATTTGTTATAACAAGATACTAATGAACGTTCAGAAAATATAGGGACAAATTGAGATAACAATGACTGAAAAAGAGAGGAATCGAAGGTCCAAATTCACAAAGGTAAATGGAGATAAAGCACACACGGAAGAAAAAAGATGATGGTATATATGTAGCTATCCTTTACATATTCATAACAGTAACCACACAAAGAAGATTCAGAACTGAGATATACAGCATAAAACAAGAAGAACCAGAGGGAAAACCCATAAACACCAACCAAAATAGAGAAAACAGAAACACAAGGATAAGCAAGCAATGGAAACATTGAAATACCAGAAATCAAAATATAAAATGTCTATAAGAAGGCCTCATCTTCCAATAATCACCCTAAATGTAAATGGACTGAACTCACCAATAAGAAGACATAGAGTTGCAAAATGAATTAAAATCAAAACCCAACCATATGCTGCCTCCAGCAGACATGTCTCAGTTCCAAAGATAAATATAGAGTCAAAGTGAAAGGGTAGAAAATGATATTTCAAGGAAATGGCATTCAGAGACAAACAGGAGGAGGGTACTAATATCAGACAAAGTAGACTTAAAAATTTTTAAAAAGTGGTAAAGAAAGATACAGACGGACACATCATAAAAATAAAGAAAATCATATACCAAGGAGAAACAACACTTATTAATATCAATGCTCCCAATCAGAGAGCCCCAAAATATGTAAAGCAATTACTAACAGAACTAAATGGAGAAACAGACCAAAACACTATCATAGTAGGGAACCTAAATACCCCACTGTCAGATATGGATGGATCATCTAAACAGAAAATCAACAAGGAAATAACATTTTTAAATGACACATTATACGAGCTGGACATAATTGACATTTTCAGAGCCTTCCATCCCAAAACAGCTAGTTCTATATTCTTCTCTAGTGCACATGGAACATCCTCAATGATTGACCACATACTGGGACACAGATATAGCCTCAACAACTGTAAGAGGTTTGAAATCTTACCAGCCATATTCTCTGACCATTATGCTTTGAAACTAGAGATCAACTGTAAAAAGAAATCAGGTAGAACCACAAATACATGGAGATTAAACAAAATGCTACTAAAGAATGACTGGGTTATAGAAGAAATAGAAAGAAATTCTGAAAGATACATAGAAATGGATGATAATGATAGTACAACATATCAAAATGTTTAGGACATGGCAAAAGTAGTCATAAGAGGAAACTTCATATCATCACAGGCCTTATCTTCAAAAACAAGCATGAGCCCAAATAAAAATATTAATGCTTCATCTTAAAAGACTAGAAAAAGAACAAATGAATCCTAAATTTAGCAGAAGGAAAGAAATAATCCAAATTAGAGCAGAATTAAATGAAATCAAAAACAAAAAAATAGAAAAACTAAATGCAACAAAAAGCTGGCTTTTTAAGAGTATTAAAATTGGCAAACCTCTGGCTAGACTCACAAAAGAAAAAATAAAGGACACAAATAAACAAAATCATGGGTGAAATGGGGGAAATTTCGACAGACACTTCAGAAATACAAAAGATCATACAAGAATACTATAAAAAAGTATATAACACAAAATTTAATAACCTCAAAGAAATGGACCAGTATTTAGAAAAATACAACCTCCTGGACTGAATCAAGAACTGGAAAATCTAGACTGATCAGCAGTATAGAAATTGAAACAGTGATCAAAACTTACCAAAAGTAAAAGTCCAGGACCAGATGGCTTCACCATTGAATTCTACCAAACATTTGAAGATTTAATACCGATTTTCCTCAAACTCTTTCAAAAAATGGAAGAGGAAGCAATACTTCCTAACTCATTTTAAGAGGCCAATATTACTCTGACACTAAAACCTTGTAATATAACTCAAAAAAAGAAAACTACAGACCAATATCTATCATGAACACAGATGCAAAAATCCTAAATAATTTACTAGCAAACTGAATTCGACAACCTATTTAAAAGATTATAAACCACACTCCAGTGGGCTTCATCCCAGGGGCACAGGAATTGTTCAACATATGTAAATCGATTATGTGATACACCAGGTAAACAAATAAAATAACAAGAATCATATGATCATATCAAGAGATGGAGAAAAATCCTTAAGCAAGATACAGCATTCATTTATGATCAAAACACTTAATAAAATTGGTATAGAAGGAAGTACTTTAGCACAATGAAAGCCATATTCAACAAACTCTCTGCTGACATTATAGTTAACTCTGAAAAACTAAAAGACTTATCTCTAAGATCAAGAACAAGACAAGGCTGTCCACTGTCACCACTGTTATTTAATATAACATTGGAGGTCTTAGCGAGTGCAATCAGGCAGGAGAAAGGTACCGAAGGTATACAAATAGGAAAAGAAGAAGTCAAATTGTCACTATTTGTGCATGACATGATTCTCTATATAGAAAACCCTAAAGAACTCCACATGAACACTGCTAGAAACCATAAACAAATACAGTAAATTTTCTAAATACAAAATCAACATTCAAAATTCCATACCAGTCCTATACTCTAATAATGAAGTGTCAGAAAGAGAAGTAGAAAACATAATTCCTACTGCAATTGCAACAAAAAGAATAAAATACCTGAGAATAAATTTAAGAAAAAATATGAAGGACCTTATTAAAGGAATTTGAAGAAGATAAAAAGAAATGGAAAGATATTTCATGTTCTTGTATTGGAAGAATCAACATAGTTAAAATGACCATATTACCTAAAGTATTATACAGATTTAATGCAATCCCTATCAAAATCCCATTGGCAGTTTTTAAAGAAATAGAACCAAAAAATCATTAGGTTTGCATGGAAGCACAAAGGACCCCAATTGCCAAAGCCATCCTGAGAAAAAGGAATGAGACTGGCTCTCTCACTCTGCTTGACTTCAAATTATACTACAAAGTGACAATAATCAAAATGGCATAATATTGGCAGCAAAACAGACACATGGCCCAGTGGAACAGAATTAAGAATCCAGAAGCATACTCATATTAATACGGCCAAATAATTTTTTGCAAACAAGTCAAAAACAGACAGTGGAGAAAAGAAAGCCTTTCCTATCAATGGTTCTGAGAATACTGGAAATTCACCTGCAAAAGAATGAACCTAATCTGTTGTCTGTCACTACACACCAGAATTCAATTAAAATGAATTAAGGACCTGAGTATAAGATATAAACCAATAAAATGTACAGAAGAAAGCAGAGGAACTATACTCAAGGACCTTGGACTTAAAGAGAATTTTATAAATTTTACATCAAAGGCAAGAGAAGTAGAAGCAAAAATAAATGAATGAGACTATATCAAACTAAAAAAAAAAAAAAACCTGCTCAGCAAAAGAAACTGTCAATAAGGTCAAGAGACAACCATCTGAATGGGAAAATATATATGTAAGCAATGCCTCCTATAAAAGCCTAATATCCAAATTATGCAGAGAATTCATACAACTCAATAACAACAAAGAAAGAAACGATCTAATCAAAAAATGGACAGAGGACCTGAACATACACTTCTTCATAGAAGACATCCAAATGGCCAATAAATATATAAAAGGATGCTCAATGTCACTAGCTATTAGGGAAATGCAAATCAAAACCATAATGAGAAACCACTTCACACCTATTAGAATACCTATAATCAACAGGACAAGTAACAATAAATGCTGGAAAGGATGTGGAGAAAAAGGCACCCTCATACACTGCTGGTGAGACTGAAAATTGGTACAACAACTAAGGAATACAGTACGGAGGTTTCTCAACAAACTAAAAGTTGATCTACCAACTGGGAATTTATTCCAAAGTCTTGAAAACTCATATTCGAAAAGATATTTGCACAACAGTGTTCATAGCAGCATGATTCACACTGGCCAGGACATGGAAACAATCAAAGTGTCCTATGATAGATGATTCAATAAAGAAGCTGTAGCACATATATACAATGGAATACTACTCAGACATAAGAAGAGATAAAATATTGCCATTTGCAACAACTTAGATGGATCTCGAGATAAGCCTGCTAAGCAAAATAAGCCAGACTGAAAAAGTTGAAAATCACATGATGTCACTTATATGTGGGATATAGACCTAAAAGCAAGAAATTAACAGGACAAATAAACAGGGACTCATGGACATGTATAATAGACTAATGGTTACCACAGTGTAAGGAAGACAGGGGAGGGAGTAGGTAGAGGGGTAAAGAGGTTTAAATATGTGGTGACAGAAAAAAATCTAACTACAGGAGTTGAACACACATTCTAAATAAAGAGATATCTGTATAAATTATAAAACGGAATACCTTCCCTTTTAACCACAATTGGATAAATTTGGCTGTATACATGCCAAAACAAAAATTGTTACACAAATTAAATTATTCAGCATTTGATCTCTTTTAAACAGCTTTTTGAGGTATAACTGATATATAAAAACTACACATATTTAATATATACAGTTTTATGAGTTTGGACATATGTATACACCTCTGAGAACATCACCACCAGTCAAGGTAACAGACATATCAATTACCTCGAAAAGGTTCTTTATTTCTCTTTGGTTTTATTTTTTAAAGAACATTTAACATGAGATCTACACTCTGAAGAAATATGGTATTGTTAACTATAGAGACTATGTTTTCCTGCAGATCTCCAGAACTTATTCATCTTACATAACTGAAACTTTATATCCATTGAATAACTACTCTCCATTTCCCATTCCCTCCAGCACTTGGAAGTGACTATCCTTATTCTCTGCTTCTATGAGTATGACTATTTCATAAACTTCATATAAGCGGAATCTCGAAACTTAATATAAGTGGAATTGTTGGTCTTGTCAGTAGTTTCTTAGATAAGACACTTAAGCCCAAGTAACAAAAGCAAAAATTGACAAGGGGAGCTATATCAAACTAAAAAGTTTCTACACAACAAAAGAAACAATCAGTAAAATGAAAAGGCAGTCTGTGGAATGGGAGATAATACTTTCAATTTCAATCCATACAATTTATTAGGGGTTACTATTCAATAAAGATAAACTACCACAACTCAGTAGCAAGAAAACCCAAATAATTTTATTTTTTAAATGGGCAAAGAACTTGAGTAGACATTTCTCCAAAGGAGACAGGTATATAAATATATATTCCTTACTGTTAAAGTGTACAGCTGAAATTTATTGGAATTAGTTAACCAATATCATAATGATAGATAGATAGACAAATAAATAGATAAATAAACAAACAAACAAACAAATAAATAAATAAATAAATAATAAGTAAATATTTCAAATCTGGCTGGTGGGTTGATGGTAGACTGTAAAGTGCTAACAAATTAGGAAGCTTTTGTCATAGTGCAGGCAATGGATTTTTGTGGTCCGGATTAAAGTTGTAGTGGAAGAAGTGATGAGAAGTGGCTAGAGTTTGAGTATATTTCAAAAGTAGTCTGAAATGAATTTGTTAATAATTTTGATTCACAGTATTTGAGAGAAAAAAAAGCAAGTTTGGGGCATGGACATCTGGAAGAATAAATAAGATAAATAACATATGGGTGTAACAGATATTTATTTGAGAGAGTGGAAACCAAAAGTTTGGTTTTCCATATCTTAATTTAGAGATGCCATTTAGAATGTATTGAAAATTTAGAATAGGCAGTTGGATATGCAAGTATTGAATTTATAATTAATTAAAATGCATCCCCATTATTGAACATTTAGATTTCTTCCATTATATATTTTTTTGCTATTATGTACAACATGGCCACAAATATATTTAATACACATTGTTGTACATTTATTTAGTTCTTTAGGCAGGCTCCTAGAAGTGGAAGTTCTTACTTCAGACTTTAGATACAGAGTATAAAATTACCCTCACCAATTTTGTAATCATTTTACCCTTTAACAACGTATTTTTTCTCAGCACCATTATTAATCCCAAATATTTTTATTCTTTTAAATAGTTGTCATTACGGCAAGTGAAAAATGGCATTTCTTTTATTGATAAAATTGAGGATCTTTGTCTAGTGTTTGTCTTTCTGTTTTTAATTTATTTATTTGTTTATTTATTGCTAATTGCCTGGGCTGCCATAACAAAGTACCACAGACTAGGTAGCTTAAACAACAGAATAGTTATTCTGGTAGCTAGAAGTCTGATATCAAGATGTTTGCAGGATTAATTTCTTCTGATTTCTCTCTTCAGTTTGTAAATAGCTACCTTCTTCTCGTGTCTCCACATGGTCCTTTCTCTATGCACATGTGTCTTATCTCTTCTTATAAGGACAATGGCCAGGTTGATTTAGAGACCACCCATATTCCCTCATTTTACCTTAATTTCATCTTTGGAACCTCTATCTCCAAATACTGCTATATCAAGGATTAGAACTACAACATAGAGATTTGGGTGGGGGATACAATTCAGTCTATAGAATCTAGGACATTAACTTTTTTCATATTCTAATTATATTTGTTCTAGTGCTTAAATTGTCTGTTGACTATGGTTATGGAGGTTTTTGTTTGTTTGTTTGTTTATTGTATGTTTTTATTTTGTTTTGTTTTGTTTTTGCCACAAAGTTTAAATTTAACTCCTTAATTCATCTGAATTCTATTGTCTGAACATGGTAGGAAGAAAAGCTCCAATATAACATTTTACCATTTAGCTCATTATCTTCATACTGTTTATTGCAAAGTTATCATTTCCATACTATTTTGTGATTCTTTACTTACCATGGGTGAAGCACTGTTTCACTGAGAATATGTTCTGCTTGAGTCATTGCCAGGTTGTTTTAACTGTTGTAACTTCTTTTATTTGTAATATTTGGTTAGATTTATTTATTTCCTCCCAAAGCTTTTAAGTTTTAGACTTTTCTTAGCCATTTTTATTTGTTCGCTTTTTTTTCAAAGTGATCTTAGGAATCATCCTCTTAAGTTTTTCTTAAAAAGATCCATTAAATTTCTTATTGTAAATTGTTCATATTTTATGGTAGAATTGTTTCTACATAGCTTACAGTTTTGGTTGCTTTGGAAGTATCACATTATTTTAACTTTTTTTTCTTATGAATTATTTCTAATATCAAGAAAATGAATTTATTTGGGATATTTTTGTATTTTTCTTTTGTTTACCATTTTATTTAAATCATGTTATTTCTAATGATTTATAAATTCATTCTTTTATAATTTTAAGCATATAATTATATATGGTGATAATTCTGTGTCCCTTTTTTTCCTAACACTTATAACTTATGTATCTATTTCAAGTATTTTTGAATTAACCAGAATATCCAGATAAGTATTTACTCCTAATGGTGATAGCAAGTGTCCATATTTTGAGCTTTATTTTCACTGCATCATTGTTGGTACTTCTGCATCTTACCTACACTGGAAATTGGCTCTATTTAGGTAATTTGTATGAATTCTCAGATGAAAACCTTGTTTTTTTCATTTGTTTTTAATTGGCATTTCTTTTACATAGACCTCATTTCGTTAGGTAATTTACTCTGTGGAATGTGGTGAATAAGTGAAAAGAGGTGGAGTATACTCTCTATCCCTTGCTTTTCATAATTCTCCAGTGTATCTCATACTTTATTAAAAGTATTTAAATCAAATCAATAAACATCATTACATATTTGTAATATGCAAGGCTCTGTGCAATGAGCTAAGGATATAGACAAATTAAGGCTTGTGTTTAACTTCAAAATTTTCTTTTTACTAGGGAAGACAGACATATAAACCAAAAAATGCAATACATTATGGTTTATTCAAGGTAGAGTGGAAATTGAAAAGGTGGTGTAATCAGTTCTACCTGGGTTAGTGGGAGAGTTTATTTTGAGGACATGGAGGAAATAATACTTAAGATGACTTTCGAAAGTTGTATGAATGTTTGACAGGCAAGCAAGAGACAAAAGGTCATTGCAGAAAGGAAGAACAGCATGAGCCTATCTGTAGGTGTGAAATGATTTAGTGTATTTGTAGTTTAATTGTAATTCGGTGTTGCTGGCTTTGGTTGTGTAGACATCAAAGAACCAAAACATTCAAATCAAGATAAAATATTATGTTTGTATTACTTGTCATTTTGATTATTTGTGATTCTCCTCTCCTCCCAGGTTTTAGTGTAGATCATTAAGAATTGACTAAAGTGAGGATAAAGTAAGATAATTGAAAGAGCTCAAAAAAAGTGCTACATACATGAAAGAAATTATTGATTTACTATTAATTTTCATTTCTGTGACTAGTACAGTGATGGAGGCTGCTAATTATACCCCAATATTCATTCTCTCTTTCATATATAGAAATAAAAATTATTTTGAGCCCATGACTACCAAGTCAAACACTTGCATTTCACAGGCTCCCTTGTAGGTACGTAAGGCTGGCCATATGATGAAGTTTTGGGCAATGGAATGTTAACAGAAGCAATGGACCCAAACTGGAGGCCATTAATTTTAAAGAAAGAGACATTCTTTCTTTTGTGTCTTTACATATTTCCTTAGGCTGGAAGGTAAACGTGATAGAAGGAGCTATAAAACTCTCTTAGGCAAGGAGATAGTAGCTATGTATTGCTGATACCAGATTGGTATGTTAGAAAGAACCAGGATTTCTGCTGATTTTAAAGCTACCTACCCAGATTTTGATGTGAAGAAAGAGTAAACCTCTCTATATAGTTTAAGCAAATATTGAGGTTTCTAAGTTATAGCAGCAAAACAGCATTTAACTTAACAGAGGCACTATTTATAGAAAAGAATTAAAAAAAATTCTTAGTGATTATGGACTTGTCAGTAAGTTAACCAACAGATAAAAATGGAAATTCTGCATTGGTAAACTTGACTAATGCTGATGAAGCAGAGAACTTCACTGCAGCATCCCCCTTCATTCATAATGGAGATAATACTTAAAATATATTTTTTTTTATTTTCATAACTTAAATATTTCAATTTACACAGAAAATATTATTTGCATATTAACAAAATTAACACTAAAGGAATTGTAATAGTCACAATGAGGATTTTTTCCAATGTGGCATACAATAGTTCATATAATTAAAAATGCATTGTGATTAAACAGTTCTGAGCTACTCTTCTTGAGAAAAAGTAAAAAAAAAATAATCAACTCAATTAATCCAGGAGCTCAGTGTCATTTTAAGCCCTCAAAGGGAAGTCTTCTTATCTTCATGGAGCAGTATGACTTTGTGCCTGATGATTTTGCTCCGAATGACCAGTAGCAGAAAATTGAGGTTGTGAGTTTAACAGATGGTTTTAAACTTTTCCTTTGACAAGGAAAGCAAAGCAAGAGGAAAATATATTTAACAGAAATGTTGATATGTAAAAGTAGTACAACTGGTACACTATCAGATGAATCAATAATTAAAAGATAATCTCTATTTTTCTATGATATACAAAGCAGTAAATGGCTGCTGAGATTAATTAATAATTGAATAGAATCTGAAGGCTTTAATCAATATTAAAAGCTGCTTATTTTAAGCATACCACAGCCAACCACACATATCAAAATAGAGAAGTCTTCCCATTCAATTAGCAGGTTTGGGAAGCATTGTACTTTTGGGGAAGCATCTCAGGAAAATGCTGATTAGTCAGAATGAAAGACTGATCAGAGATATAGTTAAAGAGAATGTTTCTTAAGATATCAGTTCAGAGGACTGAAGTGTGTTTGATAACGGATTTATTTGGAGTGGATATTTTAGAAACAACGTCATTTAGGTCTTTTTGTATAATTGGAGATTTAAGATATCAACTGCAGCCAATTGAATCAAATTAGATTCCTTTGAGACTTTGATGCTGCAAATAAATTATTGGGCATGTGGAGATGTTGTGTTGAACAGTAAAGAAAACACTAAAATCAGAAATGAGACCTAGGATTGCACCCTAGCTTGGCCATTAACTGTGTATTGCCAAAGGTCCCTTCCACCTCTGAATTCTGTGATCTCCAAAAGAAATTTCAATATTTCCCACGATAAAATTTTGTTATTTATTCCCCTGAATCTGAAACTTGCATGGAAATGGCTTTACAAGTTTTAATTTTCAACATATTATGATTCAGATCTGAAAACTTAGGCCTCAACCTAATGAATGAAAGTCCTGATAAAGAGCCATAAGTGTATTTACCTGGCTGAGAGCATTCATAAATGCAAACAACTCTATTCTAAGAAGGCAAAGGAAGTTACTATCTGCTTATATGCACAAATGAATTGCGTTTCATTAAAAACTACAGCTTGCTCATAGGTGTTACAAATAGCATAAATCGATTGGCTTTTCTCAGAGATTTAAGAAAGAAATGATACTTATAATATTTGAATGGTGAGAAAGTATTTGATTTAGCAGAAAGGAATTTTTATGTTTTGGGTTTTATGGGCTTTTGGTATTTAGGAGAACTTCATTAAATATATTATAACCATATATTCTCAACTTGCAGCCCATGTAATAAGCAATTATATAAAGTCACCTTTCTTTATACAATTGCAAGATATTACACAGAGCAACCTGGTACCATTACCATTATCTATTTGTGAGCATTGAGGAATCTTAGACCTCACTTCACTAGTTCACTACAGAATATTGAATGAGAAATATAGGAAAATGCAAATAAGTATACTTTTATTTATATGACCTCATGATTTTCTTAAAAAAAGAACTGAAAGATATTAACTTAGAACTAGTCCCAATAATAGAGTTACAAATCAGTATATTCTTTCTAGACTTTTTTTATAATAATACTAACTTTATTTCATTGATAGAGAAGATTACCCTGAAGGTTGGCAACATTCAAAATGACATCAATCAGTAGCAGGTACTTTTGTCAATCTTTATAAACAGTAATTTAATTAAAATAAATTTTCCTCTCAAATCTCATATTTCTGTGTCAGTATTCTTTGTTTGCCAAGATTATTTTAAAACTAAGTTAGAAAAATGGTTGTCTCCTTTAAAAGACAAGGCAAAAAGCCCAAATTAAATTTGTCAAAATGGCATGCTTCTCTTAGAAATAGGGATTTAGGGATTTCCTATGATTGATGTACATTATTTGAGGTTCAAAATATCTTTTTTAAAAGAAAAATAAGATAAAAAGTCCAAACATGTAAAATGAAGGCTTATACCTTGTTAAACTTGGAGCTCAAAGTACCATACACATAATAATGTGAATTACAAATTACTGTAATCAGAATCAAAATGTTATGGATTCAATTGCTTTCCCTAGAAGAAAAGGAATATTGAGGTTCTAACCACCAATATCTGTAATGTGACCTTATTTGGGAATAGGATCCCTGCAGATGTAATCAAAGTAAGATGAGGTCATACTGGTTTAGAGTGAGACATGAAACCAATGACTGGTATCATCATAGGAGAGAGAGAATTGAAGAATTACATACAAATAGGAAAGAAAGGCCATGTGAAGACAGAGGAATAAATTAAAGTGATGCAACTACAAGTCAAGGTATGCCAGGGATTGACACCAACCTCTCGAAGCTAGGATACAGGTGTGAGAGACATATTCCCTCAGAGCTCCCATAAAGAATCAGTCCTGCCAACACTTTCATCAGATTTCTGAACTGATGAACAGTGAGAGAATAAACTTTTGTTGTTTTAAGCCACCCAGTTTGTCGTACTTAGTTATGGCAATCCTACCAAACTTACACACAAAATAGTTAAAGCATACTAAGGGAGTGAGCGAGGAAAAGGAAGAGGAGAATTTATGTTAAAGATCATATATCTACAGCATTTGTTTAACTGTAACTGGCTTATTTCACTTATTATAATATCCTACATCTTCATGCATGTCACAAATGGCAGAATTTTCCTATTTTTAAAAGCTAAATAATATTATATCTATGCATATACAGCACTTTTTAAAAATTTTATATTGTATTGTTTTTCAATTATAGTTAACATATAATATTATATTAGTTTCAGGTGTACAACACAGTGATTAGACATTTGTGTAACTTATGAGGTGATCACCTGATAAATCCAGTGCCCATCTGACACTATACATATTTATTATAATACTACTAACTATATTCTCTATGCTGAAGTCTACATGCCCATGACTATTTTGCAACTACCAATTTGTACCTCTTAATCCCCATTCATCTAGCCCCCACACCCCCTAATCTGACAACTATCAAAATGTTCTCTATATCCCTGACTTTGTTTCAGTTTGTTTATTCTGTTCTCTAGGTTCCATATATGACATTTGTCTTCCTCTGTCTGACTTGCTCCACTCACCATAATACCCTCTAGGTCCATCCATGTTGTTACAAGTGCAAAGATTTTATTCTTTTTTTTATAGCTGAGTGATATTTCATTGTGTGTGTGTGTGTGTGTGTGTGTGTGTGTGCGTGTTCGTCTCTTCTTTATCTGTTCATTCATTGATGGACACCCAGGATGCCTCCATATCTTGGCTATTGTAAATAATGCTGCAATGAATATATAGATGTACATGTACTTTCCAAGTAGTGTTTTGGGTTTCTTCAGATAAATACCCAGAAGTAGGATAACTGGGTCCTTTTTTTGTTTTGTTATAGCCTTTGTTTTAAAGTCTATTTTTATCTAGAATAAGTATTGCTACCCCAGCTATTTTTGTTGTTCTTTTTTTTTTCTATTTATATGAAACACATTTTTTATCCCTTTACTTTCAGTCTGTGAGTAGCTTTTGATCTGAAGTGGGTTTGTTATAGGCAGCATATGTAAGGGTCTTGTTTTCTTCTCCATTCAATCATCCTATTTTTTGATCGGAGAATTTAATCCATTGACATTTAAAGTAATTGTTGCTAGATATGTATTTATTGCTATTTTATTATTCATATTTTCTATCTTTTAAATCTTTTTTTTTTTCTTCTTAAAGAAGTCCCTCCAACATTTCCTGTAGTACTGGCTTGGTGGCGATAAATTCCTTTAACTTTTTCTTGTCTGGGAAACTCTTTATCTATCCTTTGATTCTAAAAGATAGCTTTACTGGGTAAAGGAATTTTGGTTGTAGGTCCTTGCTTTTCCTCACTTTGACTATTTCCTGCCAATCCTTCTGGCCTGCAAATTTTCTGTTGCAGTCTGTGGGCACTCCTTTGTAGGTAAGTAGATGCTTTTCTCTTGCTGCTTTTAAGAGTCTTTCTTTGTCTTTAAACTTCGATATTTTAATTATGATTTATTTTGATGTGGGCCTTTTTGGGTCCATCTTGTTTGGGACTTTTTGCTCTTCCTGGGCTAACATATCTATTTCCTTCACCAGGTTAGAGATGTTTTCATTCATTATTTCTTGAAATAGACTTTCAATTCCTTGCTCTCTCTCTTCTGCTGTCCCAATGATGCAAATGTTACCCTTGATGGATTGCCAGAGGCCCCTTAAACTATCCTCCTTTTTTGTGGATTCTTTTTTCTTTTTGCTGTTATGATTGGTGTTTTCTGCTACTTTATCTTCTAAATCACTGATTCGATCCTCTGCTTCATCTAATCTACTATTGATTCCTCTTAAGATATTCTTCATTTCAGTTATTATAGTCTTCATTTCTGGCTGGTTCTTTTTTATGTTTTCTATTTCCACTTCTATGTTTTCTATCTCTTTGTTAAAGTTCTCACTGAGTTCATCTACTCTTGCCCTAAGTTCATTGAGAACATTATAATCAGTGTTTTGAACTCAGAATCTGGTAGATTGCTTGTGTCCATTATGTTTAGTACTTTTTCTGGAGTTTTGTTCTGTTCTTTTATTTGGCATATGTTTCCCAGACCTTCCATTTTGGCTGCCTCCTTGTGTGTTTCTGTGTATTTGGTAAGGCTGCTATGTCTATCAGTCTTAGTAGCAACCTTATGTAGTAGTTGTGCTATGGATCCCAGTGGCACAGTCTTTCCTGGTCACCTGAGGTGGATGCTCCAGGTATGTTTCTTGTGTGGATTGTGTTTGCCTTCCTGCTTTAGTTGAACTTTAGTTTCTGGTTGCTCATTAATGGGAGGGATTGACATTTGGGCTGGTTAGTCACCAGGACTGGCTATGAACAGTGGAGGAGCTGTTATGTAAGGGCTAATCCTACAGAGCAGGATCTGCTTTATCAGGGCCCTGTCTACCCCTGGGGTATGTTGTTCTCAGATGGGACTCTGAGTAGTACTCTGGTTCAGAACAAAGCCGGCCACCAGATGTGCAGGCCCAGCCTCCTGGGAAGGGTCTTCTTGCAGGCCAAGTTAAGCTTCAACCTGTGCCTTGCCCGGGGCCACCTGGCATAAACCATCAAGCAATCCACTGATAGCTGCCACCCATGCTGGGTGTGAAAGAGCCTTGAGAGGCCAAGCTGCAATCTGTGACTAGCTGCCACTAGTGCCAAGGTTGGGGCTGCTCAGCATGAGGTATGTGACACAGTGAGGCCAGATGATCCTTGTTTAGGTTTTTTAAACCTTTGAGACCATTTAGAAATTTTGTAGCATGAGCCAAAATAGACTATTTGAATGAAAAATCCACTGGAAGCCACTTGGATGGCCCTGCTTATTGGGAGGGCAGGGTATCAAGGACTCACCAGGGAAAGTTGACCAGTGTTAGCCAGGTTGATGGAGACTCAGATATGGCGGCCTCCTGCGTCTTCATGTTGGGAGAGGGTAGGGCTCAACAAAGGAACAATGCCCTCTGCCAACACTTCTGTCTGAAAAAAATGCTGCACCTCTATCCCTTGCCCTGAAGCCAGACAATTCAGTTTTTCCTTGTATGTTCCTGGTGCCTTTCAAGCTGCATTTTCAGTGCTGAAGCTCAGAGCAAGTCTGTCAGTGAGTAAGTCCACACAAGTCCCTTTAAGAGGAAAGCCCTCAGTCTCACTCAGCCAAAATCTCTGCAGATTTTCATAGCCAGCAAGTGTAGAACTCTTCCTAGCGCTGGAACTCTGCACTAGTGAGCCTGGCGTGGGGCCAGGAACGCTTGCTCTTCTAGAAAGGTGACCTATGCAACCAATATATTTCTCTGGATTCTCAACTGACACAGCTGGGTGTGGGACCAGCCACCATCTTGTCTCTGCCCCTCCTACCAGTCTCGACCTCTTCTGTGCATCCCTAATTGTAGGACTTCTGTTCAGCTAGACTTTAGGTGATTCCTAATGATGGCTGTTCTGTAGTTTAATTGTAATTTTTAAATGGTCATGAGAAGAGGCGAGCACAGCATTTATCTACTCCACCGTCTTGAGTAAGCCACAACACTTTTTTGATGCATTCATCTGCTGATGGACATTTGGGTTGTTTTCATATCTTGCTATTGTGCATAATAATGCAACAAATATGAGAGAGCAGATATCTCTTTGCTATGCTGATATCAGTTCTTTTGGATATGTACCCAGAATTGCAATTGCTAGATCATATGATTGTTCTGTTTTGTATTTTTTGAGGAACCTAAATTACAGTTTTCCATAGCTTCTGCACCATTTTACATTCCAACCAATAGTATTAGGGTTTCAGTTTCTTCACATCCTTGCCAACACTTAACTTTTTGGGGGTTTTGTAATAACCATTGTAAGAGGTATGAGGTGATATCTCATTGTGTTTTTGATTTGCATTTTCCTACTGATTAGTAATGGTGATCACCTATTTATATACCTGTTGACTATATACCTGATTGTGGTTAAAAGGGAAGGTGTTCTGTTTTATAATTTATATAAATATCTTTTTTTTTATTTTGGGTAGCTCTTTGCTCTATAAACATATGCTTTACATTGATTAGGAACATAGGCAAATTTAAATTCATAGTCATCTATCCAGCCTTTCTTACTCCCAGGATATAAAGTCACTTTGAAAGTGAAAAGATTATCAAATTGGCCTGGAAAATTCAAGCCATGAAATGGTGTGTGTGTGTGTGTGTGTGTGTGTGTGTGTGTGTGTGCACGCACGCGCGCGGGTGCATGAATGCCATCTGTCCATTTATCTATCTATCAATCTGGGTTTTTGTAATGTAGACTGCTCTATAATTGGTGTAAGGCCCTTAATGTTTAAATGAACTCATGCAACCACTTTCTGTATTGACCATGTCTTTGAATTTTCATCTATAGATGTAAGGGTATCATAGTGAGTCTGTGAACAAGTTTTTATTGAATGCCTGTTGTGGTACACATGCTTTCTAGGTGCTAAAGAATGAAGATTGACAGAGTCCCTGTCCTCAAGGAACTTACATTCCAATAGAGAAGACAGTAAAATGCAAATAAATTACAAGATTTCTAATACTGATAAATCATAAGAATAAAAATAACTAGCTAACATTGAGAGAGGGTGATCAGGTGACCAGTTTATCTGGAGTGGTTCAGAAAAGCCTTCTTGAGGTTATAACATTTGACTTGAAACTTCAAACATGAGAAAGAAGCAGCCATTCAAATATTGGGGATAAAATTATCTGATTACATTTTTTAAAATTCTCTCTCTCTTCTTCTCTCCCTCTTATCTATCTGTTTCAAAGTCCCCGAAACAGAAGTAAGCTTACTATGTAACAAGATCTAGTCTGACTGGAGCATAATTAATGAGGGAGAGGGTGGAAGAACCTGAGAGTACAGAAATAGAAAGATGCTACATTATATAGGACTGTTTAATCCATGATAAGGGATTTGGATTTTATTTTAGGTTTGATAGAAAGACAGTGGAAGGTTTTAAGTTGTGAAGCTTGATCATCAGATTGATATTTTCAAAAGATTACTGTAGGTGTTTTAAAGAGAACAAGTTATAGGGGGAAATTAGTAGAAACAGGAAGGTGAATTAGGAAAATATTGCAATACTTCAGTTAAGAGATGATAGTAACTTTGACTAGGGTTTCCAAACCCAGTGGAAATGAATTTGAAATATTTTGATAATAAAAATATATTAAGAAATAAAAATAGGGTAATATTCCAAGGCAAATATCAAAATCCCTGAAGATATGACAGGACTTACCAATAAATGAGACCAGAAATCTAAAGGAAAGAAAAGAATTGAAGATAGTGCCTACATTTTGTTTTCAGTCTCAACAACTAGGTGTTTACTTAAAAAGAGAAGGCTTAGATGGTAGCAAATTTAAAAGTAAAACTCTGTAGTCCTATTTGGGATCTAATAATGAGAGGTTATTAGACTTTCCAATTATTGTAAGAAGTTGTATACATTATATGATTTTTGAAGTTCAGAAGAGCAGTCCAGGCTGGAGTTATAGATTTGAGAGGTATCAATATGTAGATTTGAACTCATGGTGAAAGAGATAGCTCAAAGAGAGAGTACACAAAGAATGGGAAAAGAAAGAGTCCAATGCATTCTAATTTCTAAAAGTCTCATTTAGAAGGAAGACCCAGCAAAGGAGACTAAGAAGAAGTGTCTAGTGAGTTGGTAAACTTAGATGTTACTTCAAGGAAATTCTTGTCTTCCTGCCAAGTGCTACTAATGAGTCAATAAAATTAGATGAGAGACTTCACCACTGGCTTGGGCAAAGTGTAAGTCATCATTGTCTTTGGTGAGAGATTTTTCAAGACAAAGAAGTTGAGTTAATGAGTATAGCAGGCCCTCAATCAATGTTGTTTTTCTCTTGATATACGTTATTTCACTTCAAGTTGCAGAACCTATCAATAAAGTTAAGTGACAACTTACTGTAGTTTGAAGAGTATATCAAATACTGTGGTTTGAAAAATAAATGAAGATCAAGAAGTAGAGTTAGTGAGTAGAGACAAGTATTTGGATAATTTTTATGGAAGGAAAATAGAAAAATGAAGGGGTTTTGTTTGTTTGTTTGCTATATTTTTAAGATAGATGATAATGAGATATATTTAAATGACAGTAGGTTTGTTCAGCAGAGAGGAATAAACTGATCCTTTAGTAGAGAAAGTACATAATTGCAGGAGTAAAGTCTTTGTGAAAGTGGGAAGGAATGGGATTCAAGACCATAGGGAGTATACTCCTAAGGGACACTTCTTTTATAACAGCATCAAGGCAGTAGAGTATGGAGTTTAGAGTCAGTCTCTGGAGACGGACTTCCTGGGTTTAAATCCTGTGTCCCAGACTTTCTGAGTGCAGATCCTGTGTTTGCCACTTTTTTTGTGACCTTGGAAAAATGCTTTCATTTTCTCTTCTCTAAAATTGAGATGATATGTGGTATCTAAAAAAAGAAGAAACAAACTAATAGAAACATAAATCAGGATGATAGTTACCAGAGGCATGGAGTGAGGGTTGGGGGAATTGAGTGAAGGGGTAGAAAGTTGCTAATTATAAGATGAATAAATCCTGGGGATGTAATGTATAGCATGGTGACTATAGTTAACAATACCGTTTTGTATATCTGAAAATCTATAAGAGAGTATATCTTAAAAGTTCTCACATGTTGGTAACTATCTGAGGTGATGGATGTTTAACTAAATTCATTTTGGTCAATAATTCATAATATATACACATATCAAATTATTATGTTGTATACCCTAAACTTATACAGTGTTATATTTCATTTATATCTCAATAAAATAAAATGTAGATGTAAAAATAGCACATAGCTCTTAGGGTTGTCTGGAATATTTAAGAGGTTGAAATGGGTGAAGTGTTTAAAAGTAATGGTTGGCACATAGTAAGTCCTAAATACATGTCAGCTATTGTTGTTACTGCTGCCGTTATTGTTATATGGGAGCAGAATATGATGAGATTATCAGAGATTAGTGAAAAAAGTTGAAAAATTGAGCATAAAGGAGAAGTTATTAAATGGTTATTTTTTGCTTAATTAGACACATTCTGATATCAATGGAAATAATCTTGTACTGGGAACTTTATGTCACAGAATTGTTATGAGGAGTAAATGAGATAATGTCTAAGAAATACTTAAAATAAAAAGTACTAGATGAATGAGATTATTATTTTGTTGACCCAACTAGTTGTAAAGTGAAATATTTCCTCAATTTTGGGTAGGAAATAATAAAAGACATTATGTAATTGATTTGATTTTACTCCCTGAATCATGAACTTATTTTTTGATGTTTCATAGACACTGACTACATTAGAGGATGTCTTTTCTTATTCATATGGATTACATTTTTACTAATTTGGGTGCAAAATTGAAGTTTATTAATTTAACATTTACTTAGGTAGTGAAAGATTAATAGTCTCAAAATATGGAATATACCACTTAGCTTTTGCAGTCTTTTTATACTCCAACCGTTATTACTGAATAGGATAACTTTATTTTAAAACAAGACTTAAGTATTCCTGTTTACAGCAAATAAATGGCATGTAAATATCCTGGCAAAGTTACCATGAAACTTTCCCATTTAGCTGGTCATTAGGCCTTTCCAACTGTCAATGTATTTTGAATCTGCTTTAGTAGTAGCATATAATTAGCTTTACACATATCAGAGACATTGGGGGGGGTAATATTCCAAGGCAAATATCAAAATCCCAAGAAAGTTAACTCAAAGAGACATATGTCCCCATCATCCTTCATGACAGTCTTTAGCTCTGAAGACAGTAGCAGTTGCTTTGTGTTAGCACTTTGAATCATAATATGGAAATAGTGTAATTAAATACCTTACTAGAGTTCTAGAAAGTATATTGAAAAGAATGATATAACAGAAATGTGTAATTAATGTACATTGTCTTTGCATATATAGTTCAGTAATCACTTCCAAGAAATATGGCAAATAATTAGAAAAAAATAATTTCTAATGCCAAAGTGATTTTTTCAAGGTTAAGGTATATGGTAAAGTTTAAATAAACATAATATATTTTATGATTTATCTAAAATTAATCTAATTTTAATGTGTCATACTGAGTTATATATACATTTCAATTCCTATACAAAGAGACACATGCAGAGTCTCTAAAACAAAAGTGTGTTACATTAAAGGAGACAAGACTGCGATACTCAAATAGAATTTGAGTCATTTTTTTATCTCTTGAATTAAGGAAGTCCATTTTGGAACTTTAAGATTTCAACACCTAATGTCTTCATCTTTGGGTAGTTCCACACCACAATAGAAAGGTTTCTACCTTCACGAAAGCCTAATCAGCGGCTCCCCAGAATCTATTTATGAGGAAGTATTTGCAATAGCTCTATGTGAAAGTACCATCTAAGCAGATGACTAATGGCAAAATTGTGAACAAGACAGGCAGAATGAAGGATATGAGTTTTCACTAACAGAGAAAAGAGAGCAAACCCTATTACTGTGCCATCTCTAAGAGTTTCAGTTGCTTTTTAACAAATTAATTTGAGTACTATCAATAATTAAATATTCCTGTTAAGTAAAAAAGTCTGTTGGCAGAGCAGGTCCAAGATGCCAATTGTGTGTCTCAGTTTATAATTTGGCTAGGCCCATGATGCCAGCTCACATGAAAGAGTGAATTTACCATCTACTGAAGATTCTAGTGCTGGCTTTATTACAGCTGCTAATGATAAGCTGAGCAATAACCAGAATCCAATGACAGTAAGAAGAAAACTGCAGTCTGGAATTTACATGTGACTATCCTAAATGAAAAATATTCACTAAGAAAGTCTGAACTAAATGTCAGATGGGATTTTTTTTATTCCTTTTGAGTTTTTAATAAGCCCATTGCCTGCACCCAAGAGAGTTGGCAAGAAATTCCTGACTAGATTTTCTCATTCTCCATCAGTTTATTTGTGTCCCTTGATGATTATGCTCTTGTCGTAAAACCATATTCATTTTCTGACTGAGGATCATTAAATATTTGTTTACAACATCATTTGTGTTTTCATAAAAACTAAGTATTCTAGCTCCTGGTAAATACTAGAGGGGACCAAGTGAGAAATTGTAGAATAAGAATTCTCACTCATCTATGATGCTCGACAGCAGCTCCTTAGATATCCCAGTGATTGGGATTTTAGGCAAGTCAGGACAGAGAAGGGCAGAGAAAGCATACTATATCAATGACCCTATTTGATGGCTAACAGATTGGAGATTCACAAAAGATAAGTGATTCATCCAAAGTATACAGCTGGTTACATTCAAATAAACATTAAGAAAACATAGGTTCTGCTCTTCATATAAGTTGCCTGAGGTGACTTCTGAAAATGGTTTGCTATTCACTTGACCCAGAAAAACCCACAAAATCATGCACATCAAGAGGTTCAAATCTTCTTGTTCACTTTAAGAACACTCATAAAACTTCCCAGGCCTTCAAGTGTATGCATATCCAAAAAGCCACCAAGCACCTGAAAAATGTCACTTTACAGAAGCAATGTGTGCCACTCTGTTGTTACAATGGTGGAGCTGGTAGATGTGCCCAGGCCAAACACTGGAACTAGACACAGGGTTAGTGGTCCAAAAGTAGTTTTGAATTTTTGCTGCACATGCTTACAAATGCAGAGAGTAATGCTGAACTTAAGAGTTTAGAGGTAGACTCTCTGGTCATTGAGCACATCCAGGTGAATAAAACTCCCAAGATGCAATGCAGAACTTTCAGATCTCATGGGAAGATTATCCCCCTATAAGAGAGCTCCCCCGGCCACATTGAGATGATCTTTACTGAGGAAGAGCATATTGTTTCTAAACCAGAAGAGGAGTTTGCACAGAAGAAGATATCATAAAAAAAAAAAAAGAAAAGAAAAGAAAAAAGAAAAACTAAAGAAACAAAAACTATGGCCTGGGAGTAAATTTAACATCATAATAAAAAGAAAAAAAAAAAAAAAGAAAATGTAGGTCCTACTTTTTAGTGTTTTCCTTAACTTTTTTTGCATTTTAATATCTGATGGCAATGTAAGTATAGCTTATTTCTACCCCTGATTTCTCAGTCACAGTTCCAAAGTATATTCTATGTAAAAAATACATAATCCTGGTTTTAATGGCTTATAGATTATGAGGATTGCCTTGTAATAAATAAACCCTAATATAAATATCACAAATACTGAAAAATGCAGATTTATTGATGAACGATTTAAAATCCTCTACTAAAAAGTGATTTTTATAAATATTTCAGTGATCTGACCATGGAATACACCATCCAATTGATGATTCAGCTGGTAATACTGATAAACTGGGTGTTTCCTTGCTTTTCTAAGGATTCCTACTAAAATTGTACACACCTCTCAGTGTTGCTTTTGTTGTTGTTGTTGTTATAGTTTCATGTGTCTTGATTAGGTGATAAGCACATGTACATATTGAGATTACAGATCTTTCAATCACATAGCATTTACAATCTCCCAGAGAACAAAGTAAACTCACTAATATCACTTCTATAGGACAAATTATATAGTTTTAAAGGGCATAACTTCCAGAATCAGATGGACTTGGGTTTAAATCTAAGAGCAGAAATTTATCAGCTATGTGACCTTGAAAAAGTACCTTAATCTGTCTTGTTCATCATTTCTTCATATATAAAATTGGGAAAATACTGGAACCTGCCCCAGAGAGTTGAGGAGATAGCAAATTAATTATTGTGAAGGGATTTGGCAAAATGTTAAGTGCATATCATGTAGTCAATATATAAATGATAGCTGCTCTTGCTGTCACCACCTCTGCAGCTGTTATTGTTGTTATTAGAGCGTCATTAGAAATCCCACAGAAACAAAGTGGGAAGGGCAAAGGACAGGCAAAGAATAAAGAATAGGTGATACATCTCCTCTGTGTATAGTATAAGTAGAAGAAATATAGCTAATTTCCTAGACTCTCTCACATAATTATGAAGAAAGTAAAATGCCCTTCCCCGGTTTGTCAAATACATCCCTAATTTTTGAACAATCAGGTTTATAAAATAAAATAAAAGCATAATTTTGAAAGCATTTTTACTTTCCTTCTAAACTATATGTCACATGCATAGAAAAAATTAAATCAATAGGTGATGATACACATATTTTTAAATAATCAAAACTGATTTAAAAATTTTTTTCGATATTCAAAAGGTTTTTGTTCTTGTTATAATCATCATGCAATCTGTCCTATGAAAACGTTAATTATTATATTTCTTAAATACATGTATTTAACATCAAAGTTTGGGTTTGAAACTCAACTTATTTTTGGGGGTGACAAGGAAGAGAAGTAATTATTTTTGATATTGTGGAATGAGCATTTTCATCCATAAGAATGAATTTCAACAGACAGAACTATCTAGGAGTGAGGTGATTATACAAAAGAAACTGATCACCTATTTCTCTTTTCTCCAGAACACCCACAGAATCCTGAGAAACATCCATCTGAAAGGTATTTTAACTAACATTGATACAAAATATCACAGACAAACTATCTAAGTGACAAAATAATTGTAAATGGACAAAACTGGTATAAACATGTAATACAGCATGAATACTGGTATTTACATCAAGCAATTGATATTCAACATCATAGAAAAAATTGAAGAACAGGTCAAAATATAGGTAATTATGATGTTTTGTCATGGACCATATAATAGCTTTAAAAGGAGCTTTTGACTATAGAAATACTCTTTGTATGGTATGGAGAAGTACTTTTATTTATTATTTATTTGCCAGAAAAAGCAAGTCACAGGCAGAAATACAAATGGTCCACAGCCTTGCCTCCAGAAACCTGATGTTAGTAACACACATCAAGACCAGTCTCTTAAGAGAGCACTTGCAATTAACCAAATCATAACAAAAAAATATAATGGCTATTTATTAGTTCACAGTGATGAAAAAATTCACAGTTTCTGAAATACTTAAAATATTCATGACCAGCATATTTCCTCTATGTAGGCTCTTATATGGAACCAAAATTATAGTCAGAAAGTTACTTTGTGAGAATGGAATCAAAATAAAGGATGTTAGATAAATGAATTTTTAATATTATCAAGATAAAAAAGATAGTCATAATAAAATTGATCTTACCCATAGAACTGTTCTATTTTCACACTAGAAATAGCAATAAATATGAAAGTAATTTTTTGCTTTTTAAAATTATTTTTTTATTGTGACATTGGTTAATGGAATCCAGTAAGTTTCAGCTGTACACTTTAACATTAAGGCATATATATGTTTACACTGTGGATTCACCTTTTATAGTTGGATATCTTTCTGTCACCACATATTTAACCCCATTTACCCTGTATATCTACGCCTTTTCTCTCCCCTTCTACCCTCTAGTAATCACTAGTCTATAGTCTATATCCATGAGTCTCTGTTTGTCCTGTTCATTTCTTGCTTTTAGGTTTATATTGCACATATAAGTGATATCATGTGATTTTCAACTTTTCTGTCTGGCTTATTTCTCTTAGCATGATTATCTCAAGGTCCATTCATGTTGTTGCAAATGGCAGTATTTCATCTCTTCTTATGATTGAGGAATATTCCATTGTATATATGTACCACAACTTCTTTAGCCAATCATGTATTATTGTAAGACACTTTGGTTGCTTCCATGTCCTAGCCACTGTGAATAATGCTGCTATGAACATCATTGTGCAAATATCTTTTTGGATGTGGGTTTTAAAGACTTTGGGGTAAATACCCAATAGAGGGATTGCTGGATCATATGGTAGATCAACTCTTAGTTTGTTGAAGAACCTCCATATTGCATTCCTTATTTGTTGTACCAATTTTCAGTCTCACCAGCAGTGTATGAGGGTTTCTTTTTCTCTTCATCCTCTCCAACATTTGTTATAAAAAGTTATTTTTAAAGGCCTTTAATCTCCCAGACAATGCTTGTAAGGAGTCCATAAACTTTAGCTTCTGTGATGTTCCTTTTCTTTTTCAATGACTCACTATTCCCCCATCACTGTCTAATTTTCTTAGATTTGATAATAACTTTAAGCAAATTAGAGTCAAATCCTGTGGACTTTGAATTTGTATCAGTCATGGTCCCAGCAAGAAAGAGTGCACTCCGTATGGTTCAAATGAAGAAACACTAACTGATAGGTGTGAGTCACATAGTAATTCTGGAAGTTATGCACTTTAAAACTACATAATTCTGTTCCATGGAAGTGACATTAGTAAGATTACCCTGCTCTCTGGGAGATTGTAAATGCTATGAGATTGAAAACTAGCACCAGTTAGAAGTTGTTATGGCCATTAATCCTGAAAGGATTATAGCAGCTGAGTAAAAACAGAAACCATAGAGAAGACTCAGTCAGTATGCGTGATCACATAGGAGGGCTTGAGTACTGATAGCGACAAGGTGCTGAATTAATAAGGGCTTGAGGAAGAAGGGTTCTGACCTTTTTCTTCTCCTATGCTAGCATTTCTTATTGGTGCCTCCTGTTTGCCTAACTTCATGGAAATTCAGCTGGCAAGGGAGCATGGGTGGGTAATTTAGTTTGCAGAAAGTTAGCCTCCCAGGGTACAGAACAGGAAAGAGAAGGGGTGTAGATAGATATTGTTGGTGGTTGTGGAGAGGGGGAAAAAAAGATAATAACCAACATAGGAGGCACTGTACCTCTTCCTAGAGAGGTTTTGTCTTTGTCTACTTGCTTCTACGACAAGACTGGGTGGCTTGTAACACTAGAAGTTTTTTGCTCATAATTCAGGAGGCTGGAAGTTGAATATCAGCATGCCAATATGATTGGATTCTGGTGAGCACCCTCTTCCAAGTTGTAGACTGCCAACTAATTGTTGTAGCCTCACAAAGTAGCTTTCTCAGGCTTTTTTTTTATAGGAAAACTAATCCTATTAATGAAGACTCCACCCTCATGACCTAATCACCTTCCAAAGTCACCTATCCTGCTTATACCATAACCTTGGTGTTAGGATTTCAAACATATGAATTTGTAAGGGACACAAATATTTAGACTATAGCATCGCACACATGCGCGCGCGCACACACACACACACACACACACACACACACACACACACGCTGGCTCATTGTATCCTGATCTTATGTACTCCAAAAGGAAAATCTCATTCATATCATATTCAATATCTTGTTATGTAATCCCCCCAAGCAGTGAAATCATAGTCTAGGAAAATAAAACTAGTTCATTACTGGAACCATGGAATAGATGATCATTGGGAGCAAATCTAAAATCCAAAGCTAAACTTGCTTATTCTCCAATTTGGAACAGAGTATAAGAATAAATGAAGGAAGATGATAGGCAGGAAGAAGATGGCGTGATGGTGAGAATACATGTGTGATGGGGGGGTTCTGACTCTCTCATATATGTGGGGTTCCCATACATATGTAATTAAATTTGGTTATTTTCTCTTGTTAATCTGTTTCATGTAGATTTACTTATTAGACCAGCCAAAAGAACATCAATGATAGAAGAAAATTTCTTTCTCCCCCACAATACACATTGTAATTTCTAGAATATCAGTACAGGCAAGAATATTTACAATGACATGGATGAAGTGAAATTTGATTTAGACTGTAAAACATGAGTAATATTTATACAGATGAAGAGGTTAGCAATATAAATCTCATTTTTTATCAACGTTCTAAATATTTGCTCAATGCGTTTTTTTCCTGTTAAATTTTGTTAAACTGCACCTATGATACAGAAATTTAAATTTTGTATATTTAAATTCCTAAATTCTTTCCCTCCAAGCTTTATTGAAGTACAACAGACAATTAGTTGCTCATATTTACAATGTACAATTCAATGAGGTTATTTTTCAATTATATTTGGCATACAATAATGCATTGGTTTCAGTTGTACAGCATAGTGATTAGATGTCTATATTGTTGTAGCTGCCAGGCCCCAAAAAAGACACACGGGCCACCAGAATTCAGTGAGTTATAGGAATCACACTCTTTATTCAGCCAGCTGGGTCTGCCAGGAGTATGCATACCCCAAATTAAGCAGCCCTGAAATGTAGAGGTACAAGGTTTTTATGCCCTAAATCTCATTCTTTATTCTGTCTGAGCACAAAGGTCTATTTTTCTTCTATTCATTACCTGTCAACTCACAGGTCAGGAGTGTAAGCGGGAGTACAGAAGCAGAAAGCTTATTAGAATGTTATGTTTCTATAGTTAGTAGCCTATGTTCCTATGGCGATAGCCAAACAGTAATTTCCAAGCCATCACAATATAACTCAATATAATGATCACCTAATTAAATCTAATACCTCCTATCCCCTTACATATTTATTACATTATTAACCATCTTTTCTATGCTACACTCTACATGTCCATATCTACTTTGCAACTATCTATTTGTATTTCTTAATTCTCTCTCACCTTTTCACCATGCTTAATGCCCCTCCTCTCTAGTAGCCCTCAAAATATACCCTGTATCTATGAGTTTGTTTCTGTTGTTGTTGTCATTGTTGTTGTTTATTTAATTCTTTAGATTCCACATGTGATATTTGTCTTTCTCCATACGACTTACTTCATTCACTGCATTACCCTCTAGGGCCATCAAAGCAATATATTTTTCCATCTTCTTCTTTTCAGTCTGTGTGTGTCTTTTAATTTGAAGTGAGTCTCTTGCAGATAGCCTATGTAGGGCTCTTGTTTTCTTATCCATTCAGCCACTCTATCTTTTGGTTGGACCACTTAATTTTTTTGCATTTGAGCTACTTTTTGATAGCAATGTAGTTATTACCAGTATTTATTCATGTTTTTGGAAGTCCTTCCAACATTTCTTGTAATAGTGGCTTAGTGCTGAAAAATTCCTTTAGCTTATTTTTGTCTGGCAAGATCTTTATCTGTCCTTTGACTCTAAATGATAGCTTTGCTGGATAAAGTATTCTTGGTTGTAGATCCTGGGTTTTCATCATGTGGAATATTTTGTGCCAAGCCCTTCTGTCGTGCATAGTTCCTTTTGAGAAATTAGCTGCTAGTCTTGTGGGAGCTCCCTGGTAGGTAACAAATTGCTTTCTTTTTGCTGCTTTTAAGATTCTCTCTTTGCTTTTAACCTTTGGCATTTTAATTATGATGAGTTGGTGTGGGACTCTATGGGTTCATTTTTTGGGTGGCTCTTTGAGCTTCCCGGGGTCTTACGTCTATTTCTTTCACCAGGTTATGGAAGTTTTCCTTCATTATTTCTTCAAATAGCTATTTGATGTCTTGTTTTCCTTCCAGTACCCCTATGACATGAATATTTTTACATTTAATAGTGTCCCATAGGTTCCTTAAATTATTATTATAATCTTGGCTTCTTTTTTCTTGCCATTCTGACTGTCCCTGGCTTCCCCATGCTCTCTATCAGTGGTTCAATCCTCTTCTTTATCCACTCTGTTGATTCCCTCTAATAAACTCTTTGTCTCAGATAATGTGTTCTTCATTTCTGACTGGTTCCCTTTTATAATTTCCATTTCTATTGTTATGATTTTTTTTATCTCTTTGTTAAAGTTCTCATTGAGTTTATCTACTCTTCCCCTAAGTTCATTTAGCATCTTTATAGGCACTGTTTTGAACTCCTTATCTCTTAGATTGCTTGATTCCATTATTCTTGGATTTATTTTCTGTTCTCTTGTATGGGTTCTGCTTCTTTGTCTCCCCAATTTGACTGCCTTTCTGTGTCTGTTTCTACATACTAAGCAAAGCTCCTAAGTCTCCCAGTCTTATCAGTGTGGCTTTATGTAGTAGGTATCCAGAGGCACACTCCTGAGAGGGGTTCAGCAGTAGACCAAGTTTAGCCCCAGCTTAACCTTCTGGAGCTACCTGTTAAGATTCAGCAAGAAATCCACAGATGCTGGGTTTATAGTTGCCTCAAGAAACCACACTAGAAACCGAGATCATCTGCCACCAGTGTGAGTCTTGGCACTGCTCAGCACATGGGACAGAACTCACAGAGGACACAACCAGATGTAGCTTGGGTGGGCCTGTGAGTAGGGGGTGGCCAAGTTTCAGGGTTTTTCTCTGGGCAGAGCAACCTCTGTTATCCAGATTGATGATGTCTCAGCTGTGATGTTGCTGCATCTGCACACTGGGAAAGAGAAGGGCTCAAAGGAGGACAAAGGATACCTCCAGTATTTCTGCTGGGAGAAAGCCTCACCTCTGGCCCTCACTCTAATAACTCAGTGTCTCCCTGTGAGTCCCTGGTGTCCCCCAAGCAGCCAATCCAGTTCTGGTTCTCAGAGCGAGCAGGTCCATCACCTCGAAAGTTTACTTGCTAACAGGGTCCCTTTAAGAGGCATCTGCAGCTGCCACAGCCTCTGTCCCACTCAGCTACTTGGGACTGGGCAGCCTTGCATCTTTGCCCCATCCTACTTTCTACCATTGCAGGGTGAATTTTTATTACTCTTCGTAATTGTAGGGCTTCTGTTCATCTAGACCACCAGGCAACTCTTCTTGCTGTTTGCTTCATGTTTTGGTCTCAACTTTGATTTGGTCGCAAGAGAGGGTGACCAAAGCTTCTATCATCTACATCATTTTTTCCCAAGATCAAAATTTTGAATTCTTTGTTTTGCAATTTATTTCATTCTTTTTATGCTTAGAAAACTCTTCCATATATTGAGTTACATATTAACCTGCATTTTTTTTGGAATTTTTATGTTAATGTCTAAACAATTGTCTTTTTATCTGTCAATTTTTTCATATATCTTGTGAGATAAGAATCTACAGGTTTTTTCTTACATTAATTTTGTACAACAGCATTTATTCTACTGATTTATCACTTCTCAACTGTTTGTTAAACATCTTCTCTTTACATATTAAATTCCATGGTATTTTAGATGTTGTTTCAGAGTTAGATTTTAGTTACCATTAATGTCTTTAGATTTTTGTACCAGTACCACATTGTAAAATTATTTTACATTTATAATATACCTTAGCATTTGATTTTTCAGATATGTATTTGCTATTTTTGTCTGGTTATTCCCCAGGTACCCTTGAAATCATTTTGTCAGTAAACAAAAATTCTCATTGGGATCATTTTTGGATTTTTTGCAACTTTTCATTACTATTTTTATTACTTTCAAGTATCATCATATCCTTCTATGTACACCTTATTTTTTAGCCAAACTGTATTTTTGTCATTTTCTTATTTTGTTTTGTTTTTTGTTTGTTTGTTTCTTTAATACCTTTGCTCATTCTGTTTCTTCATCTTCAC
This sequence comes from Cynopterus sphinx, assembly GCA_030015415.1. Lineage (NCBI taxonomy): Eukaryota > Metazoa > Chordata > Mammalia > Chiroptera > Pteropodidae > Cynopterus > Cynopterus sphinx. Next base: position 50,783,418 of record CM057388.1, on the reverse strand, counting down.
CTATTGAATTATGCACATCCTTCAAAGTTCATTTCAACATTACCTCGGTCCTTGATGAAGGCATTCCCTGATAAATTCATATTACTGAGTTTGTTTTTTCATGTAATTGATCATTTTTGTGTTATTTTACATTTTACTATAATATCTTTGAAAGCAGAGGTAATATCAAGCTAACCTTTGTTTCCCTAGCAAAAACTAGCATAGCCTAGGACACCCACCTTTGGTGTAAAGACTTGTTAGTTGTCAACACTGTGGCTGCAGAATTTGTTACTGTTATTGATAATTGTTGTGCCATTATTATATATGCTAATAGAAACCATGGAAGCAGATGTTATTTGAGAGTAAGGATTTAAAACATCAGTGGCTATAAATGTTGTTGATGTGAAAAAGTCTGTCATCACAGGACTGAGTTTTCCTCACAGGATGCTAACAATTTTATTAGTCTTATAAATACTCTTTTGTCTTATTAATCACCCATTTTATAAAAGTTTTTAAAAAGTTATCAAGTTCTATAAAGTATGAATAATGAAGATGCTGTTCTTTTCTAATTTGGTACTGTTCATAAGCATGACTCTCAGTTCGTTACTTATACCCTAGTAGGTATTTTTTATCACAGGGTCTGTTTCCAAGTTACAAAAGGTAATATAAATTTTAATTGGGTCCTGTATCTATCTAGAAACTGCAAATGAAATAATTACATAACATTCTGCCTTTGAGATTCTATTCATTTTTAGTGACTAAATTTTAATTTAACATTAAAAAAAGTTCAGCACATATCAGCAATTATGAATATAAAAATAAAGTCTAATGATGTAATAAAATGCAGTACATAAAAATGTTGCAGAACCTTAACTGGTGGTTAATTAAAAGATAATGCCCATAGTACTAAATAGTATCATACTTCAACACAAATATTAAGGTGAAGGAAAGTCATTATTTAAAGAGCAGGAAAGTAATTAATAAATGTATTTATACTGCATCCTGATTTACAGGAATACCACAAAATGACAAAGACAAGGAAGGTTGTGTGGAAGGATGGTGTTCTTCTTATTCATATCTACCCTCTGCAACAGATGCCTTTCTGTCCTGAAACATAATACCCTAAAATGACTTTAGTTTTTTCATTTGTAAAATGGAGTAAACATCTCCATTGTAATTACTTCATATGATCTTAATAATTAAAAAATAAAGCAAAAGATAAGAAAGAATATTGACAAGTTAAACAATGTTATATAAATGTGGGAGAAGGTTTAAAAAGTACATACATACACACACACATACACACACAGAGAGCAGACATAAATTGCGCTGATATTGGTTTGATATCACAATAATGTTCTCAAATACTTTTCAGTTTACATTCACAGACATGTATATCACTAGGAATATAGGGTAAAACAGAGATCCCTTAAAGTTATCCATTGCTGGATAAAAATGTGGACTCCCTAGAGATTTATAAGGTACATTTCATAGTTCACTTTTAAAATGAACTTCCTAGGTCATTACCGAGATTTAAAATTTCAAATTTTAGTAAAGAAAGAGTATTTGAAATAATTGTAACAAACAGAGGATTATGTTACCAAGCAAGGGCTTGCTACCCAATGTACATAGAAGCCAAAATTATGACACCAGACTTTGAGAAAAGAAAGAGCTATTCATTTAACACTGTGTCAAGCTACTGGAGAAAGGAGGTACTGCTCAAATCTGTCTCCCCAATATGCCAATCTGGGGTCTGGTCAAGTTTTAAGGGTTAGGGAGAACAGGATGGTATGAGGTAATGTTGGCAGACAAGTTTTGAGTGGAGGGTTTTGGAACTTGGTGAATTGTGATATAGGGTCGAGAGGCAAAAGAAAGCACAAAGTAATTCTAATCTGGCAGCGTTCCGTTGGTCAGTGCTGTATTTGTCCATCTGTCTAGGCACCAGATCTTTTCTATTAAAAGACCTCTTGCTTCCTAAAGAGTTATGGTGGCTATACTTCTGATACTTGAGTTCTTTAGACAAGATTATTGGTTCTGGGGTCATTTTAGGGACATAAGTGACACATGTGCAATGCTGTCTCTAAAATATTTCAAAGATTACATTAACTACCAATCTGTTTTAAGGGAGTAGAGCCAGTTTTAAGTTGATCAATGTGATTTGTGTGCTTTTTCAATGACAAAGAATATAGTTATATGCTATAGATATACAATAAGATTAATCCAATAAGGTGACCTAGTCTAACACAATTAAAAATGTTATTGAATCTGTTACCATATCTGATGCTTCAAAAGGCCAAAACTCAAAATATCAGAATTTGGAGTAAGAAAAAGTTTATTGATTGAGAAGGTGTCAACCTAGAAAATGGAAGACCTTACGGTGCCTAAATCCATCTGTTCTCTGGACTAGGTTGAGTTTTCAAGGGATTGAGGAAACAGGTAGGTGGAATGCTAGTGAACTTTAGAACCTGACCATTTATGGTAAAGGGTGTCAGCACTGGATCTTCCAGGACAACAGAACTTTGGCTTCTAAAAGGGTTTCTGTGTTCGTTTAAGTTATTTCCTAGTCCTTTGGTTTTCTCTCTCTCTCTATCTTTCTCTCACTCTCTCCGTGTGTGTGTGTGTGTGTGTGTGTGTGTGTGTGTGTGTGTGTGTGTGTGTGAGAGAGAGAGAGAGAGAGAGGGAGAGAGAGACAGAGACAGAGACAGAGACAGAGACAGAGACAGAGACAGAGAGAGTAGGTGGGAAAGATTTGGTTCCAGGTGCAGCTGGAGGTCAAAGTTCTCTCCTCTGCGCATGCTTTAGCTGCATGACATATGGTTTTGGTCTGGTGTATCTGAAAAGCACCTCAGTGTTTTGTTAAACAGGTAAGGGCTATTTTGAGCTGGTTCAGCTGTTACTAATTGAAATGACTCAAAAACATACTTTGTAATGAATCAAAACACAGTTCAGAAAGGCTTTCTGTTTGTGGGCTAATGTTCTGTTTACACATCCATTACAAGTTAGAATATTGTGATTTGTAAGAAATATATTTGTGTATGTATGTGTATATGTATATATATGTATACGTGTGTGTGTGTGTGTGTGTGTGTGTGTGTGTGTAGTCATTAGATGACCAAAATACATTTTTCATGTATATTTGGCCTTCAACCACAGTTCCAGGGTCAAGGTTCCTCAAACTTTAAATTTCCTGAGTGATAAGAGCAGTAGGGGCATTTTTTGTTATAATATTTAGTCTCTTTTTCTCACTTCAGAGCCATAAAGTTTAAATGGGTGTCTCGTTTTTCATAAAAAGTCCCTTTCCACCACCATTGGATTTGTATTAATGAAAGTGATCTCTAAAAAGCAGTTAAGGATGGGCTTGGTTGCCAGGGGAACCGACTGGCAAAACTTTCAGTCCCATTCCCTGATTTTGGGGGATGGGAGAGGGGCAAAAAGTTGAATTAATTGCCAATGGCCAATGAGTTAATCCATCATGCCTAGGTATGAAGCCTCTATTAAAAACCCAAAAAGTAGAGGTTCAGAGAGTTTCCAGGTTGAGAAACCAGAATGCTTTTAAGTGCCACTGTGCCAGGGTCCCAAGCTTCACAACAATAGAAGCTCTTTGTTCAAGACCTTTACCTATCTATGTACCTATTCATCTCGCAGTTGTTTGTATCCTTTAATATTCTTTGTAATAAATTCTCAGATACCTTACTGGTATCTACCTACACCAGTAGGGTGTCCAAGAATTGTTTATTGGTGTAGAGAAGCTGCTAATACATATACACCTTCAAATTGAGTCCAGGAACCCTCTAAAAGACTATTCATTTAAAACAACTAAATATCTAGCATTTATAATAAGATTAGTTTTGATAGGTTGGTTACTGACTATATTTTGTTTGGCAATCAATTGTAATAATAATAACAATAAAAATCAACAATGACAATATAATGATGAATGAACAGAATGAATGAGTAGATACATGGTACTTAGAAATTTGTAACATTATAGGGTAAATACCACATAATAAAGTTTAATAAAAGTTTTTTGAGTGAATGAGGAATGAATAAATCAATGTTAGAGATTCTCTTCACCTCATTCAGCAATTTTGTTTGTTTTCACGTTATATTTATACTTTTGATAAGTAATACCTGTATAATCTCAAAATACACATGCATGCAGGTATATAATCTTGTGAGACAAAGTGTATTTCAGAATTCATAAATTTTAGATTTCAGAAAAGTCATATGGAGTATGTACTGGTACCAAATAACAGCCAAGTGTGTTGGAAGCAGTATTCATCTAAATATTTACAGTAAATGGGAAACAAAGTTTATGAAAAATATATCTCTTCAGTTTGATTTGCTAAACTGAATAAATTGACTACCAAATTAAGAAAAACTTATTTTCAGAGCATTTTGGATTTTGGAATTATGGATGAGGGATGGTTTACCTACAGTAGTTCCTACCAAGGCTAATTGAAATGACAAGTATGAGTATGTTGGCCTATGTTAAGTGAGATAAGCCAGATAAGATAAAGACAAGTACTGTAGGATTGTGATAGCCTGCTGAAATGTGGTAAGGGTAAAAGTTAATTAAAACCTAAAACTAGACAAAGGCCTAGCTCCTGGAACCCTTAGCCACATCTTGTTAATCACAAAACTTATAACAATGAGCTCAAATGCTAACTGCCTGAGTGACTCTGCTTACCTGCATGGTATGAGAAACAATCAACTGTATATAAGCTGGAAATTATTGCTTGACTACCCTCATGGGGACATAGGCTATTAACAATAAGCATTCTGCTTCTGTACCCCCACTTACACACCTGGCTAGTGGGTTGACAGGTAGTGAATAGAAGAAAAGTAGATCTTTGTGTTCAGACAGAATAAAGAATGGGATTTAGGGCTTAAAATCTTTGTACCTCTACATTTCAGGGCTGCTCCTGGCAAGGACAGCTGCCCGCTAATAAACAGCCTTTGAGAGCATACCTGGTTTGGTCTATTTAATGTTGGCAACAACAGTTTAACATTTAGTTCTCTTGACTCCACCCTACATTAAAACAAACAAAAATATTGTCAGTATGAATTTGGCATGGGAGTCAAGCAGTGATGGACATGGCAGCAACTATCTGATTGTTATTTGGGTCTTTAAAACTATTATTTGATTATTTACTCCATCAATATTCATCCTCTGAAAAATATTTATCCTTGTAATAATCATCAATATTCACTATTTTGATAGCATTTTTACCTCATAATTAGGTGCGTTTAAGAGAATAGAAACATTTTCAGAGGAAAAAGATGACAATTATTTCTATGATATTCTACATCAGCAGTCCCTAACCTTTTTGGCACCAGGGACAGGTACTCCCATGAGAATCTAATGCCTGATGATCTGAGGTGGAGCTGAGGCAGTGATGGTAACGCCGGTGAGTGGCTACTCCAGATGAATACATATGAAGCTTCACTTGCTGGCCTATTGCTCACTTCCTGCTAAGTGGCTCAGTTTCTAAAAGGCCACCAACTGGTACCGGTCCACAGCCCAGTGATTGGAGACCCCAATTCTAAATAATACAAATGTATGATAAAAGACATTGAAGTTTTTTTAAGATAAAAGAATAGAATGATTTGAGATTTAAAATTTAATATTCAAAAAGTTATTGAAGCAGTATAAAATTACTATTTACGTTCTTTTGCACTTATTCGTTGAAAGTGAATAATATTTTTTTATTTTTCTCTGTAAAAGATTTTAATATCAGCAATTATAATCTTAAAACTCTTAATTTCAATTAAAGAACCAAATATGCTAATTTCCCTTGAAGCATCAAAGTCATTTTCAAGTTTTAAATGTATAAGAAATGTCTTAAAATTGGATGTAAGTTTTTATAGTAAAAGAACAAATTAAACACAAAAACATGCAAAAACATTTGTATTTTAATTTGAAAAAAAAGTCCATGGAAACAACGTTACGAAGATGTGTCACCTTGCAACCACATAAGCCAATTGTTATATCAGGAAAATAAATTGCCACAATAAGAATTTATTTAGAAAATAGTGACATCGCCTTTAAAAGTTCAATCACATATTTGTTGCATGCAATCATTTGTTAAAACTCTAGTCTGTCTGGTCTAATTTGTTTTCAATAAGCCACTACTACTGTCCCTATCATTTTTCTTTAAAGCTCCTTGAATTGGTTTTTCTCTTTATTCTATGGCATTGCCATTAATAGGGATTTCAATTGTGTAAAAGGAAGAATGGCTAAAAATTCTGTTGATTCATTGTTAACCAGAGAGTATTGTAGAGTCATTGCAAGGTATGTAGTATAATAATAGATTGGAGTGGGGGAAAATGTAAATATTAGTGTATTCGTTTTCCCTGTAAGAGTATTGATTTCAATCATCTTACTTGATAGGATGACTAAGCAAAAAAAAAAAAAACAAATCCAAAGGTATCAATTAAACAGAAAACAGGCATGTAGTATAAGAGTGAAATGATGAATGTTACTTCATTAAAAGAAGGACAAATTCAATCCTTCTTCATGAGGGATTCATCATTTTTCTTCTTGTTCTCAAGTAGTCTTAATAAACATTTGATAAATGTCTATTTAGCTATAAGAGAAACATGTCATGTTTAAAATTTTAGTTCACTGGTCATCTTTCAAAAATTTTATCTTAATAAAAAAATTATCAGATTCCCTGTACAATTGTGTAATGTATTAGCTTTAACTTTCTAATAGTCATAGAGAAGCACTAAGAAATTTTATCATAAGCAATAGCAAATTTCTGACAAAATAGTGTATCATATATATTTCCTCCGCAACAATGAGAAGAGTTTATGTGAAAATTTCACTACAGATATTGCTCTCAGTAGATAGCACATTATTCCAACTGCAAAAATGGAGACTTAAGATGAATCTATTCTCAGAGGTATTCTGTAATATTAATATATGGGGATTTGTGAAAACTGTAAAAAAAAGTATGGAATGAAGGGTTAGAATGCAAATGTTTACAACTGTTAGTGTGCACTTCAGCTGCCATACACATACATATGAAAGTTTCAAAAATAATTAGAAAGGATAAAAGAAAAAAATACTGTTTCTCTCATTGCATATAGGAGGCTAGTCTTTCTATTTATATCCATTGGGTAGATTGCTTATTTCAGATAGTTGTGCTAGAAGGTATTTTCCCATGGTTACACAGCTAGTAAATGGCAGAATTGGTTTTCAGACCAGATGTTATTTACCCAACTTAGCCTGAAAAAGGTGCCTAGGCTCTTTCCTTAAAATGAAATATAAATCTTGGAGAGTAAGTGTAATGCAAGGTTATTTCACTGGTAGAACAGGAGAAAGCATGAGGATTGCACTATTTTGAATTTTCCACTGTTTAAGGAAAGTAGAGCAAACATGTCATAATCTCTTTATTTGAAAATGTTTATCTGAAATGAAGCAAAACCAGAAAAAATTCCTGGACTGGTTTTTGTCATATGAGCAAACACAGATAACAAGAAAAAAAGTCATTCTGGGTTTGGTGATCATTATAAAATATTTTGTAAAGAGTTGAAAATAGTAAAACAATGCCTTTACAAGAACTAGTAAGATGGTCAGAGATGATTTGCTCATTAAGTTACAGAGCCACCGATTATCTCCAGTGGATTTTAGCTGCTTAAGGTATTTAATTTGTGTCATTTAGGCATAGCTATTTGTCAATATACCCAAAGAGAAATATAACTATTCTTTATTGCTGTGCATGATCACTAATTACAAAAATTGTTATATGCATTCTAGTTCATTTAATGAAAACATAGTATTGTTTTCTTTGAATTTCTCATTCAAAATTACAAACAACAACTCTAGATATGTAACTGCAGTATTACATGCAGGATAATTTGCACCAGATAATGTGGCTATTAGAGTACTTTATTTAATTAAATAAGATCTAGTAATTAGTACTGCTGTGCAACCCTATTTCATATGGAAAGCAATCCATTGAGGAAAAAAAAACCCTAAAAACATGATGCTATTGCTTGCTATTAGATCTCTTGCTAATGCTTTTGGTTAAAGAAATATTTCACTAATTTGAGAAAATTTATTACACATTTACTCTAATATAATAATAATTTTCAAAATTGGAGTAAAAAAATCTTACTAAAAAGCAAGATTGACCATCTGTGACTATTATTGGGGAAGAAATTTTTTTTTCTACCTTTCCACATTCTTCTGGTTACTTTAAGAACTAAATTTACATGAGACAGAATAACAAGAGAAAATTTTAATTCCATACATACAGAATCTTCATAAGAATATGAGGCCTATAGAAGGTGAGACAATTGGGGCTTATATGTCTTTCTGAACTGAGGAGAAGGGCTAGGTATCTAGGACTTCAAAGGGGAGAATAAAATTTCTCATGATAATAGAGAAACAAATATTTGCTAAATAAATGTTTTCCAAGCTATCCAGACACAATGGAACAGAGAGAGGACTTTGGTCTTCAAGCTCTGCCAAGTTCCCCCTACCACAGGTAGCCCATATTCTTTGTAGTGATATCTGGTGATAGCTCTTCTTTCTGTATCACTCCATCTACCTAAATTCTTGTAGATAGTTAAGAGGAAGGTAAATAGCTCTTTCTCAGCCTTTTGTTTTTTAAAAGTAATGAGCCTAAGATAATCCTCATGCCAAGTAGACATTTTTGAGGTGGCACAATCTTGCTTCCTTATACTATCTCATTATTGCCAATTCTTAGATGAGTTATAATGTGCTTACTGGTAAATTAGAATGACCCAGAATTCTTAATTCTCACCCAAATAAGTCTCTGAGGTAAACATTACCAGATGGCATGGTCAGACTTTAGTCATGTGCTTTTGCCCAAATCTATTTGTAAAATTTGTAATGTGTTCATTTTTACATGTTGGAACTAGGAATAATTTTTAAGGTGGCCTAATTACAGAGGAGGAATATTAGGTACAGTGAAGAAGTGATTTACTCATGATGACAGCTAGTTTTTGACAGAACTAGGACTAGAATAAAAAATTCCTCTCCGATCCAAAATGTATTCTACATTGTACCTCTTAAATTGTATGTGCATACATGGGAAGAAGATAATTGTTTTCTTTGTACTACCTATGTGTTTAAGAAATGCACTCATGAAAAATATTTCTTGAAAAAAATGTAACTAAAGAGATTACTTTTTCACAGTTAAGTATATAAGCTAATTGCTTGTGCTGAAGAAAAGGATGTGTGAGAACAATTCATGTTTTATTATAACATTTTTCCTATAATAGCACCCTTCTGCAGTCTAGAGAACACTTCTGTATGCATATTTAATTCAATTTTATTTCTTAAGCTTAAAATTTAAGTGCTTAATCCATAATTTAGAAAGATTCATTGGACAAATATTTAAGGTTTTTTTTAAATCTATGGAACAAAGATAATGATTGTCAACCAACAGTCTAAAATGTTTACAGAGCATCATGTCTCTTTTTGGAAAGGATTAAGGGGAAAGAATTAAGGACTATCAAAAAAGGAGGGAAATAATTTGTTTTCTAATATTGAATGATTATGCTAAATGATAATATTTGTTTGGCTTAACCTTGTTTCATTTTGTGCATACTTCACAATATTACTATACACTATCATGTCATAATAATGCCTCAGGATGCCATTCCCAATTGAAATTTTCATATATAAGTAAAAGCAAGTCATAACTTTATGAATATAGATGATTGATACAGAAAATGTACAGTTTAGAATTTGGCATGTAGGGCTTGATAACATTCTGAATATATACCTTTTCAGGCTTTTCTCTTGTTAAAAACTGTCTTGCTTAGCCTCGTCAACACCTTTCCTTGACATAATCTTTCTCATCTTCTTTTCCCTCTCATCTACTATCCTTTCTCAAGTCTTCCCCTGTACATGCTAGTGTTTATGTGTTTAGCTCAGTCAACTTCCTTTACTTCTTTCCCTTGACATTTTCTTGTTGAAGTTTCTAGATGCTGCAGAGTTTAAGGGCTCAGAATTCACAGGATGATCAAAATAGATAGGCTTATCACAGATCGGCAGTGAAGTCAGCTACACATTCTTAGTGCCTCTGAAGTGGAGGTAGCCGAAGTCCTCCTTTAAAAGGTATTCTTTTTAATTTTTCTTCAACTAAAAGCATTATGGCTTACATTTCTCTGATTTGGGTTTCTGACAGCAGGACATTAGGGGTTTCTGAATTTGAAGGGGGAAAGGGAATAGGAAGATAGGAATGATTGAGATCTTTAAACAGTTGGCAGATACACAAAAGAGAATCTTCCTATCAACCGAAAGTAGCCCATTAACCAGTTAGATCAGTAAAAGAGTTGAGAGAAATTTTAAGTAAGACATGTATCATCTATGGTTCGGGTAATCTTAGTAACATTACCACTCACTATAGATCTCTTGACATTGTGCGCAAAGGAATCCAAAATTAAAGTTCAATTTATTTGATCATTAACAATAGGAGTGAACTTAAATAATCCAGTATACATTTTTTATTAAGTTTATTGGGGTGACATTGGTTAACACAATTATATAATGTTCAAGTGTACATTATAATTTGACATCTGTATATTCAATTGTGTGCTCCTCTCATTATAAATGAATATCTAGGCAGAGGTGATAATATGTCACCATTCATTTTTCTTATCTTTCTATCACATAGTTTTAGACTTCTATTATGTGTAAGGTACCACATTGAGACAAACTCTGGAGATATAAAGAAAGATGATACAGACACTTAGTGTTCAGTGATGAAATTATATGTACACATATACATGTACACACCTACACACAAAGAGGTAGACACAAAGAAAATAAGACAGAGAAGGATAGAGACAGGGAGAGACCAAGAGAAAAACACAGAGACAAAGATAGACAGAGTGATAGAGAGAATAAACTGGCACTACAAAACATGGTAATTACAGCTTGCTTTGGGGGCCCATAGAAGGGTCATTTGTTATCTAACAAAGGTGAGGGAGGACACCTACAATAGGGCAGCAAATAGGACTTTCACATAGAAAAAATGGGCATATTTCACCCACAATAATATGGAGATGAGGGGTGATATGATTAGAGCTGTGACTTACAAATATTTAAATGGCAATATTCATAGTATGTGTAAGGCACCATGAATCTTAAACAGTTAGATGAGTCAGGACTGGGGACAAGGAAAACAATTAGAAGGCTATAATAACAGTTGAAAAAGGGAAATTAGGAAGGTTTGAACCAGTGTGGTAGTCACAGACCTGAAAAGAAAGAGAAAGATGAGAGATGAGTAGAATCAACAGAAGTTAATGAATAAAGAAGGTTATAAAGATTATATACTAAAAGATTCATAGTTCTTCAACTATCATGCCTGGGAGAATTATGAAAATAAGAAAGCCTAGCAAAGAAGCTACTTTTATGAATTGCACTTTGGGGCTATAGAATCCAAAATACCAGCAAGAGATGCCAAATAGAGGTGTTTAGCAGGTTACTATAAAATTAGTAACTCTATTTTGGACAGGTATTGAATCTCCTTCTTAGAAGTGGGAACTGTAGTTAGTCACTTATTCTTTTACTGATTCTAATGGCATGCCAAGCACTATACAAGGCACTGAAGAAGCAAATATAAATATAATAAACAATTTGCCTTCAGGATCTTGGAGATGTGTGGCAACTTGTATCCAAGAGGGCCATCATTAATTTCTTCCCTCATTATGTTTTTTTTTTAATTTATTGGGGTAACATTGGTTAATACAATTATATAATTTTCAGGTGTACATTATAATTTGACATCTGTATATTCTATTGTGTTTACCATCCAAAGTCCAGTTTCCTTCAGCTACCGTATATTTGATCCCATTTACCCACTTCAGCCACCCCCATCCCCCTATATTTGACCTGCTTTAGCTGTCTACCTCCCCCCTCCTCCCCCACCGTCTACCCTTTGGTAAACACTAGTCTATAGCTCATATCCATGAGTTTGTTTATTTGTCCTGTTCATTTTTGCTTTCAGGTCTATAGCCTGCATATAAGTGATATCATGTGATTTTCAACCTTTTCTGTATGGATTATTTTGCTTAGCATGATTATCTCGAGGTTTATCCAAGTTGTCACAAATGGCAGAATTTTATTTCTTCTTATGGCTGAGTAATATTTCATTGTATATATGTACCACACCTTCTTTAGCCAATCATCTATCACAGCACACTTTGGTTGCTTCCATGTCTTGGCCACTGTGAATAATACTGCTGTGAACATTAGTGAGCAAATATCTTTATGGATATGGGTCTTTGAGAATTTGGGGTAAATACCCAGTAGAAGGATTGATGGGTCAGATGGTAGATCAATTCTTAGTTTGTTGAGGAACCTCCATAATATATTCCATAGTGGTTGTACCAATTTACAGTCCAATCAGCAATGAATGAGGGTTCGTTTTTCTCAGCATCCTTTCCAACATTTGTTACTACCTGTCCTGTTGATTATAGTTATTCTAACAGATGTGAGGTGGTGTATCATTGTGGTTTTGATTTGCATTTTCCTAATAGCTAGTGACATTGAGCATCCTTTCATATATTTGTTGGCCATTTGTATGTCCTCTAGGGAGAAGTGTCTGTTCAGGTCTTCTGCCCATTTTTTGATTGGATCGTGTGTTTTTGTTGTTGTTGTTATTGTTATTGATTCGTATGATTTTTTTTGTATATTTTGGATATTAGGCCCTTATCAGAGGTATTGCTTACAAATACATTTTCCCATTTGGATGACTGTCTCTTTACCTTGTTGATGGTTTCTTTTGCTCAGGAGAAGCTTTTTAGTTTGATGTAGTCCCATTCATTTATTTTAGCTTTTACTTCCCTTGCCTTTGAGGTCAAATTCATAAAATCCTCTTTAAGTCCAAGGCCCTTGAGTTTAGGTCTTATGTTTTCTTCTATGCTTTTTATCGTTTCCGGTAGTATATTCAGATCCTGAATCCATTTAGAGTTAATTTTAGTGTGTGGTGATAGACAATGGTCTATTTAATTCTTTTGCAGGTGGTCTTCCAGTTTTTCCAGAACCATTTATTAAAGAGGCTTTCTTTTCTCCACTGTAAGTTTTTGGCTCTTTAGTCAAAGTTATTTACTCATATAAATATAGGTTTACTTGAGAACTCTCGATTCTGTTCCACTGGTTTGCTTGTCTGTTTTTCTGTCAATAATATGCCTTTTTGATTACTCTTGCTTTGTAGTGTAATTTGAAGTCAGGCAGAGTGATACCTCCAGCCTCATTCTCTTTTCTCAGGATGGTTTTGGTGATTTGGGGTCTTTTGTGCTTGCATACAAATCTAATGACTTTCTGTTCAATTTATTCAAAACATGCCAATGGGATTTTGATGGGGATTGCAGTAAATCTATAATGCTTTAGATACTATGGTCATTTTAACTATGCTGATTCTTCCAGTCCAAAAATGCAGGATATCTTTTCATTTCTTTCTATCTTCTTTGATTTTTTTTAAGAGTGTCTTGTAGTTTTCATCATATAAGTCCTTCACATGTTTCATTAAATTTATTTTTAGGTATTTTATTCTTTTTGTTGCAATTGTGAAAGAAATTACATTTCCTACTTCTTTTTCTGTCACATCATTATTACAGCATAGGAAAGCTATGGATTTTTGAATATTGATTTTGTATCCAGAAACTTTAGTGTATTTGCTTATTGTTTCTAGCAGTATTCTTGTGGAGTCTTCAAGGTTCTCTATATAGAGAATCATGTCATCCACAAATAGTAACAAGTTTGACTTCTTCCTTTCCTATTTGGATGCTTTTTATATCTTTCTCTTGTTTGATTGTACTTGCTAGGACCTCCAATGTTATATTGAATAACAGTGCAATGGAGGACAGCCTTGCCTTTTTCCTGATCTTAGGGGAAAGGTTTTTAGTTTTTCACCATTAAGTATAATGTTGGCCGAGGGTTTGTCACAAATGGCTTTTATCATATCAAGGTCCTTTCTTGTATAACAATTTTGTAAAGTGTTTTGATCATAAATGGATGCTGCATCTTGTCGAAGGCTTTTTTCTGCATCTTTGATATGACCTTATTATTTTTATTTTTAATTTATGTGATACATCACATTAATTGATTTTCATATGATGAACCATCCCTGTGTCTATGGGGTAAAGCCCAGTTCATTGTGGTATATAATCTTTTTAATATGTTGCTCTATTCAGTTTACTAGTATATTATTTAGGATATTTGCATTTGTGTTCATGAGAGATATTGGACTGTAGTTTACATTTTTTATGTTATCTTTAACAGGTTTTGGTATCAGGGTGATATTGGCCTCATAAAATGAGTTGGGAAGTATTTTCTTCTCTTTGATTTTTTGGAATTTTAGAAGAATAGGTATTAAATCTCCGAGTGTTTGGTAGAATTCACTGGTGAAGTCTTCCTGTCTAGACTTTTACTTTTTGGTTGGTATTTGATGATTGCTTCAATTTCCATGCTGCTAATCAGTCTATTTAGATTTTCCAGATCTTTTTGGTTTAGTCTAGGAAGATTGTGTTTTTTAAGTACTGGTCCATTTCTTCTAGGTTATTAAATTTGATATTATAAACTTTTTCATAGTATTCTTGTATAATCCTTTATATTTCTGCAGTGTCTGTCATAATTTTCTCTCTTTCATCCCTCTTTTTGTTCTTTGGTTTTTTTTTTTTTTTATTCTTTAATGAGTCTAGTCAGGGGTTTGCCAATTTTATTAAACTCAAAGAACCAGCTCTTTGTTGCATTTAGTTTTTTCTGTTTTTTTTTAATTTTCTTTTCAATTTCATTTCTTCTCTTTTTTATTATTTTCTTCTGTCTGATGACCTTATGCTTCATTTGTTCTTCTTTTTCTAGATTTTTAAGGTGAAACATTAGATTATTTTGGCTCATTCTTGTTTTTGGAGATAAGCCTGTAATTACATGAACTTTCTTATTATGACCACTTTTGCCATGTCCCCAAAATTTTGATATATTATACTATCATTATCATTTTTGTTTTGTGTATCTCTTCATCTATCTTTTTATTTCTTTTGTGACCCAGTCATTTTTCTGTAGCATGTTGTTTAATCTCTATGTATTTGTGGTTCTTTCTGATTTATTTTTGTAGTGTATCTCTAGTTTCAAAGCATTGTGATCACAGAATATGGCTGGTATAATTTCAAACTTCTTATATGTTTTGTGGCTATCTCTGTGTCCTAGCAGGTGGTCAATCTTTGAGAATGTTCGCTGTGCACTAGAGAAGAATGTATAATGTGCTGTTTTGGCATAGAAGGCTCTGTATATGTCAATTATGTCCAGTTGGTCTAATTTGCCATTTAAGGATTCTATTTTCTTATTGATTTTCTGTTTATGACCTCTACATATATAACAGTTGTGTATTACGGTCCTACTCTGATAGTGTTTTGGTCTGTTTCTCCCTTTAGTTCTGTTATTCATTGCTTTATATATTTTGGGGCTCACTAATTGGGAGCATAGATATTAATAAGTGTTATGTCTTATTGGTGATTGATTCCCTTTATCATTATGAAGTGTCCCTTGGTATCTGTCTTTATCTTTTTTATTCTGAAGTCTATTTTATCTGATATTAGTACCACTACTCTAGCTTTTCTCTGAATGCCATTTTCTTGAATTATTATTTTTACCCTTTCATTTTGAATCTATAATTTTCGATGGAGATACGATGTGTCTCCTGAAGGCAGCATATGGTTAGATTTTATTTTTTGATCCATTCTGAAACTCTGTGCCTTTTTATTGGTGAGTTCAGTCCATTTACATTTAGAGTAATTGTTAAAATGTGAGGTCTTCTTATAGCCATTTTATCTTTTGCTTTGTGGTAGCTCAGTGTTTCCATTGCTTCCTTGTCCTTGTGTTTCTATTTTCTTTATTTTGGTTGACGTTCTTGGGATTTCCATAATTTTCTTTTTGTTTTATGTCATATACTTTAGTTCTCCATATTTGGTATTTGGTTACTACTATGAATATGAAAAGGATAGTTTATATATATAAATATATATATATATAATATGTATGTACATATACACACACACATATATGTATATATATATACACATGCATACATACACATATACATACACACACACACACACACACACATACAGTCATCCATTTTTAAATCTAAGTGCCTTATCTCCATTCTCTTTTGCAAATTTGGATTTTTGTATTTTCCCTTTTTCATTCATTGTTATCTCAATTTGTTCTTACATATGCTGAATGTTCATTACTA
The DNA here is from genome assembly GCA_030015415.1 of Cynopterus sphinx. Lineage (NCBI taxonomy): Eukaryota > Metazoa > Chordata > Mammalia > Chiroptera > Pteropodidae > Cynopterus > Cynopterus sphinx. The sequence continues at coordinate 50,767,201 of CM057388.1, read as the reverse complement.
TCTTAGTATAGCAAATTTTTTCTTATTATTTAAGCTTATAATACCCTTTTCTCAGTAATGATTGCACTTCTCTGCTTTTATTTGCCTGATAGTCACTTTACCCTTAATCATGTTTTTTTTTTTTTCATTTTGTTTTAGGTGAGCTGACATGTTTCAGTATTTCATGTAGTACAGGCCTCATAGTCAAGAATTCTCACAATTTTCGTATGTCTGGAAAGGTCTTAATTTCTGCTTCATATCTAAAAGACAGTTTATCTGAATACTTTATTCTAGGCTGGTAGCTCCTTTCACTTAATAGTTTAAATGTTTGATTCCATTCATTTCTTGCTTGTAAGGTTTGTGCTGAGAAGTCTGCTAATAATGTAACGGGTTTATATTTATTAGTTACCATTTTCTTCTCCCTGGCCTCCCTGAGAATTCTATCTTTTCATTGATTTTTGATAACTTTAATACAATGTGGCTTGATGAAGGCCTTTTGGGGTTGAGGTAATCGGGTGTTCTGTAGACTGCTTGAATTCCAAGCTCCAGTTCATTCCTTAGATTTGGGAAATTCTTGTCCACTAGTTGTCTGAAAATGCTTTCTAATCCCTGCTCTTTTTCCTCACCTTTGATAATGCCTATTAGTCTTATGTTTCCTCTCCTGATGGTATCAGTTAATGCCTGTATTTCTCTTTCATTATTTTTATTTCTTCAGTTTTTCTTTTCTTCATTATAATTTATTTCTAGATTTCTGTCTTCAATATCACTTATCCTTCCCTCCATTTGGTCAACTCTATTTCCAAAGCTTGCTATTTCATTTTTCAACTCTTCTTGTGTGTGTGTGTGTGTGTTTTAATCTCCAGAGGTTCTATTCAGTTCTTTTTGATGGCTTCAGTCTCTTTGCTCTGCTCATCTAGTTGTTTTTTCAATTCCTGAAATTGTTGATATGACTCGTTTTGGAACTCACTGGGTTATTTCTAAAATACCATCCTGAATTCTTTGTTATTAGAGTCGTATATTTCTGTGTCTGTAAGTTTATTTTCTGGAGACTTTTCTTTTTCTTTCTGATATGCCTTGTTACCTTGTTTTTTCACGTGTTTAATGGACTATTTCTCCAGCTGGGCTTTAATGGAAATGTATTCTGCTGTTTTTTTTTTTTTTTTTTGTTTTTTTTGTTTTTCAGAACAAAGATTTATTATACAAAGGTCTCTCTTTAGCCTGCTGCAAAAAAGTTACTTTTCTTTTGGTTTCCAATAGGTGGTGTCTAAGCCTCTTGGATCCCTGCTTTATATAAAGCCTTAAAAATGCCTTTTTATTTTTTGTAGATATTTAATCCCACTTTCTACCCTCAGTTTCAGTCCCTGTCAGTTCAGCAAGGGTCTTGGCAGCATTTGCTCAGATTACCTTGGAGTTCCATGGTGATTGATCTCAGAGGGTATGGGTTTGAGAGATGGGGCTGCATCTCAGCCTTGGTTTTGCAACTGGGGCAGTAAAAATCAGCTGTTGTTTCTCTGCAGTTCTGTCCAGCTTCTCTGCCTTCTGCCCTGATGACTAGACCCTGCTGCCAGGAGTGGGGAGCTCACAGCTTTCCCAGGCAGGGTTGTTCAGGGAACTGTCCGCTCCTTCTCCCTGCCCCCTCCTATAGGTAGCTCTGGTGGCTGAGGGTGGAAACTTCTTTATTTCTCCCCGTCCACCACCTGACACCTGGAATTTTGATCTGTGGTAATTCTTATGCACAGATCCCACACTAAAATGAGCTGTTGTGTGGTTTGGATATTTTTTGTTGAATTTCAAATGTTCACCTTATCGTTGTTTCAAGGAGAGAGATCTGAGGACGTCTCTCCCTCCTCCATGCTTTTTCCAGAGATTTGTTAGAATGTTTATACCATCCATTCATTAAAAGTTGGAGTTTCTTCCTCCCCTTCTCTTGAATGGAGGCTGGCTTGAAAATTTACCTTGCCAATTAAATGTGGGAGAAGAAAGTTCTAGGAGTTCTCATCTTAGTTCATAGAAAGTCTGGGCCTCTGGAAACACTTGCTCTGGAAAAGCCAGTTGCCATATAAGAAGTCTGCCTAATCCCTCTGAGACTTTCACACTATGAGAAACCTAAAACACATGAAGAAATCCTGAAAAAATGAGACAAAATTTGAAGAAATCAAGAGCAGCCAAGAAGCACCAAGGTATCAGATATTTGTGTGAAGGAGCCATTTTATAACCAGATCCTCCAGCATTAGCTGTCTAGGCTTCTGCAATGTTTGTCAAAGTTGAACAACCAGCCAAGCTCTTGCCAAATTCCTGACGGACACACACTAATTCATAAAATTTACTACTGCTGCTGCTTCTGCTCCTGCTGCTGCTACTACTAATGTTTAAGCCACTATAAACCATTACATTTTGGAGTATTTTTTAATGCAGCAATAAATATCCAGAGAAGAGTGCAAAAATAAATGATGCCACAGTATACTTGGAGAAGAAGGCATGCAGAAATTAAAATCAGTGTGATAAATGTAATCTCTTTGCCTAAGAGAGAACACAAAGGCAAAAAAGATGACCCAAGGAGACATATTCTGAAAGACAACAAGAAAAAAGTTTATATTAGCAAGCTGTTATAGGTACTTGTAGAACATATATTAAAAAAATATATTTCACTCACTTCCAAAGAGAAATCAGAAGCTATCATAAGCAGTTAATGAGGCGAGCTGATTATGACAATCTAGGAGTATTGATGCCATTTATGAGTTGCATTTCCAGTCAATAATGATACAGTGGTAAGATATATACAGTCCATTGCAATTTGAAGACAAATTATATCTAAATAATTTCAATTAAGCTTATATAGATCTAACTATGATGGAAATTGTCTTTATTTTCCTGAAAATATACTTATGAATAGACCAGTTCTACTATATAAAACACAGTAAGATAAGTAATATAATTGCTTATAAAATAATACACAAAGCATGGTCAATAAATATTAAGTCAATATCATATATACAAAAGGAGCAAGGACATTTTAGACTCTGTTGTTCCCTGTATGGTAGCGTCTGAGTATTAATTTTTGACAGTTTTTTTTTATTATTATTCCTCACAAGTTCATTTCATTCTTAAAGAACAATATGGTACAGTATTTATGCGTACTTTAAAATGCAAATTTTTATCCCAAAGATTATCTATGATTTACCTTAAAAGATCAGGGCACAATCTGCTGAAGAATACAAGTCTAAAAGAAAGGGCTTATGATAACATGGATATATTTACAAGAAGTGAGGAAACAAATGCTTAGTAAGGTTACCTAAAAAACTCTCTGTACAGTTTTTTGTTTAATAATTGTCATCTTTACTTGGATATTGAAACAAAGGTAAAATGCTATCCTTCTTTAAGAAGAGTCATATCTGAGAACATCTAGTGTTAGGTTGGTAAGTGCTTCAGCTTTTCAAGATACTGAACATTAAGATTAAAATGCCTACTAAAATATAACATTTGAGGTCCTAGTATGTGCAATCAGACAAGGAAGGATCTATGACCATGCCACCCTGAATAAGCCCGATCCCATCTGAACTTGGAAGCTAAGCAGGTTTGGGCCTGGTTAGTACTTGGATGGGAGACCACCTAGGAGACCAGGTGCTGTAGGCAAAAAAATAAAAATCTGACAGGAGAAAGATATAAAAAGCATCCAAATAAAAAGGAAGAAGTCAAACTATCATTATTTGTGGATGACATGATTTTCTATACAGAGAACCCTAAAGACTCTACAAGAAAACTGCTAGATTGGACTTTTCATATTTTTTCTGCCTTCTTTTTTACATGAAATCTTTGTAATTTAACATAAAGATAAAAATCTCCTATATTTATAAAGATTTTTGTCACAATGAAGAATGACTACAGATAATGAAAAATAACACTTTTACATGCATACTTGTTTTACTTTTTAGCAGAAATTGCAAATGAAATGTTTTATTTGCCTTTCTCTTTGGTACTTAAATATGAATCTTTTCAACTCTTTTAATGTTGACTTGTATTTACTTTTGTCTTTGTGAGAATAGGCATTTAAGAAGAAATGACTGAAGGAATGGGAAAGAAGGGGTGGAGGAAAATCAAAGAACTTTCAAGACTTGCTATAATCCTAGGAACAACCCCAAACTTTTTAAATTCATTGTGTTACTTTTAAAATTAAACACGTTCTTTTGAAGAGGAATATTCACTCAAAAGGCTCATTGTTCTGCTTCTGTAGATATGCTTGCTACATAGGCCATATTAACTAAAGAGTCATCTTCCCTTTTGTTTTTTATGTCTAAGCAACAAATATAACTGCTTTATACCCCTTAGCAACTCTCGTGCTTTGTAACTCTTTGTAACTGCCTGCAATCCCTAGCAATTCCTGAACTTTGTAAACATCTGAGGACAAATTAATCAATCAGCCAATTCCAATTAAGTTCTATATAAGAAATATTGCAACTTAGCTCTGAGCCCAGATCTTTCCAGCGCTAGCTCCTCTGGGATCACCAACGTGATAAACCTGAGTTCTACAACTCTCTGAGTGCTGCTTGGTTTCTCGCCAATCTGATTTTTGCAACTTTTTAAACCAGGATGCTTTGCTAAGTCTTAGAGAGAGCCATTTTCTTTTTCTCGGCTTTTAAAAAAATTGTATATATTTAAAGTATAAAAAATGATGCTTTGATATTTTGATGTACATAGTGAAATGATGACAAAAAAAGCTAATTAATATAGCCATCTCCTCACATTTACCATTCTGTCTGTGTGTGTGTGTGTGTGTGTGTGTGTGTGTGTGTGTGTGTGGTGAGAAGAACTGGAATCTACTTTTTTAACAAATTTCTCAGCTTTGTTTTGAGGCATCTATGATGATAGCAAAGTTTCATTGTGATAGTTGTTACCATCCTTATTACTATCTATTTCTACTCTTCTAGGTGGTCCACAGAACAATACACACTGAGGCCAACAAATTGTGCTTCCCGCCGGTGTGTTAGAAGGAGCTGCATTACCATGGTAATGATACAAAGTTCTTTTTTTAATTTTATAAGAAGTTACACTGACCTTTTTATTTAATTATGAAAATATCACAATAGCATTTCCTTCAAAAGTAATCCATGTTATGTATTTCTTTCTGATTCTTCATTCTCACCTATGAGGTCCTCTGCATCTAGCCCATGCCACTCTCCTCACAATGACCTCCTTTCTCCTTCATTAGAGTATTTCTAACCATCCCTCTGTCTCTCCAGTGCACTGAGCACCTTCTCTCCTTAAGACCTTTGTAAATGCTGTTCATCCTAACTGCAACACTCTGTCCTTCTTTATCTGGCTAACATCCTTTCTCCCTTTTTCTTTCAACTTAAATGTTGCTTTCTTCGGGAGAACTTCCTTGACCCTTCAGAATAAACTTCCTGGTTATCTGCTCACCAGATCGTTTTATTTCCCCTTATAGACCGAACAAACATACTATTTTGCTATTTCTGCAAATCATTGCCTAATGGATTTCTTCTTTATATGACTAAATTTCAGGAAAGCAGAAACTCTGCCTGTATTGTTCATGGTTCTATCCCTGACTCCTACCACAGGGACTGGTACTGTGGACAGTTTCAATAAATATTTTGCTGGATAAATAAATGAGGTTTTGGAAGGATTAAAATCTACTGTCCTTGAGTTTATACTCAGGGCGTCTGCTCTTTTTAAAGACACAAATATAATTTACATAAAGGGTACTACTTAAATGAGATAATTTTCTTTTATTCTCTGTGCTCATGGGGAAAAAAACCTAATTTTACAGTTTTATGATTCAGGCATGTGTAAGTAAAAAAGATGAATAATATATTTAATTTATAGCAACTAATTTCATGACAATGCTTAAAACATATCAGAGCTTTTGTTTCCATTCAGCTCAAGCCCAGTTCTTGTCTGATATAATTTATCTTCTCTGCATGTTAATTAAATTTGCAACAACAGGAAGTTGGAGATACCTGATATAATTTTTTTTAATCACACTTACCTTGTTACTGTGTGTTCTTCCAGCAAGGTTCAGCAGTACTTATTATGCCACTGAAAACAACTGCAAGACCTAAGATATTACCAAGTAGTAAGAAAAATTTGACTGTTAAAAGTATAGATTTGAGAGTCAGATCTGAATTCAAATTACAGATCCTCCATTATTTGTTGTGTAATTTGGGAAAAGTTGTTGAATTTCTCTAAATCTCGGTTTTTACATGGATGAAATTAGTTTACCAAAATTGCTTGCCTGCTCATTATAGAATGTATAAGAGATTACATGAAAGATTAAAGAACGTAGCATTTTATATGATTGCTAGTAGCTCTTATTACAAATGAGAGAAGTTAAAGGAAAATGGAAGAGTAAAAGAGACATTTAACAAAAAAAAAGATAAAAGAAAAAGTTTCATTTGATTTGGAGCACAGCTGATTTAAGAGGTAAGCAGCTACTGAAGTGGAAGGAATCACAACAGGTTAAGTTATAAGAAGTTAAACTATAACAGGTTACTCTAGATTAAGTTTCTGGAAACCATTGTTAGGGGCTGAATTGTGTTCACCTGCAAAATTCATATGTTGAAACTTTACCCACCCCCGCCCCATCAATACCTTAGAATGTGACTGTATTTGGAAATAAGGCTTTTAATGAGGTAAGTAATGCAAAATGATGTCATATGGGTAAGCCCTAATCTAATGAGGAACTTTATAAGAAAAGGAGATTAGAACTCAGTCTACATAGAGAGATGATCATTGGAGGACACAGAGAGAAGGTGACCATCTATAAGCCAAGGAGAGAGACCTCAAAATGAAACCAATCCTGCTGATGCCTTGACCTTGGACTTTAGACCTCCAGAAATTTAGGAAAATATAATTCTATTGCTTAAGCCACCCAGTCTGTGGTATTTTGTAATGACAATCCTAGCAAAACAATACAACCACAAAGGTTGCTTTTTAAAATGAGCCCATGTGAGATAACATGTGTGAAAATGTCTATTATAGTGCTTAGTTCATAGGAAATGCTTCATAAATACCAGTTAGATCTGGTGACAAAATATTCTAAAGGAAAACTCAATAGTTTGGGTATCAGGAGACCTGACTCTTATTCCCTGTTGTGTTGCTAACTAGCCTTAGGACCTTCATTTCCCTGGACCTTGGAACTTCCACCTGTAGAAAAAATAGTTTAGAGTAAATGAATTTTACTTTTCCACAGCATTGAAGAATTTAATTGATGGAAAATACTGATTTCCTAAATGTGTTACTATCAGAGATGAAACTTGAAATCTGATTTTCAGATTCCCAGAGCAATGTTCTCTCTTTCTGTAAATTTTCTGCAGCCATGAAATTTCCTTTGGAGACTTAGGTGTTAGAGGGGGATAGTCCTGCTTGTTTTTTCACATTAAAGTGGTTCAATAACAGAAATTTGCCATTGTGTTTGCTGTAGAAATCTTCTGATATCATTTCATATAATGTTGATATGTTTGTGGACTGTGCTGCATTAAAGATTGCTTTAAATAGGGCTAATTTAAATTGAATCAACATTTAAAAGAACAAGCCACAAGCTAGTCTGCTTTTAGATTAAGAAATTTATCTTGCGTAATTACATAGCCAAAAGAAAGGAAGTGGGGGAAACCATTACTTGGGCCTACTTCTGGCTTGGTGAGAAGCAGCTTCTTATAGTTTTAATTTATGTTCTTTTGGTGATAAGGCCTCAAGGTCCAATTCATATGCTGCTGCAAGATAAATCGGTGGCAACTGTGAGTTTATCCAAGGAAAAGTATTATTTACTTTGATTCTTCAATTTCATCATAGGTAATAGTTTAGAGCCATACAGTAAAGGCAAAGCTTTTATTTAATACAATTTAGATGAGAATAGTTGTTAACCTCTGTGAAACTAACAAAAGGTAAACACTACAGGTACAACACTGAAATTTACCAACTTGATCTTAAACTGGTAATACGTAATAATCTTATGTGCTTTATAATGTTTACTCTGCATTGTCTGACCTCATTTAAATCTGAAATGGATTTTTCTCAGAATGAGCTTCTTGCTTTGATTGTATATTTTTTTAAATTGTAATAATAATTGCTAATGCTTATATAGTGCTAATAATCATCCAGACACTGCTCTAAATGCTCTATTTGTCTTAATTCATTAACTCTTCACAGGAAACCATTTATTCTTCAATATCGTCTTATGAAGTAAATGCTACCATCATCTCTATTTTACAGATGAAAAAACCTAAGTACATGTGGTTATGTGACGAGCTCAAGGTCACAAAGTTTAAAAGTGGCAGAATTGAGATTTTTCAGTTCAGGCATTCTTACTCCAGAGCCCATGCCTATAATCACTGTGTGAACTGTTTTCCCCAAAGATAACGCTCTAAATAAACAATATTCCATATACAGACCTCTGATTTTCACCTTCCTCAAGGCTTGATAACCTTGAGATAAGGAACACATTCAGATTTATCTTTGAAGAATAAGGTATAAGATAAAAAAATAACATTTTGCTTCTTACTAATAACTTGAAATAATTCTACAAAGTTGATATTTTGGCATGAAAATTTAAATTGCTAGTGCATCCAACGTCAGCTCCAGCTGGTCTGCCGTAATGCAAAAATAAGGATCTGAGCCCAGATTCAATGTAAGAGAAGAGGAGATTTGAGATGATGTCCACTTTAACTGCCACATGGGCTCTATGTAGCAGAGTGTGACTGTATAGTACATTTCCTTTTCCTGTTTAGAAATAATCTTAATCCTATACTTATTAGGGTGATCACTTTCTAAGTTCCATAAATGTATAATCAATATATTGTAAAACTAAAATTAATATAATATTGTGTGTCAACTGTAATTAAAAAATTTAAAATAACTTAAACCAAAATCATATTAAAAAATAACATCCATCTTTGAAAATTTTAAGGTGGGTAAGTCAGGCATATCAGAATTTGTATTGTCAGTTTCCCTAGATATGTCTTTTTTGTTTCCAATCACCAAATTTATTAAATGTTTCAATTTCTTTTTACCAACAAGATTTCTATAAACAATGTTTTGAAAACTTGCATTACATATTTTATTAAACATATATATGCTTTATTAATTTTATAATTTTATTATGTACTTGCCTTTGTTTTAAACCATCTGTTTCAAAAATGGAAAAGTGCAATGAATCTACAAAATATTTGTATATTTCAAGAAAGCCAGATGATTACATAAGTATGTGTAATGTACATGTGTAAATATTATGCATTTTTTTATTTTTTATATTTGAAAATTCACCAAATTTTAGGTCAGGGTACTAGATACTTTGTGCCTACTCAGCCCCATCAGGGCAAACATCTGGATTTCTGGAGCAAATGAATAGCTCATTATTTAGGATCACTCTCTTGATAGCTCTCTAGCTTCTGTGGGCTGGGCATTGGCACATTCTTCTAACTGGTAGGTTTCAGTAGGCTCCTGGTAGGTTAAAAGCATCTCGTTGGGTCAGTCTTTCAATCTCATACATATTACCCCTATATTCTTGGCATCCTCAGCCACTTCTATGATCATATCAGACTAGCTGTGTACATTAATAAGGGACCAGAAGTCCTAGGCTCGCTCCAGATGAGAACCCAAACTTGATCAAGGCAGAAAATAAAGCAAAGACCTTAGTTTGGGACTTAAAATCTTGTTGCACTAAACTGATTATTTGCTATGATCTGGGGCCCAATGTAGCCTCCAATTGTCTGGATCTCCAACACTCACTTTCAGTTGGCTCAATATAAACAGTTGGACTTAGATTTCAATGTTTTTTCCCCTTAGTATTCAAGTTGTATGTTAGAATTTGAGCTCATTCTAAATCACAAACCATCTAGCTGGTACCTTAATAGTCTGTTGAAATTTTGTCCATCATTATCATGAGAAATAGATTCATATTCCCATATCCTGAGCTTTTGGATGGAGTCCTGCCTTGGCTTTTCTTACCACCTAAATCTATAATCATTGGCACCTTAATATTACCCCTATTTATCACATTAATAATTACTTGATCCATAGTTAAAATTCTCTACCTATTGGCCTACTCAGCTAATCTTTTAGGGTAAGATTATTCAGCCAGATTAATTTCCTCTGCCACAAAACTTGCTGGCTTTTATGCCATCACAAAATTTAAGCATGTATAAACCAGGAGACTGTTACCATTATGATATGGAAGTCTTTTATTTATTTTTAATCAGGTAAAATATACATAACACAAAATATGCAATTTTAAACATTTTATGTGTGCCATTAAGTGGCATTTATATTATTGTGCAACCATCACCATTATTATCTTTCTGCAGAATCTTTTTCTCACCCCAAACTGAAACTCTGTACCTGTTAAACAATAACACCTCATTCTTCCCACCCCCACACAGAACCCTAGTAACCACTATTCTACTTTCTTTCTCTATGAATTTGGCTATTTGCAGGTACCCCATCTAAGTGATATCATATGATATTTTTACTTTTTCATCTAGCTTTTTTCACTTAGCATAATGTCTTCAAAGTTCAACCATGTTGTAGGGATTTTCACACAGAAGTGGCAAAAATGAGTATCTATGTCTTATTCTTGATCTTAAAGGGAAAGCTTTTGGTCTGTTACTGTTGACTTTGATGTTAGTTTTAGGTTTTTCATATATGATGTTTATTATGTTGGATCAGTTCAGTTTCCCTTCGTTCCTAGTTTGTTGAGTGGTTTTATCATGAAAGAATGTTGAATTTTGTCAAGAGATTTTTCTGCATCACTTGAGATCACCATTTTTTTTTCATTCCGTTAATGTTATGTATTACACTGATGGATTTCCATATGTTTAAACATCTTTGAATACTACAAATAAACCCAAGTTGGTTATGGTGCATGAGCCTTTTAATATGCTGCTGAATTCAGTTTAGTAATATTTTGTTGAGTACCTTTATATCAATTTTCATCATGGATAGAGGTCTGTAGTTTTCTGTGGTGTCTTTGTCCACCTTTGGTTACAAAGTAATGCTGGCCTCACTGAGTCAGTTAGAAAGTTTTATGTTTTTTACCTACATATTTACCTTTACCATAGGTCATTATGTTCCTATATGCAATGAAGTTTTGTGTAGTGTCATTTCATTTCAATCTGAGAGACTTCCTGTATCATTTCTTGTAGAGCAGGGCCAATGGTAATGAACATCCTAAGTTTCCATTTATCTGGAGATGTCTTAATTTTTACCAAACCTTTGAAGGACAGTGTTGGTGGATATAGAATTTTTTTTTCTTTATTACTTCAAAAATATCACCCCTACTGTTTCATTGAGCTTCTTGAATTTATGTGTCTATTTTCTTCTTCAAATTTAGAAAGTTTTTGGCCATGATTTCTTCAAACAATCTCTGTGTCCTTTACTCTCTCCTACTTCTGAGAGCCTCATAATGCATGTATTGGACAATTTGATGGTGTCCCCCCAAGTACTTTATACTCTGTTCATTTTTTTTTTGTAAATACCAGCATGCATGTATCATTTATCTTGATATTTTGAATTAATTAATTAATTTTTATGGTGACATTGGTTAATAAAATTCAATGTTTCAGCTGAACATTATAACAGTAAACAGATATGTTTACACTGTGTGTTCATCTCCCACAATTAGATTTCTTTCTGTCATCATATATTGGACCCCCTTTACTCCATCTATCTCCCGCTCACAACCACCCCTTACCCTCTGATAATCGCTAGTCTATACTCCATGTCCATGAGCCTCTGTTCATTTGTCCTATACATTTCTTGCTTTTAGATTGATATTCTACATATAAATGATGTCATGTGATTTTCAAACTTTTCTATCTGGCTTATTTCTATTACCATGATTATCTCGAGGTCCATTCATGTCACAAATGGCAGTATTTCATGTCTTCTTATAGCTGAGTAATATTTAATTATATATATGTACCACACCTTCTTTAGCCAATCACCTATGGTAGGACACTTTTGTTGTTTCCATGTTCTGGCCACTGTGAATAATGCTGCTATGAACACCAGTGTGCAAAAAAACTTTCAGATAAGAATTATCAAGACTTTGGGGTAAATACCCAGTAGAGGGATTAATGGATTAGGTGGTAGATCAATTCTTAGTTTTTTGAGGAACCTCCATACTATTTTCCATAGTGTCTGTACCAATTGGCAGTCCCACCAGCAGTTTATGAGCATTCATTTTTTCTCTACATCCTCTCCAAAATTCGTTATTACTTGTCTTAATTGATGCTAGCTATTCTAACAGGTGTGAGATGGTATATCATTGTGGTTTTGATTTGCATTTCTCTAATAGCTAGCAATGTTGAACATTTTTTCAAATATTTGTCTACCACTTGTGTGTCCTCTGAGAAGTGTCTGTTCAGGTCTTCTACCCATTTTTTGATTGGATTGTTTCTTTTTTGTTATTGAATTGTATAAGTTCTTTGTATATTCAGGGTATTATGCCTTTATCAAAGGCATTGCTTGCAAATATATTTCCCATTTGGATGGTTGTCTCTTGACCTTGTTGATGGTTTCCTTTGCTGAGCAGAAGCTTTTTAGTTTGATGTAGTCCCATTCATTTATATTAGCTTTTCATTCCTTGCTTTTAAAGTCACATTTGTAAAATTTTCTTTAAGTCCAAAGTCTTTGAGTTTAGGTCTTCTGGGTTTTTTTTTTTAATGTATTTTATTGTTTCTGGCAGTATATTCAGGTCCTGAATCTATTTTGAGTTAATTTTGGTGTTCAGTGATAACATTCTGTTTCATTCTTTTGTAGGTGACTTTCCAGTTTTTTCAGTACTATTTATTGAAGAGGCTTTCTTTTCTCCATTGTATGTTTTTGGCTTTTTTGTCAAAAATTACTTACCCATATATATATGGGCAAATACTTCTGGACTCTTGATTCTGTTCCACAAGTCCATTTATCTGGTTTTTTTTTTTTTTTTTTTTGTCAATACCATGCCATTTTGATTACTGTCGATTTGTAGTATAATTTCAATTTGGGCAGAGAGATGCCTCCAGCCTCGTTCTTTTTTCTCAAGATGGCTTTGGCAATTGGGGGTCTTTTGTGATTCCATACAAATCTGATGACATTTTTGTTCTGGTTTTTTAAAAGTGCCAATTATATTTTGATGGTGTGGCATTAAATCTGTATAATGCTTTAGGTAATTTGGCAATTTTAACTATGTTGATTCTTCCAATCCAAAAACATGAAATATCTTTCCATTTCTTTGTATCTTCTTCAATTTCTTTTAAGAGGGTCTTGTAGCTTCCATTATATAGGTCCTCCACATGTTTCGTTAAATTTATTCCTGGGTATTTTATTCTTTTTGTTACAATTGCAAAAGGAATTTTTTTCACTTCTTTTTCTGACACTTCACTATTAGAGTATAGGATCTCTATGGACTTTTGAATATTGATGTTGTATCCAGAAACTTTACTGTATTTGCTTCTTGTTTCTAGTGGTGTTCTTACAGATTCTTTAGGTTTCTCTATATAGAGAATCATGTCATCCTCAAACAGTGACAGTTTGACTTCTTCTTTTCTTATTTGGATGCCTTTTATATCTTGCTTTCTGATTGTACTTGCTAGGACCTCCAATGTTATATTGAATAACAGTGTGATGGTGGACACCTTGCCCTATTCCTGATCTTAGAGAAAAGGTTTTTAGTTTTTCACCATTAAGTATAATGTTGGCTGAAAGTTTGTCATAGATGATCTTTATTATGTCAAAGTTCTTTCCTTCTATACCAATTTTGTTAAGTGTTTTGTTTGTAAATGGATGCTGCATCTTCTCGAAGAATTTTTCTGCATCTATTGATATGATCTTATGATTCTTATTTTTTAATTTGTTTATGTGGTTTATCACATTAATCAATTTTTGTATGTTGAACCATCCCTGTGCCTCTGGGATGAAGCCCACTTTATTGTAGTATATAATCTTTTTAATATGTTGCTGTATTCAGTTCACTGGTATCTTCTTTAGGATTTTAGAACCTGTATTTCTGAGAGATATTGGACTATAGTTTTCATTTTGTTATCTTTACCAGGTTTTGTTATCAGGGTAATATGTACCTCATAAAATGACTTGGGAAATATGGCCTTCTCTTCAAATTTTTGGAAGAGTTTAGGAGAACAGGTATTAAAACTTCTTTGAATATTTGTTAGAATTTACTGGTAAGGCCGTCTGGTTCTAGACTTTTACTTTTGGGTAGGTTTTCTATAATTGTTTCAATTTCCATACTGCTGATCAGTCTATTTAGATTTTTCCGTTCTTCCTGATTCCATTTAGGAAGGCTGTATCTTTCTAAATACCGGTCCATTTCTTCTATGTTATTAAATTTGGTGATATGTACTTTTTCATAGTATTCTTGTATGATCCTTTGTACTTCTGCAGTGTCTGTCATCATTTCTCCTCCTTCATCTCTGATTGTATTTATTTTTGTCCTTTCTCTTTTTTTTTAGTGATTCTCACACAGGTTTGTCAAATTTATTAACCTTCTCAAAGAACCAGCTATTTGTTGCATTTATTTTTATATTGTTTTTTTTGTTTGTTTGTTTGTTTTCAATTTCTTTTAATTCTATTCCAATGTTGACTATTTATTTCCTTCTGATGACTTTAGGCTTCATTTGTTCTTCCTTTTCTAGTTTTTTAAGATGAAACATTAGGATTTTTATTTTGGCTCATTCTCATTTTTTGAGTTAAGCCTATAGTGATGTGAACTTTTCTCTTATGACCTACCGCTTTCACTGTATCTAAAAAGTTTTAACATGTTGTACTATCATTATCATTCATTTCTATGTATCTCTTGAACTCTCTTTTTATTTCTTCTCTGACCGAGGCATTCTTCAGTAGCATGTTGTTTAATCTCTATGTATTTGTGGTTCTTCTTGATTTCTTTTCACAGTTGATCTTAGTTTCAAAGCATTATGATCAGAGAATATGGTTGGTATTATATCAACACTCTTATATTTGTTGAGGCTATCATTGTGTCCCAGTATGTGATCAACCCTTGAGAATATTCCATGTGCACTAAAGAAGAATGCATAAGCAGCTGTTTTGGGATGGAAGGCTCTGTAAATATCAATTATATTCAGTTGGTCTAATGTGGCATTGAAGGATCTATTTCCTTATTGATTTTCTGTTTGGATGATCTGTCCATTTAGATCTCCTGCTACAATAGTGTTTTGGTCTGTTTCTCTTTTTGTTTCTGTTAGTAATTGCTTTACATATTTTGGGGATCCCTGATTGGAAGTATAGATATTACTAAGTGTTATGTCTTACTGATGCATGAATCCCTTAATGTTTGTGGTTTCCCTCATTATTTTTCTTTATCTTTTTTATTTTGAAGTCTATTTCATCTGACATTTGTACCACTACTCCTCTTTTTCTCAAATTCCATTTTCTTCAAATATCATTTTCTACCCTTTCATTTTGAGTCTATATTTATCTTTGGAGCTGATATGTGTCTCCTGGAGGCAGCATTTGGTTGTTTTTTTTATTTTTTGATCCAATCGGCAACTCTGTGCCTTTTTATTGGTGAGTTCAGGGTTGCACTCTTCTGCTTCTATTTTCCTGATAGTCACCTTACTCTTAATTATGTTTTTTTTTTTTCATTTTCTTTTAGGTGAGCTGACCCCTTTCAGTATTTCCTGTAGTGCAGACCTCATAATGGAGTATTCCTTTAATTTTTGTATATATAGAAAGGTCTTAATTTCTGCTTCATAACTAATGGAGAGTTTAGTTGGATACTTTATTCTTGGCTGGTACTTCCTTTCATTTAATAATTTGAATATTTGATTCCACTCTTTTCTAGCTTGTAAGGTCTGTACTGAGAAGTTCAAGGATAATATAATGGGTTTTCCTTTACAAGTTATTGTTTTCTTCTCCCTAACCTCCCTCAGAATTCTATCTTTGTCATAGATTTTTAATAACTTTAATACAATGTGTCTTGGTGAAGGCCTTTTTGGGCTGAGATAATTAGGTGTTCTGTTGACTTCTTGAATTCCAGGCTCCAACTCATTTGGAAAATTCTCATCACCTATTTGTCTGAAAATGCTTTCTAGTCTGTGCTCCTTTTCCTCACCTTTGATGATGCTTATTATTCTATGTTTCCTCTCCTCCTGGTATCAGCTAGTTCTCGTATTTCTCTTTCATTATTTTTCATTCTTCATTTTCCTTCTTCCTTCTGAATTATTGCTATATCACTGTCTTAAATATCACTGATTCTTTCCTCTATTTGTTCAATTCTATTTCCCAAGCATACTATTTTTTTCAACTCTTGCAGTGTACATTTTTTGTATGTCCAGAAAATGTATTCTGTTGTTTTTGAGGGTTGTAATCTCCTTGCTCTTCTCATCTATGTGTTTGTTTCAGTTCTTAAAATTGTTGATTTGACTTATTTCAGAACTCACTGAATTATTTCAGATGTACTATCCTGAATTCTCTGTCATATAAGTCACATATTTCTATGTCTGTAAGCTTATTTTCTGAAGATTTTTCTCTTTCTTTCTAATATGCCTTGTCTCTTTTGTTGTTCATGGTGTGTGATGGACTATTTCTCCACCTGGACATTAATGGAAATATATTTTGTTTTAGTCCAGAAGAAAGATTATTATATAAACGTCTCTGTATAACATGTTGCAAAGAAGGTACTTTTCTTTTGATTTCCAGTAGGTGGTGTCTAAGCCTCTTGGATCCTTGCTTTTTAATAATGTGTTTTTATTTTCTTGTCAATATTAAATCATGCTCTCTTCCTTCAGTCTCAGTCTCTATGCACTGTGTTGTTCCATCTCAGAGGGTATAGGGGGAGGGGCACTCTTGGTTCAGGGTTGGGAACTGTGGCTCAGCATCGGTTTTGCAACTACTGCTGGTAAAAATCAACTCTAGTTTTTCTGCTGTCTTGCGTCTCTGCTCTTGGCTCTGATGACTGGGCCCTGCCACTGATGGTATGGAGTTCACACCACTCCTATGCAGGGCTGTTCAGAGAATTTGCTGCACCTTGTCCCCTCTCTCTTCTTCTACAGGGAGCTCTGGTGGCTATAATAGACAGCTTTTTTATCTCTCCTAGTCCACCATCCAACACCCGAGGTTCTGACCTGTGGTAGCTCTTATGCACTGATCCCACACTCAGATGTGCTGGTGTGCAGTTTGAGTATTTTTTGTTGTTGTTGAGTTTTCAGTGTTCAGCTTATTATTGTTTCAAAGGGAGAGAGCTGGGGATGTCTCTCACTCTGCCATTCTTCTCTAAAAAAAAAAAAAAAAAACAATCACCTTGCTTCATTTTTTTCCTTCTTTTCAGACTCAATATTTTGAAATATTCTATCTTCAAGTTCTCTGATTTATTTTGGCTTACTCACAATGTTATTGGACCCCTCTAATGAATTTTCAATTCAGTTATTATATTTTACAGCTCCATATTTTCCATTTGGTTCTTTTTGAAATTTCTATCATGTTGTTAAAGCTTTCATTTTATTCATGTATCTGTTTTCCTTTTTATCTCTTTGAACATATTTTTAAAACTTATTTTAATGTATTTAAGATATGCCTTTGTCTACTAAATCCAGTGTCTATGATTCATCGGAGAAAGTCTCTGGTGATTTACTTTGTTTCATTGACTGGGCTATTTTTTTTCCTATTTTTTTGAATTCCCTGTAATTATTTTTTTGTTCTTGTTAAAATTGGACATTTGAAGAAATAGCCACCTCTTCCAAGTTTATGTACAGTGGCTCTGCATTAGGGCAGTCCTGTACTTATTAGCAAGGTGTGCTTTGAGACTTGGGAAACATTCCAGCTGAAGATATGGTGTTCTCAGGCCTTTTTCTTAGTGTATATCTTGCCTGGGCCTGTGTAAGGGTTTTTGATTCCCCTGTATACACAGCTGCTTTTGAAAGTCTAAATTTCCCCAAGAGTTTACCATTCCCTATGTTTCCCCTGATGATCTTAGATGGTCTAGTGTATGCCTTCACTTGTGTTCTTTTGCCTCAGACATCTGTGATTCCGTGCAGCTTTTGTGTCCATTACCCCCAATTTTCCATCTCTTTCTCTAGTCTGTGATCCAATTAATGCTGTTGTACCATGCCTGCCTGAGCTCTGAGTTAGGTAAAACAAAGACTACTTTTTCAAGAAATCCAAAGACAGATTAGAACATTGCAAATAAGGTCTGTCCTACTTCCTCTAGTTTGAGACTAATTGGAACCCAGATTTCAACTTCTCCAGAGCAAGACTGTTTCAAACCAGGGAAGGTATGGGGCAAAGGCAAGTGAAAATGCCACAAATTATTCTAATATGTATGTGGCTTTCTCTTGTTTGGGCATTTGCTTGGTTAGCTGTCTTTCAGAGCTCTTATAAATTTATTTTACCAGTCTCCAGTTGTTATTGCTGTTTTGTTTATTTCTCCATGAAGACAGTCCACCATTTGCTAATCTGACATGTAAGTCTTAAGACTATTGTATGCATACTCAACCTCTCTTTCGACCCACAACATTGCTTATCTATTTTGAGAGGATGCCTTGAAGCAGATACTTCAGTAGCTAAAACAGCAACTTTAAATGACAGGAAGACCTACATGTATGAAATGTAAATTAAAACTACAATGCAACGCAGTAAATACTCATCAGAATGGCTAAAATAAAAATATGGAACATATCAAGTTTTGGAAAGAACATGAGACAGCCAAAGCTCACATATACTGCTGGTATAAGTGTAAATTATTATAAGCTCTTTTGCCAGTATATAATAAAACTAAAAATATGCATAGCTAAGATCAAACATATGTGTGTGTGTGTGTGTGTATCCAACACAAATCCATGCCTATGCTTACCAAAAGATATATACTAGAATTTTCAAAGCAGCATTATTTGTTTTAGACAAAGAGCAGAAAGTAGCCTAATGTCCACTCCATGTAGAATAGATTGCTAAATTGTAGAATAGTGATATAATGCATTGCTTTACAATAATTAGGATAAAGGATTCACAATTATAGTAAACAACATGGATAAGCCTCAAGACCATGAAAAAAGCAAGACCAAAATAAAAAAGTAAATACTATGTGATTTCATTTACATTGAGCTCAAGAAAAAGTAAAAGAAGTCTCTATTTTAGAGTTAATTATCATGGTTATGCTTAGAGGAAGAAGTGACTGGACAGAGCTTGAGGATGTGTTTTCAGTTCCTGACAATGTTGTTTCTTGATCAGTTTTGTTGAAAAAGCATTAACCCGCGCACTTTTTATTCTTTCATTTTTCTATAAGAGTATTGTATTTTAATAAGTAGCATTCAAGAATTAAAAAGAAAAATTTAGAATGACTTAAATTTAAATCCCACTTGCTAATTCTATGACTGGTCAAACTTATTAATTCCTCTAAAAGCAACAATATCTTTACTTGTATGATGATGTGGATGGTGGTGGTGGTGGTGGTGGTGATAATGATGATGATGATGATGATGATGATGAGGAGGAGGAGGAGGAGGAGGAGGAGGAAATATAATCCTTTTGTGTCAGCTTCATTCCCATGATACCCTATTGGGTAAATAATAGAAAATATTGTTATCTTCATCTAAAAAATGAGGAAAGATAAGTACACAAATCTTAAATAACTAGCTCAAGGTCATTCTGATTCATAATTCAAATCTAAGCATTTTTTCTCAAGAGTACATACTCTTATCTCATGTCCCTATGTTAATGGGGCTGATCAAAACAAAATGTTTTAAAAGATTTTAGAAAACTGAAATCAAATAAAAGTATATTAGATCACCTTAAATTCCATTAATGATGAAATATTACCTCTAGCTTTCTTTCCCATGCCCACTTTTCAGTTATACTCTGGCTGTGTGTGACAGGTCTGGCATATTTTAACTATAGTCCTAGAGCCCCTTGTTTTTGTGATTATGATTTGTTCTTAAATTCCCTCTCAAACTTTGAGGAAGCATAATGAGAGGCTTACATATTTCCCTTATTCCATTAACTTTCCACAGTTACATACAGTTGTATCTTATCTACTCGATAATCTTATATGTTTGAGGTCAGGGGATATTTCAAACCTCTATTTTCAGTTCATAGCCAAGGGCTTTGACCATATTAGGTACTCAATAAATGTTTATTGAATTCATCATTTACATTAAAGACCTTTTGTTCCTTGGTGACCCATAGTTATTTCATATGTATTTTCTTGGTTGAAGATCTTTTCTAATGCTATTAAAAAAAAGAGTTGACAAGGACTGAAAGACAATGTGGTAGGTTTTTTGAGACAGAAATTTCTTTTGTATTCCTCCAAAATACTGTTCTGGGAACAACTTAGTCTATAAACATACCAGCAACTGAGCTAGTCATCAAAACTTTTAAATTCAGTCTATTGAATGGAATATCTTTTTATAGAGACTTATCTCAAATTTTATCATGGAAACCAATAGAAAAATGAGATTTGTTTTACATACATTACTTTTACAGCCACATTTTTGGAAACACATCTGTTCCAATGAAGAGAAAGAACCATGTAGTGATAACTTGCTTTATGAAATGTGAACAACATTGTTTCTTTTGTGTTTAACGAACTTTCCCACTATCTACTTGCCAGTGGGATGTAGACATTAGCAATTTCAGTTCGTGGCTGTAAATCTGGTCTTATTCCTATACCATGATATCCTTGGCCGAATATCATGTTACAACACAATGCATTGCATTCCTTGCCAGCAAAGATAACCATGTAGCCATTCCAATCTTTGCTATTGCTATATTTCCTCTGTGTAAGTTTTGGTAGTCTTGCTGAAAGCCATCTATAGTGTATTTTCTTGGCTACCGTCAAGTTTTCCATCTGCCAGTTAAATACTGGCATATTTATATTTTATGCCCCAGTATAAACTCATAAGCTAAATAGATCTTTCATATCTATGACTATAATATAGGGGAAAAGGCAGAAATGATTCAAATTTTGAGTAAATCAATAACACAAATAAATGAAGGAAATAGGAAAATCCCAATATATGCAGGTGAATGAGATTTCATTTAGATTTAATAGCACTTCCTTTCTGGCCTTGGAGTAAAGCCACTTGAAAGATTAGAGTGATGACACAGCAAAAGCAAGTCATTTTAACACATGAATCTTTAGCTGAGGTGACTGGGACTTTGTCTGTCATCTCTGTGTACCAGTTCGTGTGTGTGTGTGTGTGTGGGTGTGTGTGTGTGTGTGTGTGTGTGCGCGGTGTTGTTGTGGTCTTTTTTTTTTTTTTTTGGTTGGATGGTAAAAAGCATGGGTGTTAAAACTGAATGGCACTGGCAGTTATGGCTTTTAGAAACTTACTAACCCCTATGATTTAGAGCAGCATTATTCAAACAAAAAGTTTGGAACTATCAATGGGTTAAAAAATCAACTTAGTAGGTCACAACTTTTATATTTAAAAGGTAGAATAGAGGATTTCTGGTCATGCTGCCTGAGTAGGTAAATGCTGTGTTGGCCTCCTTCATGACCACATCAATATTACAACTAAACTACAGAACAACCATCATTGAAAATTGCCTGAACTCTACCTGATCAGAAGTCCTACATCTAACTAAGAAAATAAAGAAAGGGCCACCTTGAGACTGGTAAGAGGGATGGAGATGTGGAAGAAGTTGGTTCCACACCTGCATGTGGCAGTTGAAAATCAGGGGAGAAAACTTAACTGTGGAGGTCCTTGCCTGAGGCATAAGGGGCCCCAACCCCACACTGAGCTCCCCAGCCTAGGGATCCAGTGCCATGAAGAGAAGTCTGCACAAAATATGGATATGAAAATCAGCAGAGATTGTAACTGACCAAGACGGAAGGCTGTAGAATTCTCAATCATTCCTTTTGGAGGGCCTGTACATGGATGTACTCACTGATGGCTCATGTGCTCTGAGCTCCAGCAATGGAGCAGTGGCTCAAAAGGCACCAGAAACATACAAGGAGGAACTGAATTGTCTGGCTTCAGGGAGAAGGATGGAGGGGCAGCTTTGTCCCAGCCAGAAGTGCTGATGTAGGCTACTGTTCCTTTGTTGGACTCCCTCCTCACCCAGTATAGAGACTCAGGCAGCCATGATGTCTGAATTTCCATCAACCTGGCTAACCCTGGTCACCTGGCTCTGGTGATTACCTGAGACACTGCCCCACCCAAGTTGCAGGACCTTCCACCCAAACCACTTCAATTGGCTTTTCCATTGAAATAGTCCATCTTGGCTTATTCTACGGACTTTCTTAAAACATCTCAAAGGTTCAAAAGCTCCATACAAACATCATCTGGCCTCAGCATGTGCTGTACCACATGTTGAGCAGCCTCAAGCCTGGCACTAGCAGCAGCCAAACTCAGTTTGCACCTTGGTCTCTCAAGGCACCCCTAAGCCCAGCATAAGTGATGGCCACCTGCAAATTGCTTGGTGGCTCATGCCATGTAATCCCAGGAAGGACACACTCTGTTGCTGAATGGGGCCTGCAGTGGGCCCCTCCCAGGGGCCTTGGGGCTGGCACTCCTGGTAGCCAGCTTCTGACTTAGCTGGATCACCGCCAAGGGGTGTGGATGGCACACCCAAAGGACAGACTGACCAGGCACAAGAGCCCTGCTAAAGTGAATTATGATTTGTAGGGTCAGCCCCAGCACAACAGGGCCTCCACAGCAGTCACTGGACAGTCTTCACAACAAATGAGAAACCCAGTGAGAGGGCAACTCCTCTCACTGATGTTCAAATAGCAACCAAGGATCAACTACAAGAGGAAGGCACACATAATCTACATAAGGGGCACACCTGGAGCACCTGGCTCAGGTGACTGTGCCACTGGGCCCTATAATATATCTACTACATAAAGCCACTCTATTAAGTATGGGAGACATAGCATCATTACCTAATACATAAAAACACACAGAAGGAGGCAGCCAAAATTAAAACACAGAGAAATATATCCCAAATGAAAGAACAAAACAAAGCTCCAGATAAAGAACTTAAAAATAGGGAGACAAACAATCAACTAGATGCAGAGTTCAAAGCAGGTTATAATGTTCCCAGTGAATGCAGGGAAAGTGTAGATGAACTCAGTGAGAATGTTAACAAAGAAATATAAAAGCTTTGGGAAATTCTCATCAACTATTCATCTGAAAATGCTTTCTAGTTTCTTCTCCTTTTCCTTGCCTTAGGTAATGAACATTATTCTTCTGTTTATCTCCTGATGGTATCAGCTAGTTCTTGAATTTTTCTTTCATTACTTTGTTTTCTTTGGTTTCTTTCTTCTTCCATCTGATTTACTTCTAGATTTCTATCTTCAATATCACTGATACTTTCCTCCATTTGGTTGACTCTATTTCCCAAGCCTGTTATTTCATTTTTCTACTCTTGCAGTGTGTTCTTCATCTCCAGAAAGCTCTATTTGGTTCTTTTTGACGGTTTCAATCTTTTTGTTCTGCTCATCCAGTTATTTTTTCAATTCCTGAAATTGTTGACTTGAGTTGTTTTGGCTCTCATTGAGTTTTTTCAGAAATATCCTGAATTTTCTGTCATCTAAGTTGCATATTTCTGCCCAGAAGAGATTTTTCTCTTTCTTTCTGAGATGCCTTGTCACCTTGGTTAATCATGGTGTTTAATGGACTATTTCTCAGCCTGAGCATTAATGGAAGTGTATTCTGCTATTTTTTCCAGAAAGAAAATTTATTATATAAAGTTCTGTCTTTAGCTTGTTGCAAAGAAGGTGCTTTTCTCTTGGTTTACAGTAGGTGGTGTTTAAGCCTCTTGGATCCCTGCTTTATGTAAAGTCTTAATAATTCTTTTTTAATTTTCTTGTATTTAATCACGCTTGCTGCCCTCAGCTTCAGTCCCTGTCAGTGTCCATGACAGTCTCGGCAGCGTTTGTTCAGATTCCCCTGAGGCTTCACAGCGATCATTCTCAGAGGGTATGGGGAGAGGGACCCTCTGGGTTGGGGGTTGGGGCTGCGGCTCAGCCTCAGTTTTGCAACTGTGGCAGGTAAAAATCAGCTCTTGTCCTTCTGTGGTCCAGTCATACTTCTTTTTTGTCTTCCCTGATTATTAGGACCTGCAACCAGTAGGCCATGGGAGCTCACAGCTATCTCAGGTGGGAATATCTAGAAAACTCAATGCACAAACTCACTGCTCCTTCTCCCCTCCTCCCTCCTCCAGGGAGCTCTATCGGCTGTGACAGGGAGCTTCCTTATTTCTCCCACTCCACTGCTGGACACCCAGGATTCTGACCTATGATAACTTTTATGAGCAGATTCCATACTCAGACATACTAGTGTGCAGTTTGGGTGTTTTTGTTGATTTTTACATGTTCAGCTTATTGTTTTTTCAAGAAGAGAGATCTGGGGATGTCACTTACTCTGCCATGTTTC
The DNA here is from genome assembly GCA_030015415.1 of Cynopterus sphinx. Taxonomy (NCBI): domain Eukaryota; kingdom Metazoa; phylum Chordata; class Mammalia; order Chiroptera; family Pteropodidae; genus Cynopterus; species Cynopterus sphinx. The sequence continues at coordinate 50,742,884 of CM057388.1, read as the reverse complement.
CAAAGGTTTAATTTGTGCTGATTGGAGAAATAGAATTACAGTTCTTAAACAAATAAACAAATAAATTTCGGTGATATATTACAGGACTTAGGATAAATAAATATATATTTATTATAGCAACTATGTTTTATTATAAAGATTAAGTCCCAAGATCTGCAGATAAATTAGGTAAGCTGGAGACCCAGGAGATTTTATGGTTAATTCTAGTTGGAGTCTAAATGTGTACTGAGAAACAGGAAAGCTAAAGTGTAGTTTCACTCCAAGAGCCAGTAGGTTTATGACTCAGGAAAAGCTAATATTTCAGTTTGAGTCCAAAGGCAGGTAAAAACCCAGTGTCTCAATTTGAAAACAGGCAGGAAGATTTCTCTCTTACTCAGAGGAAGATCAACCTTTTTGTTCTATTTATACTTTCATCTGATAATTTGAAGCTCACCCATTTTATAGAGAACAATCTGCTTTATACAGTCTACAGATTCAAATGTTATTTTATTCAAAATTCCCTTACTTGTACACCCAGAATAATATTTAATTATATATCTGGCATCCCATGACTCAGTCAAGTTGATACATAAAATTAACCATTGCACATCCCTAGCAAACTAATTCAGATTTTGATTGATCCTGATTATCAAAAAGAAATTAGACTGCTACTCCACATTGAAGATAAGATAGTGTATGTCTGGAATACAGGAGATCTCTTAGAGTGTCTGAGTGTTGTCATGCCCTGTAATAAAGGTCAACAGAAAACTTCAACAACCCAAGTTTTCCAGGATCACTATATTCTCAAATAATAAAATTGAAAAGCAATCAGTGGTTACAAAGAAAAAGCATGAAGCTCTATAGGTTTTTTTTTTCACCTATGACGAAAATATTTTGGTCATGAGCTAATTTAGGAATACTAGCCAGATACCTATTGAATTAGAATCTCTGGGAATAAAGAATGCCATTTTATGTACTTTTTATTTATTTTAGAAATTTCGTGAATACCATTTTTAAAAAGCATCCCCCATGATCAATTTTCTTCTCTACTAAGGTTTTAGGATTTTAGTTTAAAGAATTCTGAAGTTTGAAGAAACTTAAATCTTGACTCAGTTACTTAGTAAACTGACTCTCATCTCTCTCTTGCCAACTCTTGGCTCTTATTTCCTCTTCTACCACCTGCTACCCTTCACTGAAACTCACAGTTATGTTATCCTTTTCCAACTGCACATAGTCAAGTACTTTTTTATTCTGTTCTTTATCTGTTGGCAAATTACCTTCAGTGATATCATTGCCCCCTTTTTAAAAGTGCATGTACATTTGTCTATTTAGAAATAACTTCTCATTCCTTTTTTACAAATCTTCAGTCTTAAGATCTCTACCAGTCTTATTCACCAGACTTGTTTTATCAGTATTAAGTGTTTGCTTTTCAAGCTAGTCAAAGACCTGGTGTTTACTATTGTTATATCTAGTTTATTGTCATTGTATCAATCTCAACTCAAATTCAGAAACTCTAATAACTGATTGGGGAGACTTCTGAAAATGTATCTGTGGACCTTCTGCATGGAAATAATGTGGGATGCCTATTAAAAAATTTGATTCTGGTCCCCATCTTCAGTTCTGTCTAAATGGATTCTCTGGGCATATAGTCCAGAAATTTGCCTTTAACAAGCTACCAGGATCTTGCTGTATTCTGAAGCTTAAGAAACCCTGTTTGAAAATTCTTTAGCTTGAAAAATACACTTCTAAAGGGGAAAAATAATAATTATGGGCCAATAACTTAAGACTCCATGGAAATAGGCACTCAACAAAAAATCTAGAGTCCTGTGGCTTAGTCACAGTTCTGTCACAACTAAAGATATAAGCAAGTCACTTTCCCATTGTAGACTTCAGTTTTCTAAATTCATTAAAAGAGCAAGTAAAAGAAAATGTATTACTTGATATGTTTCAGATATTTGTATATTTTATGTAATTTGTTTCTCAAAACATCCTTTGAGGTAGGTACCATTTAACAGATGAGAAAAATGAGTCTTAGAGAAAAAGAATAACTTTCCCAAGGTTGCATATATAATGCATAGCAGATATATTTCCAATTTAGGCATTCCTGATATCAATGCCAACCTTTCTTCCAGTATACGCATCTGCCTCTTCAGTTTGAACTAGAAACAGTTCAACCTGCTCCCTTCCACCCAACATTTTGTGCTTTTATCCAGTATTTCTATGGCCAGTACTGCTATAAATCATATCCTAATATTCTTGCTAGTCACTTTTACTATAAATATGTGGTTTCTTTTACAAGGAAGGATTTTACAGATTAAATTAGTTGAGGAACTATGAAAATATGGTCAAATTACTAATCTAAATTCTCCAAGACAACAAGTCATGGGTGAACAAAGTACTGCCGACAATAAACCAAATTTCCCTACCTAATTTTCTACATTTTGCCTTTGCTTATCTCAGAAATCGTTCATTCCTAGTGTTTGTTAAGCAAATTAAACTTCTTATTTTGAATGCTCAATATAATTTACATTTACTTCTGATGACATTTAGTATATTCCATTTTTTATGATAGTTACTTGCATTTTTGTCTAATAATACATAAACTAATAAAGAGAAGAGATGGATTTATTAATTTTTCTTTTTCTTATACTGTTTTGCACATAGTATGTACCCACAAATATTTGCCTAGACCTGTCTTCCCTTTTTCTCTCTTACTCTGTGTTTGTGTGTAGGTGGTGCTGATTATTTATTACATGTTTTAAGATAATTTCCACTCATTTATTAGACATCGTCTGGTTTACATTATTGACTGTTCAGTCATAAATTTTTCAATGCATAGGATAAGAAAATCTTACTTCTTAACATCCTGCAATAGAGGGAGACTGATTAACAAAAAAGCAACTATACATGTGAAATAGAGAACATATGAGAATGACTTACTTAGTCTTCCCTGTTTTTCTTGGAATCAAATTCATTAAGTAGAAACAATATAAATTTGGTTATATTTATAGATATGTAGATATACATATGTTAGAATAGACATATATTTCCTTGCTAGGTGAACTAAGTGGGCCTAGAAGCAATACTACCCCAGTAGCAATGAGCATACCTATCACACAGATTGTGGTTTCTAATACCATTCTCCAATTTAAAAGAGATCAGAGCTCCTTAAAAGTGGCGGATTCAAGGACTAGAGCAGAAAATATATAGGCTGAGTCTGGAGCATCTTATAATGTAAGAATGTAAGAAAATGCTCAAGAAAATTCCACAATGGTGGGGGTATGTCATCAGACAAATGAGCCAATTTGAAAGAGCACTATATAGCCAAAACTTAAACATTTTGAGCAAGAAAATAAATTTAGTATTATTGGGTTATTACTCAAAGTAAAAACTAAATATGCATGATTCCATACTAATATAAATAAATTACCAAGTAAATAAATGGGGAAGAGAGACAAATTAATGAATAATTGCTTTAAATGATTTATATAGATGCTCTACCCTTATGGAAGTAGGACATAATTCACCATTCCTTAAGTTTTGGCTAAGCATAGTGATTTTCTAATGTCAGTATGGAAAGGGTTAAAAGGTGGCACCTTTTTCTTTGGATCAAATGTTTTATTTGAACCACTCTAAGAGCTAAATTGTTTTCTTTGCTTCACAGAATGCTAATTTTATCTTGTGTTGAGAAAAACATTTTTTCCTCAGATGTTAAGACAATTTTAACAAATATTTATATAGTTGTCCTTTATATCTGTTGAGCCCCAGTATGAGTTTCCTAATGGCCAAGGTCTAAGTATCCATTGAAATATTTATGGGACATGTGTAGAGAGTTGCTAGAGATGAGGTACTCTAAAACTGTTGGTATGACACAAATTTTAATGACAATCAGGACTTTTCTGTGAAAAAAAATGTTTAGAAAAAATGATGTCTCTGAAAATTCCACTTTTCCTCTTTTGAATTTCTAAAACTCCTTTCCCTCTCCTTTTATTTGCTTAGACATTTACTAACTTAGGCTTTACCTAGATATCTCCAGACATGACCAAAGTCCTGCTGACTGGCATCCTGGGGACTCTTAGCGGGGCAAATATCCTCCTTATTTAGTATTTTCTCTACTTAGTCCAGCTCTTGGCTTCCTCCCTCCCCACCCAGGGAGGGTAACTGGGTGACCAAAGCCACTCCTGCTAACTAGAAGGAATTGGGCATTGCTGGGCACAAAGCCAGGAACTTAAACTCTACTGAAGAATGGGATCAGGGTAACTGTTGACCCTTAAACCAGGGCTAGCAACCAGCTTGTAGGGTGGAGAGATAAAAGATGACACCTTCATAGTGGACAATCCTAATAAACATTATTTTACCTGATCAAGGTTAACATCATCAGTGATCAGTCAAGTTGATAGTATGTACTTTTACAAGTACATATGATGAGAATGTCACTTTACCCCTGCGACCTTCCTCACCCAAACCCATGACCCTAATATAATTATGAGAAGAACTTCAGACAAATTTAAATTGAAGGATAATCTACAAACTATTTGACCAATATTCCAGAAAACTCTCAAGTTCATCTAAAATGAGGAAAGTCTAAGAAACTGTCATAGATAAGGAGTGTCCTAGGAGACAAGACAACTACATATAATGCAATATCTTAGATGGGATCCTGGAAAATAAAAAGACATTAGGTAAAAACTGAGTAAATAAGAATAAAGCATGGACTTTAGTTATAATATATTAAAATTGGTTCAATAATTATAACAAATATATCAAACTCATGTAAAATATTAATAATAAAACACATTATTTGCAGGAATATGGCATTATCTTCATAATTTTTCCGTAGATCTAAAACTATTCCAAAACAAAAGGCTCATTAAAAAATTCAATGTACCATAAAAAATGTATTTAGAAAATGTAAGCCACTATGGTTACTCATAGTACCTCAATTGTGTGTCATAGATTTATTTGAAATGAAGGAAAGGCTTTTCTAGAACTTCAGTAAACATTTCCTAGTTTGAGCACCCATCAAGAAAGTAGAGAAACATGATCCTGTACTTCCTAAATTTTGGTAACCCTAACTCAATTAAAAAGAAATTCTGGTAATAATTAAAAAACTTGCCCCCCTCTTGTTAGCTTTCTAATCTTCATTTGTGAGTAGTCCCAAGTGCACATAAAATCCAGACCTTATGCACTGCCAGTAATTTCTTCTGTTAGACACATACTCCTGATTGTAGTCTCGGAGTGTGCTACTTCTAGTGACCTTGTATGTTTTGAAGCTGTCTTACTCTAGCAAGCCAATAGAAGAGCATTTCTGTTTGAAAAATAAATTTAAAAAGGAAGGCATGTTTAATGTTTTTCTTGCTATAATTCTTCAATATCTTCTAAGAAGACATCATCTCTTTGATACTTCATCGTGTAGAGCTCAGAATCAGAGTGTGTGGGAGCAGATCAGATGTTGCTTTTTGTGCAGTCTTGGTCTTACCATCATATATTCCTACAACCTGCTTCTAGGATGAGAAGATATATATAGTCCCACAAATAGGCAAGAAGGCAAGCCAAACTTCTGTTTTCAGAACAAAGCTTTAATTAATTCACAAAATGCCTCTATTTAAATGAAACTTTTTTAAACCAATTTGCTAAGCAGCAGAAGTAAATTCCAACAGAATTCAACAGAGATTGATTGTACCTCCATTTATTGCTATGAAATATTAAATTAAGATAGATGAAGTTCTTAGTGTAGTATTTAACATATTGTAAATGCTATTGGAGTGTTCACCATTAGTGTTGTTGCTATGAAGGTACCTTATGTGTATCAATTATATATATACAAACAAGAGAAATAACTGTTGTTACCTACATATTGTTGTTCATATTAGGGAAAAAGTATAGATGGTAAGCCTCATTCCCAGGGATCTTGAAAATTCAGTGGAAGCTGATTAATGGCAGGAATCTCAAGTAGTGATTCTGTAAAACAAATGCCAGGAGATCAATCTTCTGATTAGTATTTTTAATATAATTAGCCCCAAATTTCAGGAATATTAGTTTCCTTTTGAACCTAAGTGAAAACTGTAAGCCTTTTTCTTATGACACTTTACAGCTTACAAAATAGTGTCTCATACATTTTCTCGTTTGATCATTACAATGAACCTATGTGTTTGGTAGGAAACCAAAATAAAGCCAACTGTTGCTACAGCTGTGAGGACTATGTTACCTGTGTTATGATTTTTGCCTTCCCATTTAGTGAAAATTTAAGGCTACCATTGGACTTTCTACTTATATTTCATTTTAGCATTTTGTGACAAGTCTTTACATGAAAAGAATTTGTTGGTTCTGAATTTAATTCAACTAAATTCCTGAGGTTTTTAAAACATTTATGGATGCTTAGTTTATATTGTTTTACTATTTATATGCACATTTTCTATAATTGTGGAGGAAAGTGGCCATCTTATAATAAAAATATCATGGTTTATGATGTCCTTGGTCAAAAACCAAAACCTAAATTTTCAAACCTAATAAAGTGAAACATATATCACATAATTTAGCATCTCTCACTCTTCTCATATTCTTTTGCTGAAATGATATGGATGATAGTTTTAATCTTCTACTATACTTCACTTGAGTTTACCAAATAGTACTTGTCCCAAATGCATAGTATCTAGCAGATTCTTTCTCTAAATCTAAATGCTCAGTGTTTTTTGAATGTGTTTGACTATGTCAACCCATGAGGACTTTAATCACAAATTATAAAGAAAAGGTTCATAATCATTAAGGAACACGGTTATGGTTTCTCTTGAAATTGTAAATTTTGAATTTCTGCAATGCCTGGAGAAGCTTTGATCATATCCTTCAAAGAAATCTGTTATTAAAATTTTTATATATAAGAAGAGCAAGTAAAAGCACGATAGACCTAATCTCAAATCATCCACATTAAACATTGATGTGTACCAGGTGGTTAGAAAGAAACCAGTACCATTTTTGGGTAACAGATTCCATAGTTAAATAAATTGATGTTACTTTTGAGTCTATGCTTAAATATTAACTTATCAAAGAAATCTCTTCTGACCAACCTTCATAAAACAATAATGGCTTTCATTTTCTTACTATTACCCTATTTTATTTTTTTAAAAATGTAACATCAATTGACAATATATGTGTATTTTTATTTGTTAATTTGTCTCTCCAAACTGCTCACTTTGTTAGAATGTATGAGCCATCAAAATAGGTCTTTGCATTACTAATTTTTTTTTCATCTTCAGAGCCTAAAACTGTGCCTAGATAAATAGCAGATAAGTATTTGCTGATGAAGAGATGAATTAATGCTAAAAAATAAACTGTCAACACTTGAACAATCAAATATATATAAAGTTTAGTTAACAATCTTGAAGTGACCAGTAAAGTTCAATAATACATCAAAATCAGTGTCACAGGAAGTAGCACCTGTTTCAAAATGGATATAAAATAGATAGCAATACTAGGTTTTTCTGCAGCTATAGAATTTTGCGTAGCTCATTGGGTGAGCCATTTTCAGCTCTTTCCAAGATAAAAACTGTTTTATTATTGTTTTTAATATTCTGGAGAAATTCTTGTATTGATTTAGTGGGGTCAGAAAAAATGCAGTAGTGAACAGAGAGACACATAAAGAATATATGACTCAAAGAGCACTCTGACTTGAAGGAGTATAGTACTGTCTGAATAATGATGTGATTCCTGCATAAAAAGAACTGTAGCAGGAGTTTTGTAAAGCATATTGAAGGAGGACATTCAGAAATTTTATGACAGATGGATATAGGCAGTACCTACGTACTAAATGAAAAGTGCAGTAAAATTCTGCATTTTGAACTGTTTCAAATCAAGCAATTACAAGAAAATGTGAAATACACAAGCTTAAACTAACAATGTACAGAGTCAACATGATGAGAACTATAAAACTTTGTTGAGAAAAACATAATAAAATGAATATATTAAGAAGTATATTGTGTTTGCAGTTTTATCAGTTTTTGCTTCATATATATTGAAACTCTGTAATTAAGCGCATAAACATTTATGATTGTTTTGTCCTCTTGTTGAATAAAATCCCTTTTCATTATGAAATGACTTATTTATGCTTTGTAGTATTCTTTGCTTTGAAATGAACTAGATTGCTTCAGCTTTCTTTTGATTTGTGTTAGCATAACATTTTTTTTCCTGTTCTTTTGTGCTTAAATCATTTGTATATTTATAGTATGGATTTTATAGAGAGAATTATAGTTGGGTCTTGCTTTTTTATTCAATGTGAAAATCTTTGCTTTTAAATTGAGGAGTTTAGACAATTTACATTCAATATAATTAGTGACATAGTTTTAAATTGAACATATTTCTCTTTATTTTATATTTATTTAATCTCTGCCTTCATTTGGGTTGATTATGTTTTATGATTTATTTTATCACCTTGTTGGCTTATTAGTTAAAATTCTTTGTTTTATTACTTTAGTGGTTACTTTTAGATTGATAACATATATACCTTTAACCTCAAATGATATATCACTTAATCTGTAGTATAAGAACATTAATTTTGTAATTTTAACTTGTTTTTATTTAAATAGTCAATTATCTTTAAGGAGATTTAAATAATAAGGATCAAAAACATCATTAATGTCTACCCAAATTGTCATTTCTGTTCTTCTTTCTTCTATGTCATTTGATATATTTTCTTTCTGCTGAAAGATTGTCTTTAACTTTTCTTATACTGTGTGTCTGCTGCTGCTGAATTCATTCAGCCTTTATATGTTTGAAATAGTCTTTATTTCACGTGCGTTTTTGCAAGATAGACTCATGGGGTATAGAATTTTGGAGTTTTTGTGTCTGTTAGTGTTTTAAAGAGGTTGCTCACTGTCTTCTCTCTCATTGTTTTCTAACAAGACATCGACTGTCAAACTTATCTTTGTTCTTCTGTACGCAGCAATTATTTTTTTCTCTGCCTGATTTTAAGACCTCTATTGCTGGTTATAAGCAATATGTTTATTTAATGCTTTGCCCCTTTTTTTTTTAAGTATTTGTGCTTGTAGTACATTGAGCTTTTTGTATCTATGGGATTATAGTTTTCACCAAATATGGGAAAATGTGGCCATTATTTCTTCAAATATTTTTTCTGTCTCCCCTTTTACAATTTCAATTACATATATTCAACTGGTTTAACTTGTCCCACAACTCATTGATGAAGTTTATTGTTGGTATTATTATTTTAAACTTTCTTTTTTCTGTTTTAATTTAGATAATTTCTATTGCTATGTCTTGAAGTTTATTATTATTTTCTACAGCAATATTTAAACAGTTGTAAATAGACACAATGTGCTTTCCATCTCAAATATTATAGTTTTATCTCTAGAAATTTAATTTGGATTTTTAATTTTTTTATGTTTCTTCTAAACATTTTGAACACGTGGAATGTAGTTTCAATAACTATTTTAATGTCTTTAGCTAGTAGTTCTAACACCTAAGTCAGTTTTGTTTTGCTTTCTATGCACTAATTTTTTTTTTCATCATTTTGTTGGTGTTTTTCATGCCTGGTAATATTGGTTGGTTGTAAGCTATTATACATTTTACATTTTTGGACACTGTATATTTGCATTCCTATAAATATTCTTTAGCTTTGTTCTGAATTTTAGTTAATTGGAAATGGTTTGATCTTTTGAGAACTTGCTTTTAAAATTTATCAGACAGGACAAGAGCAGTATTCAGACTGGGGCTAATGATTCCACATTACTGAGTTAAAAGCATTCTGATTATACTCTCCAATATCAGTATCTATAGATAAATCAATATCTATCTCATGAAGATTTCCTGTCTGGCTAGTGGAAGGAGGCACCATTCCCAGCCTTGTGTTAACACTGTATACCATGCTTCTACTCCTTTATGGAAATTCTCTTCCTAGTCTTGTGTAATATTGTAACACATATGCAATGCTTAATATCAACTAAATTATTGAGGTGGACCATCTACATATCTCTGGAGTTTTTTTTCTGTGCAGCTCTCTCACCTCCAATGCTCTCCAAAATTAAGCTACCTGGTTTCCTCCAGACTCACAGCTATGTTTTGTCAGTCTTGACCTGTGTTCTTCCTCCCTGACGTTGAAGACTGGAACTCTGAGTACGGTAAGCTTGGGAAGTCATATACCTCAATTAGTTTTATTCCCATCTATCAGAGATCATTATATTTCATTGTCTCATATATAGTGTCTTGACAACTATTGTTCTATATATTTAATTTACTTTTTTACAGTAACTTCTAGCAGGAGAGTAAATCCAATCCTTATTTTTTCATGTTATTTGAAAGCAAAAATATGATTCCCTTAGTCTCATTTTTTTAATGATTTATTGGATTAAATGCTTTTTTTTTCTCTCACTGATAACAAACATTAAGGCTATATATTTGCCTTTGTGTATAGTTTTCACCAAATCTTAAATCTTGTTGATGTTTTTTTGTGTGTTTTTATTATTTTATTTAAGAGATTAATTTTAAGTATTGGGGTTTGATATATATTTTTTAATATTTCGGTTTTATTGATTTTTGATCAAACAGTGTTAACTTGAAATTTTCTTCTTTTTGGCTTTTTGGGTATATCCATTGCTTTACATTAGATCAAGTTTTATTAATATTCCTAAATTTTTAAAGAGTATAAAGTTTAGTTTTTGTTAACATATTTAAGTCTAAGTTAACCTTTTAGAGTATTGTGCATATTTCTTAGTTTATTTTCAGAACCTCTACATTCATTTTAATAAATGTGTTTCTGAACCTCATCATGGAAATTTGTTGTTTTCCTATTTCTCACATAAATAAAACTTCCATCTATTCTAAGCCAAGTGATTTGTGTATGGTTACCTTATTTAGAGCTCTGATTGGCCTAAACCAGCTAAAATATGCAATTCTCCAGGCATTAATGATTGGTTCAAGGGAAGGTAATTCAGGTCAGTTGGAAGTAGTGCAATTTCTACAAGAAAGAACTTTGTTTTTTCCTTAGATGGAATGGGAGAAGGATAGGAACCTTGCAGTCAATGCAGCAATTTTGTAGCTGTAAGGCACAAGTCTGTATTTCACAGATATAGAAGTTTCAGTATAGAATCCAAGTGTAAAAAACACTGTGGAATATAGAGCAGAAAGATAAAGAGAAATGCATTGCAAGCATTATCATTTCAGCTGATTGATCAAACTTTGCCTGAAGCTAGAACACCTACAAGTTTTCAGTAATTAGAAACAATAGATTTCTTTTATTTCCTTTTTTAAAAATAGCATTTCAGTTGGGTTTTCATCACTTGCAACTGAAAGTATACAGATATAGATCCTTATGGATGTTTTCAATTAAAAAGATCATGTTTGGAGTGGGCAAAACAGGTGAGCAGTAACCATTAAAAAAAAAAAGATTATGGCTGCCTAGAATTTGCAATACATTACAGATACTCTAATACTTAAGTATTTTATAAATTTACAATTTTTTTAACACTTGTTTAGAGTTTTTTGCTCTTTAAAATGACAAAAAGGCTTCATTATCTGGTGTCTAAAACTATTAGCAGAGGAGAAGGTGCAAATGAGGAAATGGAAGTGGTACTATTATAGGTAAGCTCCTTGATGGCAGAGGAAAATCAGTGAATTTTCTTACATCCAGGAAGAGAAAGAAAGAACTCACAAAGCATAGTAGTCAGGTTGGGGCAAGGACTCATATTCTGTTAAATATACCTTGAATTCATTAGGGTGACCCTTAATGATCAGAAATAATAAAATTATATTTACTATATTTTAAACAGTATCTATATTTAGTATATTAATTTGAAATGAATATTTAGTAATAACAAGAGTTTAAAACCTAATGAGCATTCTAGATATCAACATTTTGCTGATTAAAAATATATGAGCTTTTTTCTTAGGCTCTTCAGAGGCAAAGAGTCAAAAAGAAAGGTCATTGGTTATGACTATGATTAACGATCTTTCTTAAATAATTTTTATAACACTGCCATTCAGTTTATTTGCCCTTATTTCTCTTTCTTTTTATATTTGCAAGAAATATTATCACAGGCCTCCTTTTCTTTATGAAAAGGAAAAAACTAGCATAAAATAGTACTGATTAAACCATTTCCCAAAGGAAAAAGAAGGAGCGTATTTTGCCTTGAAAAATACTTAAGAAAGAAAGTACGTTATAGTTGAATTTGAAAGACACTTTTTAAAGTGGTGCTATGATAGCTGGTCGCATGGGGTTTTTTTGTTTTGTTTTGTTTTGTCTTTGGGTCAATCCCACTTAGAACACTGTAGCAACAAAATACCCTATTGAATATTCATTACTTCACAAGTAGCCTGGCTTTTTTTTTTTAATCTTAGAAGAGAATTATCTAGGATAAAAGAAAATCATTTCTATTTTTCTTTTATCTTCCTAGTTGCCTTAGGTTTGTTTGTTTCTTCCATGGAAAAGGTTGTATTCTTTCCTAAAGAACTGACCTCAGTTCTTGAGAACTATCTCTGAAAGTACAGATGCTGTATATCATTCATAATTTCAAGTATCATTCAGGTACTTTCTAACATAAGAGAAAGCAAGAAGCAATGGCAGAGAAATATTTTAAACTTAAGTTACAGAAAACATGTGCATATTTTGCTAAGATTAAATGGGAGTGAGTATTTCAATGATAAAACTGTCTTAGAATGCCCATCAGATGTTTAAAGAGGGGCAAATAGGCAAACTGGATTTCCATTGAATCTCTTAAGAATACAGTTGATCATACTGTTTGACTGCAGTATCTGTCCAAAAAGATGCTAATCTCTTTAATCAAATAACAATTTTTATTTTTAAAATAGCTCATGAATACAATATTATTGATGTGACAATTTTTTTCCCTCTAATACAAAGATGTGATTCATATATCCCAGGGTGGAGAACAATCAATTTTCACAGGAATTTGAATGATGTCTTACGTTTTTATTGGTAGTCAATTGAGGTGTTTGTCTTTTTAATTATTTTTTTTTTCAGGATATTATTTCTAAAAAACCTGAGGAAATTTGAAGCAACTCATTCCTCAGTTACTTCAAGGCTCCAATAACATAAGAATAATGATGAGTAACTCCCAAAACTGTTTGTTTCTTCAGCTGATCTATTTGTTTGGCCTTGTGTAAATAACTATGAAACTATTACTTTATAACAAAAAAATCCACTTTCTTAAAAAAATCATTGTTCTGGTTAGTTGTGACCTTACCTAAGTTTTGACCTCTGTGTACTGACTCATGTTATTAAATACAAGACATAATTTGTAGGTATAGTAGTGTGTCATTTCAATTAGCAGATAATTCAAAAATAAAAATCTCTGTGTTTGTCATTTGTGAAAGTATTTAAAGGCCGTGCATATATGTGCATATATCTGCATATATCTGTATCAGACAGAATTCTTCAGAGAAAGAAACTAAACCAATAGGTTATGTGTGTGCGGGGTGTGTGTGTGTGGAGAGAGAGAGAGAGAGAGAGAGAGAGAGAGAGAGAGAGAGAGAGAGAGAGAGAGAGATGAGCAGGCTGGAAACTCAGGCTGGAGTTGATGCTGCAGTCTTGAGATAGAATTTCTTCTTTCTAGGAAACCATGTTTTGCTCTTAAAGCCTTTCAGCTGATTGGATGAAACCCACCCACACTTTCAAGGGTAATCTCTTTTACTTAAAATCAATTAATAGTAGATGTTAACTGCATCTACGAAGTACCTTCATAGCAACACCTAGATTAGTGTTTAATTAAATAACTGAGTGCTATAGCCTAACCAAGTGACACATAAAAGTAACCATCACAATATCTTACAGGGATATATAATTCTTAGCTTTAGTTTTTTAAGCAATTGTTTGTTAGCGAAATTGTCATTATTTTTTTGTCATTATTTTTTCTTTAAATCATTAAGTAAATTTCTTGATAGAGATTAGATGCATTATCTTTAACAGTTTTCTTCCTGAGAAGAAGCACAACAATGATAGCTAACAAGATATTTTGTCTCTTACTTCTTAAGCCAAAATCATCTGTTTCTGACCATGTTTACGTTTTTGTGAAATTTTGGTGGTGGTCGTAAGGCACTTCAGGCCTTAGAGCTCACCACAATTCATTACAAGGATCCTATTTTTAACAACATGGTAATTATGTAGTATTCCATTATGTTAACCATTCACATTTGTGAGAAACCCATTCCTTTGATAATGACAGTGGCAAAAGTAACTTTATTCATAATTTAACTTTTTCAATTTTATAAAATTCTTGATATTTAGAAGTCATTCTTGTCATAATCATTTCATTTGGGATTGTGAGTTGTCCAGTAATACATTAAGCCAGTTAATATGACTGAAGACCAAATTAAGTAATATTCAGCTCTTGATAGCCACATGAGAGAAATAATAAATTTTTTTATTCTCAGATTACATTAAATATGTAATTTAAAAATGGAATCATTAAAAAACACAGATATAGATGATATTCCAAAATATACCTTATTTCTTATTTCTCCTTAACCATAAGATAATTACTTTCAAAATGGGGCAGAAATATTTTCTTGTAAGGCTTATAGGAAAGATCTGAAGCAGAAAAAAGAAACAAGAATAATGTTGGAGGTTATTGAGTGTATACACCTGCCATCATGAAGGATGTACCAAATTGTCTCAAGTATGTAAAAATGTAGGTACACAGCAGACACCTGTTGTGATCAATTTGCTCTGATGGTATTATACCAGAAAGTGCTTGCTTTCATAAATAATCAACAAATCTAGCAACACTTTTCTTTTAAGCTGTTGAGCTATGTTCCATTTTAAAAATTAGTATTTCAGAAAATTATGTTCTAGGCATTCTGAAGTTGCAAATCTAATGTTGTGGTTGTTAGACTGACTCTGTAGGACATCCCACATCAATAGTGACCTTTAGTATAATTTTTAAACAATCTGAATAAAGAGACAATTTTTACCTGAAAAGTGGTTGGAAAGGAAGTGTTTGGTTTAATTTGTATACTTTGTTTTTCCAGTTGTATATCCATCAGTGACACAGATATGATGCAGATGCTTTTATGACATGATACATATTAGAATAAAATTTTGTATAATATGATTTCATATTGGATCCTGATTTTAAAAAGAAAAGGTTAGTCAACAGAAGTTTCAGTTTTATATTTAACATTTCAATTCACATGTAGTTAGATTTTTAGGGGAAGAAAAAAATTTCCCTCTACTCTTCAAGTTCCTCCAGCTGCTCTAATAATCAAATCAACATAAAACAGAGTAACAAGAGAAAATAAACAAATTTAACTACATACATTTGTATGGGAGCCTCACATACATGAGAGGTTCAGAGACAGAAAGGTAAAATGAAGTATATATGAAATCCTGAGTTAAGGATGAGGTCAGACACCTTGGAGCTTCAGAGGGGAAGAAGTCATTCACAGGATAAGAGCAGATGGTCAGTAATAAGTTTGCTCTGCCCCATAGATAGGTCATAAAAAGTTATTTCTGGTGTTAAGTATGGGGGCATGAAAAATAGTTTCCCTCCCACTTTCTAAATTTTTCTAGCTGGGCTGATAATTAAATAAACAGAGACAGATTAACAGGAGAAAATATCCAAAATTTATTATATAAGTTTACATTCTGGGGTTGATAAGAATGTGACCCAAAACACATTGGGCAGTTGAGGTTTATGTGCCATTCTGGACAAGGAAGAAGGGAGGTAGGGGTTTGATATTTCAAAGGAAAAATAATTCACAAGTAGGAGAATGAGCAAACATATGATAAATTCTTTCTGGGCAACCCTGAAACAATGGGACACAGAGGGAAGCAGGCTTTGTTTATTTCTTCTTATCTGTCACATATGTACTAATTCTTATGTGCTGAAATGAATGTGCTATGGTGATTATGCTAAAGTTCCTTTCCTGAAGCAGATTTTTATACCAGACTTGCTTTAGGAAGGAAGGGGGAAGGTCAAGATTCTTTTAAAACCTTTTAGAATTTCTTAATAAATAAAGCTTAAAACCAATGTCCCAAAAGATACATTTTGGCAACAGCAAAACTTTGGTCCCCTTCATAACTTGTAACAACTTGTAAAGTTATGGGCAAGGCCCCTAATTTAAGTTTCTTTAAGGGAGAGGTGAAATTTTCTTTTGAGCCTGCAGTGTCTTGATTACCTTCAGCTTAAAATTATACACTTGCCAAAGTAACACATCTGAGGGAGTCCTTTTCTGAACCCCTCAATTTCATGCATGCCACCTAAAAATACAAGGTTATATAGAGGATTTAGAATCCAGGGTATTAATGAGTGTATGACAAATACAGATCTAGAAGTGGTAGTAGGATAATTAAACTACTTTCATAAAATTGTACAGCTGTACTCAGAAAAAGAAAAATTAAGTCATCAACACAGGGGTCAGCAAAGGTGCTATGTTTCATTCTTGTACCTCTGTACAACTTTGCCCTATGCTACCTAGAAGAAGACTAATGCATGAAATATATCTTTGCCTTTAACACAGTAAGGGAAGTTTTCTCAAGGTTTTATTATATGTATAGAATAACCTGCAAAACAAGGGGAAAAGTAATTTTCATTTCAGTTGTAAAGTCTTTGTATAGATAATGGAGAAAAAGATTATTGTCAAATTATGGATTTGATTGCTATAATTAGAAATAGGACCTAAATGAAATTATTTATTAAACTAGAAGTGCATTCAGGATTACAAAGCTTCGATGCAATGTATTTTCCCATGTTATGAAAATAAACATTCTGGTAAGCTAGCCTTTGTATTTAATATAAATGGAGACAAAATAAAATAACTCCAAATCACATAAATGCTCCAGAGATTTTCAAGGAGATAGGAAGGTAGGTTTGTTCATTTTCAGCATGCCATTTTATGGTTTGGGGAGGAATACAAATGATTTTTTCTCATTCTTTGATATGGATTATGTTGACTGTTATGCCAATTGCATTTTGATTTTTGCTGTATAAAAATATATTTTACACAGTAAATAATAAAACTGTTGTGAATTGCTTCATAGAACAGCAGCAGTTCATGAAATTTCTGTACTACTTAACGATTCACTCTACTGTCCACTGAACTGGGCTTTTCTAGACTGCTCCCACAAAGGAGGCATTGTCCACTGTTTGATGTCACCTGGGAGAGTAATTTGATTTTCAAAGTCACTAAGTTTAAATTCTCTCAATTTTATGAGCTGAAGTGGCATCATTCTGATATTTTTTGCTGTGTGTAGCAGAATTGAAATACAGCGAAATTATAAAGTAGGTGAGGTTAATCTTTAGTTGCCTGCTATCTCCTCATTCAGAAGCCCTTTCTCCTTTTCTAGTAGCATTATAAGACTCAAAGGACTGTATATATAACGGGGGAGTTGTTTTGGGGGGCTTCAGAAATTGCCATATAGACTTCTGCTTAACTGAGGAAAGCTCACCACTTCTAGACTGAAATTCCCTGAAAAAAATTATTAAAGGTAGTCTTACTGTGAAGTAATACATATATTATTTATATAATTTCCTCTAAAACTCTGGATAAATTACAAAATATATAACCCACACTTATTTTTAGCATATACCTTATAATGTAAATAAGACAAGACAACCATTCAATGAGACACACCCATTATGGTATTGATGTGAGAGATGTAAGCACATAGATAAAATCATTAGAAATGGTGTGCACTTCCAATTCACAAGCTTATAAATGGTTAAGCAAGGACCTTCATTATTTACCATTAAAAATAAGCTTATATGCACTTGCAAAATCACAAAATGGGTTACATGATGACCGCAAACTTAAAAACCAGAGTGTTTTTAAAAATTCCTATAGTAAGGTAAATAACACAGATGTCTATCCTGCAGTGACTTCATTTCTTGAAAACATAGGAAAACCTTGTTTTATGTAATGCTTCCCTGCTCATCAGAGCAAGGGTAAATCTAAGTGCATTTGATAATGCTTTTGCTACTGCTCCAAGCAGTTAAAACATTTTGGTATGTTTCCTATTCAATTTTGATCCTTAAGGCATCTTCCATTCAGAGAGGTTTTTCCATTTAATATTCTTGCCTTCAACTGGCTTTCCATGTTCTTTCAATTGAGGTCTTATTAGTAGACATAATGAAAAGAGTGAATTGCCTAATCAAGCTTTTTATAGCACGAAGAACTGGAGAAAGATTTTTTTAAATTATGTGCATATAATGCAGGTCATCAAAATCAGTGGCATTGTTAATGTGAAAGAGCTCACAACACAGTCACTTGAACTGAGGACTACTTCTGCTTTCCCCCTATGATCATCACACAGAATAGAGAAACAAACAAAAATATACAGACTGTCAACATCTGTAAAGTGAAATTTCCAAATTTATAATGGAATTAATGCTTTCAAAGCTGTACACATGAAAATGTGGCTCTGCATCTGCTAATTCATGCCTTTGTTAACAAGCCATGCTGAAAGGCAGTCAGTGGGTTTTGTAGATGAGCACTATGAGCTGAGGGGTTGAAATTTGTTTATTGTTTTTTGATGCATATCCGCAGGCCATATGGTCAGGGTCTTGATGAAAACAAACTGTCTCTAATTTTCTTTCAGCATGAGGATAGGGTAGTAAAAGTATTCAGAGCTATAGAACAACCTCAGCAAAATCTGTTAATTTTACAGATTGAATGTTGATACTATTTATTACTTGGCTTATCTACTATATACACATATCTCAGAATCAGGACTGTATACTTTTGCAATTAGTGTATTAGAGAGAGTTTATGCTATTGTCAAACAAAAATATTTGAGACTGAAAGCTTTTCCTGAATGAAACAGTTTATTGAGCTATACGCCAGCCAGGAAAGGACCAGTTCCTAGGGCTTGCAGTCTAAACCACAAGCAGCAGGGCTAAATAGAGAAGACAAACATGTCCACTGTTCTGGAGTTGAGGGGGCTCTTTTATATAGTGAGTTTGAGGAAGAAAAGTTTAAGTTGTTTTGAAAGAATTGATCTTGGCTATATATAAGGGAGAGGGGGAGAAGGTGAAGCAGAGAAAGTTCTGGGATAGGTGAATAGTCCTATCCCATATGCTTCTGTGTTAGGTAGTTAGTCAGGCATGAGGGAAAGGAGTGAAGGCCCAGCTCTGTAATCATAGAAACTTCACGTGAAGATCTTCTTTAAGCAACTCCTAGATACCTCCCTTTTAGGGTTATAAATTACCCCAAATCTTATCGCACAAAGGCCATAAAAACTGCTGGCCTAAACCAGCTACATATGCGTGTTCAGAAAGTACTGCATAACCTCAGCCTCATTATACAATCAATCAATATCATGACTATGCCTGAAAGTTCATGAATCTAATTATAATAAACTGAATTCTGGGTAAGCACATGCACAGTAGGCAAAGTGTTATATAGCAACCAACTGTCAGTCAAGGTGACCTCACATACAGATCATCAAGGACCTCCAGTCGTGGCCCAAATATAAACAAACCTTCCCATTACTGTCTTGTTACAGCTTTCCTAGCTGGAAACCCATCCCTTCCTTTGGGGCATACTGTCTTATCTTTATACCTTCCACATTACACAGGGTTGCAGACTTCCCAAGCGTGGCCCATCTCCTTCTAAAATGTACTTTCAATAAATCTTACTTTTTCTAAATCTCACTGACCTCTAATTCTTTGCTGTGTTAATGAGGAAGAACCAAGGAATAACACACAACACCGCTGTCCAATATCTACCTCCTCCTCTTCCCCCACACTGCTGGGGCAATGCAGGATTTCACCTCACCTCAGCAGTGACATCTGGATTGGTTGTGGGCAACAGTCCAGAATGATCATAAGTAAGCAGGATGTGATGGCCTCTGGTGGTAGGCTATTCCTTTTAGGGAAGAGCTTAAATAGCAGCCTGGGTGTTGATTCAAATTTTCGATATACCTTCAGCAATGTGGACAGTCTTTTGTTGGTTTCTGGCCAGGGCTGTATACTAACTAGTTAACTCTTCTTGTCTCATCCTCTCACTCTCCAGATTGCTGTAGTTTAATTTAGGACATCTCAGAATGTTTCTCTGTCACTGTGTTCTTCAGAAATTAGATGTTTCTCCTTTCATCAAGGTGAGGACTGACTTTCTTTCCCAGAGCCAATGAAACCCAGCTTAGAAGAATACTCATACTTACTCATTGTTTCTCAACAGTACAAAGATTCAGAGTATAGGTGTTTGTCTCCACAGCAAATATATCTGCACATTTGTTTTATTTTGATTTTGTGCTCAGATGTTGCTCATGTCATCAATCAGGTACTCTTAACATTTTGTTTTTAAAAAATCATTTCTAATTAATTCTATAATAAAGTGCACATCATTATAATGGAAGTCAATAAGAAAAGTTAGGACAAAGCAAATATCAAAGCAATGTGTACTATCCACATGGTTTAATATATACATATACATATATACAAACACACACACACATATATACACATATGTATCTTGGAAATCATTGCTTTAATAAGAAAATGTGATGTCTTTAGTCTTCAGAGATAATAGTAATCAATGATCTATAGGTACTGAGTTTTGAGTTGTTTAGCCAGAAGCAAGATCCCGGGGCTGTGTGCAAAATAATTTCCATTCCTTGTGGCTTATGACCTATGGCACACAGTTTGCAAGCCAGCCAATTAATCATGGGTGCCTTCTCTAATCAGAACAAAAAATGAAACCAACTGGTCTATATGAGGATTTGCCCCATGATGTTGATCTTTATAATCCATGCTGTAAACAGTGTAGCAAATAAGTTCTAATTCAAAGTAGAAATAAGAGTATCACTTGTTCAAACTGCTCACTATCATTCCTTATTGCTATGATGGCAATTCTGAAGTTGAGTGAAAAAATAAGTGGATTATGCGTTATAGAACTCAAAAGGATTTTTGCTTAAAGTAGAATGAAAGGTAAAGCAACATGGTGACACCTTTTACTTTTAATGGTATTCAAGAAATAATTTGAAATGAAAATTGTTAAATTGCCTTAAAGTGAATCTGATTTAATCATCTTTAAATGCTAAGTATTGCGACAGTTGTCTTTATATCTTATGACTTAAATAGCTTTTAAGTTAAATGTAGCTTAAGCTGTTATACCTCAGCAGAAATTCTATGGCCTTGTAATCACTGTTTACATTCGCTCTGAAAGACCACCTACATTTGGTAATAGCAAATGCTCTACCATAAAAGGATGTGTAGATTTCCCCATTCTTTTAACTTTGTCCTAAAAGGAGTTAAAGGGTAATTACAACTAATAAGTTATTACAACATATCTTGTATTACGAGTCACAATCACGTGTGCCATTTAAATTTGTGATGAAAAATAATCTGCATGTACTTAGGTTTGGCTGAAAAATGATATTATGCTTATCCAGACCACTTAAAATTGATAATATGAGTTTAATAACTCTATCTCACAAGAACAATTTTCCATGAGATTTCCAGGTTGTACAGCTGTGCTCTTAGCTGTGTAACTTGTAGGAACTGCCTAAATTGGCATACTTCATCTTGCATTTACCTGGCATAAACTTGCTATTTCTAGAACTGTTTTTAGTAACCACCTGTGATATGCACACATCCTTTTGAACATACTGCTATGTTAATAGTTAACAAGTTATTAGTTATTAAATAGTTTACGCCTTTGTTGAGGTGGAAAAATCAGCCTCTACCTGTAAGGTAAACATGTGACATGCCAAGAGAAGTTTTAAAAGCAAGCATTTATTGGGATAGGGCTCCCAGGAGAGGTTCTCTGGTCCTGAGGGGAGAGGGGTCAGAGAAGTCACGCCCTAAGGTGGGAGGGTGCAGCTTTTATGGGGTTTGTGGGGGTAGGGGTATAGGGTGGGGAACGTTAATCAAATGCTAATTGAGCCTCTGGATTAGGGTGGTGGCATCTAGGGCTTTAGGGTGGGCCCTTTTCGGAAGGTCTGAATTCCAGGTATCAAGCTGGGGAGTCTCCAGACAGGCATCTGGCTGGCCCTTCCACTGCCGACCTAACACTACTTTTCAAGTTATGGCTGGACTGATATAATAATCAAATTAACACACGACAGAGTAGCAAAAGAAAAACAAATTAAAGTTTAATAACATGTATACCTACTGGATGAATGTGAGAGACCCAGGAACACTGAGTAACTCTGCTTCTCTTCACCTTTCATGAGGGAATTTTATTTTGTTTTTAGAGAGGCTGATTATGTCACGATATTTATCTTAGATGATAGTTAGAATCCTGAAGAGCAATATTCGAGTGAGTTAGAAGCAATAGCAACTGAAAACATTGAAATGCTGCTCTGTGTAAAGTACTGTTACCACTTACTGGCAATACAGAGTGAGGGGGAGCAGAGCTTGCCATTCAAAAATATGACTCTTTGGGGATATTGACTATTTTAAGCTGGTTAGTTTTAAGAAACAGCAGACAGGGGAAACATTCTGAAATCCAAGTAGAAGCTACCCTTTGTGAGGGACATTTACATCTGTTAGGGAAATCTCCCTTTGTAAGGATGTTTCCTTGTACCAGTCCTTCCTTCACTATCAGTAGAAAAGGCTAGGACTTAAATCTGCATAACAATCATCCCCTCCTTAGCAGTGTTTTCCTGGTAACCTCCTGTAACTGACTCCCTTTGAGATCTTTTGTCTTTAGCTGAAGGTGATATTTAAGATGATAGATTACACAATTTTGGTGAGTTACTCAGTGTTCCTGGTCTCTCCCATGTATCTAGATGTACATGTTATTAAACTTTAATTTGTTTTTATCCTGCTAATCTGTTTTATGTTAATTTGATTATTAGACCAGCCAGAAGAATTGTGAAGGGTAGAGGAAAAATTTTCGTCTCTGAGAAGAGATAGTTGTGATATTTGTGGGAGGGGATTATAAATATCAAAATGTGAATTAGTGAAGCATGTAAAAATATCAAACAAAAGTTGGCAATTAAATTAGAATTTGCGAAGAGTCAGACCTAGACAAGTAGCAAAGAATGGTGGGAGGGCATGAAAGGCAGAGCATTCCAATCCAGAGAATGACAGAAACAAAGTGTGAGGCTACTGAGACTTTTACCTGGTACCTCAAGCAGGTGCTAATAAAGGATTTTTTTTATGTTGACTTTGCTGCTAATTACATGTGTATATGCTATTCCATAAAAGCTGTAGTTAATTAACTGCAAGGTGGCATTATTCTGGTTATGATTTTTTTCAGACAACTGTTTTTTTTGTGGGAATTACTATTTCAGACAAATTTCTGTTCACGTGATTACCACAAATATATCAGAAGTGCTCTCATATGTATTTTGCATTATTTGCCTCCTGGTGGGAGTGAGAAGGGAGAGAACTAAGCTGTAATTGTGGCCAGCCCAGTTCTCCTGATTCGCTTGACTAGTAGCCATTACTGACCCCTTTGTCTTCTCTAAAGAGTTCCACTACCTACTCCCTAACTACTAGGAAGTTTAACAACCAAACTTACACACCTCTTATGAGCACCAAATATGCTCAAAATAGGTATAAACAATAGACTTACAAGTTCAAAGGTAATGGAAATGACAGTGGGATGGGGCAGCTATAGATGTGGACATGAAATTTTCCTTGTCACCTCTTGCTGCCAACCTCCCTTCACAGGTATTATATTATCTTTGTTTTCTTCCACCACTATCTAAAATGCTGTTTTTTTATTTGTTAAATGGAAAAACAGATGTCTCAGCAACTGTGGATCTGTAACAAATATTGCACAACAAATGTCTCATTTCATAATAGTGAGATGTTTTCACCTATTCCCAATGAATATAATTACAATCTTCCTGACGTGCGATTTCAGAAAGCATCCTCCTTTTTGTTTACTAAAGCAGTTCCCTGGCTACTAAATGCATTAAGTGGAGCACAAAGAGGGTAGAAAGGCGCTCTGCTATAGTGTTCAGTAATTAAAGAACTCCATCATTTGAATTTGACTGGCTTTTCTTTCATTTCTGACAACGTGAGCCATTTCAGCTGTATGCTTTGCCATTGCATTAAAAGGTCACGTTTCCACTACCAGCATGAAAAGTGAAGAATCGAAGAATTCAGTTAAACAAACGATCCAGACTTTGACTTTTTTTTTTTCATTTTTTTCTAAAATTACCCAGGTATTTATTCCATTGTGTTTTGACCTCAGAATATAATTACCAACAGGAAAATGCAGATTAAAAGTATCTTTATGGTATAAACAATTCTGTTGCCATCCATTGTTACAGCCAGGTTTAATATGTGAAATGGATCTAGTCCCTGGAGAAAATCTAACAAATATGAGCTGTTAAAGTGTAACACTATCATATTTAGCAAACTGTACATGATGGGGCATGTTTTGGGAGCCGCATCTTACTTCTTCCTTCATAGCCATAATATTTCTACGAAAAAAAAAAAAAAAAAAAAAAAAGAGGAACTTAAGCAACCCCTATCTCTCTCCCTGGTGGCTATGTAGGTGATGGGAAATTTTCACTGATCTCTTTTGCATTTGTCTCAGGATCATCTTTTTCTTGTTTGATTTATGTTATAAAGAACCGTTGTCGAATACTGATGAGACACTGGGTAAAGCCTCCAGCCAGATTCCGTTTTTTTTTTTTGTTTGTTTTTTTCAGTTTGGCTAATTTGTTTCAGAAAGTTAGATACCTGTCTTGCTCTTATTTGGGAACCTCTATGGTCAGTTGAAACTATTTCCCATAGCTGTCTAAGATGTGCTTGTGACTGCCTGACCAGGTGAATAGGTAAACATTTCAGTCTTTGCTCATGAGAATAAATCACCTTGCTTAGATGGAGCTTGGAGAGAAAAGTGAATTAAATGCTGCAGAATTTTACCTCTAGCTGTCTCTGTGCTTAGTGGAATTCCTCCATTTCTTGTGATGTAAATAGTATTTATTTCTGCCCAATAGCAAGTAGGTCAACCACAAGGATTTAGTTTCCTCCCAAGGTGGGGAAGCTGGTTAAACTTGCTGTTATGCTTTTATACAAGGTTCTTATTTACAACAATTTTTTAATGAGTTATGTCAGAGTAGCTGCTGTACGATCCTCTTGATATCAGGGCTTGTGAAGCAGAATGGTTAATGATGCATGCCTTGCTAGTTCCAGTGGAGTACATTGCAGATTGATTATAGTGCCATGGACTATATGCCAACTTCATAATAAATGGAACAGTGCCACCTTTTGGTCATAAAGTAGGAAAACAAATGAGGATGACTAGGATTCTGCAAGTCATAGAGGTGATTTCAAACTATTTGTAACTGATTTTGGTAGTCATGCAATCTACGAATAACAATAACCCAATTCTTTTTTCTTTTTTATTTTCCCCTTTGTGGAAGCACCTAGCTTTGACTGTAGGCATTTCACATAATAATTATGTTTCAGTAGGAACTGAATTGTGGTACATTCTAATTATGTTTTGTACAGGAATGAGTTACACATTCATTATGTAGGTAATCTGAAGAATACCATGGTTACCATTTTACACACGGCAACTGCTTTTATACAATGACAATTAATCTGAGAAAATATTTGGGGAGAGTTTTAAAAGAAGGAATAATAGAGCATTGCAGTATTTACTTAGGATTGTGAGTTAGACACTGATTTTAATTGAAAAAATTATTTTGAGTCTGTCTTGTTCTTTTTTTACCTAGCCTTTCTCACAATA
Source organism: Cynopterus sphinx (assembly GCA_030015415.1). Classification (NCBI taxonomy): domain Eukaryota; kingdom Metazoa; phylum Chordata; class Mammalia; order Chiroptera; family Pteropodidae; genus Cynopterus; species Cynopterus sphinx. The sequence continues at coordinate 50,717,285 of CM057388.1, read as the reverse complement.
CAGTAAAATACTAATGGATTTGATTAGAATCATTCACATTGAAATTCATTTTCCTTTGTTAACATTTTAGATGACAGAGGCAAATTATAAGAAAGCAACGTGAGAGCAGGCATTTAATCAGAAAAGATAATTCCAGGGTACGCACTGATAGATATTTATAAATAATCTCTCCAACCTTCTATACTATATACAAATCAGTGCAATTGAGATTGATGTCTAGAACCTGTAAGATTTGAATTCTAAAAGAAACATAGAAATACATTCACAGGGTACCTGCTGGGAGAATGTGGGGACTAAAAAAAAGCTAGTTATTCTCTCACCTTCTAAATTCTTCTAGCTGGACTAATAATCAAATTAACAGAGGCAGATTAAAAAGAAAGTCAAAATTTAATACATGCACATGAGCAATTCACATAAGCATGAAAATTTCAGACAGGTAAAATTTGGTATGCATGTCATTTTTGACATAGGAGAAAAGAGGGGTAGGAATGTGAGATTTCTAAGGAAGTAGGCAGGAAGAGAGGAATGTAGTGACAGAGAAATTTTTGCTAGGCATTTCAGAACCAATGAGACACAGGGGTATCATGGAACATATCCACTGCTAGACACCCTGTCATCCACCATACTCAATTCAAATTAGGCTACTAAGGTGAACAATCTAAAATTCTCTTTCTGAAGCAGGTCCCTCATTTGAATCTCTTAAACAAGAAAATGGAAAGGGCCAAAGGCTCCCTTTATATCTCCTGTTTCCCAACAGCTAGTTTAAAATCAGCATCCCAACTGGCAGTCTTAGGGTGGCAAAACTTTGGTTCCCTTCAAGAACAAATAATTTTTTTTTAAGTTAAAATCAGTATTCCACTCAGTCTTCAAAATGTATTGCAGCAACTAAGTTAAATTTGCTTTGTTCAAAAATTTTCCCAAATAATTCTGCATACCAATTTTCACTACATAAAAGAGGAGTTTTCAGGTTTTATTAAATTAAAAAATAAATTAGTTTAATTAATTAATTAATTAATTAATTGTGTTAATGGTGAATAATTGAAGATAGTTTCTCTCAACCTGAAGTAAATAATGGTGCAACTCTTGATTTATGAGCAAACTTGGTAAAAAGCTGTTATTGAACTTTTGGGCTTCTTCAGCTGTGAAAGTTAATTCTTGCTCAACTAGACATAGGATTACCCTTTCCAAAGAGAGGGAGGATGAAAATCATTTCGGTAGCCAAAAAGTTTGCCTTGATGGTTCTTATTCAAATGCCACACCCACTGAGGCCTTCTTTGACATGATAAAGTCACTGAGGACTCTCGGGCAGCTCCTGGAGCTTTTCCACACAGACTCTGTATGTTGGGTGCTACCCTTTCAGACAAAGTTTGAAAATGGGAATAATATTTGCTCCCCCCCAACCAATACTGTGTAATCCAGCTTGTTTTCTGTTGTGCCATAGCTACTAAGAAAAGTAGCATTTAGTCCCAAACAGTAGTTGCTAGCATATTTCAGTTACCTAAGAACATTTAATTTTTTCTAGATCTCTTTAATCATCTCTATTTAGCTTTAATTATGATGAATTGAATTACGTTTTATTTTGATAGTGTCTTAGTCAGCTAGGACTAACCTAACAGAATACCATAGACTGGGTAGCTTAGAAAACAGAAATTTATTTCTTACATTATTAGAGGCTGAGAAGTCCAAGTTCGCAGTGCCATCAAGGTGGGTTTCATTCTTTTTCACTGTGTGCTTACATTACATTTTCTTGAGAGAGAGAGAGAGAGAGAGAGAGAGAGAGAGAGAGAGAGAGAGAGAGAATGCACTGTGTCATTTTCATAAGGGAACTAGTTCTATTATGATGGCCCACCTTCATGACCTCTTCTAACTCTAATTACTTCCCAAAGACCTCCTCTTCAAATACCATCACATTGGGGGTTTAGAAGGACATTGCATTCAATCCATAACAAGTAGTTTCTTCAAATCTTTAGGAAAGAAGTGGGGCTTAACTATAAAACTATAAATATCATATATGTAAGACATTGTGTTAGGCACTAGATAGGGTAGGAATATATTTAAGGATTCTACCTTTAAAGAGTTTTTATTTGTCAGTAAAGCAAGTGCAAATAAGTATATTTCAATTTGCCTTGTGAATTAAACTTACTTTCCAAAATTAACATTTTAACTATATATCTGTAGTATTAAAACCAATGGAATATATTTTAAATAAAATTTTTTCCTTTATTTGCATAAACTGTGTTCAATTTAATATGTTTAGATACAGCAATGTTCTTATTATTGGAGAAAACTGAATATATTTAATTTTGTCTTGTCTACCTTAATTGAGAATACTACAAACTAGTTTCATTATATAAATGTAGTCGTAACATACTGATTGTTATATTTGATTTACTTTGTGCATAGACATAATATGCTTTATTATACAGAAAAAGTAATGAATAATTTTTAATCCTGTGGAAGTACACCAAATTATAGAAATTAGAAAAGATTAAATAATACTTTTCTTCAACTCAATATATATTTAATTAGACATAATATTCTACTTAAGGAAACTGTCAGGGTTGAGAAACCAAAAGATTTGAGTTATGTTTTTTTTTCTTAAATGTCTTCATTTCTTGTGATTTTTTATGTGTGTATTTATTTTTCTTTCTGAGGGACCTATTTCAAAGCCTTATTAAAAATCTTTACTGCTTCTTAATGTATCATAAACAAAGATAATATCCTTTTCTCACATATGCTGGGCTCCTAGGAGATGTCACTGGTGAACCAAAGAAAAATCAAGAGCTTGCTCTTTTATGAGAATTATCATGCCCCATCCAGACAAAGGCATACGTTAAGACAAAATTTAGACTTATTTTGCCCCGTTGACTCTCAGACTTCAAAGGACAAAACAATGCATCAGCAGCAAACAAATTTTCCTCTTCTTTTATCTTCTTCTTGAGTCATGGCTTCTGCCATCTTTGGATAGAAATTTGCTGAGCTATAAAATACCTGCTATATGGTTTGCTAGATAAGTTCATGGCATGGTCATATATCTACAAAAGCTTCCTGACTCAAAACTCCCACAACTAGCCTGGCCTAGTACCTGACTAAAAAGGATGCTTCTTTTTAAAATAGACTGAGTTGACCAATGAAACATAAATATAATATTTTTAATAGACATTAATACATTGAGTTTTCCAGTTTCGCTAGGTTTAAAGTTTAAAAAGTAGTTAGAGAACACAGCAAAGTAGAGAGAACTAGAGAGAAATTTTCAGTAGTGGAAGATGACTACTTGATTCATAAAGTCTGAATCTAGGAAGGTATTCTGTGGTAGTTCTTTTAGAAGTCAAAGTATATGTATGGGCCCAGGCCCTGAGTGAGGTGTTATAAAAGGGAAGAGCAGAGAGACAGTTCTGAAAAATATCAACTAAGCCTTCTTCATATTTTTGCCTAAAATCAAGTCTGCTATATACCTGTCAGTAAATCATTACTGAAGAACTGGCTCTTGGAAAAATATAAACAGAAAAGGAATATCAGGCAACCATGAGAGCCACTATGGGACCCCTATACTGCATTCTCAAATGACCTGAAAGTTTTCAGATTACCAGAGAGTACTAATGTGTGTGCTGAAAGAATTCAGCCATCCATTTTTTAAAATTTCAGTATACATATTTAGGTAGTGAAAATGACATTGTGTTCTTTTATTTTAAATTTTACTTTTCTTTGGGATAATAAATGCACATGGCAAGCATTGTACTAGTTAGAAAGTTATATGGGAATAGAAAAAAATGGCATAGATAATAAAGGCTCTGTTCATTCCTCTGGCGACCAGATCAAAGTTATGACAGAAACACGGAATGAACATCAAGCAGAGTTGCCTGGGATCTAGATGAACAAAAGCACTACAACTAGGGAGAGAAATAAGAAATTGCCCTCCAATGGGAGGAGTTAGGATAGGATGAGGACATAAATCTGCCCAGTCCCAAGCGGCTGAGTGGGACAGAAGTTGCGGCAGCTGCAGATGCCTTTTAAAGGGGCTGTGTCCATGAACAGACTTTTGTGGTGACAGACCTGCTTGCTCTGAACATCAGCACCATGGCGGCTGCTATGGAGGCACCAGGGACTTACAGGTGGACACTGAGTTGTTGGAGTGAGGGTCACAGGTGAGATGTTCTCCTGGGCAGAAGTTATGGTGGTATCCATTGTTCATCTGTTGAGCCCTCCCTGCTCCCAGTATGCAGACTCAGCGCCACCATAGCTGTGACATCATCAAACTGGATAACAGAGGTTGCTCTGCCCAGTGGATTCCCTGAAACTCTGCCTCCCCCAACTTACGGCCTCACTCAAGCCACATCTTGATGTGTCCTCAGCAAGTCAGCTACTCCTTAGTGAGCAGCCTCTAGACTCAACTGCTGGCAGCTGACCATAGTTTATGGCATGGCCTCTTGAGGGAAGTATAAGCACAGCAACTGTGGATTGCTTGCTAAATCTTAACAGGTGGCCCTGGAGGGGCACAGGCTGGGCCTAAACTTGGCCTGCAGCTGAACCCCTCTCAAGACTGTGCCACTGGATAACTATTACACAAAGCCATGCTAATAGGACAAAGAGGCTTAGAAACTTTGCTGAGTACATAGAAATAGCCACAGAAAAGCAGCCGAAATGGGAAGACAAAGAAGCAGAAACCATATGAGAGAACAGAACAGAGATCCAGGAACAATGGAGTCAGACAATCTTACAGATGCAGAGTTCAAAACACTGCTTATAAAGATGCTCAATGAACTTAGAGAAAAGGTAGATGAATTCAGTGAGACTTTAACAAAGAAATAGAACACATAAAAACAGAAATGGAAATTATAAAAGGGAACCAGTCAGAAATGAAAAACACATTATCTGAGATAAAGAGAATATTAGAGGGAATCAACAGAGTGCATAAAAAAGATCAAACCACCGATATAGAAGATAGGGAAGCCAAGGACATTCAATCAAAATGGCAAGAAAAAAGAAGCCAAGACTATAATCCTAATTTAAGGAGCCTCTGGGACATCATTAAATGTAAAAATATCTGTGTCATAGGGGTACCAGAAGAGGGAAAACAAGAAATTGAAAACCTACTTGAAGAAATAATGGTGGAAAACGTTCCTAATCTCTTGAAGGAAATAGACATACAACCCCAGGAAGCTCAGGGAGTTCCCAAAAAAGTGAAGCCAGAGGCCCACATCAAGACACCTCAAATCAAAATGCCAAAGGTTAAATACAAAGAGAGAATCTTAAAAACAGCAAGAGAAAAGCAGCTAGTTATGTACAAGGGAGCACTCATAAGACTGGTAGCTCATTTCTCAAAAGAAACTATGCAGGACAGAAGGGCTTGGAACAAAATATTCCACGTGATGAAAGCCTAGTATCTACCACCAAGAATAATTTATCCAGCAAAGCTATCATTTAGAGTCAAAGGACAGATAAAGATCTTCCCAGACAAAAATAAGCTAAAGGAATTTATCAACACCAACCCAGTATTACAGGAAATGTTGGAAGGACCTCAAAAAACATGAATAAAAAATGGTAATAACTACATGTCTATCAATAAGTACCTCAAATGCAAAAGAATTAAGTGGTCCAACCAAAAGATAGAGTGGCTGAATGTGTCCAGCCGTGAGTTGTTCCTGCACTAACTGATTTGCAGCTGTTAGTTTTTCTGAAGTTAATGGCCACTGATCCACCCAAACAGGTCTATTGTCTTTCTAGGATATAGGGTCTGCATGGGGATAGAAACAGAATCTTCATCCTTGGGGCAACAAGGCCCTTCACCTACATCTTTTTGTGAACCAGTGTCTAAAGAGGCTATACTATGCTTGAATTCTCTTTCCAAATAAGAAGCTCCCTCCCTAAGGACCTCATCAATATCTTCAGTATGACGGTGTACACATAAAAGGTCATTAATACAATTCCAAAAAGTAAAGGCAGTCACCGGGACCCTCTCTGGGCCAAATGTCCTACAGTAATCATTAAGCACGTCACCAACACTCCCCCATCGTTTTTCATCAATTGTCCCCTCTTGGGGTAGCCAAGGGCAAACATCCTTTAGAAAATTAAAAAACTTGACCAGATCTTTCTTTTTAACTTTGACTCTTCGAGTCTGGAGCGAGTCTTTAAGACCCTCAATAAATCTTTCTTGGACACTGATTTCTTGTCCCATTATGTAAAGGGTAATCAGGGAATGCAACCCTTACTCTTTGCGCCCGAAGGGAGTCCTAGCAATCGCCTTGCGTGCTAGAGACACTAAAACCTACTCAATTGTCCTGTCCCTTACACATCCCTAATCCAAGGGGGACGTCCGCGTACCTCCTCCGTGCTTTCCACAAACCGGGTCCTCTTGTGGCAACCGACTAAATCTGGGCTGCGCAGCCACTTTGGGGCGGACGACTTATCATCTCCCTTTCTCGGATCTTCGGGCCACACGTTGGGCGCCAGTTGTCCTGGCCCGCGGGATGATCAACCGAGGCCCTAGAAACCAAGAAAAGAAGGGGGACAAGAGACGCAAAGAATGGAGACAAGACAGGCTTTCTGACTAAGTCTCGTTTATTGGGGGGCTCAAGCAGTTACTTACATAAGGTCGGACGTGGGGGAAGGGGTTTTTTCTGTGAATGCAGAGTTGCCATGTTGACCTAGCTGTAAAATACAGGGTCGCCATGGTGACCTAGCTATAAATTGACTCTTCTTCTTATCTATACTTTCCTAAAAGCAGCTGCAAAGGCTCTTCCCCTTACCTATACTTTCCTGACAGCAGCTGTAAAGATTCTTGCCGGACAGCAACTTCAAAGGTTAGGGGTGCAAAGGTTAGAAGCAGGGCCTGGGCTGAGCTCTGGGAAACAACTCGCATCTTTGCTCTCATGCCATTTGTTATTCTTCTGTCTGTAAGCTTTTTCTTACGAAGGGCTCCCCACACCTGAATGGATAAGAAAACAAGACCCCTACATAAGCTACCTACAAGAGACTTACTTCAAATTAAAAGGCACATACAGTCAAAAAAAAAGGGGATGTTCTGCATGTTGCCTTGATGGACCTAGAGGCTATTATGCTGAATGAAGTAAATTAGATAAAAACAAATATTGCATGATTTTATGTACATGTGGAATCTAAAGAATAAAATAAACAACAATAACAACAAAAACAGAAACAAACTCATAGGTACTGAGAATGTTTGAGGGTGAGTAGAGGGGAGGGGAATTGGGGCGATGGCAAAAATGGGCAAAAAGATTAGTAATACAAATAAATAGTTATACAAAATGGACAAGTGTAACATAGGAAAAATTAACAATGCTGTAATAAATTTGTAAGGGAGAAGAAGGGTACTAGATTTAGTGGGGTAACCACTTCATTAGTTATATAGATCTCTAATTTCTGCTGTACAACTGAAACTAACGTATTAATATATGCCAACTCTAATTTAAAAAAATCATTGTATTGTACAATGTAAATATGAGCAACTACTTGTCTATTATATTTTAATAAAGCCAGAACAACAAGTTATGTGGTGATGAATGAGTCTCTAATACCTAGTTGCCATGTTTTCAGTCCCCTGTTCCCCAAAGAAAATCTATATTACCAATTTCCTACATATTCTTCCAGACATATTCTATGAATATACAATCATATCTATGTGTGTATCCTCATTTGTTTTAACAATAATGAGAGCACATTTTACAAGTCTGTTCTGCATCTTCCTTTGTAAATTAAAAATTCATCTCAAATGTCTTTCCATTTGGATCTAAATAGAGCTTTTTATTCTTATTAGCAGCTGTATAGTATTTCCTATTACGAATGTATCATTATTTATGTAAACATCCCCTATTGAAGGACAAGTTTGTTTTCAATTTTTCTGTACTATAGACAAATTTGCAATAAATATTCTTACCTGTTTATCTTTATGGGCATAAGCAAGTATGCATCTAGATAAATTTCTAGAAATGGAATATTTGGCTCAAAAGGAATGTGCATTTTAAATTTCAATAAATATAAATCACAATTAGATTAGAATATTTTGAGTATTAGATAATATGGTGGACATTCAGCACTGAGGAATGACTATAAAAATCTTTTAACTTAAGCCCAAATTTGTTCCACATTTATTAACCAAATAGTTATTGAGCATCTAAGCCAGATAATAATCTAGGCACCAGAGAGACAGCAAAGTCCTTGCTCTCAGTTATATTCCAGTAGGGAGCTTACATAGATGATATGGAGGGCAGTTTACACAGTTGTCCTCTTTTATTCAGACACAGAGCTTAGTAAAAGATAGACTGGCTTCCTCGATTGCTTGTATTTTACATTTGTTTTTTTGCTAGAGCTACTATTGTCATAAGAATTAGTCTTGGGATTAGATAAAATATCCAGAAAATTCTTAGGGACAGCATCATAAATGTCCCGCTCCTTCCAGCAAGATGGACCCCCAGAAAAATGGCAATAAAAAGTGATTATGAGATATATTTCCCTGATGTCAGAAATCATTGTTAATCTGAGCACGTTTCACAATAGTTGATATCCTAGGATATTCATCTCCTTTCAAATTTGGCAGCTCTTGATATTAACCTCAGTATCACAGATTCACGTTCCATGTGTCAGCTAATATGCTGTCCACATTGAGTCTCCGTGGAGCACAGCTGCTTCCAGTCAGCAATAATACAGTGAACCCTGCACTCAATTATATAACCAAACAATTAGCACCAGCCTATGTACTCAATAAATTGTTGGCTGGTTGATGGCTCAATTTAGAAGTTGAGAATGGTAACTATGGCAGTAGCATATTTCAGCTAGAGATACAACGGGCAAGATGAGTAAGGCATTTGTTTAGAGAAGCTGGTTCTTTGGATGGACGGAAACCCAGATGGAGTAGTTCTGAGCAACGGAGCATTATTGGTAAGGTTATGTAAGTGTTCTGGCACATAGTCATCTCTGCTCTAGGAAGATTTCAGCTGGGTCTTCCCAGTTGAGAACTTAGAACAAGAAGCTAGAACATAAAGAAGATACTTTGAGTAAAAAGGTGATTAAAAATATGAATGAAGATTTCATTTGTATCAATCATCTCTTTATGTTATATTGGCACATTCTAGATTTTAGAAAGCATAAGCAAAACTAATTGTACGTCTAGTGAAATTTATGAAATTAGAATACATCTCCTTTTACTCTGGCTATAAATAATAGACTATATTGACTTTTATTTTTAATGAAATAGGGTGAAAACCCAATTGAATCTTATACAACATATATTCTTAAGTATGAAAAAAAGTTTGAAAAAAATGAGTTGCATAAACTTGTGATCTCTCTATTCTGATTTCTAAATATTCTGTTGGGAGAGCTTCTCTGCGACAATATATGCTGCCCAGAAGAGTCAGAAAGCTACTTTTCTGTGTTAAGAGTTAGATGTCTATTAATCACTAATGATCTCATATAAAATAGGGATTTTTTGTGTGTGAGAAATTTTAAATTTTCCAGAAAACACATATTCCTGCAAGGAGAAACAAGTGACATTTATAATTTTAGATTCCACTTGTGGAGTATCATTTTCTGAATACATTGAGGATTTTGTTTTTTACACTTATTTATTTATATTAATTGATGACTCAGTTAAGTGCTATTAATATGATTTCAGTAGCCAGAAGTATTTATGGCTTAGTTCTTTCTCAATAAGTAAACTGGAACAACTATGTGACAAAACAGTCCATTGCTTGGTGCTGAACCATTATAATAATTGCAGCAATGTGCTTGAAATTCGTTACCATGAAATCTGCATATTATCTATGTGTTCTTTTAAAAATTAGGTATCTGCAAAAAGCTACGCAAAGAATAAATGTAAATAGTGAATCCCTTATTTAATAAGAAATTTACTTATTTTCTCATGAGAGAGTATAAACAAAAATAAAATGAGATATATTTGATTAGGCTAAAAGACCATGTAAGTTAACATAAATTGTTTCATAGATGCAAATTCGTTGTTACATTTTTCATTCCCTGCATTCGTTATATCTATCCAAATCTAGAAATTAGCACACTTACTTAAACGTCTTGTTTTATATATACTCACTTTTTTTCATTTCTCTCACATAATACCAATATCAAAGACAGTTTCAGTAACAATTAACATCTTTTTACAATTACATAAATTCTGAATTTCTGAAATCTCTGTAAAACTAGTAGGAAAAACCTCATTCAATGTTTCTGCTCCATATTTGGAGGGAGGTGGATGGTCTTTCCTAGTTTCCACAGACTATGTATTCACAGCAGTAAACATGGTACCCCTTCTATTCTGCTGGCTTTCTTGAAAATACAGTATTCGTAGTTAGTGGATTTTTTTTCTCCTACATTTCTCTAGTTTCTCTAGTGTTTTTCAAGGGTGTTTAAGATCTATACAGATGGAGTGGTGTGTGTGCGTGTGTGTGTGTGTGTGTGTGTGTGTGTGTGTGTGTGCGTGTGTGTGTGTATGCTTTTAGTGCTCTTGAAAAGAACCAGAGGATAGGTAACATTTAAAGAATTCTCAAAATTTCTGTTTCTCATGATCATAAAGCCTGACATTGGAATTTAAGCTATAAACTGCACTGATTGCTAAGATACACCCTGTCAAGATATTGTACTTGTATAATCCCACTCCTAAAATCTTTGGGATGAAAGGGTAGTTTTTAAGGGTAAACAATGGGAGTGGGAGCTTTTATTAATGTTGTTTGAAGTATTACCTATACATGTGTTTTTTTTTCTTTTGGGTCATTATGTCACTAGTATTTTTTAAAAAGTATTTTAACAATCCAAAATAATTGGTATCCATTTCCAGAAATCCTTACTATCACACATGATTTTGTTTCCCCTTAAATCAAGTAAAGACCACAATAATAATTTTGAAAAAGCAAAGAAACTTTTAGGTGTCTTGTGATTCATTTTTAGAGTTCTCATTATTTGCATATAACATATATATCTCAGATGAGGTATAACAATAAAAACATTGAGATAGTTATATATTAAAATGCTGAAAATAATTTCTAGAAATAATGTGGATAATAGCAAAACCCATAACTTTTAACTCCAAATATTGTATTTTCTTCACTAGAAAAGCTATACAAAATTTCAAGATTGACAATAAATTTATGGTATATGTATGCAAATATTTACTAACTTGTACATGTAAAATTTCTTTTAATCTCCCATATGATCCCTGATATCATTGAAATACTATGGAGAAGAGGAACTTCAGACATATTTTTTTATCTACATAGCAATTTGATTATAGAAATATTTCAAAAAATTCACCATTGATTATAAGTTATATCTGAATTTGAATAATTGTCCTTTACTGAATAAGAACTATGTCTTTCTATCCTGTTGAGGTATGGCTCTCATATTCAGGACAACTGACTGTAAACTACAAGATTTGAATCAGTAGAGTTCAATGCTTCTGTGGTAATATTGGCTGCTGCCTATCATTTACTAATAATCCTTATTAGTAAAAAAACAACACAAGGTCTTTTAACTTTGTGGGAAAGGCCAATTCAATGGGTTTCTAGTTTTGTGCCAAGATTGTATTGCTTTTCTTAGGTTGATAGTCAACTTTGGCATTTGGCTGTTCTCCAGGTATGTTTTTGATAGACATGGCTTAACATGAAAGAGAAAGGATATCATTACTTTATATCAATATATGATGGCAAACTGCCCCCAGAAATTGGTTCAGTTACTATGTTGGAGGTTTAATTTGTACTGTTTACCACATTCATTAAATATGAGAAATTCTATTGCTTTAAAAATTGTCATTAAACATTGAAATTATGCAAAATAATATTTATAAATTATGCATAATATATAATGAATTATAATAAGCACTCTTCTCTCCCCAAGTTTAAGAAAAATAACATTATCAATACCATTTGACTGCTGAGTGCCTCACCCTTTCCTGCTCTCACTGAGATAGTCTCTATTCTGAATTTTGTGTTTTTTTCTTTTACATTTCTTCATATATTTACCATATATGTTTATATCTCTAAAAGATTCTCTTTTTAATTTTGCACCATTTAATTTTTATATACAAGAAATTACAGTGTAGGCATTTTTCTGTGATTTGTTTTTAAGGTAAATAGCAAGTACTTCAGATTCATTCATGTTTGAGTTCCTTATTATTTTCTGCTGTATAGAAAATTCTATTGATGGACATTTGAGTTACTTCCATTTCTATTACAATCAGTGCTATTATGAACACTTTTGTAGCTATCTCCTGGTGCACATCTGTAAGAGTTTATCCCATGTATGTATGCTCCTGGAAGTGCAAATGCTCTATTTGTACAACATTCAGTATTATCAGACTTAAATTTTTGACAATCTGGTGAGTGTAAAATAATTTTACATTTGAGCAAATTTTACATTCCCCTTAGTTATGAGGTAAAGTTTCTTAAATTTGCTTTTTGGCCATGTTTTTGCCCATTTGTCTATTTTTCTTTATTTTTTTCTTTGTGTGTTTTATTTAATGAATTCTTCCTGAGAAGTTCATAAAAGTGTTTTCCTCCATTGTTTACTAAAAGTTTGCATTCTTACCTTTAACATTTAACTTTTTATATCTATTTGTTTTTTTGTTGTCATTGTTTTTGTTTATGGTATTATGTAGGGATTCAGTTCCCATATGTAGAGAAAGTTGTTCATTCTTTCTCTGCTGATCTGTATTGCCAGTTCTGTCATAAATCAAGTTTTTATATGTGGATGGGTCTTTTTCTGAGCTTGTAATACTATTTCATTAATTAATTTTCCCATCTCTCTGCTCATAGTAAATTGTCTCAATTATTATTCCTTTAAAGAAATCTTGATAACTGTTTTTATCTAATTCTGGATCGTTATGATTATTCTTGGTCTTTTGTTCTTCAATATAAATATTCTAATCATATTGTTAAATTATACACACACATACACACCTATTAGGATTTGTTTTGATATTACATTAAATCGCTATTTTAATCTGAACCTGATTGACATTACTATAATATTGAGTCTTCCAATCCATAGACACAGTATATCTCTATTTTTAAATGTTTAAGCTATTTTTCTTAAACATTATGATATCTCCATAACAGTTTTACATTTTATTTTTTCTTCTTAAGTATTTGATGTTCTTGATAATGTTGTCTAAGATATTTATTCTTACATCTTTTAGCAATTTGTTACTGGTACATAGAAATGCAACTAATTTGGGTATTTGATTTTATATTGAGCAATCTTTCTAAAATGCCTTATTCCAAATATTTATCTGTGGATCACATGGGGTTCCTGCAAAAATAACCTAATCATTTGTAAGAAAGAATAATTTTATTTCTTTATTTCCAATCATCATTTCCCACCACTCCTTTTTGCTTTTGCCTCATGTCCTGTCAAGAACTTCTTGTAAGATGTTACATAGAATTTTTGATAACAGTTTTCATTTCTTGTTCCTGATCTTAAAAGGAATAATTTTACTATTTCATTATTGAGCAGCATATTTATAGAAAGAGTTCTTTTAAATAACCTTTATCAGGTTAAATAAGTTTTCTTCAGTTTTAGTTTGCTTAGTTTTATCTTGAATGGGTATTGAATTTTATCAAACACATTTTTCTGCAGCTCATGAGATGATTTTTTCTCCATTAAATTGTTAATGTTGTGAATTATCATATTAACCTACTACACCTTAATATCTTTTACTTTTCCTCTACTCTTTGTGGTGGCAGGTAGGGCAACCAATTTTGGCCATTGTAACCTGACAGCACTCACCTTGGCTGTACTTGTATCTCACACTCTTCTTCAGGGACTTCTCTGATGCCAGCATACCTGCTTGGAACTTATGCACAGACTGAAATGAAAGAGTTAATGTCCCCTAGGGTAACTTGAGCCAGTCACAAAATATTTTAATCTTTTGGGAACTGATAATTCTGAAGTATTTTCAGAGATGGCTCCATAGTAGTTGAAGCTGAGTTCCCCATAGTTGAGAGTGCTCCATTATCTGGCTTTCCTTCTTTTTCAGTTTCACTTTTCCCAAAATAATTACTTGCATGAAAATCATTATGAATGGGTAAAAGATGGGTGGAGTAAGGTCTCAAATTGATAATTATATTGTTAATCAAATGTTACCAACTTTATATTCTAGGATAAGCCTAATTTGATCATTGTGTCTAATGTTTTGTGCAGTAGATTCAACTTAATGATAATTTGCTTATTATTTTGCATCAATTCCATGAGACATGTTGGTTTATAAGCTCTCTTCCTTGTAAACCTTTTAATTCATAGTTGTGCTAGTCTCAGGGAAATGAGCCTGGGACTGTTCTCTCTTTTTCTACACTCTGGAATAGTTTGCATAAAATTGAAATTAATTTCTTGGTTGTTTGACTGATCATTTATACAATTATACAATTATCTGATATTAAAGTTTTCATTGTGAGAATATTTTAAACTATAATTTTATGTCTTTAATATTGGATATTATCTTTATTCGTAAGGCACTTATTAAATTCTTTTATCTCAATTTTATAATTTATGTGGATAAAGTTGTTTCTCATATCCTTTTTCTTTTTCATTCCAAATATTATTTGTTTGTGTCTCTTTTTTTTTAACTCCTTTCTTTTTTTCTCTTTTGCCATTTTAAGTTCTTATTTTTACTTATTTGTTTTTGGTCAATTATATTAGTGTCCTCAAAAAAAACATGTTGCTTTATTTTTTCTTTCTTGTTCTAAATTTGCTTTCTAGTTTATTTCTGATCCTATATTTAATTTTTTCTCTTGTTTATTCTTTAAGTTTATTTTTCTATTTTTTTCTCATTTCTTAAGTTGGATTCTCAGCTCATTCATTTTCAGAATTTATTTATTTCTAATGTAATCATTTAAGAGAATAAATTTCCTTCTAAGTACTGCTTTAGATGTACCCACTCTTGCTCTCCCTCTTCCTCCTTCCCTGTTTCTCCACACTGCCTTTCAAATGGCCTTCTGCTATGGCTTTCTCAATGTAAAGTAGCATTAGAGTAGTTGGATTTCAGGGGTTCAGCAGACAGAAGTAATCCTGCTAAAGATGAGGCCTGGAACTGACACAGCATTATTCCACCCTACTATATCAACCAAAGCAACCCTAGTCCATTGCAGATTCAAAAGGAGAGGAAAATATGGATAAATAAACCTCATATCTCAATGGTCGAAGAATTTGAAACCAAATTTAATGTGATACAAGTTGAATCTCTGAAATTGTAATATATAGTATTTCATTATTGTTTAACTTAACAAATTTTCTAATTTTAACTATGATTTCTCCTTTGACCTAAGAGTTACTTAAAAGAATGTTTTTAATTTCTTAATAAACATTGGATATTTTTAATATATTTTGATGTCAATGATTTATACTTTAGCTGTATTATTTTTAGTAAGTTTTCTCCATATTATAATGTTGATATGTTTATTGAAACAAATTTTTACTCAGATTGTAAATTTTTTTCTAGATTTGTTTTAGATAATTGGTAATCTGCATGGTTCTATATATATCCATTAGATCAGATTTGCTAATTAGATTTTTCAAATATTCTATACCCTTACTGAATTCTTTGTCTTTTTACTTTTTCAAATAAGGAGGAAAAGGTTAGTTAAAAATCTCCAACTATAAGTGTGGATTTAAAAATTTCTCTCGTAAGTCTGTCAGCTTTTGTTTTACACATTTTGAGGCAATATTATTGGTATATACATATTGAGAATTACTATACCTTCTTGGTAAAATGACCTTTTGTCATTATGTAGCTGCACTCTTTATCACTTTACCATAAAGTATATTTCATTTGATATCAATAGGTAAACTAGCTTTATTTAAAATAGTATTTGTTAAATTTTTTCGTATAATTTTACTTCACTATTTTCCCTCCTAAATTTTAGCTGTAGCTCTTATGAATGGCACATCATTATATAGATAAAAAGGTCTGATTATCTTTTTACAGGAGTATTCAGTCCATTTACATTTATTATAAATATTGAGATGTTTGGATATTTCTCTGCTATCTTATTTTATGCCTTCTATTTGCTTCTACTTTTATATGTTTATTTTTATCATTTTTCTTGACTGCTTTTGGTTTAACTTTTTCCCATTCTTTTTTTTCCACACTGTGCTTATTTCTTAAATGAAAACCACAGGAAATTTAACATGACTACTTATTTTACATATGAAAGCCTAACTTAATCAATATCTTTACATTCCTTCAATCAATTTAAGAATTTTAGAGTACATTAAGGACAATCTTCCTTTCCCACTCATATATTATCATTGTGTATTTTATATCTATACAACTACATGAAATATTTTTAAAGTCAGTATTTGCCACTGTCTTTTGTATTCTTTCCTTCTTGCATCTCAGGCCTCTTGTTAGGGATAATTTTTCTGCTTCTCAAAGTATTTCCTTTGATATTTGTTTTAGTGATGGTCTGGTAGTATAATCCTCAATATGTTTTGATTTGCCTTAAATTGTCTTTATTTTACCCTCAATCTTAAAATATATTTCTTTTGGAAATAAATCTAAGTTGACATCTTTTTTTTTTCCCTCAGCACAAAGAAGATCCAAATTTAATACCTTTTGGTTTTCACTGTTGCTTTTTAATAGTCACCCATCAGTATAACTGTATTTTTTTGTACAAGATTTGTCTTGCCTTTTTTTCCCAGCTGCTTTTAAAGTTTTATCTTTATAGTATTCTTTATTTCTACTATGATGTGTATAAAAGTGAGTTTCTTTTCATGTAAAGTCTTTGAGATATATTGTGCTTGTTGAACTTGTAGATTATTGTCTTTTGTATGTTCTGGAAAATTCTTAGCCATTAAATCTTCAAATATTACCTCTGCCCCTTTCTCTCCCTCCTCTCCTTTGGAACTCTAATTATATGGGTGGTAAAACCTTTTCCCTCCATATTCTGTATCTCTTAAATATTTTTTGAATATTTTATATTTTATATCTCTATGTTTCTTTATGAAGTATGCCAGTGATTTCTTTAGATCTACCAGTTTTCTTTGTTATTAGCTGCATTTAATAATTTTACCCATAATTAAAAATTTAAAAAATTATTATAAATTAAATGTCCTGAAATTCTATTTTTTTTTAGATATGCTTTCTATTCTTATATTTTTAAACCTCAGTTTTATTTTTTGAGACTTTAAACACAACTTTTATTATTATATGTTTTATAGTTACAATCTCTAAAGTCTTGATGGGTTAATAATCTGTGGTCTGTTTCTGTTGGTCCTTAGGCATTGTACTTTGTTTTCTGCTTTGTTTTTTTCAATGGTCATAGTACTTGGGTGGTCATACTGGTGGAAATTAAGTTCCATGTGAAAAGAATTGGATTCATTGATAAATAATGAATACCTGCCTATATAAAAATGTACCTCTAGGCAATGATATGATGTGTTATTCTGGCATTTATTAATTAGGGGATGATAGGCAGAGTTATGCAATGACATTAAAAAATACTCAATTGTTTTTAAATTTCTTAGAAATTGGTACACTATATATAAAATTGGAATGTTCATTAGATTTAAATTTGGGGGGTTAAAATGATTCTTAATTTTTTTTTTTAAATTTGAGGGTCAAATTAGGTTTGTAGCTTTTGATTTTTCCAAAGAAGTATGCTGTTTCAAAAATATGCTATCATATACTATTAACAGAATTTCATGTAAGATAGGACATGTTAACATCAAAAAAAGTAAAAAAGATAAAAAATTATCCTTCTGAAAAAGGGACAGTGGGTGGTTAAACTGACTATACAAAATTGTGCCTTTTATAATTTAACCACAGACTAGTAAAATCAGAAACATTAACCAGAACCATGGTCTATGGTTTAGCATTTGGAAATCATTATGTTAGAAGGAAAACCTAAAAATTTCAAATGTAGGGATTTAGTCTTCATAGAGTTCGGTTATCTTTCTCTGTTAAAATAACATAGACTCTACCCCTGACTCTATCCATTTGTCTCCAAATGCATGTTACCTGTTGCAAAGTTATTTATGACAAAATGTGACTAATGACAATCTAATCTTTTACTTAAAAATATTAAGAAAAAGTTTAAAATTCACACCTTAATGCATACAGAGCTTCAATATCCTTTCCTCTGTGAAAAGTAGCCTCTTATTTAGTGTGTATCATCATTTTTTTTACTTTCTCCTTCTTCTTCTTCTTCTTCTTCTTCTTCTTCTTCTTCTTCTTCTTCTTCTTCTTCTTCTTCTTCTTCTTCTTCTTCTTCTTCTTCTTCTTCTTCTATACTCAGAAGTCTGAGATTGCTGATTATAACATAAATGTATTGTCCTTATTGCATAATGCAAGCTCTGGAAAAAAGGGCTCAGTCACTTCTAACATTTTCTCACCATGTCTTGTAAAAATAGAATATCTAAAATTCTTTATGTAGCTGTGCCAGTTCTAGCTTTAAAGTGGAAAAACATATCATTCTTTTCTTTCTTTCACCATCTTTTCTTCCTTCTGCACCAACAGATAGTTAAAGCCCTTTATCACTTATCTCTCTGTCAAACACATTTCTCCTGAGATGCTGGAACTACTAAACTTTCTTATTTGCAGGATGGAAAATCAGGCTGATTGCTCATTTTTTGCTTCCTATTTTTCAGTAGTCCAAGAAAAAAAATGTTAAGTGTTATAATAGTAAGTGTCTTCTTATTCTCATTACCCATAACCCTCTGGCCCTGTCACCCTCACCTCCACCCATCCTTACTCCAGGCAGCTGGAAGGAAATTTGTTATTTCCTAGACTTTGAAGGTAACCTTTTCTGACATTCATTTTGCCTTTGCAATACAATAAAAAGTACGCTTTTACCTCCTGGCATGTAAATATCTCATTAATTTTATTCTAATTGTACAAGTTTATTTCAGATACACTGATATAAATGGAAACAACAAAAGCAGATTCAGCTAGACTGTACATCTTATTTGAAACTACAGTTTTATAATTCAAATTCTTCTAAAAGTTAGTCAGACTTTTCTATGTGTGAATTTAAAAAAAATTATCTCAATGCAACAGGAAAGAAAAAATGGAATAATATTTATATGCTGGAGACAAAAGTTTTAAATCATAAGGAAAAAGTAAGTCATGTTGTTTCACCTTCTTATTTGATTAAGTTAACTAATTAACTAAGCCAGCTGTTATTAGAATATGTTAGCCTAATGTAACCTCCGCCTCCTTTCGTAATTACTTCTTTTAAACTTAGAAATCTGATGTAAGTTATAATTTGATCAGTCTAATAAATTCAAAAAATCTTTTAAAATAATTAAAAAATTTTTATATAGATTAAGCATATTAACTGAAGTATAGCCTTTGTTTTCTCATTTTCGATTACAATACTAGGATGAGATGTTTAACAGTTCTCCAGCTGTTTAAGATATTCCACAAACCAGACTATTTCATTCTTCTTAAAATTCTGGCAATGTTCTTTTTTTTCAGATTATATTAGCCTCAATCAGAATTACTGAAAGGTATTCTGTAGAACATCTGCTCCTTAAAATGTTAATATGTTTTACCTGAAGGAAGAATACCATAATCAAACAATTTTGGGAATATCTGCTTAAGCAAATGTAAACAGGATTATATATTAATTTGCTTATTTGTTTATTTGTGCTCCAGGTACTGTTTAATTAACATTTGAGAAGACAGAACAAGGCCTTGTCATCATGACACTTAGACTTAGGGAAGGACATAGATAAACAGCAAATATGCAACACTAATATCAGACAGATCAAACTGCTGTGAAGTATATTAAAGTAGGATAGATGATGAAGAGTGATAGGGGTAGGGTTCATTTTAAATAGGTAATGGAAGACCTCTTAGAGAAGGTGTTATTTGAGTAGAAACTTGAATGAAATGAGGGAGCCAACCATTCTATGATGCTGGTGGTCATGGGGAGTTTTTTAACTAGAAGAGTGAGCAAATTCAGATATCCTGATTTGGAAATAATTTTGATGTATTTGAAGACAAGCATGAAGGTCAGTGTGGCTGGAGTGTAATAGTGAGGTTGATAATGGTAGGAAATGAGGTCTGAGATGCAGTGAATGTCCAGACTACGTACAGCCTGTTAAGTCACAGTAAAGAATTTAGGTTTTATTACTAGATTTCTCATGATTTGGAAGATTTAATGTGCTGTTGTACATTCTTAATCAAGAATATTGTATACACTTTCCCAAAGTTATATTAGCATTGATCCTTCTTTTTTATCAAATATTTTTCAAGATTAAGTATTGAGTGTGATTCTTAAAACATATTTGGAGAAATGTTGAACTAGGTACTCTGAACCAGTGATTTTAGGTAGAATATATGAATCATATATTCTATGTATGTATTCTATGTATCATATATTCATAGTATTATTGACTAAATTGTAATGTACAAGGAACACAATTCACATTTATATTTATACTATCACATTCCAGCATTAATATGAGTTCCATTTCAGTCCACTTTTCAAATTTAATTCACTTTAAATTTTCTTAGAAACGAATGAACCAATTCATGTTAATGAGAGGTTTTGGAGGAAAAGAGACTTGGGAAAGGCAGTCTATTTAAATATTGAAAAAAAACTTGCTATTTTTATTGAAATACATTTTCTTGCTCTTTCCACAGGCATTTCATATTTGCGAATCCTATAATGTCTTGTTATTTTTATATTATTAATTAGGAATTATTTTGGTGTCCTCAACAACTTCTCCTTCTCTTACCTCCTTCTTCTCTCCCCCATCTCCACCTCACCCCCTGCCTCTTCTTGTTAGTTCTCGTAAAACACTTTTAATTGTAGAATGAATGAGATTTACACATTAAAATAATTGTATCCCTTATTCTTTCATATTTCTTATCTGCCTGTGCCTAAAGTCATGACATATTTATTCAATACTTTCATGTATATGGTGCTGTATAAGATATTATAGAGTATAACTCAATAAGTCATAGGTCCTTTTATCTGTGAGTTTCTTGTTGAAGACATGCTCCACTGGTTGTGAGTATAAAACATTTATTCATACTTAGTATATGAAAGGCAGTCTCCTAGAAGTGTTTAGTTATAGAAAACATGAGAAAATAAATAAAGAGATTTTGGTGCCTATGTATTTAGTTTTGATGAACAATGTTACCCTCCTCCCTATCTGAGAAAAGTAGTGAATTACTGCTATCAAGTGGATTGGGAAGAACTAGTAGGAAGAAGACGTCAGTTGGTCTCATTTAAATCCATGTTCCCCGGAGCCTCTAGAAACCATGAATTTAGGGGCTAAAGTCTATTTATAGACCTTCTAGAAGTTTAGTAGTTTAGTTTCAACCATGTAAAGTCTGGTCACTGTAGGAAATGCTGTAGTGTTTGTGTTCTAGCTTAAGGCAGCCATCCCTTCTGCACAATATAAATAAAAACTAGTCTCCCTGCTATAAAAGGAAGTGAAAGAGTTCATCTAGGTGGTGATCTTGGCCTCTTCGATGAGCTACACATGCACATATTGAGTTGTTTACTTGAAATTGCCATTTAGATGGCTGAAAGACAGTACCTTAAAATCAGCATGCTCAAAATAGAATACATAGGATCTCTTCAACATCTCCCAAATATAGTCCTCTAAACATGTTTCCCTAGTTTTCTGTGTGATACTACTATGCCTGTATTTGCAAAGCCAAAAAGATGGAGTTACCTTCAATTCTTCCATTACCTTTACCTCATCATCCAACCCATTACCACATCTCAATTATTTTATTTCTTCCTAAGTATCTTTTGAAACCACCTATTTTCTTCCATTTCAAAATAAATAAACCATTCCAACTAGCATAAAATTTTCCTTATTCTAATTAAAGTAATAACCTTCCAAAAGGACACATTTTAATTGAGTCACACATTCTTCCTCATTCATTCTTAATAGTCAATCAACAGTAGAATGGATAAAGTGATAGGTCCAACAACATATGTGAGATGTAACACAAATGTGGTATGCTGAGTGAAAGAAGCTAATCTGAAGATTACATATTGCATGATTCCACTTATATGAAGTGCTAGAGTAAACAAAACTAACCTAAGGAGATAAAACTCAGATCAGATAAGTAGCTTCTTTTGGGAGTTATGGATTGACTGAGAAGAGACACAAAAGAAATTTCCTGTCATGATGGAAATATTCTGTGACCTGATATGCATTCATTAGAACCTTTAAAATATGAGCATTTAATTGTTTATAAATTATACCTCAATAAAATTAATGCATATCCAATCATTTACCACCTTTACACCATTCCCAAATTCAATTTTTTGTTGTTGTTACTAAAACATAACTAAAATCTTTATCATGGTTTATATTTTTTAGCTCTTGCTTTCCTCTCCAACCTCAATTTCCCACATACTTTCTGTTTTTTGGACATCATAATTTCTTATTTTCAGTTTTTCAAAATATTCTTGTGCTTCCTGGCTCCATGTTTTTATATATTCTTTTCTTTCTGGTTAGAATTCTCTCCTCCCACTATGCTTTGCTTAGTTAACTGATATTCATTCTTCACTTTTTAGCTCAAACATCACTCCAACTGAGAAGCCTTCCCTGACCTCCCTATTTAGGATAATCCCTCCTATTAAAAACTATTTAATGTTATTCTTCTTCATACCCTTAGCATTCTTGTTGCTTTTTGATTAAATATTAACTTTTTAACAAAATCTGTCTTGATCACTATACTATGATCTTCATTCTGACAGTGTTTATGTGTATTTTACATTACCATGTTGTCCTTGAGCCCAACACATTGCTTGGTACATGATAGGCACTCCATATTTATTGAATAGACAGATGGATTGATGAGGTTGAAGAATGTGCTCCTGATATTTGGTATATTTGATAGTATGAAGAAACCTTATAGTGCATGAAATAAAAATCATAAAGAAATGCATGGTGAAAATTATCCTAAGAAGTGAGGGAGTCGAAATTGTTATAAAGATTTTGTAGTGAGTTTGGTGTGATACAAAGGAGAAAGTAGAGCAGAAATTCAGCAATGCTGACACTATGCCACAGATATGTGATTCCTACTTTTGATGAAGTAGCAGCATTCCTCATGATGAGAGCAATAACCAAAAAAGAGAAAACCTAGGATACACATGCTACCATTTAAAAAAGTAAGACTATGTAGAAGTCATGGAGAATCTGTTTTGTCTCACTAGCTGGAAGAACTTTTCCATCCTTAAACTTTTCTTTCCATTTACTAAGTTGTCTCATAAGGCAGCAAACTCTCTCACAAAAAAAATCATTTAAAAATTGTCTGCATTTCTATCTGTGAGTAATATTACAGAACACTTTTTACATCAAATAGGAAATAGTATAAGATGAAATTTCTTTCTATATCAAAATTCTATGTTTTAAGACACAATGTTTTATTCTTCAGGAACTAATTATATCATGAGAAGATAAAGTGAAAATATAAAGAAGTGTGGTGAATGACCTAAAAGGATCAATGAAATACTGCTGGACTTGTAAAGAGCAAAGATCTCTTCTGGTTGGGGAGACCAAGAATTTTTATTGGAGAAGGTGACATTTTAGCAAGGCCTCGAGAGTGGATGAAGTATTCAAATAGTGAGGAAAATAGAGAGATTCGTGGTAAAGTGTTTAGTCATGACAAAGATCTGGTGGTGAAAATGCTTACATTCAAGAAATAGCAACAGTTTAGAATGGTTGAAGGTATAGGATAAGCACTAGGAGGTTCCAAATAGATAAGGTTGGAAAATGAAAGTACAGTGATACAGATTTAAAATTTGGAAGGATTCTTAGAAATCTTCTAATGCAAAAGAATTCATTTTATGTACATAAATTGAGATCACAAAAACATTAATTGACTTGGTCAACACTACTTTGTTGTTATGTGACTGAGCATAGCATTGAACCCCATTCTGCTCAATTCTTAAAAAAATAGTTTTCTATTATACTACATTCTCATTACATTATACCTCACTGCCTGGCTGTAAGAGTCAGAAGAATGAATTTATCTTTTACACTATACATATGGGAAATTATGGAAAGATTTTGAGCATGGAGTAAATAATATTATTAGGTCCATGTTTTAAAAATCTTATGGTTGGAAAAGGAAATAAGGAACACCAAAGGAGAAACTTAGATTTGAAGGGGAAGCTATACTCATCATGACTCGCTTTCAAAAATACATATTGTTAGACTTATACAGTTGGCAACATGAAATATGGGACTAGAAATTAGGAGAGTTGTTAGGTCTGGAGAAAGGGATCTGGGGGTCATTCAAACAAAAGTGATGGAAAGTTTAAGACATGGAGTACATGGCCTTTGAAAAGAAACGTATAGTGAACAAGTAGAAAAACCAAGGGATAGAACCTTAAGTAGCATTCACATTTCTGCATGGGAGGAGAAAAGGAAATCAGTGATGGAGATAGAGAAAATATGGTTAAGATAAAGGAAAAAAGAGAAATATATAACTTGTCACAAAAATTTTAAGATGGACTTGTAGGACAGTATTCTACTGTGCAAAGAGACAGAGTAAGATAACTGTTAAGTAAAGACTGTTGATGAGATATTCACAAATACCATTAATAATGCTTCTTCATATTCACAGAGTGATACTCTGACCCAGGCAAAGGGTGAAAACCTTTCTTCTTTTCTATTTCAATGGGAAGTGAGCCTGTTTAAGTAGAGAATTGCTCAGCTTTCATCAGGAGCCACCAGCTAACACAGGATCCTAAATAGATTCAAAAGCTGCACAGGGAACTGTCATATCTGAAGCTTAGTGCAGTGCACTGTCCCAGTCCCTGTGTAGAGGGCAATTGAATAACATGCTGCTGTGAGATAGTCTGGATTTCTGGATTGGATTTCTCTGACAGGCTATCCTACTCTTTACTCAATTGCTTGAATTGTCAGGGCATAGAATTCATAATCTTCTAGAGCCCCCTTTGATGTTTTCCTCTTTCTTGCCTATTCTATTTCTTTAGTTTTTAAATAAAAAGATAACATTCATACTATAACTCACAGTATAAATTACAAGAAAATTTAATGTGATTATGACTAATTATTTTAATTTTATTTAGTTAACATTAAGTTTTCTTCCCACCTCTCTGAATTGTTGTATTTTATATATTCCTTATGAAAGCTTGACATTTATTAAAGATACATAATTACTGTAATGGAAATAAAGTACCTTCCATTCACTATAATGGTCCCACTCTTGGATTGTTCCTTTAACTATCTTATCTGGGTGAATCAAAATGCAACTTCTATGGTCATACACCTTAAAATTTTTTTCAAATAGGTTTTGTATATATGTAAATTTCAACCAAACCATCTATGCAGTAGTATCTGTAAAATATATCTTTAGATTAAGAGTATGGCTAATAGAGAACACCACTAAATTGTATGGTTTGGAATTAAGACATTTCTTTAAGGATTAGGAGTTGATCTAGTTTAAAAATTTTTATTATATTAAGTATATTGTTTCAAAATAATTTTAGAGTCATTAAATCACATGTATACATAGGTGTATGATTTAGCCTGACTTTTAAGAAATCAGGGTCAGGACCCACGAGTCCAGTTGGTTAATCGATGATACTCATGAGTTAAAAATCTCTCCTATATTGGCTTAAGCCCGTGGTTTAAATCAAAGAGTTTTGTTTGTTTGTTTGTTTGTTTGTTTGTTTGTTTTTTGTGGGTTTTTTTGCCTTGTAAGAGACATTTGGTAGTGCCTGGAGACAATTTTGGTTGTCACAACTAGAGGTTGAGTAGGCAATACTATTGGCATCTAGTGGGTAGAGGCCAGAGATGCTGCCAGACATCTTTCACAATGAAGAATTATCTGGCCCAAAATGTCAATAGTGCTGAGGTTAAGAAACCTTGGCTAAAGAAAGCCCAGCTTTTTAGAAAGAACCCTTGTTCTTTAATTATAGCCAATCTTTTCACAAATATAAATCACCATGACTGAAGATGTCAATGCAAATATCTCCTTGTAAATCTTTCCCACTAGAGGAAGCAGTGGGGTTGTGGGAAGACAATGTTAGAAAACCTGGTACTTGTATTGGACTCTCACTATATACCAGATAACCTATTAGTTGTTTTGCACATATTATTTCACTTAATCCTCATACAGAAATCTTATGAAGTGGGCATTTTTACAGACATTCTAAGTGAGACTCATAGAAGTAAGAATAACTTTTCAAGGACATACTGCCTATCAGTAGGATTGCAATTGGCCACACAACAGTGAATGTTCTTTCACTAAACTGGAAAGGCCATTCAAAGTACTTAATAT
Organism: Cynopterus sphinx; assembly: GCA_030015415.1. Taxonomy (NCBI): domain Eukaryota; kingdom Metazoa; phylum Chordata; class Mammalia; order Chiroptera; family Pteropodidae; genus Cynopterus; species Cynopterus sphinx. Next base: position 50,691,040 of record CM057388.1, on the reverse strand, counting down.
AGATAGTGCAGCACTGGCTCAAAATTCCTATATGAAGGCCATCTCATTATTATTCAGTAAAAGTACTGAAACACTGAAAAAATTTTGCTTGAAAAAACCAATTCAAGAACATATCAAATTCTGTCCCATCTTTGAAAAATATAGAGACTGACAATATTGCCTTTATAATAGAGAAGTCTTTTCAAAGCACGATTTGTTTCATTTTACTAGGTATGAACAAATAGAATGATCTCTATAGGTCTTTTCCAGTCTTTATTCCCCTAGTTTCTGTTAGTTAAATCCTAAATTGATATTTCATAAACAGAAAATATTCAGAAGTAGGCACTAAAAGAGAGACAGAAGGAGAGGCACAGAAACAGAAAAAGAAAGCATACATGTTTCTAAGTGTGTGCTTTTAGGATATTTTAGACCAAGGCATGACTGTATCAGACATGTTATAGTGAAAATTAATTTACAATTTTTTTGAAATAAAGTTCATAATCCATCTACATGGTAGGGCCTGCTCAATTAAAACCCCTATACCCTACTATCTTGGAGACAAGGACAACAACAAAAACCTGATTCTATAGAATGTCTAGGTATCCAAAGTTTAAGAACTATGCATATGACAACATCAATCTGTCCTCATATATAATACAACCACTTTGGTCTGAAAATGTATAAACACTATTCTTATGACAAATGTGTCATTAAATCAATTTGCCAACTACTGTGTGGGAGAAGGGGCTTGTTCATGTCCCTGGCCTGAGTTGACATGTGTAGAGGCTATCAGAGGCTATCTTCCCTGCCTCCCCCAAGAGCTCCATTTATATCTCTAAGATTAAGGATTAATGACTGTTTTTAATGAACAAAGTTATTCTACCGCATTCATAATTTTATGACCCATACCCTTGCCTTAATTTTTTAAGCAAATTGTACTCCTCACACAGCATAATTAGAAAAGGACTAAATTGGAAGCCTCTCAGACTGACAAATGGAGTGAATGAGGTGAGGATAATGCATACAGTAGAACATTATTTCCTTTGTTGTTCCAGAGGACAAAATAGGGATGTAGGGTGGTAGCTTTTATCTATTGTTTGATAGGGGAACATTTGCAAAGAAGCCTTGGGGGGGGCACTATTTTTAAAAACATGTTCTTACACTAGATATTTTAAGTATACCAGGGATTCAAAAATGAGAAGTTTAAATCCGTAGACTACTTTTAACCAGCATACCCTTGGATGCAGAATGCTGGTAAGGCCAAAGAAAGGAATGTTTATGTAATACTGGCATTCTAGTTCATGAAATGACTTTTCATCTAGCTCTAGATTCATACCATGATAAAGGAAATATAAAGGCAGTATTGAAATTAGAATGTAAGAGATTACATGGAGAATGATGTTTATATTTTAGTATTATTCTAATCTAGAGTCAGAGAAAGTAATAACAACTCTTTATAACTGAAATACCCCCAAATCAAACAAACACACACACACACACACACACACACACACACACACACACACACACACACAAATGCTTGAGTTTAATTTTAAATACAGAAACAGAAAATATATAGACTCAAGAAATCTGGTATTTCACTGTCCTGTGTAGCACTGTGCTAAACACTTATAGCCATAAGGTTGATCATTTATAAGGTGTGAATGCAGAGCCTCTTGTTTAAATTCTTTATGGTCTCTCTTTCCATTTGCATTTAGTTTTATAGTTTTAAATCTATCTACAGATTGGTGACTTAAATTTAAAATGAAATAGAAGTGTTTTAAATTTTATTAGAATGAGACTTTTATTAAAGGTAGGCATTTCAATGTTCATATTCTTCATATTGACCTCTAAAATCTAGGTAAGTTTTAGTGAGAGAGAGATGGGAAAAAATGACTCATCCTAAATATATACAAGATGAAAAAAGATGATCATGAAATTCACTGATGCAAAATGCAGAAATATTTTTGCATTTTGGATTAATGTCAACTCCTCCTACTTTCCAGTGTGTCTCTATTACTCTCATGAGGCCCATCTTTAAGTAAGGCTACACCATGTCTGCAGAATAATCTACAGCAGGCTGACAGTCTGTTGAGGAAATTCTGCACTGTGAATATTTATGATCCCTCTGATTATTTAAAAATGTATTGAATTTTAACTTTTATTATGATCCATGGAATGCAAGCTATCTACATGCATATGGATGGTGTGGACATGTAGACATTCCTGTATATCATGTCACTTGACTTAGAGATAGAAATAGAAAATTCCATCTTTATTAAAAACACTATAGTAGATTATTTCTTGAAGCTCACCAGCAGTGTTTTTGTGGAATAAAAATTATCATCCAAACGGCTAAACTCCCACAGAGATACTGTAAGATATTTGTTGTGAACTTGGCAGGTTAATTATAAAGATGAGGATTATAACAGTAACTTTATTTGTCAATTTAAAATACAGTTATTAAACAAATAGCTTATAATTAAATTTTGAAAAAATAAGCAAATAATGACCATTAATAGTAATTAAAACAGGTAAGAAATTAAGTGTTATATTCTAAAAAATTAGATTTGTAGATTGAATTTTCAGTACTTTTTCTGATGCTCAATTTTCAAGAAGCTGCTTGAGCAAAAACAGGCACAAACAGAATTCCTAAGGTCAAAAGTCATAGTATGCATGCAGAATGTTTGGTTAATAAAGAAAATTTATTGAAATTTACTGTGCAAAGGACTCAAACATAAGGATTCAAATGGTCCTTAAAAAGTAGCCTAGTACATAATCATATGTGACTATGAGGAAAACTTGAGTTGTTCATGTTACCATAAAAATATTAGAATATAGGCATTTAAAAGTGTTCTTTTTTCCAGATGAGACAATTCTCAAAAGTCTGAATTCCCACCAATCAAATTCACATCAAAGAAATTAGAGGTGTTTAAAGAAGCAGGTCTGTGGTCTCTCTTGCAGCATAATCCTATGACAAAGAGTGTAGCAATTCCGGCAACATCCGGACAGCTGCACAGACTCCAAATCTTCCTAATGGTCTATCAGCTATTAGCACTGCAAAGCTCTCACACATTTTGTCACAAAGCTTTAGCAGGACTCGTCCAGGCTGGCTTCATGATCACCAGGCCGAGTCTATGTATTTTGGGCTAAGGAAAATGATATCTAAAGCCACAGGGAAGAATATGTGCCTTATTTAAAAAAAAAAAAGTATTTTAAACTGGTTCTGCTTTTCACTAATTTGAGAACTTATTACAGAATTGCCTTTGAGGCACAGAATGTTTTAGCATTCCTGTAAGGAGGCTGAATATTAAGATATTTAGTGTTTTTCTCTTTATGGCTCTAAGTGCACTGAGGCATAATTCTCTATGGTCTGACACGGATGTGTATTTTGTAATGATAATGGTTAATCTTTGCTAAGATAGAGCATGTCTGAAATACTGATAAACCATCTTAATTGATTCTCTGGTAGGTTGTGGAATAGGTTATGGAGTAAAGATGAGAAAGAAAAGTGGCCAAATAGTATGAACCTAGATACCAAAAATGAAATCTGCATTTTCTTTATAAAGTGTTTGGTTACTATTAGAATATCAAAATAAAAATCTCAATGCTGAAGGTACTTTGCTGAAATAGATAAAACTGACAGAAATGTTTTATCAATCATGGATTTTGAGTTTAGTAGTATTTTTACCCATAGTACACATGGACTGTGGATAGACATAAGTATGACAATTTCAATAATAATAACCTATGCCCTTCCTGAATTTAGGCAAGCACTAGAATTTGTAAAGCCTAAGTCAATGCTACTAAGAACCCCCAAAACTACAGGTGATCTATTCTAATAATTTAGATCCCTGATCTGCCTTCATCTGAATTATCTATAAAATTGAACTCTTCATTTACCAAATCCTTGGCAGAGAAACCTGCAATAGGGATTATTAATAAGTATATTTTGTCATAATAGTCTAATGATAAAATATCTATTTAATTTTATATATGAGTATATATGTAAATATAAAATTTTTATATTTATGACATTCTTCTTGAATTTTGATCTTGTCCCTATAACTAGATTACACACACACACACACATGCACACACACACACATATACAAAAACCTGCTTGCTTTAAAGTGTCAGCATTTGCAGTTGACCCATAGACGGTTTAGAGATCTCTTTACAGCTAGATAAGGAGAATGTTAAATAAAAATAATATTTACTGCCTCTTAGGATTACAGCTATAATTTTTCATTCCATTTTCCCTTTTCTGTTTGTAAGCTGACTTCTTAATTTAGATACTGAATATGTCCTCGGGTATTTTACATCCATGCCTCATTGATAATGTCAATTTAGAAGGTAAGTGCTTGGAGCATGGAAACCATGTTTTACCCTTTCTTGAACATGTGTTGTACATTAACAAGTGTTTAATATTTGTAGATAGCGATCAGCTTGTATTTGATATTAATGAGACCCTCTAAAAACCAGATACTATGCTAGAAACTGGGAATAGATTGGTAAACAGATAAACTCCCAGCTTTAATGAGTTTTATATTATAGGGTTGGGGGACCTATAGTAACACTTCATGATAAGTGAAATGAATAAGGCAAAGTAGGGTGATGTGATCAAGAATGGCTGTGCCAGGAGGCCAGGAGTAATTTTAGAAAGGTCTCCCTGTATAGGTAATGCTCGAACTAAAACCAGTTGTTCTAATTTGAATTATGGTCTTATCCTTATAATTATATTTTTAAGTAAAACATATTTGCTTCTTTTTTTTTAACTGTAACATTAGTCCTGGTCTATACTTTTGTTTCAGATTGAATAGGAAATAAGCAAATTTGGTCTTTCTGGAGATTTGGGGAAGTTACAAAATATACAAAAAAGGAACATGTCCATGTTGTTAAGGTAACTGAATGTATATGAACTACATCTTTAAAAAATGCTTGTTTCCAGGCTTGAGTGAAGTTTCATGACAGGTCTTATTTTATTTGAACAAGTCTGTTGCCTTTAATCACATCCAAACAATATTTGATGCATACCAATAAAATATATTTTATGATCTTTCTGAAGGTTCCACAACCAGACGGTACTATATATCTCTTTCTAGATCTCTGGAAATCTTTTTTTGACTTAGAATGTACAGCCGGTTTGAATTTGTTTCAGGAAGATGCTAAATTTTACATTAAAATTACATCTCTCAGTAAACTTTAAAATTCTCGTAAATTCTAAAATGATATCACTTTCCTGATTAAAATTCAGCAATGGATCCTCACTGTCATTAGAATTAAATTTTAAATCCTTACTGTGATTTACAAAATTCTACAAGTTGTGGCACCTTCTTCTCTAGCTTCATATTGTCCCCTACTCTCACTCTCACTCATCCACTTTGTTAAAGTCACCCTGCCTTGCTTTCTGCTCCTTGAACAGGCTAAATTCTTTCCTGCTTCAGTGTATTCGCACATGGTACTTTTAGATCTCATTGTATATATCACCTATCTCCTCACTGTAGAGTTGTGTACCCATAGTCACCATCTATCATACTGGGATGTTTTAATTTTCTGTGTTTACTGGTATATGACATTATATCATACATATGTTTGTATTATCGTATTATCGTACATTGTTTGCTTCTCATTCTAGAGGACAGTACCATGGAGTAAGAACTTTGTCTTCCTTATTGGCATGGTACTGTTTGTATCCAGAACAGTGTCTTGCATATACTGCGCACTCAACAAATGTTTTTTTCAATGAATGCAAGGGTGAACAGGTTTGCTTGTTGCTTTGGATCAGTGCGTTGATACACCACTAAATTTCATCTGTTTTTGTCCCCAAAGTGATAAGCCTTCATAGTTGCTGTTTTTACTTTCAATTTCAAATCTGCCATGAGAAATCAACTCCAGGTAGACTCCATAGGTTTGTAAACTTCCTTTATAATACCAGAAGTATATTGTGAGATGTGTTTTAATACAAATTGTTCATTGCCCTGCAATCAAGGTGTCTTCGTGAACAAAGCAATGCCAATTCAGGTGGTCTCTTGACTGACTGATTTCTTGTGAAAATGGCATTTTCAACATTGCACATGTTTTTTGTTTGGTTGCATCAGTGGCATTAATGCAGCAAGCATTTCTGTGTCAAGTATCTTCCTAGATATGTGATTCAAATATGAATAAGAAATGCTCTTTATTATTGAAGAATTCATAGTCAAGTGTAACTGAGATTAGTACACAATAACATTTCAATACTGCTGTATGATAGATTTTGTAGTACTTTCCTAACTAGAATCCTCAAATAATATGAATTATTTTCCGTAGTCCTGTGTCATCTCTGGAGAAAGACTGCTTGATATTTCAAATTTACCTCTGCCCATTGATAGTTGTGACCTTGGGCAAGTTGCTGAACTTCCATCTGTTATATTTTCTTCTTTATCTGTAAAATTGGAGATCATAATAGTACCTGCTTCTTAGGAATTTTGTGAAGTAATTTAATGAGATAATCTATGTAAAGCACTTAAATTAACACAGTGCCTAACACATAATATGTTTTGAGTAAGTGATTATTATTATTATTATTATTATTACTATTTTGAAGTTATGTAATGCAGGCAATCTGATTCATTGAAATGAAAAAAAAATGTTTCAAAATTAGGTTAAAAATTTTCAATATATAAATTCAGCTTGTAACACTACTAAACTGTCTTAAAGATACAGTTGTTAGGTTCCATCAAAACAAACAACTTAGAAACAGAAAATAAGAAAACAAATTTTAATAACTAACAAACATCACTACAATGTCTCTTCTTGATGAAACGTGATACTGAAAATGTTAAGGAAGACAGAACAAGGAAAATCATGATGGTTGTGATCAATACAAGCTGTAGCATGTGTTTAGATGAAGGCTTAACCTTTACTTTGCTTGTACTTGCCAACCATGTAATTTGCAAAAGTTCTGTGAGGCAGAGATCTGGAATATTTAACAATACTGATTTTTCTTGGTTGTTGTTTTTGTTTGTGTAATGTGATACAATATATTTTTAAAATAGTAAGAAAAGGGGAACATCAGAGTTTGATAAAGAATTTTATAAAATATTCTGAAGATTTGTATATGCAGTTACCTGTGAAGTTCTTTTATTTTATTCAGCTTATGGTGTGAGGTTGGGGGCAGAAATCTAAAATCCAGGAAAAAAAGGAATTGAGAGGAGTGAATGTTATTTATAGCTCTACTTTTTGGGGGGATGGTGAGGGTGTTTGGTATATTGTGATATAAGATCATTTTCATCATTCACTTATAGTCACAAATGATTATGTGACCCTTGCTTTACCAAATGTCACATTTCCTCAAACATTGTGATAAAAAGTTTTAATTTGTATCAATTTCAAGTAACAAAGTTAATGAATATTTTTTAAATAAATAAAATGCTTAGTGAATATCTTGAGAAGTTACTATAAAAGACCACAATATATAAAATAAAGCAGATAATCATTTAGCTTAGGGGCGAGCACATAATAATTACTCAAAATTTGTTAGCTAATATGAAAAAATATTATGATGGCATTCTTGCCTTTAAAGGAATTTTCCTGAAATAAAGGAGACACAAAGATACACCTACATAGAATTTATCCACTAAGCATTAATTAAGTATATACTAGGTTTAGCTTATTGACTGATAAGGGAGGAGGTAGAGATCAAGTTTTTAACAAATAATACAATGGACAAAAAGCTCACAGTCTACTCTGTGGTGGGTGAATAAGTAAGACACATTTATTGACCAGCTTACATGCTCATCTCATTTCATTCTTAGAATTTTATAAGCTACATATAATTATACCTGTTTTATACATGATGAAGTTAAGGCTCAGAGAAGTTTAAGAGCTGAACCAAAGTCACACAGGTAGTTAAGTGGTAGAATCTAAATTTTAACTCAGATCTGTTTAAATCTAAACATGGTGCTCTTTCCACTATACCTAGCTGCTTTAATGATAGAGACTATAAAAACAGAAAATTAGTAAAATGTAGAACAAATTATTATAAGTATCAAAATGTATAAATTGCTATATTATGAGAATTCTAGTGAAAGTGAGATAAATAGGTAGAGGGTATATTTTTGGCCACATATTTATTTCACCCACATTTATTGTATGATATGCCCTAAGCACTATGCTTGGCACAAAATGCAACACCTATATACTATGCTCTATATTTTAATATTGTATATTTAGTTTTAAATTAACTAAAACTATATTGATTTGGTGATGTTTTGTGTGTATGCATGCTAAGCTTTATTAAAAGCAAAAGTAGTTTGAAGAAAAGTGGGTAACTGAGATTGCATATAGATATAGAATTTTTTTCACAAAATATACCAAGAAAGCACATTTTCTCATCTTGGAGACTATTGACTATTGGCTATGATCAGAGAAGGAAAATACTAGATGTGGGGGAGAATCAGCTGAAAATACCTCAAAGTCATCTGTTGAAAGTATTTATTTATTCTGGAAATAAGAAACCATGAAGATAAAATTGCCATCTTGTCTAAGGAATGTAGAAAAGAACACATCACCCTAAGCAAAGAAGACAATCACAAATGGTGTAGAGAATCCCTTTGGAAACTGGTGATAGAGACTTCTGTATGACAAAGTAATGCACAAGTGGCTTATTATTTTTCAAAAATACAAATTTATGAACTTCACCAGAGTCAAGGATATTGATTGACTGTTTAAAGTTCTTAAACAGTTGGTTAATCTCTGTGTACCACATACTTAGAACAATAGTTCTATTCTTTCTGACACATCACTCAATCAATATAATGTATACAATGAGAACAGCAACTGGCTGCTGCTATAGTTGGAGATGTAAGTATTTCAGATGAAAATTCTTAAGTATAGGTGACTTTTAAAATTAGATCTCAGATATGATTTGGGTTAAAACTTGCAAGTCTCATTAAACAAAATAAAAAATGGTTATGTCTTTTACTTAACTGCAGAACATTTTGAGTACCATGCTGAATTCCTCCGTATTCACTTCCTAGCTAGATGCATTTTTATTTTTTTTTCTAATGAAAAATAAAGCTCTCTATTGTTACTTTTGTATTTTAGCTCCTTGTCAATTCACGGATATATATATATATATATATATATATATATATATATATATAGCAAGACTATTTTTAATTATTTTTATATCAACATCCCCTTCCTCCAGCAATCTTTTCATCAATGGAGAGAACTATATGTTGTTTCTAATCACATTTTTCCAGAAACAAAACTGCATTAGAAAATGTGAATTTCTAGAGTTTCATTAGGAAAGCAATGTTACTTTGTTTTTAAAGAAATCTTTTGATGTACATGATAGTATATTTAATATCAATAATAATTTTACTATAATGGTGTCTCTGCTAATAGAACATATTGCATTAATAAAATTCCATAGACTATCACTTTTATTGAGTTATTAGAACTAATCTGTGGTATCTGATTATTATATACTAATTCATTATTTAGAAAGTGGGTATGATCTTGATTATATATTTCAAATTTGTAAATGGTCACCATTATTTTTATTAAAAAGATATTATTACATTAAGTTAAATGTCAAGTATTTTAAATCTACATATAATGCTAACATAAAATGACATTTTTCATTACTGTACATTTTATAGTTATATATTTTCTACACGACTTCAGTTATACTAAATATAGTATTGCTCATTTTTTTTTATACTTTGCTTTTAATCTTATACCGCGAATAGTGTTCAGTGTTTTTACAGCTTTTTAAAGTTATTATAATTAAAAGAGAAGAACTGCTCTTTATTTTACAGGAGTTAGTAAACTGCTAACAGCTGACTCAACTTTTCTAATTTGCATTACTGGCACTGTGGAAGCTGAAGAAGATTCATGTTCTAATTAGAATAATTTGCCTACCATATTGTTTTAAAAGTCATGCTCACTTTAAAATGATTTATAATGATGTAGAATAGCAGGCAAGTAACAGTAAAGAGCATTATTCAATGTGCAAAAAAAATTATAATTTTAATGCATACATAGTAGCTTTATACTACTGATATATTGTAATTTATTAAGCTATTTTGCTAATATAGTCATGATTGTTGCATAATTTTTGCTGATTTAAATAACACTAGAGGGAGTTTTGATGCCTCTTAATTTGATTTTAATAATTATTTCTCTTTTTGAAGAAGAAATAATAGTAACTTTATGTTTTTCACCTGTAAGAAATTATGTTTAAATACATTGAAAAACTACAAAACATCTAATTGGCAAAACCACAGACAATGCCACTCAAGAGTTTTAATTTTTTAAAATGTATCTCACTTTGTTCTTTTACCAACACTCTGCCTTTCATCCTTCCTTGGAAGTATCTGAAGTTATATATTACATTATCTTGTACAAATACATTCTATCTAGAATATTAAAAATTTATTTATTTATTTATTTTAAAACAGAATTTATATATAAACAGTACATTGTATAGACTTCAATGGCAGCTGTTGGTCTATCAGTTTAACTCCCCCCACAGAATTTATCAGCAGAACTAATGAGTCACAAATTCACTTCTTTTGCATTCTGTAACAAGTGAACTTGATTTTTTTTTGTCACCTCCTCTTTCTGCCTCCAAGTCATCTTCTGCTTCTTGTGGTTTATAGTTGTCTTTTGGTGTATGATCCTCAAAAATAAGCACCATCATTGAGATCATCTTTACTCATCCTATCTAAAAGGTAGTTCTTGGGGGAAAAGCCATTGTCCATGAGGGACTTTGCTTTCTTCTTCCTTTTTTCTTTGGCATCATAAATTCAGTTTTGGATACACTGCTCTTGTTTTGGATACACTGAGATCAAACTTTCAAGTCCTTTCTTTTTCTTCTTTTTTTTTTTATTTCATTATTTCTTTGTTGAGTGCATCCTGACTGATCCCATACAGATTTGAGAGCCAGGTAGATTCCATGGTTATTGGGCCATGATAGACTGTACAGTCTAAAGTTCCCCAAAATAATTTTGTATAAACTATTTTAATCAGGGGGTCTAAAACCAGCAATTTCCATAACCAATCAATCACTACTAGAGTTGTATTTTCTTTGCCTTGATCAAATACTATAGGTGATTCATTGCTGAATTTCTGCTGGGACATCCAATGTTTATTGCAGCATTACTCAAAATAACCAAGATATGGAAACAACCCAAATGCTTATAACAAATGAATGGATAAAAAATATTTATGGTACATGTTCATAAAAGTATATTATTTAGCCATGAAAAAAGAGGATATTGTTTCATTTGCAACAATATGGATGGGCCCTGAAGCACATTATGTTAAGTGAGATAAGCCAGATACGATAAAGAAAAGTACTGTAGGATTGTGACAGCCTGCTGAAATGTGGTAAGGGTAAAAGTTAATTAAAACCTAAAATTAGACAAAGGCCTAGCTCCTGGAACCTTTAGCCACATTCTGTTAATCATGAAACTTGTAACAATGAGCTTCAAACACTAACTGCCTGAGTGCCGCTGCTTACCTGCGTGGCATGAAAAACAATCAATTGTATATAAACTGGAAATTATTGGTTGGCTACCCTCATGGGAACATAGGCTATTAAGAACATAACATTCTAACAATAAGTATTCTTCTTCTGTACCCCTGCTTGCACAACTGACCAGTGGGTTGACAGGTAATGAATAGAAGAAAAGTAGATCTTTGTGTTCAGACAGCATGAAGAATGAGATTTGGGCCTTAAAAACCTTGTACCTCTATATTTCAGGGCTGCTCCTGGCAAAGACAGCCGCCGGCTAATAAACAGCCTTTGAGAGCATACCTGGTTTGGTCTATTTAATGTTGGTCACAACAGGATATCAATTACCAATGGAATCTAAAAAAAGTTAAACCTATAAAAAAAAGAGTAAAATGGTGGCTACCAAGAGATGATGGATAGGTTAAAGTTGATAGTGTTTAAGGGTAAAAACTTATAAATAAACCATAGAGATCTAATGCACAGTATAATGGATATAAACAATAATGTTGTATTATAACTAAGATAACTATTACTACATTGGCAATCAAATAACATTATATGATTGTATTAAAGTAATGCACTGTATACCTTAAACTTATATAGTGCTATGTGTCAAATTTATTCAGTCAAGCTGGGAAGATTGCAGACTAAGTAAAAGCAGAGTTTACATCCTCCCAGGTCCATGTAAGATAAATGCATGAACTGCTGAGAAAAGTTTTAAAAGCAAACCTTCATTGGGAGAGGGCTCCCAGGCGAAGTTCTCTGTTCTAGAGAGGAGAGAGACCAGAGAAGTCTCGCCCTGGGGCAAAAGGGCACAGCTTTTATGGGGTTATGTGAGGGTAGGGGTATAGGGTGGGGAATGTTAATCAAATGCTAATTGAGCCTCCAGATTAGGGTCTTGGCACCTAGTGCTTTAGGGTGGTCCCTTATCAGAAGGTCTGAATTCCAGCATCAAGCTGGGAAGTCTCCAGGCAGGCATCTGGCTGGCCCTTCCCCTGGCTGACCTAACAGTCTGCACTGAGATTACAACCAAATTATAAAATAATCAACATGGAGAATCACCTGAAATCTAGTTGATGGTAACACCTACATCTGATAATATAAAGGAACCACATCAAAACCTATAGCAGGGGTAAAATCATGAATCCCACTGGACCTACACCCGCGGGTGGTGGAAGAACTCTGTGGCAAGGCCACAGAAGCTTCCCTTGAAAGAGAGGGATGTCATGGCCTCATTTGGAGGTTCCCTAGCCCAGGGTCCTAGCCCAGGGAAGAGGTGCTTCCAATAACTACAACTGTAAAATCCAGAAGGGGTTCCGGCTGTCTTCGTGAGACAGAAGGAGACTAAAACCATAGATGCCCCTTTGCAGGTCCCATACACAGGCTTTCTGACCTGCAGACACTCTCATCCAAGGCACCAGTGGTGGGTCAGAGGTTCATGCAGGATTCATACTAAGAAAGTGTACATTAACTGGTGTGAGAACAAGGGCCAGACAGGCAGCCACCATTGTGTCTCAGTCAGGCTCCCCTACAGGGCAATCAGCAGGCTGCTCCAGCTTGACTGTGCAGAACCATCCCGCAGGGCCATTAAGAAGTGCTAACTTGAGGAGATCAGGCCACCCCACCCAAACTTCAGATTACCCTGGGCTTTTGTTGCTGGGTGGATACCATGCCCTGTACGTATTCAGGGCCAAACGTTCACAGCTGGCAGCCAGCTCTGTGAGCCCACATTTTGGAGATAGTTCCAGGCAGATCACTGCTGCCAACACAAAATTGGGTGGATCTTGGAGATCTGTGGATCAATCCCAGACACCAGTTGGTCTTTCTGTGATCTTGGATTTCTGTGGGAATGCCTGAACAATTACCAAAATTATAGGAAGACTGAGGCTATGTTGATCTGATGGTCACTATCTCACTGAGACCCACCCCACCCTACCCACAAATTGCCCCAGGCAGCCCATTGACAGTGAACATTTATAGCTCTGCCACTCCTCTCTGGAAACAAACTTCGGCCAGTACTGCAGGGAAATCAGTTGTAGACACACATCTGCTACCTGCGAGAGTTGCAGTATTGAGTCTGTGGATTGCAAAGGTCTGTGGGACCGCCTCAGATGGCAGCTGGTCTAACTGCAATCTGACTACAGTGGGAACTCCTGGGCACAGAAATTGCAGCAAAACTGAGGTTGTATTAGCTTGATGGCCCTTGTCTCTCTGAGATCTTGCTTCACTGAAGCCACAAAGTGCCTGCAGGCCATTGACAGACAGCCTTCCCTGCCCTCCTTGGCTCTGTGGCTGCTCATTCTGCATAGGCAATAGACCTTGGCTAGCACAGTGAGTGTATTTCATGAAAAAAAAAGGTGTGGCCAGACCACTGCTGCCTGTACGAGCTGTGATATCTCTTGAGGGGATTGCAGGGGTCTGTGGGACTGCCCCAGACAGTAGCTTATCTCCATGTGATCTGTAACTACTGCAAGAATGTGTAGACACAGAAATTGCAGAAAAATGAGGCTATTGGCCTTACAGTTCTTGACTCCTGAGCTCCTGCCCCCATCTAATACATAAAATGCCCACCACACATTGATAGGCAGCTGCCCCTGACCTGCGGTGGCACATTCAGGACCTAGGTGAGCAGCAGCTGACCTTGCTACAATTGGAAACTTATACAGGGAGCCACAGAGATAGCATTGGCATGTAAATTGACCCTGAAGTAGCCGGAAGAAATTTGCTCAATAGATCAAGGAGACTCTCAGGGTCCCTGTGTGATGATGTGCCCCTAGAAAGATGCAAGAAGGGGTTAAAACTAGAAGCCTCTATGCCAACCGCCACAGCAGCCATATTTCCTGATTGAATACCTGGCAATTACATCGGTAGGCTATTGTTTAACTCTGTTCCCACAAGAAAGAGGAGGAGGAATTTATTGGAAACATAGTATGGGAACATGAACTTTTAACGTTCCGCTTTCTGCTTCTGTACACCCGCTTATGTATCATATCAGACCACCATTTGGTGACGGGTAATGAATAGATGATGTATAGATCCATTGTGATTAGGATATAGTGATTAATGGATTTTTGGGTATAAAACTGTGGACCTGAAATGGGTCGAGGCTGCTCCTTTGGAAGGACAGCCGCCGGCTAATAAACTGCCTCTAATATCAAAGCACTCAGGTTGAGTCTGGTTATTCCAGTCACAACACCTGTGTAACCCAACACTCATATCATCCAGAAGCTCTTCCAGTTTCAGAGACTTACAAGCAACTGATTGGCAACTGTCAGGCTTGGAAAAGCACTGGTCCCTCTGCTAAACTGCCTTAGGTCAGAGACGGGGGATAACTGGATTTCTGCCTACAGCATGGTCTCTTCCACTCACCTATAGATCCAGCATAGGCAACAAACATCTGCAGATGATGTTGTGGCTCATCCCTGGTCTCCCTGAACAATCAAAAGCAGGGGCTTACCTTGGCCTACTGGGGATCCCCTCTCAAGAGGGAACAAAACCAATGCATCTGGATCCTGGCACCAGATCACAACAAAGCAAAGCCTGACTAGCCCAAGTAGTGGTACATACAAAGGGTGGTTGCAACAAGTACACCAACCTGCTAGGGCAAATTCCATTCAGTGGGATCAGCCCCAAACCAGCAACTCTTACCCTGTGTGTACATCCAGTTTCTACAATTAGTCAGCCTGCGCATATATCCTACCCACTAATGTACTAACAAAAACAAAGGCTTGGTGACAGTGAAGATCACACACAACCAACACAAAGATCACATAGGGAATCAAGGATAGTGTGCCACTGGGTCACAGAGGGCACCTTCTATATAAGAATATCTGGCCAAGGCCAAGAGATGAAATAAATATTTCTGACACATAAAAACAAACACAGAAAGGCTAATAAAATGAGATAACAGAGAAATATGTACAAATAAAACAAGAGGAAATTCTAGAAAATAAGCTAAATGAAATGGAGGCAAGCAACCTACCAGAGACAGAGTTCAAAATAATGATTACAAGGATGCAAAAGGAACTTAGGGAGAGAATGGATGAGCACATGATACACATGATACAACATAGAGATAGTAAATGATAAACAAGGAAATAGAAACCATGAAAAAGAACCAGAAAGAAATGAAGAATACACTAGAAGAATTTAATAGTAGATTGGATAAAGCAGAAGATAAAATCAGCTAACTGCAAGAAAGAAAGAAAGAAAGAAAGAAAGAAAGAAAGAAAGAAAGAAAGAAAGAAAGAAAGAAAGAAAGAAGGTAGCAGAATACACACAATCAGAACAACCAAAAGAAAAAAAAAATTAAAAGAGGATCGTTTAAGAGACCTATGGATGACATGAAACGTAAAACTATCTGAATCATAGGAGTACTCGAAGGAGAAGAGAGAGAGTAAGGGATTGAGAATCTATTTGAAGAAATAATGACAGAAAATGTTTCTAACCTGGCAAAGGAATTAACATACAAATTCACAAAGAACTAAGTCCCAAACAAGAGGAATTCAAACAGATCCACTCCAAGACACATCATTGTTAAAATGCCAAAGCTCAAAGACAAAAAGAATCTTAAAAGCAGCAAGAGAAAGGAAGCTAGTTACATACAAGGGTGCCTCTATAAGAATGTCTGCTGATTTTTCAAAGGAAACTTTGCAGGCCAGAAGGGATTGGCAAGAAACATTCCAAGTTATGAAAAACAAGAATCTACAACCATGAATACGCTACCCAGCAAGCTTTAGTTTAAAATGGAAGGTGAGGTAAAGAGCTTCTCAGACAGGGAACATCTTAAGGAATTTGACACCAACAAGCCAGTAGTACAAGAAATGTTAAAGGGACTTTTGTAAAAAAAGAAGTTGTAAAAAGAAAAATAGAAATAACAAATACAAATAATAAAATGGCAGTAACTACGTACCTATCAGTAATCATTTTAATGTAAGTAGATTAAGTGCTCCAATCAAAAGACATATGGTAGCCAAATGGATAAGAAAGACCCGTGTATATACTGTTGACAAGAGAAACACCCACAGATCAAATGAAACAGACTGAAAGTAAAGGGACTAAAAAAGATATTCCATTCAAATGACAAAAAATGCTGGATTTGTGATACTTGTATCAGACAAAATAGTCTTTAAAACAAAGGCAATAATAAGAGACAAAGAAGGACATAACATAATAATAAAGGGATCAATAAATCAAGTGGACATAACCCTAGTAAACATATATGCACCCAACATATGAGCACCTACATACATAAAACAATTATTGACTGACATAAAAGGAAAGATCAACAGTAATAAACTTATAGTAGGGGACTTTGATACCCCATTGACACCAATGGACAGATCTTCTAGGCAAAGAATCAACAAAGAAACAATGGGCCTAAAAGACACACTCAACCAGATAGATTTAATAAATGTTTTCAGAACGTTTTACCACAAAGCAGCAAAATATACATAATTCTCAAGTGAACTTCTTCCAGGTAGACCAATTGTTAAGACACAAAATAAGTCTCAGTAAATTTCAGAAGGCTAAAATCATATCAAATATCTTCTCCAGTCACAATGATATGAAACTAGAAATCACCTACAAGAAAAAAGTTAGAAAATACACAAACAGAAGAAGGTTAAATAACATGCTACTAAACAATGAATAAGTTATCAATGAGATCAAGGAAGAAATCAAAAGATACCTAGAGACAGATGAAAATGTAAACATGACTCAAAATCTATGGGACACAGCAAAAGCAGTCCTAAGATGAAAATTCATAGTAATACAGGCCTATCTCGAGAAACAGGAAAAAGCTCAAATAAACTATCTAACCTTACACTTAAAATAACTAGAAAAAGAATATCAAATAAGGCCCAAAGTGAACAGAAGGAAGGAAATAATAAATATCAGAGCAGAAATAAATGAAATAGAGTCTAGAAAACAAAAGATTAATGAAACCAAGAGCTAGTTCTTAGAAAGAATAAACAAAATTGACAGACCTTTAACCAGACTCATCAAGGACAAAAGTGGGAGGATGCAAATAAATAAAATCAGAAATGACAGGGAGAAATAACTACAGATGCCTCAGAAATACAAAGGATCATAAGAAAATAATATGAGCAATTTTATGCCAACAAGTTGGATAATCTGAAAGAAATGGGCACATTCCTAGAAACACACAATCTTCTAAGACTGAGTCAAGAAGAAACAGCAATTCTGAAGAGACCAATTACCACCAATAAAATTGAATCAGTAATCAAAAACCTCCCCCCAAAAAACAAAAAAATGTCTTGGACCAGATGGCCTAAGAGGCAAATTTCACCAAATATTCGATGAAGAATTAATATTTATTCTTCTCAAGCTATTCCAAAAAAATCAAGAAAAGGAACAGCTAAATAATTCCTTTTATGAGTCCAACATTATAATTTGATTTCCAAACCAGGCAATGACATTACAAAAAAAAAAAAAAAAAAAAAAAAAAAAAAGAAAGAAAGAAGAAAGAAAAGAAATGAAAAGAAAACTGTAGGCCAATATCTCTTATGAACACTGGTGCAGAAATCCTCAACATAATATTAGCCAACTGAATTCAGCAATATATTAAAAATATTGTACACTATGATCAAGCTGGATTTATTCTTGAGATGCAAAGATGGTATAATATTTGCAAATCAATTATTGTGATACACCACATTAACAAATCAAAAGAATAAAATCATGTAATCATATCTATAGATGCAGAAAAAGCATTCAACAAAATCCAACATCCATTTAGGATAAAAATTCTCAGCAAAATGTGAATAGGGGACACATACCTCAACATACTAAAGGCCATATATGACAGCCTTACAGCTAACATCATATTCAATGGGGAAAGGCTAAAAGTGTTTACCTTAAGATCAGGAACAAGACAAGGATGCCCAATTTCACCATTCCTTTTCAACACGGTATTGGAAGTCTTAGCCATAGCAATCAGACAAGAAAGAGAAATAAAAGGTATCCAAATTAGAAAGGAAAAAGTAAAACTTGTTATTTGCTGATGAGTTGACAGTATACAGAGAGAACCCTAAAGATTCCACTAAAAAACCTGTTAGAACTGATCAATGACTTCAGGAAAGTAGCATATTACAAAATAAATATTGAGAAGTCAGTGGCATTTTTATACACCAATGATAAACTTCTGGAAAGAGAAATTAAGAAAACAATTTCATTTACAATTACATTGAGAACAATGAAATACCTGGGGAATCATATTTCCAAGGAAGTAAAAGACCTGTTCTTAGAAAATAATAAATCACTGAAGAAAAATTGAAAATAGAAATAAATGGCAGCATATACTATGTTCAAGGGTAGGAAGAATCAACATGATTAAAATGGCCATACTTCCCAAAGCAATTTATAGATTCAATGTAATCCTTATCAAAATACAAATGGCATTTTTCAGAGAGCTAGAACAAATAATCCTAACATTTACATGGAACCTTAAAAGACTCTGAATAGCCATGGCAATTTTGAGAAAGAAGAACAAAGTCGGGGATATCACACTACCTGATATCAAAGTATACTATAAGGCTACAGTAATCAAAACAGCATGGTACTGGTATAAAACAGAAACATTGGTCAATGGAACAGAATAGAAAGCCCAGAAAGAAGTTCACACCTCTATGCTCACTTAATATATAACAAAGGAGGGAAGAATATACAAGTGGGTAAAGACAATCTCTTCAATAAATGGTGTTGGGAAAAGTGGACTACAAGAATAGACTTAAAATAGGTTAAAGACTTATCATAAGACCTGAAACCATAATATTTCCAGAAGAAAATATAGGCAATAAACTCTGATATTGCTAAGGATAATTTTCTTTTCAGATATATCTCCTTGAATAAAGGAAACAAAGAAAAAATAAATAAATGGGATTACATCAAACTAAAAAGCTTTTGTACAGCAAAGGAAACCTTCAACAATACAAAAAGATAAGCAATTAAATTGGAGAAGTTATTTGCTTATGATACATCTGATAAGAGGTTAATATCAAAATATATAAAGAACTCATACAAGTCAACAACTACAAAATAAACAAACCAATTAAACAATGGGCAAAAGACCTGAACAGATACTTCTCCAAAGAGGGAATACATGAATACATGAAGAGATGTTTGTAGTCACTAATCATCAGAGAAATGCAAATTAAAACCACAATTAGACATCACCTATCAGAATGGCTATCATCAATAAATCAAAGAACAACAAATGTTAGTGAAGATGTGGAGAAAAGGGAACCCTTATACATTGCTGGTGGAATTGCAAATTGATACAGCCACTATGGAAAATAGTATGGATGTTTCTCAAAAAATTAAAACTGGATCTACCTTTTGAAACAACAATTGCACTTCTGGGTATTTATCTGAAGAACACCAAAACAATAATTTAAAAAAATTTATGCACCTCTATGTTCACTGCAGCTCTATTCACAATAGCCAAGATATGGAAGCAACCTAAATGCCCATCAATAGACTATTAGATGAGGAAGTTATGGTTCATATATACAATGGAATATTACTCATCCATTAAAATAAATGAAATCCTACTATTTGTAATGACATGGATGGACCTAAAGGTTATTATGTTAAGTGAAATATGTCAGACAGAGAAAGATAAATACCTTATGATTTCACTTATATGCATATTGTAAGGAACAAAATGAACAAACTAATCAAAAACAGATTTATAAATATAGTGAACAATTTTGTGATGGACAGAGGGGACAGAGGTTGGAAGGCTGGGAGTATGGTGTGAAGTTAAAGAAGTACAAGTTAGTAGTTGATAGATGGTCATGGAGAATGCACAACATATGGAATGCAGTTAGCATTAATGTATTGGCTAGGTAGAGAGCTAGAGGAGAGAAAGAGCAATTAGAGGGATTGCTTGACAAAATATATAAAGGTCTAACTGATGTACTGTATACTTGAAACTAATAAAGTAGAATTTAAAAAAATAATACATTGCATAATGCATTGTTATATTTTTCAAAGGTAACAATATTCAGAAAAAATTAAATTCCCTCCAACACTAGCAGTATAACACACACAAAAAATTATTCATTTAAAAAAAGAGGCCTCATGTGTAGCACAGAAGTTACATGCCTCCTGTGTAGAACAGAAGTATGCTCCTTCTGCTCAACAGAGGCACCTTCCAATATACTCACCTTCCAAAATACTCAACATAATGAGTAAAGTCCTTGAAAAGTTCCATTTTCAGATTGTAGATCTTAGTTCACTTCAGATCTGTCAGTGTTTTATAAGGAGGACATTTGGTGCCCTCAGGTAAACATGATTTTCTGACTTATTTTTTGTTGAGGCATTTTTCATTAGAAATTTCAACTTGGGTGGTGTATAATTAAAGTGTTATTCGAAGGAAGGCTCTTTATTCCAATATTTTGTTTTTCCTTGAGATAAATTTCTTGAGCAAGTTCTTGTTCCTATGGGTTATGGAGAAGCCCAGTGTTGCAGGCTCCCAGCAGTGTTTATGTAGCAGTCCAACATACCACTTCCTTGCCACCACCTCCATGCTACCTGAGCTAGGGCTGGAATGCTGGAAGCATCTGTAGTAGTGTGGGGCAGGATGAGG
Source organism: Cynopterus sphinx (assembly GCA_030015415.1). Classification (NCBI taxonomy): domain Eukaryota; kingdom Metazoa; phylum Chordata; class Mammalia; order Chiroptera; family Pteropodidae; genus Cynopterus; species Cynopterus sphinx. The sequence continues at coordinate 50,669,939 of CM057388.1, read as the reverse complement.
GTGAGATGTGCACAGGGTATGGGGTGGATGAAGCATAGGTAGAATAATTTCTTGAGAATAAAGTCCTAGAAGTGGAACCACTCAGTCAATTTTAACATAATTATGGCCCTTTCTACAAAGGTTTACCAGTTAAATTAGCCAACAGAAATAAATTGTTTCATCAGTTTCATTTTACTGCTGTCAAAATTGGGAATTGTTACTTTTCTAGGTACTGCTACTTTAGTTTTGTAGTTCACTTGATATAAATTTATTGTGCTTGTTTTATGTACCAGACACTGTACTAGGTGCTGAGAATAGAAATATAAATAATACTGTATGTCTGCTCTGGAATAAGTTATAGCCTTCTGAAAAAGGCAGTTATGAAAACAGATTTACAAAAATTACTCTTACGAGAGTATAAAGAAAGTACTATATGACTACCATATATAAAGCAATTAACTCCATTTATGGTAGGTAGGGAATATTTCATACTAAGGAAGCACTATTTGATTTGGGTCCTGTAGGTAGACTGATGCCAGAAAAGAAGGAGAATGTCTTTAATTAACCATAAGAGGAATATTAAATCAAAAGCATACATTTAATGAGGAATTACATAATAGGCATATAGGGTGCATACAGGAGAGTAGCAGTACATTGTTGAGCAGTACATTGTTTGAAGACAGATGGTGAAGGCCTGTGATAAATTAACGGGATTTATTTCAATCTGTGGAAAATGGAAGAAACATAAAAGTTTTGATCTAGGATGCAACAATATTATTTTATTAGAAAGATACAGTGTTTTCAATATGAAGGATGAGCTAGAGTGAAGAAAGACTGGTTTAAAGTACATAATAAGTGTTCCCAAATGAGTAAACAGTAAGAACTGAGAGAAAAGAAAATATTAGAGACTTTGGTTATGTAGAATCCAAAAGATTTTGTCATCAATTGGATTTGGGAGTAGAAGAAGATATCACTCCAGTTTCTGACATGGAAGCTTAAGTGAATAGGCTTCACTTATTACCTGAGACCAAGGAAAGAGTAGGCCAGGGACTTATAATTCCAAATATGATGGAATAGCTTATAGCAGGCTAATATTTCTACTATGAAAAAATAGAAAACTGAAAAGAATACATAACCATCTGTTTAAAGGCATCAGGGTACTGTTGAGTCAACTTAAGGGGAGAAAAAGAACTTCAGAGAGATAAGCAAACATTTTGTGAGCCACTTTTCCCTCAAGGCATTATTCAAATGTTGCTATAACGGAAGAGGCTGAGAATCTGAACAGAGGAATATAACTAAGAGGTAGAGCAACTAAAAAAAGTTTCAGGCAATCTCATAGAGCTAGGAGGAAAAAAATTAAAGTCTAGGAATGCCAAGTCAGCCAGAACTTTTGAGGGGCCCAGAATCTTGAGAGAAAAGTAATAACAGAAAAGTGAGTCTGACACTCTAGAATTTCTCTTTGAGGTATTCATGGAACTCTCAAGCTATATAAGGTCAGAGGCTAAGAAATTAAACTGAAAACCTATGAAAATTGAGGTAACCAAAAGTAGTTCAGGACTTGCCAAGGAGGAAGGACTCTAGTAAACACTCTAGATTTGGGAACCCTGGAGGACTATTGCTTAGGAATGGAAATAAAGCAGAGGTAGCTCAACTTTATAAAACTGCCCCTTCCCCAATTCCAAGACACTCACTCCTAATTCAGTCGACATGGTTTACCTCATTTTATTTGCCTACTAGTATATAATGCAAATTTTGACCTAAAAAATAAAACAGGATCCAGAGCCTCTATAATTTTTCATTCACACTATCTAGCATTTGACATAAAATTACTAGGTATGCCAGGAAACAGGATGAAGAGAAAAAAATAATAAAACAGTCATGAATGTCCCCATTTTTGGAGTTATCAGACATGAACATGAAAAAATAATGATTAATGTGTTTAAGAATATAGTTGACAAGATGGAGACTTTTATCAGAAAGAAGAAATCATAAAAAAATAAAATGGTAATTATAGATCTGAATAATACAATAATTAAAGTAAACAGATTTAATATGAGATTAAAGTCAGAAGAATATAGAATTAATGAAACAAAGATAAGAGTCATATGAAATTTGCTGGCTGGCATAAAGAGCAAAATGATGAAACAGAAATTAACATCAGAGGTGTGGGGCACATGGTGAAATATACACTTGCAATTGAAATCCTAGAAGAGAAAGAGAATAGATCAGAAATAATATTTGAAGAAGTAATGGTTAATAATTTTTCAAAATTAACAGAAGATAACATGACACAGATTTAATAAGCCCTACAGCCCTGAAGCAAATTAATTGGGAAGGAAAATACACTTAGACATACACCACAGTGAAATTGCTAAAAATAAGAGCAAAGAAAAAAAAGTGAAAACAACGGGGGAATTATCTTCAAATGAGAAACCTTAATACTGACAAGTGAATTAAAAGAAGTAATGAAAGCCAGAATACAGTATATGACATAATTAAAATATTAAAATAATGGCCAAGCTAGAATCCTATATTCAGCAAATATATTCTTAAAATATGAGGTAAAATACATTTTTAGACAAAATAAAGTCAGCTTAAGCATTGTCAAATGACTCTCACTAAAAGAAATATCAAAGAGACTCCTTCAGGTAAAATGAAACTGGTCCCAGATGAAAATATGGAATGCAGTTAACACAAAAAGTAACAGATAGTATAAGTGGATAAATATAAATAAATGTTGATTATAGAAAAAAATAATAATGTCTTTAAATAATTCTGCATGCCAACAAGGAACTGAGAAATACTACCCTGGGATAAGCAGAAACTGTGCCTGATACCTTCAATAAGAGTTGTTTGTTAACCTAATAAGGAAGGAAATTTGTGAATAGGTCGCTGGATGCCCTCCCAATTTTCCCCAGATTTCAAGGCAGCACAATATTGATATCTTCATATCAATTTAAACTTTGGCAATGAATAAGAGTTTGGGGAGTTGGATAAGTACCTCACTAGTAAGTTAAGTAGGCACTTGAGAGAGAGGGCCACAATGAAAGGTAGTCAACAAAAAATGAACATTATAGTCAATAAAAGCATTGAGGGCCTTGGATGGTATTACTGTGGAGAGTGCATGTCTCAGGTGATGTAAATTTAGACTAATCAGTGCCTCTGGAAATAATGACACCCAGCTAAGGGTCTATTTGCAATTCTGTAACTTAGAAGTGCTTTGAGGAGCTGATTATTCCTCTCAGTTAAACCAACTACTAGGTGGAAGTTCCATTAAAAGCTTTCTTCAAGGGCACAGCATTATGTGCTCTGAGAACTGAAATGAGTTCCTTGGTTATTATGAGTAATTCCTGGAACTTCGTTGGATATAAGGAATATTTTGGTGAGATCTTGTATTGTGGCCTTAGTATTTGTAGAGATACCTCTTACCTTGATTTACATTTTGAATATCTGTGAGTCAGGAAATTTCCAGAGTTCTTCAGTCCAAACAGAATGTATCATTTTCCTAGGGGTGCTATAACAAAGTACCACAAGCTAGGTGGATTAAAAAAATAAATTATTTCTACATAGTTCTGGAGGTTAGAAGCTGGCTATTGAAGTGTCAGATGGGCTGTGTTTTCTCGAAAACCTTCAGAGGAGAATTCTTCCTGGCCTCTTTCAATTCTGGTAGACCCAGGCATTCCTTGGCTTGTGGCAGCACCACTCTAGTCTCTGCCTCTATATTCACATAGCATTTTCTGCATCTCTGTGTCTTTACCTGGCTGTCTCCTTGTAAGGACACCGGTTATATTGAATAAGAAGCCCACTCTATTCCACTAGGACCTCATTTTAACTAAGTATATTACACTGATCCTATTTCCAAATAAAGTCACATCCTGAAGTACTAGGGGTGAGAATATTAACACAGTTTTTCTAGGGGACACAATTCAAACCACAACAGAGGGCAACTTCTTGGCAATAGCCCAAGGTTTATAAAAATGTACAGATGGGCCTAATTGTTGGCAAAAGCATCCAGTGATAGGATGACTTTCTGAAGTTCAATCAAGTTTGTTAACCCTTAGGTTCCATCCTTTATCAGGAATCTGCTTGGTAAAAAACAAAAACTACCAATTCTTCACTGAGTTCCATCATGTATAACAATGGCCATACCATCTGTAAAGTATAGTACTGCTCCCTCCTTTGATTTCAAGGGGCTTCTCAAGTAGCCAAGGAATCTCGAAGAAGCGTCAACTCCAGTATCATGGTAAAGGATTAATGCCAAGCTTGTAGGGTGCTGCTTCCATGACCTAAGGCATAATGGACTACTAAACATGGAGGGTCATAGGATCAGGGTATATAAGATCCTCTCTTTCCAGGAGAGCCAAGTATGCAACCAATCATTGCTGCTGTAGTAGTTTGTAGTGCAGAGCTTAGGAGTGATGTTTCTGGCATCAGAAGCCCAGGGGCAACCCTTGAGGTATTAAAGGAAGTTGCTGAAGCCTCTACAGTGAGCCTTTACAATGCCCTCTGATGGCACTAAAGGGAATGGCTATTATATTGCAATTTGGAGATTCTATAAAGCCCTTTATTGTAGGAGGTACCGTTTCAGGAGGGATGATTTGCATGTAACACTAAAATGAGTTTAAGTAAAATTTGTAAATGAGGAATATGTTGCTACCAGATCCAAAAAGGACCTCAAAGATGTTCAGCTTATATCAATATTGCAGGTGCAGTGAGAGTCAATAGGCTTTTCCTTGATGGTGGCAGGAATGGAATAGCCAGCCTTTGGTTTACTGAATAATTTTCAGGAATTCATTATTTATATTCCCCCCCTTTATTAGTAGTTGCCTTAGCATCTGCAAGATTTATTTATAACTAATCCTACTCCATTTTCAAGCAGTACTATATTATTTCATGGGTAGTATGAGTACCTTATAATAACAAGACAATATTAAGTTTTTCCTCTTATCCCTGTATCATTACTGTCATTCATTTCATTTAATATAAGCATATGTACATATACATCAGATATACTATAAAAATAAATAATTAAATACACTGTTGCTATTATTTTGAACAAACTGTTATCTGTTAGGTCATTAAGAATAAGATAAGTTTTTTTTAACTTTTACTTAGTTTTTCATTGATGCTTTTACTTTATTTTGTAGATCTGAGTTTATGACCTATATCATTTTCGTTCTCTGAAGAACTTTAAGCATTTCTTGCAAGGCAGGTCTACGAGCCACTAATTCCCTTAGTACTTGTTTGTCTGAGAATGTCTTTATTTCTCCTATAGTATTATATGTTGATGGGATTTTTCTTTCAACATCTAAAATATTTCAGTCTTGCTTTCATGGTTTCTGAGGAGAAGTCAGATATAATGCTTATCTTTGTTCCTTTCTAAGTAAGGTGTCTTTTTTCAGTCTCTGCTTTCTTCAATTTTTTTCTTTATTTTGATTTTTTAAATTTCAATTATTAAAATTTATGTTAATTAGTTTCAAGTGTACAGAACATTGTTTAGACATCTATATGGTTTGTAAAACAATCTCCCCAAATGCTACCTCTCTCCCCATCCCTCCACCTAGCCAATGTATTAAAGCAAAATGCATTCCCTGCCATGCTCTCCATCCCTGTGACCATACATCAGCTACTAATTCGTTCTTCTTTAACCCTTCACCCTATTTTCCAAATTCCCCAACCCCTCCTTCCCTCTGTCCATCACCAAACTGTCCACTGTATTTCTGAGTCTGTTTTTGATTAGTTTGTTCTTTTTATTCCTTAGATTCCGCATATAAGTGAAATCATATAGCATTTATCTTTCTCTGTCTTAGATACCTTCTAGGTCCATCAAAACAATATCTTTCTCTATCCCCTTCTTTTTAGTCTGTGTGTGTCTTTTAATTTGAAGTGAGTCTCTTGTAGACAGTATATATAAGGGGCTTGTTTTCATATATTTTTATCTACTCATTGGATCACTTAATTCTTTTCCATTTGAGGTACTTATTGATAGGAATGTAGTTATTACCATTCTTTATTCCTGTTTTTGATACTTTTTTTTTTCTTCTTGAAGAAGTCGCTCTAACATGTGCCATAATACTGGCTTGGTGGCGATGAATTCTGTTAGCTATTTTTGTCTGGGAAGCTGTTTATCTGTCATTCAACTCTAAATGATAGCCGTGCTGGATAAAGTATTCTTGGTTGTAGGTCCTGGGTCTTCATCATGTCGAATATTTTGTGTCAAGCCCTTCTGTCCTGCATAGTTTCTTTTGGGAAATCAGCTGCCAGTCTTATGGGTCTTCCCTTATAGGTAACTGTCTGATTTTCTCTTGCTGCTTTTAATATTCTTTCTTTGTATTTAGCCTTTGGTATTTTAATTATGATGTGTCTTGGTATGGGTCTCTTTTGAGACCTGATTTTTGGACTTCTTTGAGCTTCCTTGAGTTTTATGTCTATTTCCTTCACCAGATTAGGAAAGTTTTCCATCAGTATTTTTTTTTCAACCAACTGTCCAACATCTTGATTTTCTTCAGGTACACCGATAGAATGCCTATTTAGACACTTAATAGTGTCTCATGTTCTCCTTGAATTATTTTTATATTCTTGGCATCTTTTTTTCTTGCCATTCCAATTGAGTGTCCTTGGATTTCCCATCCTCTAGATAGGGTATCTGATCCTTTTATTCATTAATTTTTGTTTATTCCATTTAATATACTTCTCATCTCAGTTAATGTGTTCTTCATTTAAGACTGGTTCCTTTTTATAATTTCCGTTTTCATTTTTATGTTTTTTATTTCTTTGTGGAAGTTCTCACTGACTTGGTCTACACTTGACAAAAGTTCATTCAACATTTTTATAACCAGTGTTTTGAATTCTACATCTTGTAGATTGCTTGACTCCATTACTCCTGGATCTCTGCTCTGTTCTCTCATATGGCTTCTGCTTCTTTGTCTTCCCATTTTTGCTGCCTTTCCATGTCTGTTTCTATGTACTAAGCAAAGCTCTTAAGTCTCCAAGTCTTATTAGTGTGGATTTGTGAAGTAGGTGTCCAGTGGCACAGTCCTGAGAAAGGTTGAGCTGCAGTCCAAATTTATCCCCAGCTTCTGCCTCTCTGGGGCCACCTGTTAAGATTCAAGAAGAAATCAACAGATGATGTGCTTATAGTTGTCTTAAAAGGCCACACCAGAAACTGAGAACAGCTGGCTTCAGTGTGAGTCGTGGCGCTACTCAGCAAGGAGCACCTGACTAAGGACACACTGGATGTGGCTTGGGTGGGATTGTGAGTTGGGGGAGGTAGAGTTTCACGAAATTCTCTGGGCGGACTGACCTCTGTTATCTAGTTTGATGATGTCACAGCGATGGTAGCATTGAGTCTGTGCATTGGGAGGTGGGGAGGCTCAACAAGGAACAATAGATACCGCTGGCACCTCTACATAGAGGGAGTCTTGCTTGGCCCTCACTCTGACAATGCTTCCCTATAAGACCCTGGTGCCCCCTGGGAACAACTGAATCAGCGCTGGGACTCAGAGTGAGCATATCCATCACCGTGAAAATCTACTCTCTAATGTGGCCCCTTTAAGAGGCATCTGCCACTGCCACAGCCTCCATCTTTTTCAGCTGCTGGAGACTGGGCATCCCCCGCTATTTTGCCCCATCCTACCTTTGGCCATTGAAGGGTGATTTCTTACTTCTCTTCCTAGTTGTATGGCTTGTTCATTGAGATCCCAGGTGACTTTTCCTTGCTGCTTGCTACTTGTTTCCATTACCATTTTGATGTGGTCCTTAGAGCCTCTGTCATCTATGCCATTTTTTTCCTCCTCAAGTGTTGCTTTTAAAAATAATTTTAAAGAATGTACTCTTCACAAAGCCTTTGATTGCAATTATTTAACACATGTAACATTAAGATTCTAGGATGATGTTGAATAAAGCTTGAGAATTTTCAAATTCACACTGTGAGAGTATCTATTACATAATTGAGCCAACCATGACAGGTATTTTGGGAGGACATTTTTCTTAAATAAAGACAACATCTTTTCTAAAATATGAAAGGTTTTTCCTAGTTGAAGGACACACAAATGCATATACACAAACAGACACTTTTTTATCTTTTGTTGCTATCAGAAGCCTAGTGTCTTGAGCTCATTAAGACTTGAGAAAAAAATAAAAGCAATAACCTTGTAAATGCTGAAGATGAAAGAATACCATTCAGTCTAACCTGATGTAAATTATCAATTTGATCACTGTAAAACACATGAGTTTATTTGAGTTGTGATTGGTCACATATGAACTATGACATTAGCTTATTTCACCAAATACTGAATCATGCTGTTAATTTCAAATTTGAACACTTATTTTTATCCAGTATGTTGCACTGAACTGCAAGAATGGCCTGAAAGAGTCAATATTCCAGTAGTAAACCCAACTTCCTATCAGTAGATAACCAAATGCTGATGATCAATAATACAGTGTCAAACAAGTATAGGAAATGTCTATACTAATTAATAATTTGCTTTACTGATAATTTCAAATATGATTTTTACAAAATAATCATAAAAATAATTTAAGACTTTGTTGTTCATCCCAAATAATTATCAGTTCTCTAAGCTTGTTTCTTAGGGGAAGGTTAGTTCCTTCTAGGTACAGATCATGTACTTTGGTTAGTCATCCATGAGGCGAGTGCTGATATCCACTAGCGTTCCAAGGAGCTGCTGTTAGGTTGTCCTAATGTACAGTCAGCTGAGTGCTTCAGAATATTTGGAAGATGAGTTAATCAAACATCATGGTAACCCACCAGACACAAGCACACTCTTGTGTTTTTTTCTAAGCTTGAATAAAAATATAAATAAAACCAATATTATTTATTACTTAATATTGGTTTCAAGTTTACTATGAATATAAGTTACATTTATTTACTCTAAAGGTATTTTCCAATACCTATTTGGTACCAAACACTGGGCTATGATCAGAGTATGCCACAGTGAAAATGACGAACAAGGTCTGTACCCTTACAGAACTTACAGTAGACACTGATGATAAGCAACTAAACAAATAAAACATTTAATTACATTTTGAGAAAAGCTATTAGTATTAGGAAGGAATTACATAGAAAAATTACTACATAATGTAGTGGTGGGTGAAGGCAGCAAGAAAACATACTTTAAGTAGGATAGAATGGAATGTCCCTTTAAGGAAGTGACATCTAAGCTAAGATCTTTACAATAAAGTCAAAACAGGCTATTGAGATTTTAAGAGATGGAAAAAAATGCTTAGAGATCTTTAGAAAGAGAAAAAAAGCCTATGTATAGAGCTTGAGGTAGTAGAGAACTTGGCCCGTTCCAGAAGCTGAAATGAAGCCATCAGGTTTGTGGTAGAGTCAGCCAAGTAGAGAATAACAGTGATTGTAGATGGGCAGGTAGACTGGACTCAGACGCATCTCGGCATTACAGGGCATGTATTTGTTGTTGTGGGCATTAGTGATTTGGGTGGTTTTCAGAACAGTAAATTTTTTAAATAAGTGATGTTTTACCCCATATGGTTAAAAAACTTTTCTGTCATTTTTTGGGGGGCAAACCAAGATCTCACCTACTGTTATTTCACCAAACTACTAGTCAGAGAAGCAAAATGTTTGTTTTCTCTCCATGGCTTCTCTCTGCAGCCCCGTAACTGTTTTCTTTTGCAAGCAAATTCTTGAGATTCAGAGTGAATTGTCACATGAGTATAGGCATCTGTAAATTATTTTCTCTACCAATACCACCTGATGGTCTTTTTTGGTTTTTTGAAGAGAAATCTTTCTTTATAACCAGCATGACAATTTTTAAGGACATCCATTTACCAGGTGAAAAAAAGCATTATCTTACTATGTTTTTCATGCTGGAACTCCGAAGTTTTTAGATTATGTCAATTTGAACTATCAGTAGATCATATACTTCTTTCTAACAAATATGCAAATTTCTTAAGAGGAGATACCAGAGCTTTATTTTACCACTGTGCCAAATACAATAACTTACATTGAATAAGCTCTCAGATATTCGAAAATTTAGACAAGTGAGTTAAAGATTTCAGCTATGTTTTTAGGTCTCATACACTGTGACCACTCATTTATTTCCTTTATGGGATTCTGTTTTTGGTGAGCAAAAAATGGGAAGAAAAGTAATGTCAAGGAGGTTTTATTTTAGCATTTTGATTACTTTGTTAAATTCCATTTAAATGCTGTATTACATGTCTTCCTCACTAAATGGTAAGATCTAGTGATGGCAAACACTGTGATTATTACTCTGTTTACTGTTGTGGCTCCCACCCCAGTCTGTGCCTCCCCTCCTGTGGAATCATTTGACTAATTACCAGAAATGATGATTGGTTTTAAAGAGAATGGGCCTGACTTGGGCACAACTTTTTTAACTGAAGCTTTGAAGAATACCGGGATAAAGAGAGATAAGTTTCAAATGCTTCACAAACAGCAATATTAAGAACATAGGATGCAAAAATAAAGATTTACTTCAGGATCAAAATGCTTAGAGTTTAAAGCCCAATAAGGATGAATTCAGGATACAGATAGGTTAGCAATAAACAGGAAGGTGGAAGAGAATTCTGGTGTGAGTATTTCAAATACTATTTGCCAGAGGTGTTGTGACTGACTTAAAAGTCCAGAGCCAGCATTGACAGTTATAACCTTTCTGAGGAATATTGAAATTCAATTTAGAAATTCAGGCTTTGTATCTTGAAGCATTGGGAATCACTTTTTTATTTTATTTTATTATTTTATTTTATTTTATTTTATCATTTATTTATTTTATATTTATTTATTTATTTAATCATTTATTTATTTATTTATTTATTTTATTATAGAACATTTTTATCTGTACAATATCTATGAATCCCCTATGGTAATTAGTTTTGTTGAATATTTCCAGGTGGCATAGCCCTCTTTATATTCACTGTGGATCCTGGGAATATAAATTATACGGCAAACAATTTTGCCACAAAGTTATATTAGGAAATTAGTAGCACATGCTATTATAACACATACATAAGTTTACCCATGAACACATTGCTTTATAAATAAAACAAGGAGGAAATGGACAGAAGGCAAGTTCGGTCTATTCTAATATAAGAGTTAGAGCTCCTTTCGCTCTACTTTCCCTTAAAGGACTTTGGCTCTCTCTCTCTCCCTCTCTCACTCCCTCTCTCCCTCTCTCTCCTAACTTGCTATGGTCATGTCTGTCTGTATCCAAGATTTTAGGTGGTGTCTTACCAGACTCACTCCAGTCCTGATCATGTACCTTGCTTTGGTCAATGGGTCATTAGCAAGATTAATGCAAGCAGAGACTTTAAAAGTTCTTATGGATTTTTCTTTTCTCTCTTTGACCTCTACCAACATCATGACAAGATGCCTGGACTAG